>BSBM01000767.1:15160000-16360000 GCA_027924585.1 Larix kaempferi | reverse complement strand
CAAATATCATCGAAGGATATACATTACCATGGTGTGAGTAAGCCCATGGTCATGGGCAGCTGGAGTCTTTCTAGGAGTAGAACGCCTCACATACACACGACCCTTGCTCACAAATGGACTGGAGGGAGATACAAATCCAGGCAATGGGCCAGATGTCTCGGATGGTGCCTACAGTCAGCAAGTGTTCATGTAGTTAGACATGCATGATTCAACAAACAAACATGTATTTTAAAAATGTAATTTTTAATTGTTTACCTAGAGCCCAGATTTTTCATGGGACGGTACGACCATGGGTGCTACCTCCACATTACCTTGCCCTAGTGAAGGATCTGCCATCTGCAAGTTTAATAATTGTAAATATTAGACCATAGATAGCATTAGTGAAGTAAAATGTAAAGTATGTGGAAATTAACAAATTAACAAGTATTAAAAAACTGAAATTTTAAAATGTTTACCTTGGTGTGAGATACGGCAATAGGTGCTATATAAGATGGGCCTACCAAATGGGTAGCATCATGCCCCCTTGTAGAGTCTGGAACATCTAGCTCTAGGGCGTCAATGCTGGCATAAAGCATCAACTGCAAGTTCACAAAATTAATATATTAGCTCAAACTATATATATGTGTACAAAGACGAAAATAAATGAATAATTTATTACAATTAACTATCAACATACCTCTCTCAAAAACCCACTGAAGGTAACATCTGAGGCAAGACCATAGCAGAGACGACCACATGATGTGCACTCATGAGGATCAGTACTAGGATGGGGATGTGTCGATGGTCCTACACTAGTGGATGGTCCTGATGGTCCTGCACTAGTTGATGGTCCTGCATGGTGACGAGCTGGTGTATGTACCACACCAAGGACAGATGTCCCTTCCTCACCCATATGCTGAACCATAGTGCCATGGCGAACAACCGCCCGTGCCAAACTCAAAAATGCATCCCGCGTCTATGGAATAATACGATGTGCAGGTGGGACATCTGGCCCAGGCAACTGCCTGCAAGGTGCAGGTATAGGGCGATCCTATTCTCGAAGCCTCGCATTGGGTCGGTTATGGGGCATCCCCCCACCGATCCCCTGAAACTGCAAGATGTCAAAATAGTTTACGTGTTTATGTAACACGAACTCTACGTACATCTTTCAAAGGAAATACAAGGGAATTTCCCTGTTGTTGTGTGGTGGCATATAAAAAACCATGTACCATCTGTCCATCCAGTTATCAACAAATGGTTGAAACGTGCACCACTCAATGGAGATATGTGGCTTGTTTACATTTGGGATTTCCCCCGTTCGAGGCTCCCTAAACAATGCAAATATGAGCTCTTTGGATATTTTCAACTTTTTTATTGCATTGTAGTCTATCCCATCAACATATTGTTGTCTTTTTCTTTCTCTATATGATGTAATATCATATAGTGCATTGCTAGACTATGAAATGGTGTCAACAATTGCATCCAAGGTTGATGCAAGCAAGCGGCGAATCTTGTCACCACCACTAAAAGCTGCACTAATGCCCCTCAAGTGGACAAGCTCAATCAGTATCTCGGCATTGGTGTCCATAGCCGCAACTGCAATAAAGACATCAATACGAAAATCATTAGAAACATATACATGGTATATAATGACGTCTCTTCAAAATTGAAAATGCATTAAAACAAACTCAAGTAAGCAATTTAATGGCATTCACCTACATACATTTAAAACTTAAAATTAAACATTTAACAATTAAAAAGTAAGTTTCGTTCAACTTCTTTCTAGAAGTTAAGGCACTTCTTAACCCTCATTGGTGACTTTTCCATGCAAACTTGGGTTTAAACTTCTTAGAATTTAGGAGTGTTATTTTGACATGTTTTGGCCTTTACGTCCATTGCAGAAAACAATATTTCCATCAACTTCATAAGCTAACATTAAATTTATTGATTTCAACATATTACGCCTTGTGGTTGGAGGGGAGGACAAAGTGACATGGAATGAAATGGATATGTATGAGTTTGCACACCTTTGCATTGCTTGGTCCACTCATTGAACCCCAGGTTCTACACTTAGGATTGGCTCAGTGGTGGGTCGGGGCCCTCATCCAGAGTCCCTCCTCACATGGATGGAGAGATCTCAGAGGGGAGGAAGATAGCATTTAGACAGCTACTTCAGGATAGAGACCACCTTGAGGTGGTGGAGGAGGAATTTTATGATTTTTCTAGTGGCACTGGGAGATTTGGAGAATATGAGGTGGTTAGAGACATGGGGGTTAAGAAACCCCTTGTTTGGTGGACAACTCAAGGGGCAACATGCCCTCTTCTACAAACGATAGCCTTGAGGGATGTCTTTCCTGATGAGATGGTTTTGGATAGCAGTACTGAGTTGGCATTAGCCAACATGGATCTCAATGATCCAGTGCTAGAGCCGGTCACTTTTGATGAGGGTGATCGTATGGAGGGCTCATCCTCCACACCAACAGATGCGGTTAGTCAGATTGGCATAGAGGAGGAGGAGGAGGAGGAGGATTAGGGAAGTGATGAGTTTGTTGATTCAGGCATGGAGGAGGACTATTGAGTCATTGACAGATGGGACTCTTCCATCTTGATCCACTCCTTTTTTGTATTTACTATTAGACTATTAGACTATTAGTCTATTTGGCATTTGCCAGTGCCCAATGGCATTCCAACATCTATGTAATACATTTTGATTTTGATGACTTAATGAGAAATATGGTTCCGAGTCTCTGACATGCATCTATGTGTCTCAATGTCTCGTTGTGATTTGTGATTGTGAATGACAAATGTGTTGTGATTTGTGAATGATCTAATTTCTATTGAATATTTGTAATTGTAAATGTTAAATTTTATTGGATCTATATGTCTATATTTTTAAATTTTAATATATTTTAAAAATATATATATATGTATATAAAACGTGTCCTACGTGTCCTAATTCCGAGGGTCACCGTGTCCCATGTCCTCGTGTTAGGTGACTTAGATGGATACATTGTAGAAAGGGGGGAGTTCTATTTTTTTCAATTTTTGGTTGGATTAGGAATTTTTGAGTTTTTGAAAAGGGATTCATTTTAATTATTCACTCATCTTGGTTGAGGGAGATGTGAATTTAATTAGAGATTGGGTTATTCCCAATTTTATCAATATTACAAAACTAGGTTGTTTTAAACAATAAAAAAGTAGTAATTTAGGTTAAGAAATGACAAAAAAATGGTATGGGTGAATCAATTACCTGATTAGATGACAATCCACCGGTGAATTTGCCTCCCCTCCAGCTAAATCGAGCTCCACCAATACTCCAAGGCACACAAACCATCCTTGTCCAACCTCTATTTCGCGTTTCTAATGTGTGAAGAGCGCCGCGAGTGGTCGGGACTGTGTTTTTAAATTGATTTTAGATTTCAATAACGCGTACACGTTTTATAACTACATATCGCGTACGCGTTTTGTAGTTCTATAATGCATATGCATTATGGTTGCCTATCCTACATGTCCAGTGACATGTCAGGCTCGGGTCTTACCATGGCAAGTGCTAAGTATCAGAAACGTGTTATGTTTTTATGTATTAGGAACGAGTTTTGAAAAAGTAGGATTGCATCTAAAGTGACCCTCATCTTCTTGCACACACCCTGTAACAAATAATTTCAGTTACATTTGAGTTTCTCTCTACTTAGTTGTTTGAATCTATAGGTACTAAGTTCCTTTTTTTTTTCGACATTCTTCTTACAGTTATTTGGATTTAGCTTGGGATATAGCTTTCAACATTTATTTTTGATGTGATCATTAATACTATAATAGGTGTAGTGGTTATTTGAATCGCTACATTGATGTGTAATGGTTGTTGTATTCTTGTCCTTTCTTTTTCAATTCTTCTTTCCCTCCTTGGAAGCAACTTGTGGTCTTTATTCCTATAACCACTTTGTTGTGCTTTATACTTACCCATATTCTCTTGATATTGTGCTTACCCACAAATATCATTAACTATCATTGGTTTGAACATCATCACTTGAGTCCATAAATTACTCTCTAGATGAGTAACATACATGAGGAGTACATAGTGGTTATTGGGAGATGTATCCATCATAATAGCCATTTTTGTGAAATCGGTGGTGTACTATTTCACACTCTTCCTTGCTTATGTTGAAAGTAGTGTCAATTAATCCACTAGTCCTCTTCATACCCAATTATATGCTAGAACTCAAGATTGGTGAGGTTTTTAAACACCTCCTACTTTGTTACTAGGGGATCACTATGTGGCCTAACTGTCTCAATGTCACTTTCCCATGAAGTTAGGGCATGGCGTTCTAACTTCAATTGAGAAAATGAAATTCCTTTGCTCATATCCTATTTTATGGAAATTGAAATAAACTTATTGTGGTTATTGATTCAATTTAACAACATCAATGTCACATTGGTAGGGTTTATTTTGCACTTTTGTGGCCATTTTGAGCATAGATTGTGAAGAAGTGATGGCACTCTAACCTAGTTTGAATTTCTTTATTCCTTTTTTAGAATCATTTTCGAGGTCTTCAATACATTTATATTTAGATTTCCCATTTGATCTTGGGTTAGAGATATGAGCCTCCTTAAAAGGTATAAGAGTGCTCACAAGGAGATGAGTGAAGAGAAAGTAGCAATGGGTGCCAACAACTCACTCATGTAAGAACACATGCACATTCTTAAGAACATACTCATATTCCTTTTTGTATTGGTTTGGTACTCCCCCAATTGCCACCAAATCTTTCCATACTAGATGCCAAGTCTTAGTTAAAAAACAAGTGCATGCTTAGTAATGAGCGCATGTTAATAATGCATGCAATTGTTCTTTGTATTTAAAAACCACTTAGTGCCTTATTCTAGACACCAAGGAGGAATTCCATCAGCTATTTGATATTTGAAGAGTTATTGGTGAAGGAGTGATTGCAAGCGTTCACATATTCTTGTATTTCAAAACAACATAATGCCTTATTCTAGACACTAGGCAGGAATTCCATCAACTATTTGATATTTGATATTTGATATTTGAAGAGTTATTGGTGAAGGAGTGATTCCAAGTGTTCACATATTCTTAGAAAATCTATTTGAAAAGTTATTGGTTCCAAATAATTTAGTTACAATATTTTTTTCTCCTTGTAATAACATATAAATCAAAATATATTAAATTATTATTTAATTACAACATAAATCACATATCAAGTGCCTCACTTAAAAAAATTGAACCCACCATATAGAACAAACCCTATCTCCCAAACTCTAGATCCATATATTGAAATTAAGAAATACTAGTTGTGTATTTGTATTATGTCATTATTTTCTAAATCTTATTATTTTAACTGTGTAGTTTCCATGTTTTAATATTGTATGCATAAGTGACAATTCCCATCAATAATGCACGTAACATCAGGTTTATTTGGTATGCCTTATATATAGATATATAGGTATTGTTGAACTACTTTAGTATCTATTTGAAAAGTTATTGGCTCCAAATAATTTAGTTACAATTTTTTTTTTCTTTTTTATTTACTTATAATAACATATAAATCAAAATATATTAGATTATTATTTAATTACAACATAAATTACATATCAGGTGCCCTCACTTAAAAAAAATTGAACCCACCATGACCTAATGAAGATAGAACAAACCCTATCTCACAAACTCTAGATCCATATATTGAAATTGATGTGTGTAAAATTAAGAATTACTAATTGTGTATTTGTATCATGTCATTATTTTCTATATCTTATTATTTTAAATGTGTAGTTTCCATGTTTTAATATTGTATGCATAAGTGACAATTCCCATCAATAATGCACGTAACATTAGGTTTATTTGGTGTGCCTTGTATATAAGTATTGTTGAACTTCAAGTAGTAGTAAATTATTCATTTTTCTAGTAATTTCCATATTCAATATAAATTAGAAAGATTAGTGATCGTGTGGTGTGCTACTAGTGATAGCATTATATGGTTAATGTCTATAAGTTTTCGAAACATTCAACATAATAAATTAATATAGTGATAGCTTAACTTAGTTATAATAATTAAGGATACACAACTAATTTTATAAAAGTGAGATTTAAATTCTTAATCCTTCGTCCATTAAAATTATTATTTCTTTGGATGGTGACTATATGCAATATTATTGAGTTGGGGTTTTGAGTATGTGAACTAAAATTTGGGGTTGATTTTTTTCTCCAATACATGTGAGAAACAAAGATAATTTTAGGGGTGAAATTTAGTCGATGGGCTATTTTTCCATGTTTTTTTCCAAAAAACAATTCGCCAATTTGCATTTTTTGAAGCCCCATTTCACCCAATTTTGATGGGGTAAACTTTTTTCACTCTAAAAATCGCCAAATTATTATATAAACTATATAAAATCCTTAGAAATTGAAATAATTTTAGAAAAATATCGTCAAATATTTTATAATTGACATTTTAAGAATTGGTAAGATTCGCCAAGGTTTATACACTTTTAAATAAATATGGGTCCTTAAAATTATCCCTGGTGAAAAAGAAGTTATAGAAAATATATTATGTACAAAAGTGAAAAGGTTCATGGTCCAAACCTAGACTTATCCAATAATTCAAAGTTTATTGATCTCCATAGGAGTGGGTGGTACATGACATTTCTCAACTTGGATAGACTTCAACATTAAAATATGAAAGTTCAATGTTAACTAATTTAGATATATAATATCATCTATAACAGTCAACTAAGACTTGTCATTTATATGGATCCATTCAAAAGTAAAAAAGGTAGAGAAGAAATTAAATTATAAGCCATACTCGATTAAAAACATAAAGGAAAAAGGAAGGGCATTACCAATTTCACATTTTTCAAAGTTATGACAGCAACAAGAGAGAGCATTAACTCATCCATAATATATTTAATTAAATATCCAATACATCCAATGGATATTCTGCTAACCTCCAAAGGATCTCTCCCAGAAGCAACCTTACATGAAATGGAGAGAATTAGACATTTTATAACCTTTATCTCCATGCCCTTTCACAAATACAATACTAGTTCTTTACTAAATTCACTATGTTCTACAAGAAAATTGGATATGTCCACTAGATACACGTGTTTTTCCCTTCAAAACAAAATGAAGGATAGGTTGGCCCTAGGTCCTTATATCAATAGTATGTGGCCATGAAGGCCTCTTAGATATGAATTATAATATGATGTAGAAAAGATTCAACTTGTCATTGTGATGATCAACAAGAGGGGAACCTCAAGAATATTTCCTTCCATGATTGTCTCATTTTTTGTCTTGCACTTAACAACCTCAATATCAAACTCTATGCACCATTCCTATACTTGATACTACATACCATTATCTTTGAGTATTTAAACATAAATTCTAGCAATGCAAAGTCTTGGTAGGTCTAGCACCTAATAATCATTTCACTCAATATCTCATCTTGTTTTTAAGTATATTACTTGAATGTATGCTCTATTCATTGAAGTAATTTTCCTAATTTGTTTATGTTAAAGGTTCCATGAAAGTGTTTAGAGTCTTATTATTATCACACGACTAAAAACTACTCGAGTAAATTTTCCAATTTGTTTATGTTAAGGCACATGAAATGTTTTAATCTCTAATTTTTATGCGCAAAAGAACTAATTATTATTCATGGAAGCCAAGTATTCAAGACCATTTCTTTATATATTTCTTAGTCGTATTTAAGATTTGAGTTTATTTATAGCTTGACAATAATGTTTTGTTTCCACAATTTGCGACTTTTAATACAATGTATCCATCATCACCTCCCATGTAGACATATCCTCCCATCACATTTATCTTGTGTAAAGTTAAACATGGTTTTAATTTGTTATTTTGTTCTTATGTTGTTTTGGGTAATCTTCATGACTCTATACTAATCTAAGATTTCCTAAATTTGTTTGCATGTTGCACCAATCATGTACAAGTCATTTCATCTGCCTTTCCCTCTACATATATCACATATTCCATTCATTCCACACTATAGGTTTGGTAGATCCTTGGATATGTTTCCCCCACCACAAGCATTCCTTTAACCCCCTCGTTGCATTACTACAATTATATAGCCCATGGGGGTTTATTGTGGCTCACTCCCACCAAATTTTCCACACATTGGGTAAACTAGTTCTTCCCTTATTCACCTTACATGGGTTTACCTAATCATATCCACCATTGAACCCATTGTTTGATCCTCTGTTATAGAAACTACCATTGCATCTACTATAGTTACAGCTATAATGGTTGCATCTATGGTTATTTCTACTACATCCAATCCATCAACCATTGTTCCCTTACAGCATTATGTCTAGTTGAGTGCTATAGCTATTAGTGTTTTTCCACCAATGCTCAAGATATCATGGTGGGATGATTAGTTTATGAAATTATTATCCAACAAGAATGGCATTTATTTCAGGGTTGAAATGTTTTTAGTTAATAGGTTCTTTTAATTTCTATAGGGAGCCATTTCCAAAAGTCTAAATTCATGGAGAATGGTAATGTTAATATTTGGTTGAGATTTTATCTTTAATTCTCTTAGATGCCTAAACTTGAAACAATGAGACAATTCAATCATACGAAATTCATACAACCATAACACAAGATACACCTGGGGAAAATCCTCAAAACTATGAGGAGAAAAACCCCAACAATTCTTCTTGGTATAATATAATGGATAGCAAATAATGATTTCTTTTACAACATATAAATTGCTTTCTAAATATAAGAGATAACCAAAACACTCTTGGTGAAGATACAGAAGCAATAAATAAGAGATATCAATTGGATGTGTTTTCCAATGTGCCGAGCACATCAATAACAAGTAAGAACAATAACCTACACAAAGAGAATCACATTTCCTTCAATGGATAAGAGAATCTGCTTCACATTGAACTCATCAATCCCGTATAACATATTTATACATTCTTCTCATGCATCAGCTTCTTCTAACTTTAGGATGAACCCTCCCTCAGACTGGATGTATCAATATTGCATGAAGAAGTGTGCCCCACTTTTCATGCAGTTAATTCTCTCACAGAACTGTCTCTTAGGATGAAATCGCCTCTTAACAGAAATATTTCCCACTTATTTAGGTGGATAACTTAAGTGTGGTCATACAAGTGTCGCAACTCAAGTGTCGTCTTTTAGTTTAACATAAGTGTCATCATGCAATAACACTTACTTAACTAGATCTTCTTTTTTATCACTTAGTTAACTCCCTTTAAATGATTATTTCTTCATAACATCACTGTAGTGATCAATTCAAGTTCTCATTTATTTACTCATTAGTGTCATTTTTTAGTTTAACTAAAGTGAAAACACTTTAGTTAACTAGTCCTTAGTTAACACTTAGTTAACTATTATTAATTGAAGCTGATTGATTTACTTGTACTGACCACTGTGAGTTCTTTAGTTAATTGAGGCATACATTGTGGATTTAACTGAAGCTTGACAATTCAAGTTCACTTAGTCATCTCTCGATCAATTCAAATTCTCTTTTTTCTCTATGCATTTATCTTTATCTCTTTATATTTTATTGCATGGTCAGTATGTGCTAACTTTAATTATCCATCACATTACATTATACTAATAAGAACTATTGGATGCCATGATCATAGTATATTATTCTGAACCAAATCATCATATGCTAAAGTAATTCACTTTAGAGGTGATTAATCTCTAAAGGAGACTTAATAGCAATATGGTGATCATGGTTAATAATACATCACACAACATTAAATGCTTATAACAAGTAAAACATGACCTTTATACGAAAGGTCCACCTCTATACAGGAGGTCCATCCATGGATACCTTTATATGGAAGGTTCACATGCGAATCATGACTTGACCCACAAGTCCAGAGCCTTGTTCAACAAGACTTCACAACATCATTAATTTGATCAATTACCTATATATAGGTAATAAGAGGAATAACCTTTACACAGAAGGAAATCAAAGTGTTCACCACTATACAGGAGGATCAATCTCGGTTACACAAGATTGGTTTGGAGAATGTCTCTTGATGTTGTACATTTAACACTCCCTCTTAGCAAGGGAGGCATTCTCTACCATACCAAGCTTGTCTCAAAAGAACCTAAACTTTGTCACTAATAGAGGCTTTGTTAACACATCTACAATCTGCTCATTAGTAGAGATGTACTGAAATTTTATTGTACCTATCTGGACCATGTATCAGATGAATTGATACTTCATTTCAATGTGATTTGACTTTTCATGAAACACTAGGTTTTCAAAAATCTTGATGCAACTCTGATTGTCACACCTAATAACTGTAGGCTCAATCTTTTCACTGAAAAACCATACAAGCATATTTCTGAGCCACACTGCTTCTCGGCAGGAAACACTGCGGCAACTATATATTCTACTTCTATAGTGCTATGGGCTACGGAGCCCTACTTCCTACTGGACCAAGATATCATAAATGATCCTAGGCTATAATAGTAGCCGGATGTACTCTTACGGTCCACAATGCTTCCTCCTCAGTTTGAGTCTGTATAATCAAGTAACAAGACTCCTTCACTAAAGACATATCTGAGTCCATATGAAATTGTACCTCAAAGGTACCTAAGCACATGCTTAGAAGCTATCTAGTGTTTGTGTCTCGGATCAGACATAAATTGACTCAGAATTCTCATGGCATAACATATATTAGGCCTCGAATGTATCAAGGACATTACAGATCCTATAATATATCTATACAAAGTGGGATATACTGGATCCGATCTAGAGCCTAACTCATGAAGTTTCCTCAAATTGGAAACCATTGGTGTAGTCATAGATTTAAAATCTATCATGCCAAACCTGCACAATATATTCACAATGTACTTCCCTTGAGATAGAAAAATTTCATATTTTCTTTGCCAAATCACAAGGCCAAGGAAGTAGTGCAATAGACCTAAGTATTTCATCTCAAACTCTAAGGTGAGCTCCCTCTTGCACCAAGCAATCAGATGTTCCTCTCCAGTGAGAAACAAATCATTAACATATAGAACCAATATCAATGGTTGGCTCTTGACTACTTTGAAGTATAAATTTGGATCAACTTAACTCTTACAGAAACTCAGTTTTTGAAGGTAGCTATCAATTTTGGAGTACCAAGCCTTGGGGGCTTGCTTAAGCCCTTGGGGATTGCTTAAGACCATATAGATATTTATTTAGATTGAAAACATGGGAATCCTTCCCATTCACCAAAAATACTTTAGGATGTTAACTATAAACCTCTTCCTCAACATCACCATTGAGGAAGGTTGTCTTCACATCCATATGGTGAAGTTTCCATCCTAGAATAGTTGCAAGTGAAATCATTGCTCGGATTGTGGTGTACCTTTCCACAGGGGAAAGGGTATCATCATAATCGATGCCTTATTTCTGAGAGAAACCTATAGTAATGAATCTGTCTTTATACTTCTCAATGCTACCATCTGCATCATGCTTTATCTTGTAAATCCATCTGGAAGTCACAATGGACTTCCCATCAAGTTTGGGAACAACCTCCCAAACATCATTCTTCATATGAGGATGGTTATGAATCACTAATGTGACTCATCAGTGCAACATACCCTGAATATCTATTAGGTTGCTTGCGCTCTCTTGGTGAGCCTACTGGTGTTTCATGTTTCTCTACATTTTGTAAGATATCTCGGCACCAAGTAGATCTTCTTTTAGAGGGAGGTTCATTAGGTGACATCTTAATCAGTTCTACTGGTTCTTAAGGAGCTACCGAATCTGAGACATATTCTGGTTTCTCCCTCTCAAACTCTAAAGGGGGAGAATTAGACTCGTGATCCTCCATCTCCGAATCACATTGAATCTCTTTCAATATCTTGAAAGCAGCTTCCTCATGGAAGGTAACATCTCGACTGACTTAAATGTGTCTCTCACTAGGTACATATATTTTGTATGCTTTGGAAGACTCGCTATAACCCACAAATGTGCCTTTCTTTCCATAAGGATCCATCTTTGTTCTCTTTCCTTTTGGTACATGAATCTATATTGGGATCCTGAAGATCCTCAAGTGTGAGATGTTTGTATCTCACCAGTAAACACTTATTTTAGTGTCTTCTCATCTAGAATGGCATGTGGGATTCTATTCTAGATGTGCATAGTTATACTCATGGATTCTTCCCATAACGAGATAGACATATATTGATCATGCATCATGGATTTTGCAGCCTCACATATGGTTCTATTCTTCCTTTTGCAAACCCCATTTTTTCGATGGTTGTATGGTATTGTTAACTGTTTACATATTCCTGCATCACGACATATCTCATTAAATTCATGTGAATCAAATTCACCTCCATTATCATACCTTAATGCATGGATGTGATTTTCTTTTTCATTTTAAACTAGGGATTTAAACTCTTTAAATTTGTTAAGAGTTTTAGTTTTATCCTTCATGAAATAAATCAATGAATTCCTAGAAAAATCATCTATGAACGGTACATAATATAAGAATCCACTAGGGGAGGGGGATGACACAGGACCACATACATCAGAATGTATGAAATATAAAATCCCTTTAGATCTAGTAGTATTGCTAGAAAAAATTTCTTAACATTCTTCCCAAGTGCACAACCCCGGCATACACTATCATGCGCAAAATCAAATATGAGCATACATTTTACCATCTTTTGAAGTCCTGGTAGCGCTTTGTATTGAAGTTGTCCAAGCCTTTGGTGCCATAGCTCGCATGGAATGATAGTGTGGTGAATCATAGCTTGAATGTACTTTCCAGGTACCTTGTAGATTCCTCCCTCTCGAACTCCAATCACAGCAGTAGATTCTAGTATTTTGTTCTTCGGCCATAAAAGTGCTTTGTTATCCATGAAGATAAATCATAATCCTTTGTATTCAAGAGACAAAATTGACAGGAGGTACTTTTTCAATCCTGGAACATAAAGAATGTCCTCCACATGTAAAATATCACTAGTGCTCAAATGGAATGAGGTGGATCCAACTCCTTGGATCAAATATGTTGAGTTGTCCCCCAACTCTACCATGCATGTGAACTTTTTTCCCTTTAGGTTAGTGATTGTTGGAATATTCTCCCCATCATTTTTCATATTTGCATGTCTGCATGCATTTTGCATGCATCCAGTCATCGTGCATGCATTTGCATGCATCCAATCATCATTTTGGTGGTCCTCCCAGCACCTAGAGCCTAATTTCAGCTCCCTAGAGCCTCTCTTCAGCCCCCAGTAGCCCTCCTACCTACATGATGCGCCTTATTTGACTCTTCTGCATGACATGTGCACCTTTTCTCACCTACCACAAGTTATCATTCAGTTAGAGCACCTCATCTCACCTACCAGTTTTCTGACAGTCAGTTAGAGCATTGATTGAGTAGTTCTTCCACTGTTTGCTCATCTTAACTGCCTGTAGCTCCTATTTAGCTAGTTCTAGAGTGCCACTTAACCTTCTGACAGCCTCATGCGCCCTCCTTGGAGTCTCCATCCCCTAATTGATGCCTAGATGGTTCTGTTAGACTCAGTTAGACTCACTTGACTGACCTTTGACCATTTATGACTGATACTACTCATTGGATTATGTCTCCAATGTTGTCCAAGCTAGACTTTGAGTATGATTTGAATGAACTCCTTGGTTAATTCGAATTCTCCATCATAGTATTGTATTGTATTCATTATTCACACAATGCCAGCTCACTACTGATGTATGGTACTGCTATTCTCCATTTTCTATGTTCATGAGTGATTATTGAGTGCATTCTTCTCTTCTTCTTTGCACTTCTTGGGTGAGTTTGATTGTGAGGTTTGTTTCAGTTGCTAGATCCTACTACAGATTATCACAGTGATGGAAATCTTGTAACCAGTCATATGTTTGAATGAGCCACTGTCAATCAACCATGTGTCTGCACTTGTGATGACAGATCCCAAAAGGGATGATACAAGGTAAAAATCCCTTCTTGTCTCCTTTTCTTCGGATGCATTCTTTTGAGTGGTTTCGTCTTCTATGGTGGTAGAAGCATGAAAGTTTCCTTTCAATTTGATTTGCACTCTCTTTATAAATGGCATTTCTTGTTGAAATTGTAACATCTAGGTTTTGACTTGTCAAAGCCTTTTTTGAACTCCTTCTTTGGATGAGAGAACTTCTTTTGGAAGAAGGGTTTCTTTCCTTTCTTCATTCTTGTCCCGAGGGAAATATTTTATTCTTTAGTGCACATAGCTTTTCTATGGATTCACCCTTCCTCTTGGATGAAATCATGCCATAATATTTCAAACCTAGTTTGCACTTCTCGACCATTGTTAGAAGCCAAGAATGTCTCCCATGAAGATGGGAGACCATCAACGACGGTTTGTATGAGATCATCTTCATCCATTAAAACTCCAATGTTAACAAGATGATCTCTTACCTGATATATCTTAGTGAATAAGGAGGCCACCATCTCGTCCTTATCCATCTTGAGGTTTCATAACTTGTTCTTCATCTTCTCAGGATCTACGTAGGCTCTAGGTAGCATGCAAAACTGAGCTCCTTCATTCCCCGAGATCTGATGCCATGTTAATATTTGGTTGATATTTTATCTTTAAAACAATGAGGAAATTTGAAACAATGAGGAAATTCAATCACATGAAATTCATACAACCATAACACAAGATATACCATGGGAAAAATACTCAAAACTATGAGAACAAAAACCCCAGCAATTCTTCTCAGTATAATATAATGGATAGAAGAGAATGATTTATTTTACAACACAATAGATTGATTTCGGAAGATAAGAGATCACCAAAACACCCTTGGTGAATATATGAAAGAAATAGAGAAGAGAGATAAATCGGATGTGTTTTCCAATGTGCCCAACACATCAATAACTTGCACAAAGAGAAGTGCCTTTCCTTCAATGGAGAATAAAATTCACTTCACATTGAATTCATCAATCTCATATAACATATTTATGAATTCTTCTCATGCATCGGCTTCTTCTAACTTCAGGATGAACTCACCCTCAGACTGGATGTATCAATCTTGCATGAAGAAGTTAACCCCACTTCTCATGAAGTTCTTTATCTCACTAAACTATCTCTTAGGATGAACTCGCCTCTTAACTGAAATCTTTCCCACTTAGTTAGGTGGCTAACTTTTGTGTCGTCATGCAAGTATTGCAACTCAAGAGTCGTCTCTTATTTTACCATAAGTGTCGTCATGCAATAACACTTAGTTAACTAGATCTTCTTTGTTGTCACTTAGTTAACTCTCTTTAATTGATTCTTTCTTGATAACATCACTGTAGTGATCAATTCGAGTTCTCCTTGATTTACTGAAGTGTCATCTTTTAGTTTACTTAAAGTGAAAACACTTTGGTTAACTAGTCCTTGATCTTATTTAACACTTAGTTAACTATTATTAACTGAAATCGTGCTAATTAATTTATTTGCAGTGACCACTGTCAGTTCTTTAGTTAACTAAGGCATACATTGTGGCTTTAACTAAAGCTTGACAATTCGAGTTCACTTAGTCATCTCCTGATCAATACAAATTCTCGTCTTCTCTATGATTTTATCTGTATCTCTTTATCTTTTACTACATGGTCAATATATGCTAAATTTAACTATCCATCACATTACATTATACTAAGAAGAATTATCGGATGCTATGATCATAGTATATTATGTTGGAATATTTAAATCTTCCTATCTATGTCATTTAATACATTGGTAACATTAATTAATCATTTTATGATTAATTCCTATATATTAGACTAGATAATTGCCAGTTGAGCCATTGTGTGGACCACAAGGAAACTTTGGGGGGGACCACAAGAATTCCTGGTGTGGACCACAAGATTCCTAGACCACTTGGGCGCATTTCTAAAATATTCTGGGTAAAAGGCGCTCCACTGATTTTTACTGCTTTTTACTACTTTTTACCTTAGGGGGGAAAGCTAGTCAACTAGGGAAACTTGTCTTTGGGACCACACATCCTCTATGATGTTTCTTCTTTCCATTTTTTGGATTTGGATTTTGTTTTCATCACACATCAGCTACAGGTCACTAATTCAGAAATTAGTGTGCCTTTGGAGTGACTTGGAGAACACACTTGCCACCTACGGGGGATTTGCATAGTTTTAGTAAGTCTGATTTTATGATGATCCAAATGGAATATTTAGCCATTTGAATCTATTTTTTAATGTTATATATTGAAAACCTATTACTTTCCAAAGGTTGGCTGACGTATTTTATTCATGAGAGTTAATACAGTTTGTATCTATTGTGAGTAATTTTCTGAGTTCTTTGACTAGTTGTGTGAGATATTTGAGAGAGTGTGTAATTTCTTGATCAGATCTTGGTGTGAACTGAATTTCACATGGTATCAGAGCTATTGAGATATTCCTTTCTCCTTCTATTGTCTTGCAGGATCCAACCAGTCTCAAGGAGGGTGCAGTAATTCATCCACAGGGTGCATTCTATCATCAAGAAGGCGCAGCAAGCAAGCTTTGGGTACACCCAAATCATTCCAAAATTAATTTCAGAGCTTCCATGGATCAGTCACAGTAGATCATCCTAAATCCATTCAATTATTTTGACTGGAAGGCACATATGGAGATCATACTGAGGAGAAAAGGGCTCTACAGGGTGACTATGGCGACTGAAGCTGAGCCAACCTCAACAGTTTAGAAATCTAAATGGAACAATCGAAGAGATGAATCCTATGGGATGTTGTGTCTCACTACATTTAGGGATATTCTATTCCATCGCGATGGTCTTACCTCTTCCAATGAATTTTGGCTAAAGCCTCAAGAATTGTTCGGAAAGACTGATGAATTAAGAGGCCACCAACTGGATAATGAGCTAGTCTCTTTGAGTCCACAAAATTTCGATAACCTTCAAGTTTTCTTCTCCAAATTCAAATCACTTTTGTTGCAGTTGAAGTAATGTGGTATTGAAAAGAAATATGAGAAATTAATCTTGGCCATTCTCTCCAAACTTGGCTCATACTACTCAGTCTTTGTTTGGACCTTCAATTCCACCCGGAAGGTAGTTGAAAATTGGAAGAGCCTGACACTTTCAGAATTCATGGAGTCTTTGACACAAGAACAAGACAAATTGGCCTTGATGGGAGCCATTAAAAATCCATCCAAAGACCACTGTCTGAATGTTGGAGATTCAAAGGGTTCGAAAGGGAAGAAGAAGGGCAATTTCAAGAAGCCCACTGATGAGAGGAAAGACAAGAAGAAATTTCATGAAGACTCCTTGAATTTCAAGAGGAATCCAAATAAAAATAATGAGAGGACAAAGTGCAATTATTGCAGAAAGGGATTTCATCCTGAAATCTCTTGCATGAAGAAAACCATTGACCAAATGGCTCAACTCTTGCAGAAATCCAACATTCCTCTTCTAGAGAGCACAAGGAGGAAGGATGGAGGACAAAATTCTGATGACAAGGAGAGAGTACATGCACTGATGGAAAGCATATCCAAACCTACCTCATTCATTATTGATTCTAGAGCTTCAAGAAACATGGTGTCTACAAGTAATTTTTTCACTTCACTTGACTCTTCTAGTGGTCCAAATATTGTATTGGGTGACAATTCTAAAACATCTATCAAAGGCAAAGGTAGCATAGATCTCAAGTTTGGTTCATTCAATAATGTCTTGTATGTACCTGGACTTGCTGCAAACCTATTGTCATTCTATCAGATGGATCACATAGAGATGCCCAATAAAGTAACCTTTACCCCACATGATGTTGAGATATATGAAATATCAACAGGTCAAATTATTACATTAGGCACCGTTGATCACAGTTCTAGAATCTACAATTTTTCTCACTTGTGCCATATCCCTCACCTTCTGCTCTTTTAATCCATGCCAATGATTCAAGTAAATTATGGCATGAAATATTTGTCCATCTGAACTATAAATATCTTTCCCAACTCCAAGAGAAAGAAATGGTCATAGGGCTACCCAATATCAGATTTTCCAAAGGTGTCTGTCAATCTTGCATCCTAGGAAAACACGTGAGCATAAGTATGGGAGATCCAAAACTGAGAGAACATATACACCACTGGAGCTTATTCACACTGACATATCAGGTCCATTTCCTCATGAGTCTTGGAACCATGCCAAATACATCCTCACTTTCATAGATGACTTTAGCAGGTGTTGTTGGATTTATTTCATCAAGCTAAAATCTGAAGTTTTTGGTTTGTTCAAGCTATTCAAAGCCTCAGTTGAGAACCAGTCTAGTAGACATATAAAAATTATCAGATCTGATAATGGTGGTGAATATGTGAAATCATATTTCAGCAATTTTGTGCCTCTTCAGGCATTTGGATGCAACACATAGTTCCATATACACCTCAGCAAAATGGGGTTGTTGAGAGGAAAAAATGGTCTCTTAAGGAGATGGCCACATGTATGCTTGAGGCAAAGTCATTGTCTCTCAAGCTATGGGATGAGGAAATAAATTGTGCCACATATATTCAAAATAGAGTACCACACAAAGATCTCAAAGGTATCACTCCTTTTGAGGCTTGGATAGGGCACAAACCTGACATCTCTCATTTCAAGATTTTTGGCTCAAAGCCTTGGGCTAGGATTCCACTTGAGAAGAGGAGGGCTATGCAGCCCCAAATCCAACCATGTCTTTTTGTTGTATATTCAAAGGAATCCAAAGGGTATAAGTTTCTGAACATGACCACTCATAAAGCCTTCATAGAGAGAAGTGCGCAGTTTGAAGAAGAGCCCTCTCAGAGTGTTGAAATTGGAGAACCATCTTCACCACCACCTGAAGAAGTAAGTGATGCTCCTATTGAAATTTTTTATTCTGATATTTATGATGATGAGGACCATTTTATTGCAGATGCTAATTCACCAACAAATTCTAAATGGGATGCTAAGACTTTGCAAGCAGCAGATGAACTAATGGGCAATCCTCATGAAACAAGGAGGACTAGATCACAATTTGAGACTGCTCTCAATGTGAATGACCCCTACCTTTCTGAGAAATGTTATATTATTATCGTGGATTCTGATCCTCAAACATATGAGGAATATTCACATGACCCAATATGGTAGGATTCCATGGATGAGTAGTTTCAGTCATTGCAGAAGAATGAAACATGGGAGCTAGTCAAGCTCCCCACAGGCAGAAAATTGGTAAGGTGTAAGTGGATCTACAAAACAAAATGTGCAGTTGATGGTAAAGAATTGAAATATAAGTCTAGGATGGTTGAAAAGGGCCTCTCACAAGTCCAAGGCCTTTACTACAATGAGACTTTTGCACCAGTTGCACAGAAGGATTCGATAAGACTAGTTCTGGCAATTTCTGCATCCAAGCGTTGGGAAGTGCACCATATGGATGTCAAGAGTGCATTCCTCCATGGGGATATTGAGGAGGATATTTATATGTAGCATCCATAAGGGTATACATCAGATCCTAAATATGTGTGCAGGTTGAGGAAGTCCTTATATGGGCTTAAGCAATCCTCCAGGGCTTGGTATGCCAAAATGGACAACTTTCTCTTGTCACAATCTTATGTTCGATGCAAATCTGATCCTAATGTTTATATGAAGTCGATTGATGGTTCAATGATGATTATAGTGTTGAATGTTTATGATTTTCTAATCACGGGTAGCTCTATTGATCAAATATCTTCATTGAAGACTGCTTTGCATCAAGCTTTTTCCATGAGTGACTTGGGAATTCTTAAGCAGTTTTGGGGGCTTGATATTTCTCAAACAGAGAATGGAACAAAGGTATCTCAGTCCAAATATGCATCTGATCTGTTAAAGAATTTCAAGATGGCTGATTGCAAGCCTTCATAGACTCCATTCCTTTCAGGATTTAGACTTGAAGAAGTGGAATCTACACCCTTGGTTGACAGCACCGTGTATAGATAGCTTGTTGGAAGCTTGCTCTATTTGGCTCACACTCGACCTGATCTTGCTTATGTTGTGAGTGTGGCATCAAGAGATATGGAGCATCCACATGAGCTCCATTTGAGGGTTGCAAAAATAATTTTGCACTATGTGCAAGGCACCAAGACAGATGGGATCCACTATGCTGCAGATTCTAGCCTAGATCTTCTTGGCTTCACTGATTCAGATTGGGCTAGTGATATCCTTGATAGAAAATCCACATATGGATTTGTATTCATGCTTGGAGGTGGTCCAGTTTGCTGGTCTAGCAAGAAACAGAGTGCCATTGCACTATCTTTAGCAGAGGTCGAGTACAGAGGAGCAATGAATGTTGCTACTCAGTGTGTGTGGTTTTAGGGTATTCTTTCAGAGTTTGAGATTGCCTTTAGTACTCCTACTGTCATATTTTCTGACAATCAGAGTGTTATAAGGGTCACAAGTGATCCAGTATAGAGACATAGGACCAAGCATATTGAGATACATATGCACTACATCAGAGGATTGGTGCATGACCAAATCATTGATTTGCAGTATTGCCCAACAAGTGAGAAAACTGCAGATATCTTCACCAAAGCTTTTACTGAGAAGACATTCAACGATCTTAGACCACTGCTTGGGATGGTTGAACATGTGGTGGAGTGAAGGATTGATCAGCAATCTTTCAATTTTTGAAATGTCCATTTTTTAGGGAAGGTTTTTCCCATGAGGTTTTCCTTCTTTCCTTGTTTTGTGGATCGACAGTATTGTACAGAGTGACCAAGTCTTGTTACTGGGCCCTTAGCATTTCTATTTTCTGATATTTAGAACATAAATTCAGATTTATGGGGGGGTGTTGGAATATTTAAATATTCCTATCTATGGCATTTAATACATTGGTAGTATTAATTAATAATTCTATGATTAATTCATATGTATTAGACTAGATAATTGCCACTTGAGCCATTGTATGGACCACAAGGAAACTTTGGGGGGACCACAAGAATTCCTGGTGTGGACCACAATCTTCCTAGACCACTTGGGTGCATTTCTAAAAGATTCTGGATAAGATTCTGGGTAAAAGGCACTCCACTGATTTTTACTGCTTTTTACCTTAGGGGGGGAAGCTAGTTAACTAGGGAAACTTGTCTTTGGGACCACACATCCTCTATGATGTTTCTTCTTTCTATTTTTGGGATTTGGATTTTTTTTTCATCACACATCAACTACATGTCACTAATTCATAAATTCGTGAGCCTTTGGAGTGACTTGGGGAACACACTTGCCACCTAGGGGGGATTTTCATAGTCTTAGTAAGTCTGATTTATGATGATCCAAATGGCATATTTAGCCATTCGAATATGTGTTGTAATGTTATATATTGACATCCTATTACTTTCCAAAGGTTGGATGATGTATTTTATTCATGAGATTTAATTCAGTTTGTATCTATTGTGAGTAATTTTCTCAGTTCTTTGACTAGTTGTGTGAGATCCTTGTGAGAGTGTGTAATTTCTTGATCAGATCTTGGTGTGAACTTAATTTCACAT
Organism: Larix kaempferi; assembly: GCA_027924585.1. Lineage (NCBI taxonomy): Eukaryota > Viridiplantae > Streptophyta > Pinopsida > Pinales > Pinaceae > Larix > Larix kaempferi. The sequence goes on along the minus strand of BSBM01000767.1, from coordinate 16,338,565 downwards.
ATTATTCTAGACCAAATGATCATATGCTAAAGTAATTCACTTTAGAGGCTATCAATCTCTAAAGGAGACTTAATAGAAATATGGTGATCATGGTTAATAATACATCACACAACATTAAATGCTTTTAACAAGTAAAGCATGACCTTTATACGGAAGTTCAACCCCTATATGGGAGTTCCATTCCATGGATACATTTATATGGAAGGTTCACATGAGAATCATGACTTGACACAAAAGTCTGAAGCCTTGTCCAACAAGACTTTACAACGTCATTACTTTGATCAATTAACTCTATACAAGAAGAATAAACTTTACACGGAAGGCAATCAAAGTGTTCACCTCTATATGGGAGGATAAATCTTGGTTGCATAATATTGGTTTGGAGAATCTGTCGTGATGATGTACATTTAATAGTTAATTCCCTCATAATCCACAAATTGTTGTGCATATTCCACTTGATAAATGATAGAACAAGAAATACACAATCAACACACATTTGACACAAAGTTTATCATGAGAAAACCCTTATGTGGAAAAACCGAGCTTCAATGAGTATTATGCTTTTCTCTTTTATGTAGCATGAAAATACAAAAGGACATCAATACTCCCTATTACCTTGGACAGTGTGGCCCAAATGGATACTACATAATCTATTGCTTTCTCAATTATGCTTTACATCCACAGGCTTACTACAACTAAACTATGTAATAATATAATAGAATTGTAACCCCTTTTTTCCTAACAACCCATTATTTAAGATAGGACAATATCTTTTAGGGTTAATTTTAGGGTTTTCACACATTTTGATTCCCATTTAGGGTTAGGGTTTTGGAAATTCTAGAATTTTCTTGAAATTCCACACATGAATAGCACCACGTGTGTAAGAAATGAGAGCTAACATGGAATCCACTCAGAACCATGGTGGACAACTGGATGGATCAACTTATCGGTGGCATAACTTCTTCATAAATACTTCTTCGATTGAGGAAATATTTATACCTTTAGAAAGGTATCCAATTGTAGAAATTCATCGTGGCCTATGGTGCTAGTGACAGGTTGTTTTAGCCCCCAAAAATGTTGTTTAGGCCCTCAAATGGGCCTCAAAATGTTTTCAACTCAAAATATTCAAATTGAAACCTAGCCATAAAATGGGCCTAACACGCCAATTCACTCAATCTTTCGACCTTGAAAGCTCTAAATAGGTGACAAATTATATATTGATCCATTTTGGATAACACCCCCCCATTTTGGGAATCTTTTGGTCCCTAAAATATTTTACTAAATGAGGTGCTAAAATGTTTCCTCTACCTTCTCCTTGGAGTACCATTTAGCCTCCCCTCGAAGTTGTCCTTTAAACCTCACTTCCCAATTTCATACTATCCCTACATGTTGGAACAAATTTAGACCCACTGTTCTAAATCAATTACCAACAATATCACTGTGAGAATCCTCATTCTCATCAACCAAAGAGGGAAACGTCTCACTCGAGAATCTCATAGGAACTGTAGAAACTGAAAGTGAGTTAGGGTTTCAAAAGTATGTATCATCATTCTAATATTATACATTGAGACTGAAAACACATACATAGAATACACGATTAAGATCCATTTACAATTAAAACTGGAGAAAATGTCCAGTTAGGGTGTCAAAAGTATGTATCATCATTCTAATATTATACATTGATACTGAAAACACATTCATAGAAAACAAGATTAAGATTCATTTACAATTAAAACTAGAGAAAATGGCCATTTCATTCCATTACTCAAATTGCAATGAATACAAAATAGTATCTCATCCAATACCAAAATGTCTAAGTGAAAAAAACTAATACAGTCCTATATTTCTAGTCTTTGTAGTCATTATGGATAGGTACCATATCTTTAACTATCTTTTAGCTAACAACTCTTAACTAATCTATGACTTATTTACTGTAATTTTTCTTTGTCTTATATTGCAAAATCCATTACAATATGCATTTATAAAACTAATATAGTGTCAATAGGCCCCCAACACTATGTTTGGATTTCGCTCAATCCAAGAATCATCATCTGGAGATCACCTCCCAGATCGATGGAAGGTATTTCTTCAACTTATCTCCAAATTTTGAGAACACATTATCCAACTTTTCAACATAATGTAACAAAACTTCAAAAAAATTCTTGAATTTAGGAACCTGATCCAAAGTACCATATTGTGGTTGTGGTTGAATAGTGTCTCCCAATTTAATTGCTTTCATATATTTAGTATGAATATCAGTAAACTATAACTATCATTTATCAGCTTGTTCCTACAATTGCATTACTTTAGTAATAATCTGTTGTCGCTTTTCTCTGGTGGAAACAATCTTCTTGGTCAGAATTGAAATCTTTTCCATTGCCTCTATATGTGAAGAGAGGTGTAATGTATACAAATATGTATTCTTGGTTCTGATATGTTCCACCCATGACTTAATGTGATCATCCTTCACACGCATCTTCAGAACACCCTCTAAATGTGTCCATAACAAAAACCTTATATCTACCAACTTTGAAATTCCATCAACACCAATATTTGCTTTTGTAAACAATCCATCTTCCATCTGCTCCTTCAACTCTAATGGTTCTATTATTATATAGGCTTATAAAACTATTCTTTCAACTCTTCATTATGTTTCGTTAGTTCTTTTATTACAATTTTTGTTTCTTCAAGTTTACTTTCCATAGATTTCCCTTATAGATTATCTATTTCTTCCTTTTGCATAATTTCTTATAGATCATCTCTTGCCGTGGTCAAAAAAGTATATGCAAAAAAATTTGTAGCATGATCCTTCTACATAGGGACATAATCTTGAACCAAACCAATATGTCATAGTCCCACTTCTGCTATAAGTACCGCAATATATTCCTGGAGTTGCTGAAAAGGTACTTGTGTTAGATCCACTTCTAAATAAGGAATATTCGTTGTTGCAAATGAAAGAAACCTAATGTCTTTTTCACCACCAAACGATGATTTATACTTATGAACCTTTTTCTTCTCCGTCCATGTAATATTCCTCCCTAGATTTAGACTAGAATCTCATGCAATAGTCACTGTATTCTTAGTTAATATAAATTGCATCTGGGTTCCTGGGTTCCTTGCTCAGTCACCGCTAAATTCAACATAGACATCAGTTCCATAAGCTATTGTGTGAAATCTAATTGAAACACCTATTGCACATCAATTTTGAGATGAAGTGTATTGATAATATTATGTATCAATGTTAATTCTTGTCCTGAAGGGTTAGATTCTCTCGTCCTAAAAACAATCTAATACGAATTTTAATATCCCTTGTAAACAATGTGATATTCGTTGATGGTGTCATTGTGTCCTCTTGTTGTTCTGGTGATTCTTCAACTAGCACATGAGATTGTTTTCTACATGTGCACTTCTTCCTCTGGGGATTCAATGATTCTTGAGGAATCTTGTGCTCCTTCTTCATCAAAGGAAATCTTGGAGATTCTTATACTATAGTACTAGTGGAACCTTGGACATCTTGTTTTTTATTCGATCTATGGAGTATTTAAAATCCCAACATTGGGTTTAGGCTATGGTTGAAATTATGGAGGCCAATCCTACATATCTTGATGAATATCTTCCTCCAAAACACACAAATTTAAAATATCTTATATATTCTCTAGATTTGCATGAGGTGCAATAAAATAACTATTTGCATCCACTGAAAAACAAAAATTATCATGGTAGTTATCCACAAGATTAGGTGGAATTCTATAGGACTCTTTTTTTTTCTTGTATCATATTTGTGTACCAACATTGAATCACCTTCATGTACCAACATTGAAATGCTACATTTGTACTCTACCACACCTCCTTATCATCACTATACTGCCAAATATTGAACATAGGAGAAAGGAATGATGAATTCACTTCTATATTAAACTCTATTCCTTGTGGACATCTCCATTCAATCATTGCAACCAACAATAAGACCCAAATCAAATGAAATTATTTTCCCAAGTCTCGAGCATCAAGACAATCCTGGATAAATTCATCCACTAAATAATTATTCCAACTCTTTTTTATTCCTTATTTACAATGCTCAGTTAGAAATAATACCCCCACGGGATGTTCATCCTTGGTACACTCCCTTATCATATTCCCTGCTAAAAAGCAAAATAGATTTCCTGATTAGAAATTATAGAAATTACCACCCTTCTTGGTCCTCAATGTGTTCCATATTTCTGATATGCTTATTTAGTATTTAAATATTGTGAATACATCGCTTGTATAGGGTCATATCCCAAGCTTGAATACCCCAAAACCTTATGCATTAAATACATATCTACAGGGTAAACCTTATCCATCTAAATACACGCACCTTGGAACTATCTCAACAAAATTTTGACAGAGAACATAATATCATGGTTGTATCCAAAGCGTGGAACGTCCAATAAACACATAATCTATAACTCATAAATTTTATTTTCCCACATCTTTGGCAGACATGTTCAATGCCATCCAATCCCAAATGATATCTGCATAATTTTAAAATTGTAAACTAAGAAATCTATTAATATATTGTACATTAAAATCTAGAAGCTTTAGGGATGGTACCTTCCCCACCACTTGTTCCATAATATCAACCTGCTATTAAATTCAACCACTGGAAACTCATCCTATTTAACAACTTTCATCTTCGGACATGCTTGCAGCAGTGGAGAAGTCACCATTATAACCAATAGAATTCACTATTACTTAAATTTTACAATCTTACATTAATAGAAAATACTATACTAGCACTATCTCAGACTACATAAATATTCTCCATAACTATAACCACCTTCAAAATTTAACTCACTTTATAAAAATTCCTTCCTTTTCTTTCCCCTTCCAATACCATTAATCAACATTTCCATCCATAATATCTCCTAACATGATAATTCAAAAATTCTAATCTCTTTGTCGATATGAAATTCATCCTTTGATCTCGATCATCATCGTGGAAGCTTTCATTGGTTCAATATATTTCCGTCATATCAATACCTTACATAAATGTATAAATGGCACCCAACTATATTTGAATTTATTCATGTCTCTACATTAACTAACTTTATTCCTTTTCAAATTATATATCTTGTTAACTTTCAAAAAACAAAACACACAATGCACTAAATTAACTGTCACTTCCAATTGTAAATTCTAATTATGTACAAACACTATTAATTGGTGCTTTTTCGTCATTCCTATGGGACATAGGACACCACTATCGTGCTTCCATTGGCCAATCCTTTAAGCGGCTCACTCCATAAATCCGCAATTTATCGGGATTTTTCATATAGTTGTTGTCATACAACAATACTAATGAACCAGGTTGCAATTATCTTTTCTTTATATTCCTATCATGACAAGATTTCTATCTATGCTTCTCAACTTGTTGGATAAATGTTGCAAGTATTTTTTGCTCCTCTAATTCTATCAACTCATTCAACCTACATTGTAAAGATTGTTCATCAATCATCTGTGTAGCTATTTCAAGGCACCAATTAGGTACTAAACAAGTCGAAATGGTGTAAATTTAGTCAACATTTTGTAAGTAGCATGATAAGTTCATAACTGACAACATTTGCAGTGACACGGAACATAGAGAGGAAACACAAAGGGCATATTCATTGCCTTCTCATTATTAAACGCACATATATATAGTTTCTCATAAGACTCAAAACAACTGGCTAATACTATGGGCCAGTGAATACCATGGGTCAACTAATGTCTTAGTCAACAACTAACTCAACTAACTTAGGACCATTGACTCAACTAATTAACCAACTTGACACATGAGATTACAACTTTTAACACACCCCCTTAATCTCAAGTGGGATGGTGTGGTCTGCACTATCAATTCCTAAGTGGTTCCTCTGAAACTCAAATGTAGATGTACCCAAAGGTTTGGTAAACATATCAGCTAGCTGCTCCTTAGAGCCACAAAACATCAAACTGATTTCTCCATTATTGACTAACTCACGTATGAAGTGATAGCGAGTGTCAATGTGTTTACTCTTCCTATGAAATAAATTATGTTTAGACAACTGTATAGCAGAACTGTTGTCACAATAGATGGTTGTTAGTTCTATTTTTGTATGTCCCATGTCCTTCAAGAGTCTTTTGAGCCAAACTACATGGAAGGCTATTGTAGTTGCTGCAATAAATTCTGCTTTTGTTGAAGACATGCTCACAATAGGTTGTTTCTAAGAAGCCCAAGAAATAAGACTAGTACCAAGATGGAAAGCATAACCGGATGTGCTTTTCCTATCATCAATACTACCTGCAAAATCACTGTCTGTGTACCCTGTGAGAGTACAGTCCTGTGAATGAGTGTACCAAATTCCATAATCAATTGTACCTCCAACATATCTCAGTATTCATTTTCCAACTTTCCAATGAGAGTCTTTGGGAGATTGCATGAATCTAGAAATAAGACTGACAACATACATCAAATCAGGTCTAGTAGCAGTCAAATACATTAAACTGCCTACTAGTCTTTTGTAAAGTGTAGAATTTACTGCTGGTCCTTCATCATTCTTGCTTAACTTGGTTCCTGTAGCAATGGGAGTTTCTACTGGTTTACATTTATCCATTTTGAATCTCTACAGAATGTCAGTAGCATACTTATGCTGACAAATGAAGATCCCATTTTCACTTTGATCAACTTCCAGACCAAGGAAAAACTTTCATAAGACCAAGATCAGTCATCTCAAACTCCTTTTTCATGACTGTCTTAAACTTTTCTAGCATCAAATTTCCAGTATAGATCATATCATCAACATAAAGACAAACAAGTAAAATGTTACCTTGCTGATCTATTTTGACATACAGAGTAGGTACATTGTTGCTTCTGCTGAACCCATTGTTGATGAGATAAGAGTCAATTCTGTTGTACCAAGCTCGTGGAGCTTGTTTAAGACCATACAAGGCCTTTTTCAACTTACATACCTTTTGTTCTTGACCTTTGACAGCATAACCAGGTGGCTAATCTACATAGACTTCTTCTTCAAGTATGCCATTCAGAAAGGCAGATTTCACATCCATTTGGTAAACATGCCAATGGTTTTAAGATGCTATTGCAAGTACAGCTTTGTTGGTGTCCATCCTTGCTATTGGAGCAAAGGTTTCATCATAGTCTACACCATATTGTTGAGCAAAACCTCTTGCAACAATCCTTGCCTTGTACTTTTCTATCTTTGATTTTTCATTCAACTTGGTCTTATAAACCCATTTTACACCAATGCAACTTTTATCTGATGGGAGATCAACTAGATCCCAAGTCTGATTCCTCTCAATAGAATCAATCTCTTAATTCATTGCTTGGATCCACAATGGATCTTTTGCTGCTTCTTCAAAACATGTTGGTTGACATGAAAATAGAGCATACTGTAGCTGCTCATCAATGACATGAGTTTGTTCATATAACTCCCTTAAGCTTCTGGTTCTCTGGTTCTGTTGTGGACTGTCTGCTGGTGTCCCTTCTTGATGTTGTTGCTACTGTACTTCAAGTGTGGGCATTCTGAGTGGTTCTGGTGGTACTGGATTGTTTGTCTGTTGAATGTCTGTTGTATCACTCTAACATTTATCTTCCATAAATTTGACATCTCTGCTCACCACTACTTTCTTGGTGACAGGATTATACAGCTTATAGGCTTTCTGTTGTTCACTATAGCCTGTGAAAATACAACTTTCACTCTTCTTGTCCAATTTCTTCCTTAACTCATTAGGTATGTGTGTGAAAGCAACACATCCAAATATCCTGAGATGTGAAACACTAATCTGAGTGCCACTCCATGCTTCTTCAGTTATCTTGTCTTTGACAGTTACGGTGGGAGACCTGTTCAGTAGATATACTGAACATGCAACTACTTCTGCCCAATAATCATCTGATAAATTCTTGTATGACAACATACTTCGAGCCATGTTCATGATGGCCTGATTGTTCCGTTCTGCAACTCCATTATGCTGTGGAGTGTATCTGGTGGTGTACTAATGCTAGATACCATGCTTCTTACAAAAATCTGCAAAATCATGAGAGACATAGTCACTGCCACTGTCTGATCTGAGTATTCTAAGTGGTTTACTTGACTGCCTTTCCGTCAATGCTTTGAACTCTTTGAATCTAGATAAAGATTCTGACTTATTTCTGAGAAAGTTAATCCTGACTTTCCTGCTATAGTCATCAATAAATGTTAATAAATGCAGGCTTCCTCCTATAGACTGGGTTTGCATGGGTCCACATAGGTCTGTGTGAACAAGTTCAAGGTGTTCTTTGGCTCTATTTGTAGAAGTGGGAAAGTTGTCTCTTTGGTGTTTCCCTAAAATACAGTATTCACAAGAACTTGACTATTCATTCATGACTGGTAATCCTTTGACCATGGATTGTTTTTGCAGATGAGAGAGACTCTGAAAGGGTAGATGACCATACTTACAATGCCACAACCAAGTTTCGTCTTGACTGGAGACAGTATGAGCATATGACTGTGACATGATAGCACTCCTCGGGTGGACTGGGAAAATTCTATTCTTGGTCATTTCTACTTTGGCTATGAGTTTTCTACTAGGAGCTTTATCATAGACAGCACAGTAGGAATCAATGAACCTAACATCATACTTATTATGAATCAGTTGTCCCACACTGGTCAGATTGACCTTAAGATTTGGAACATAGAATACATCATTTATGTACTTCTTCTTATTCTGTTTGGTAAGTATAGGAACTGTACCTTTGCCTTGAGCTGGAACGAGATAGTGATCATCCAATTTGATCTTTGAAATAATAGATGGATCTATATCAGAAAATAATGATTTGTTACTTGTCATATGATTGTTTCATCCACTGTCTAGCAACCACACATCTGATTGATGTTCTTCTTCAGTCGCCTGGTATGACAGAAACATAACTTCTGACGAATGTTCTTCAACATTGGAGACATTTGCTCTGCCACTGTTCTGATTTGCTTGCTTCTTTCTGCAGTCACGTTCATAATGGCCATATTTATTGCAATAGCTACACTGGACATTAGACCTATTAGTCCATCTCCTCTTCCTCTCTGGTTCTGAGGGTCATGACTGTGCTCACAGTGATCTGTGTGTTCATAGTGTTCATGGTAAGTTCTATCCTCTGTGGAATTAGAACTCCTTCCTATTCTGCCTTGTCCTCTGCCTCCTCGACCTCGACCTCTATTGATTGTAGTCTGAGTGCTAAATGCATGAGATAGAGACTCATCTTCCTAACTGAGTCTAGCTTCATGAGACAAAAGGGACCTTGTTAAGTCTTCTAGAGTAAACGTCGACATATCCTTAGATTCTTCTATGGCAGTAACCACCATAGAGAATTTCTTAGTGAGGCATCTAAGTACCTTTTCAACAACACCCTTCTGCTCTAGGGCTTCGCCATAGGTTTGGAATTGCGTGACAATCTTAGAAACCCTAGTCATAAACTGATCGACAGTCTCTGTGTCCTTCATCTTAAGACTTTCAAATTGGAGTCCAAGGGTTTGGATTCTTACCGTTTTGACTCGATCTATGCCTTTGTATGCAGATTGGAGGAGATTCCATGCCTTATGTACAGTCGTAAATCCAACGATCCACGGGAAAATGGACTCCTCAATGCAACTTTGGATCAACCACTTCGGAGTGAGATTTTGATCTCTGCTTTCGTTGAGGGCCTTCTTATTTGCATTAGTCATTGCAACGAGAGTAGCTGCCATCGGTTCCGTGAACTCCGTTTCGACCATATCCCAACATTTATTGAGCTATAGAAAGGTCTACATCTTTATAGACAAAAATTCATAATTCTTTACGTTTAGCATTGGACCTGAGATCGACTTCATGTTCAAGCTTTCCATGGAGTATGACAGTTGTTAAACTGAGCAACGCAAGCTTCTAACTGACACAGTGCATTGCTGGGGTGCAACGGACAAAATTCTATAAGGAAAGGCACACTGTCGCAATTTTCCTTCTAGCAAGGTGAGACGGTTGTCGCAGTTTGTCTTCAGGCAAGGTGTGCAACCATTGCAAATTCTCTTCAGGCAGGGTGCACCCATTGCAAATTCCCTTCAGGAAAGGTGCACCAAACTATTTTCAGTGGGATTTTTGAGGTAGCCTTCGCCGGATCAGGGTGCGACTTGCCGGATTGTGGTGCAACTTCGATGGATCATGGGTAATAAAAAAAAATATTGCGTCCCAAGTGTTCTGTCTCTGTTCCGTGCTACAACTTCCAGTTATGTGTGTGTGCTCTCCAGTTTCTGAAAAGGCTTACCCAAAAACAAGATTTAAGGATCAAGTCGTTAGCTTTGATACCATGACAAAGTTTGCAGTGACACAGAACATAGAGCGAAAACACAAAGGGCATATTCATTTCCTTCTCATTATTAAACACACATATATATCGTTTCTCATAAGACTCAAAACAACTGGCTAATACTATGGGCCAGTGAATACCATGGGTCAAATAATGTCTTAGTCAACAACTAACTCAACTAACTTAGGACCATTGACTCAACTAATTAACCAACTTGACACATGAGATTACAACTCTTAACAATAACATTGCTACAATTCTCTAGTCCAAATCATCATGCTCTACATTGGCAAGTTTCGTTAATGCGTGCTCTGACACCTTATTAAATGATCCAACCATTCCATTTGCTTGTGGATGGTATGGTGTACTCCTCTCATGATGTTTCATAAACTCATGTGTAAGTTCATGAATAATTTCATCCAGAAAGTGATATCATTGGTCACTCATCAACACCTTAGTACAAGCGAATTTTGTGACAATATTCTTGAAAACAAACTGTGCAACAATCTCTACAGTGCAATCCTTCACTAACGATGTTGTAGCTAGGTTATTCACACTAGCTAGTGCAAAAATGAAATTACTAAGAGCTATGAGATACTCAATAACAGCTCGTGAATGTGATGTGATGTGCATGCATTTAAAATAGTAAAAATTAAAAATACTAAAAGTTACTACAGGAAAATGAAATCTAAACTAAAATATTTAACACCCATGAATAAAAAAATGCTTTTGTATTATAGTAAAAATGGATTTACAACATTGGTTTACATAAAAATGGTGATAATGTATGGTCCCTTGTAGCCATAGCAGTGATGGTGCTTTGGGTCTCCAATGTCTCTTGATCTCCACTGAATGCTCACAAGTACCCAAAACTAAACTAAAATGGGGAAACACAAGCTCAAAGGGAGGCTAGGGTTTTAGTAGGAATTTTGGTAGAGTCTCGGTATGGAAGAGTGAATGTATGTGAAAATGGGGGCCTCCACCACCTTTTTATGCAATTTTGGGTGGTGGTTTTCTTGTCCCATTGTTTCGAGAAGCCACTAGTATTGGCTAGTGGTATTTGATGTTTTCCCTCCTTTTTCCTTTATTTTGAATATTTTTCCCTTTTTCTTTTTATTGAATTTTTATTTTTGGGGATTTTGACTTTTCTTTAGGGGTTTAATTAATTTCTTGAGGGAAAATTTTATTTTTTGACCATTTAATTGGAAACATAGGGGTTTTAGGTTAATGGAGGCCAAATATGAGGAAAAATGAATGAATGGGTTATGTGACTAGGGAGATGAGCTAGGTGAACAATTTTTGGGTGTTAACAAATTGTCCCATGATGTGTGAGGGAAGGAGATCATCGTATGGATGATAGACATCATATGTTATGACGTTTTCCAAGTTAGTGAGCATTGTGGTGGTGGATAATAGAGACTGGTCGGAGAGCGGAACAAGTGCTTCATATGAATTGCAAGTTCTATAACTTCAAATACAACTCCTCAATAATGGATGACGGATAGATGATCTCAAATATATGGATGAGGAATGCATACCCATGCTCATATCAATGTCTCAAGATATAAAAATAATGATGAGGCAAAGGGGACCTGAACAATACATAGAGAACTGTCGTGTACATCATAATGGTCCAGAGGGGACACAAATCTGGGACATACTCATGGGTCACCCATGACTAATATGAAGAACTGATAAATGGAAACAATGTCATTCATCCTGAATCCGGTATCACAACAATTAATGCTCTATTGGATTTGAAGGGTTCCAAAAACTAGATGGACTCAACGAATGAGAGCCAAAATATCAAAGATACACTAGACTGCATATGAACTAGATACTCTAGGTGTAATATCCTGATTTTTACCCCATTGCATTAAAAATGTAAATGATTTAATATCATTATAAAATCATGGTGAGGAGCTCAAGGCCAAGGCCCCACCATCGATTTAGTGATGCATATGGTTTGCATGCTAGCCAAGTACAATGGAATTGCAAATATCATGTAAATATGCATTTTAATAAAATACCCACAAATAGCTATGCAATGCAATGCAACAAGAGATGAGAACATGATTTTTACAAGGAATTGGGAGGGAAATATTCAAACCCTTGGAGCCAATCAAGTCAAGCCAAGTGTCAATGAAAGAACCCATAGACTCTCAAATACCCATGTTGACTTTTGTACCCAATCATTTATTTCTTCCAAGAGTTGGTTGAGGTAGTTAATGCCTTGGGGAATGGAGAGGTATGGCTATCCAAATTCGGGTATGGGAAAGCCATCAGTTTTGGGAAAACGTGTTTGGCTTCCTGGGCAAGAAAGGAGCCACGAATTTTCTCCCCAAGCCATTATTCATTTTTCTTTTTTCTCCCTTGCGCGGTCTGAGTTTCCTGGGTGTTTTCCTTCACTATCTTCCAGTGATGCCTTGGTTTTCTAGCTGGGAAGAGGGTTTTTTTGTGTTGCAGAGCTGTGGGGAAGAAAATAAATCCGTTTCGGCATCTTGGGAGGTCACTTTCGCCATATAAATGCCCATATATCTGTGGGAAATTTGATTTGCTCCCTTGTGGACAATTTTTCCCTCCCCATAAGCCATTTTGTTGTGCCACGATTGGGGAAAACCCATGGACATCATGTTTTGTAAATCCATTGTTTTGGCTTGAGCTTGAGTGCAAGCATCCAAAAATCAAATTGGCCTAATAAACCCAGCTGTGGACTAGCTTGGATTAGATGTGACGTTCGCTTGGGTTGTGTTGAGCTTGAGATTCCCCTTTTCCTTGTAGAAATCATGCCCAGCCCGGGGGTGGCAACTATGCTGAGATATTAAAGAGCATAGTTGTCCTATGGTTGGGTGGAACGTTGCAGCGACATAGCTAATTGCTTGGGACAACATTACATCAAGATGAGTATTTTATTTATGTGATTTACTTCTGCAAGGTTTTAATTATTTGACGAATGTTATCAATATGCTGGAAATTGCATGATATATGTGCGTAGAAGAATTTTACTTCCATTGTGTTTGATAGATCTGCACACACATTTGTTTTTATTTGTATGAATCTAATGAATCGAGATGAGTTTAAGTAAGATCCCAAGATCTGTAGTCATGTTCCCTTCATTGAGTTGGACCCACGGGAGGGGACGTGACACTAGGAATCATATAATTGAAGGGATTCCAAACATTGTCACCAACGCAGCCGAGATATCCACAGGAACATACAACGAGAGGGTTCCAAATAGACTCGCCAATGTGTTAGAGTCACAGAAAATCCGGGGTCTTCGACCAATAACTGAAGGGACCAACACCCTGTACGAATATAAATGTACGATGATGGATCTGGAGTCGAGCAAGTGAGAAACAACCATTCTAAAGAGGCACTAAGGACTCCTCTCAGATGGTCCATAGGAACTCACTATTGATGGTGATGAGGCCAAGATATAGAGACCTCTAGGTCTATCCTATGGAATAGATTTGTTGGCTTCGATAGAGGGAGACATGCAACTACTAAGGCAATGATGTTTCCTTTATAGGAGCGTGAGTGATACACTGAAGATGTGATGGAACTGGAATTAATACTGAGACACTATGGGGGGATTCAAGGGCCGCATTGGGATGGGACTCAAACTTCCTTTGTTCAGACTATGAAGGCAGGGATGAATTGGAAACATATGAAACTATCCGTGGGGAACGGGGACCATAGCTTAATGGATTAGGGACTATGACTGCAATGGGTGTGAATAACCTGCAATAATTAATTAATGAAAACACACGAGACAATAGAAATAACAGATATTAGAATCACTTTTATTGATCGCAGGCCACTTCGAGGGGGCAACCTCCTTTGAGCAAGCTCAATACAAAATAACTTCACGGTACCTTCATTGGTCTCAACACAAACTTATATACTAAGTTTAGGTGCCAATACCATGGTTCAATACCATGTGTCAATACAAACCATGGGCCAATACAAACTATGGATCAACAAATACTACGGGACGACTTCCAAAGCATATGCGTCCAACAACAATATACTAACAAAGTAAATAGAAGGCTTGACATGGGTTCCTAACATCCCCTCTCCCTTAGAAAAAGATTTGTCCTCAAAGATTTAGATGTGGAAATTGATGCAGAATCTGAAGGAGTGGTTCCCCTGTAGCATCCTCGGGTTGCATTCCGGGCCACTGACGCCTTGTGAGTTTCAGGGAGGGTTGCTTGGAAGGTTGTAGATGAGGAAGAACCATATCAACTGCGTGAAAAGTGCGCTTAGAACAGTGCTGATCGGGTTGTTGTTTCAGTCGAATTATTGCCATGTGAAGATTGTCCTACAGAATGAGAAGAATCTTATCACAGTTTCAAAGAATTGAGTCAATTTTCTAAACTGGGGAGCTACTAAGGGTGTATGGAAGAAGAATTAGCGGTGTCTGTCCATAGACTGCTTCATATGGTGTCCTTTTAGATGTGGTATTGTACCATTGCAACGCTTCTAGGAAATCCATAGAAATCGTTGTCCAAATCGGTGTAGGGATGGACAAGGGTTCGAGCAGTCCCGAAAGGAGTGTCGTTTCACCCTTGTTGACCTGGAAAGTATCACAGTCAGCCACCATTTCTTGAATTGTCATTTTAAGTCTCTGCCAAAAGAAGGGGCATTATTCTCGGTCATACATTTTGAGGAACCCAGAGTGCCCTGTTGATGAAGAAGCATGGAGTTCATAGAAGAGATAGCCCCGTTGAACAGATTGCAACCAATTTGGAACAAGTAGAGCATCTGCCACCATATTGTCCTTACCCTTCTTGTAAGTGATCGCATAGGCATAATCCATGAGTTGGATAACCCATTTCAGGTGTGCTGGGGAGGAGACCCATTGTTCCATGAAATTTTCCAGACTCTGGAGATCAGTCTTGATGCAGAAATAATTCCCTAATAGGTATGGCTGCCACTTCTGCATTGCATGCAAAATAGCCATCATTTCCTGCTGAGATGTAGATGTGGCTAAATTCTTGAAGGAGACAAACCCACTGGTTCAGCAAGGATGCCTGCATATCTATCCAAGGAAGTAAGGGATACCGTTGATGGGTGCATCTGAATGGAATGGAATTGAGCGATGACACCATGTGAATTATTCTTAAGGATCTTTTCCAGGCGATGTGAACTGATGATGCGGAGAGACCCTTGTTGTAAGCCCTTAAATTTGTGTTGTTTCCCATTGATTGAAAACTGCATCCAAAGTTCAGGAAAATCCCATAATATGGGGCCAAGTGTACATAACCATTGAATGCCCAAAACCACATCACATCCACCTAGGGACAAGGAAAACATGTCAGAGCGCAGGTTATAATCTTCCAGAGAGATACGCACATTCTGACACTTCCCCTTGCAAGGTAAGGTGCCCCCATTGGCAACCATGACTTCAAAGTTGGAGCAAGGATAGACAAAACAATCAGCA
The DNA here is from genome assembly GCA_027924585.1 of Larix kaempferi. NCBI lineage: Eukaryota > Viridiplantae > Streptophyta > Pinopsida > Pinales > Pinaceae > Larix > Larix kaempferi. The sequence goes on along the minus strand of BSBM01000767.1, from coordinate 16,322,795 downwards.
TGTTTGGCGATCTAAGGGTCAATGAAGTTATAAGTGCTACCAGAATCAACGAGTATTGTAATAGGAGGCTTCTTAAAGTAACCCCTGACCCGCATTGTTTGGGGGGTGGTGACACCAAATAAAGCATGGAGAGATGTCTCTGGTTGTTCATCCTGATATAGGGGGTCAATAGGTGGCTCCTGAATGTCGACCTGATCATCCATTGTATTCGGAGTTTCTTCGCCAATTGTAGAGGCAGGCGGAGAATCCATATCCAAGAGATAGAGCTTTTGTTGAACACATCTATGTCCCCGAGTGAATTTCTCATCACAATTATAACAAAGCCCTTTTTCTATGTGTGTCTGCATCTCTGTTTCAGACAAATGCTTGATAGTAGTTGGTCGAGGAGCTGGCAGGATGGGAGGTCATTGAGAACCCATATTTCGGAAGGGAACAAAAGTGGGCTTGGAGCGCTGTTGCGCTGCAATCTTGTCTTCTGCCAACTTAGCCAACTCTAGGACTTCCATCATTGTGTTGGGACAGAACATTTTAACCTCTTATCGGATTTCATCCTTAAGACCAATGATAAAACAACTCTTGTAGAATTCATCAGACAATCCTTCTGTGTGATTGGCCAGTTTCTCAAATTCTGTCTGATACTCTCTCACAGTGCCACTTTGATAAAGTTTAGTGAGTGCTCCGGCGAAGTCATCAAAAGCACTAGGACCAAATCGTTGCAAAAGGAGTTGGCAAAAATCTATCCATTTTGGTTCGTCATGAGCCTTGATGTACCAACAATACCATTGAAGGGCTTCCTGTTCCAAATGAAAAGATGCAAGTGGAACTTTTTGGACATCAAAAGTATTATGCAGACTAAAATATTGTTCTGCACGATAGATCCATCCAGGCGCATTAGTACCATTGAAGCAAGGAAATTCAAGCGTTGGACCACGGAAATTGCTGGAAGAGGAGAACCCATTATCTGATGAAGACTAGGACTGTCGTTTGTTGTTCATAGATGAATGCTCAAGATGGAGGCCGATAAATTTTTCATCCAGATCCTAGAGTTTGGTTTGGATGGCTGCAAGTGCTTCCTCCATGGTTTTTGCTCCTGCATGGGTGACAACCATAACCAGGAGATTTTATTTTTTTTTTGGGGGGGGCGGGATGGATAGAAAAACACAAACAAAAGCTGATTTACTAAAGGGAAATTTGGATTTGGGAAAAAATCGGAGGGGTAATTGGGGTTTGACTAGGTTTTGGACACTTTCTGATGGACAGGGAAACAAAAAATGGAGATTTCTGAAGTGGGGTGAAAGAATGGGAAAATTTGGCAAAGAGGAACAAAGAAGCAAAAATAGGGAATGAACATGGTGGAAACATTTGGAGGCGAGTGGGTGAAAATTGAAGAAGTTATGGAAAACCCTAAAAATAGGCAAATGTGGGATTTCTGGCTTTGGGGAGTGGAATTTGAGATAGGGTCCTCAGGAATGAAATATGCAGATTGAGATTGCAGGGGTGTCGGTGAAGTTTCAGAGAAAATAGAGTTAAAATAAGGGAGATATGGCGAAAAAACATAATTTTATACGGCTTTCAGAATGGATTGGAAATGGCTCAGAATGGATCGGAAACGGCTGGATCTGAATCGAATTTTAGAATGGATCTGAACCGGATTTTAGAATGGATCTGCAATGATGTGGAAGTGATCGACAACAGATGGATCTGCAATGGTGCGGAAGTGATCGACAACAGTTCAGCTGAAAATAGATATGGACCCCAGGTATGTTCGGCTTCCTATCGATTCAAGGGATTCACTCGGCCACCAATGTTGTCTGACGGCTTGCGTATTGGGTAAGTACCCCTCACTCCATGGATCAGGTAAAATTGATAACCTCTTTGCCACAAACGATAGCTCTTGGTTTACCTCATGGGTGGGAACTAGTCAATCATGTAGGGGTCGTTGCCATTTTCGCTGGTAGGTCCTCTTAATGGGCCAGCTACTTTGGGGTTCCTGTGGTACTCCTCACAATGAGTTTTAGGGCTTATGCCCAAGTACTTCCCATAGTTAAGCATATAGGGATTATTCCTAGATCCGAAGCTGCAACAGATGCAAAAAAAAAAATTGGCAAAAATTTCACCCAGCAAGCCCAAGAAAGTGCTCTGATACCAAATGTGAAGAACCTGCAATAATTAATTAATGAAAACACATGAGATAGCATAAATAATATAAATCAGGATCACTTTTATTGATCGCAGGCCACTTCGAGGGGGCAACCTCCTTTGAGCAAGCTCAATACAAAATAACTTCACGGTACCTTCATTGGTCTCAACACAAACTTATATATTAAGTCTAGGTGCCAATACCATTGGTCAATACCATGTGTCAATACAAACCATGGGCCAATACAAACTATGGATCAACAAATACTACAGGACGACTTACAAAGCATATGCGTCCAACAAAAATATAATAACAAAGTAAATAGAAGGGTTGACATGGGTTCCTAACAATGGGTGACACTTAGAGCGGGGAATTGAAAGATGATATTATGGGGGTGCAAGAGGATGTCTCTATACCACAAGTCATCCGATGAAATGGTGACCTAATGTTCATTTGACAGGTTAATCGTAATCGGAGGTGACACCGACGAAGAGGGTAGTTCGGTTATAATTTGGGACAAGGAGAGGGCCTTGGTGCTTTTGGGAGTAATAAATTTGAGGTTGTACTATTTAAGGATGATGATCCACTTAGCCACTCGACCTTGGATGAGGCGGTGGATCAAGAGATAGACCATGGGGTTGGAGTATGCCACTACGTTAGTTTGTTTCATAAGAATATAATGGCATAGTTTATGAACCGAGAAGACGACAATAAGGGAAAGTTTCTTCTCATGGGGGTAGCGCAAAGGTTGTCCAGACAAGGTCTGACTGACATACTATATTACATCATCTTGGCAAGCACTATCTTCCTAAACTAACATTCATGACATGGAATAATCAGATACCGGAACATAAACGATGGAACCCTTCAAGAAATCTGGTGGTGAAATCAAGGGATCAGAATTCAAGGCTTATTTAGATGCGTTGAAAGCCGCTTTTTCCTATTCATCCCATACGAAATGAACACTAGTCCAAATAAGGCGTAGGAAACCGTGGACTTTTGTGGTGTAACCCCAAACGAAGTGACGAAGAAAATTGGTGTAGCCTCGAGGGATTTTCAACTAGTGCAATGTGTGAGAGGATGGAAGGTGAAGTATGGCTTGAACCTTCAAAGAGTCAATGGTTATATTTTTTGGGATACAATGAAACCAAATAATTGGCCAATAGGAATGCAAAATACACACTTGAGAGGGTTCAAGAGAATGTTATACTTGTGACATCGCAAGAATACTTGTCGGAGGTCTTCCAGGTGATCGGAAGGTTTCTTGGATCGAGTAGTGAGATCGTCCAAGTAGACAAGGATAATGTGAGTCAAGTCATGAAATAAAAATGTCATGGCCCACTGAAAAGTGGCTCCATCATTTTTAAGACCGAACGGTATAACACGATAGGAAAAAGTGCCCCACGGGGTGGTGAACGTAGTCTTATGATGATCTTCTTTGTGAATCTGAATGAGATTGTAGCCTGAGAATCCATACATAAAGGATTGAACTTCGTGGCCCACACATGCATCGATGAGTTGATCAATGAAAGGTGTAGGGCAATTATCTTTGGGGTGGGCCAAATTGAAATCTTGAAAATTAGTGCAGACGCGAATGGTACCTTGTTTTTTTTTACCGACATAGGGTTGGACACCCATGTGGTGTATGCGATGGGGTAAATGAACCTAGCTTGGTGCATTTTTTTTATTTTGACCTTTACCGCTGGCATTTTGGATGGCTGTATCGACCATTGCTTTTGGCAGACAGGGGTGACATCCAGAAAAGTATCAATGTGGTGCTCAAATATGGAAGGTTCGAGGCCGGGCATCTCGGTATATTACCAAGTGGAGACATCACATAAATCTTGAAAGATTTTCTTATAGGCAGCGAATTCTTCGAGAGTACAAGATGCACCTAGCGTGATGTTCTCAACTACACCAGGTTTGATGGATATATCGACTTGGATGGTGGGAGAGATGTTAGCCATGTTACCTTCCTCGAAGGCGTCTAGGGCTAGGATCGGGTTCTTGAACCAATCCACATTGTCGTGGATAAAATATTTTGAATCGACTAAGAACTGATCGTCCGAAACTGAGGTGGACTCCTCAGGAATAAAATAGGTGCGATGATGCATGTAGTCCCAAGAAAAGTCTAGTTCAGTTAACACTTCAAGGATTTATTCGTCATTGTGGAAGCACCGTTTTGATAGATCAAAAGAGGTGGTGGTTGATTTTGAGGGGACGAAGTGTTCATAGTGGGAAACCATGTACTCGGCTGATGAGGATTCGGGTGGATGGATCTCCTCAATTACAATGATCGAGGATTCTAAAGATGGTCGTTGCAATTCACATAGCACCAACCTATACTCTGGGAGGTCAAGGAAGTGGTGGGAATAATGGCCATAGGTGCCATATATTTCATACGACTGGTTGGTGCACAAGGATTTGTTACATGTCGGAGGAGTGGCTAGAAATTCAATGACTGGGAAAGTTTGTATTATCATCCAATGTCTGCATATGAGCGCGAAGGTCATGCAAGTGCAGAGAATTATGGGTAGTGTGACCTGAGGTATCGCATAAGGCGCATTTCGAAGGTGCTCGTGCTTGAGGAGGGGGCTTCACAGATTTGTTCATAGTTTCCGAACCATTGGTTTTTAGGGATTTTCCCTTAGCCTTCCTGGAAGACTGGGCAGCAGGTTTGGATAAAGTTACTGCCGACACACCAGGGGGAGGATGATTGGCAGTATTGATGGGTTGAACCAATTGAATCATGACTCGTGGGGTGAGAGTGGGGTTCGATGTGGGTAAATACCATACAAGAAGCCTTAATGTTATCCCCAGGAGATTCATCGTGGCCATGATGGGCATGCTTAATACTCCTAATGGTGGGAAAAAAAAGGGGATTGTATATATCAGGGTGGATCCCACGTGGATAGGTACCGATGGCAGGTGGCATTAGGGAGGCTACTAAGGTGGCAGTTGGGGTTCCAGTTGGATGATGGATTGTGCTTCATGGACCATCGTGCTAGATGAAACGATGCACAAGTCTGAGACTTCAACAACCGGCTAGGGTGGGTATAAGTAAGTAAACACGGAGTTCATTGGGACCTCATAATAAAGACTCGACCCCATTGTGGAGAGAAAAGGAGTGGATGCACCAAGTATAGGTTTTTAGACCATGGGGAGGATCTTCTCTGGTGTGGCAGGTGCATTAGGGTTGTATTAAGTAAGTTTGTCTATTTTGACGACCCGTCCCTCATGGGGGAACATGATAAGCCAAAAAATAGATGAGGAAATGACCTTCATCGCATACATGTATATTCGTCCTAGAAGAAGGTTGTAGTTGAGTTGTGCGTTGATGAATTCAATGTCAATCAAGATGATTTTGTTGGCTAACTACACAGGGACATTAGAAAGAAGGCCTTGCGGTTGAGATGCACGACCATCATAATCTCGAAGGGTGGTCATGGATGATAGCAGAGGAGGGGATCTGAACTTCTGCTACATGAATGTGGGAATGACGCATGTAGAGGCTTCCCCATTGACTATGCATCGATGGATAAAGCGGTTTTGAATCAAAACTGAGATATGAAACGTGATGCATGAAGGCATGTGGGGTTCAAACTAGTCTAAGTAGAATGCCATCAATCATGAGTCAGAAGGGTCGATCGCACCTAAAGTAGACAATGATTCTTTGCGTTGTGCTAGAAATTTTTTCAAAACTTCTAAGGCTGACATAGTAGTAGGGTATTGGGCTAGTCATCCACCTTATTATAATTAGGGGTATCACGAGCATTGGGGTTGTTAGTGATGCATCCTAGAGGGAATTTGGGGGCTTTGGGGCCCCCTTCCCACGGTGGTATGGGTAGTCGTAAATACTGATCGACAAGGGTAGATGCGACAGCCTTATCCGTTGGAATATTATTGGTAGCTAAACCATACTGATTACAGTGCATTTGTGTGATGAACCTACAATAATTAATTAATGCAAATACACAAGATATCAGAAATAACAGAATAGAATCACTTTTATATTGATCACGGGCCACTTCGAGGGGGCAACCTCTTTTGAGCAAGCTCAATACAATTAACTTCACGGTGCCTTCAATGAGCTCAACACACACTTATATACTAAGTCTATGCCCAATACTATGAGTCAAAACCATGGGACATATAATACTACAGGACGACTTACAAAGCATATGCGTCCAATACTATGAGTCAATACTATGGACTAATATAAACTACAGATCAACAAATACTACGGGACGACTTACAAAGCATATGCGTCCAACAACAATATACTAACGTAGTAAAGAGAAGGGTTGACATAGGTTCCTAACATCCCCTCTCCCTTAGAAAAAGCTTTGTCCTCAAAGCTTTGGTTGGAGAAATTGCTGCAGAATCTAAAGGAGTGGTTCCCCGGTAGCATCCTCGGTTTGCATTTCAGGCCACTGACGCCTTTGGAGTGTCAAGGAGGATTGCTTGGAAGGTTGTAGATGAAGAAGAACCATGTCAGCTACGTGGAAAATGCGCTCAGAACGGTGATGATCGGCTTGTTGTTTCCGGCGAATTCTGGCCATGTCAAGATTGTCCTGCAGAATGAGAAGAATCTGATCGCGGTTTCGAAGAACCGAGTCAATTTCCTGAACTGGGGAGCTGCTAAGGGTGTATGGAAGAAGAACTAGCGGTGTTTGTCCATAGACTGCTTCATATGGTGTCCTTTGAGATGTGGTATTGTACCACCAGAGTGCTGCTAGGAAATCCATAGAAATAGTTGGCCAAAGCTGTGTAGGGATGGGAAAGGGTTTGATCAATCTCGAAAGGAGTGTCGGTTCCCCCTTGTTGACTTGGAAAGTATCATCATTAGCCACCATCTGTTGAATTGTCATTTTTAGTCCCGGCCAAAAGAAGTTACATTGTTCCTGGTCATACATTTTGCAGAACCCAGAGTGCCCTGTTGATGAAGAAGCATGGAGTTCATAGAAGAGATAGCCCTGTTGAACATATTGCAACCAATTTGGAACAAGCAGAGAAAGAGCTGTAAGAGAAAATGGGTCATCAATTGTGCGAGAAGGAGCATCTTCCACCATATTGTCCTTACCCTTCTTGTAAGTGATCACATAGGAATAACCCATGAGTTGGATAACCCATTGCAGGTGTGTTGGGGAGGAGACCCATTGTTCCAGAAAATTTTTCAGACTCGGGAGATCAGTCTTGATGCAGAAATAATTGCCTAATAGGTATGGCTGCCACTTCTGTACTGCATGCAAAATATCCATCATTTCCTGCTGAAAGGTAGATGTGGCTACATTCTTACCGGAAAGGTCTCTTGAAGGCAGCAAGCTCATTGGTTCAACAAAGATACCTGCATATCTATCCAAGGGAGTAGTGGAGACTGTTGATGGGTGCATCTGAATGGAATTAAGCTAAGCGATGACACCATGTGAATTCTTCTTAAGGATTTTTTCCAGGCGATGTGAACTGATGATGCAGAGAGACTCTAGTTGTAAGCCCCTAAATTTGTGCTGTGCCCCATTGACTTTAAACTGAATCCAAAGTTCAGCAAAATCCCATAAGATGGGGCCAAGTGTGCGTAACCATTGAACGCCCAAAACCACATCACATCCACCTAAGAGCAAGGAAAACATGTCATAGCGTAGGTTATAATCTTCCATAGAGATACGCACATTGTGACACTTCCCCTTGCAAGGTAAGGTGCCCCCATTGGCAACCATGACTTCAAAGTTGGAGCAAGGATGGACAAAACAATCAGCCTGTTTGGCAATTCGAGGGTCAATGAAGTTATGAGTGCTACCAGAATCAATGAGTATGGTAAGAGGGAGCTTCTTGAAGTATCCCCTAACCCGCATTGTTTGTGGGGTGGTGACATCGGTTACAGCATGGAGAGAGATCTCGGGTGGGTCGTCCTGATATGGGGTGTCAACAGGTGGGTGTTGCATGTCGACCGGATCATCTACTGTATCTGTAGCTTCTTCACCAAGTTCTAAGGCAGGCGGAGAATCCACATCCAAGAGATAGAGCTTTTGTTGAACACATCTATGTCCCTGAGTGAATTTCTCATCAAAATTACAGCAAAGCCCTTTTTCCCGGCGTGCCTGTATTTCTATTTCAGAAAAATGCTTGATAGGAGTTGGTTGAAGAGTAGGCGTGATGGGAGGTCGTTGGGAACCCATATTTCTGAAGGGAACAAAGGTGGGTTTGGAGCGTTGTTGAGCTGGGATCTTGTCCTCGGCCAACTTAGCCAACCCTAGGACTTCCATCATTGTGTTGGGACAAAACATTTTGACCTCTGAGCGGATTTCATCCTTGAGACCACTGATAAAACAATTCTTGTAGAATTCATCAGACAATCCTTCTGTGTGATTGGCTAGTTTCTCAAATTCCATCTGATACTCTCTCACTTTGCCAGTTTGGTGAAGTTTAGTGAGTGCTCCTGTGAAGTCGTCAAAAGCACTAGGACCAAATCGTGGCAAAATGAGTTACAAAATCCTGTCCAGTTTGGCTCGGGATGAGCTTTGATGTACCAACAGTACCATTGAAGGGCTTCATGTTCCAAATGAAAGGATGCAAGTGGAACTTTCTGAACATCAAAAGTATTATGCAGACTGAAATATTGTTCTGCTCGGTATATCCATCCAGTCCGATCAGTACCATTGAAGCGAGGAAAATCAAGCTTCGGCCCACGAAAATTGCTAGAAGCAGAGAACCCGGTGGCTGCAAAAGATTTTGGCTGTCTGGTATTGTTCATGGCTGAATGCTGCAGATGGAGGCTGAGAAATTTTTCATCCAGATCTTGGAGTTTGGTTTGGATGGTTGCCAGTGCTTCCTCCATGGTGTGTGCTCCTACACAGGTGACAACCATAACCAGGTTTTTTTTTTGGGGGGGGGGGTTGACTGGGTAGGAAAACAAAAACAGGAACTACTTCAGTAAGGGAAAAGTTGGATTTGGAAAAAAATCAGAAGGATAATTGGGGTTTGACTAGGTTTTGGAGACTGTTGGATAGACAGGGAAGCAAAAATGAGGATTTCAGAAGCGGGGTGAAAGAATGAGAAAATTTGGCAGAGGGGAACAAAGAAGCAGAATTCAGAAAGGAACTCTGTGGTAAAATTTGAAGGTGATTGGGTGAAATCTGAGGAAGTTATGGTAAACCCTAAAAATAGGCAAAGGTGATATTTCGAGCTGTAGGAAGGGGAATTGAGGATAGGGTCCTTAGGAATGAAGTATGCAGAATGGAATGACAGGGGTTCCCTGAAAATTTCAAGGGAAACAGAGGTAAAACAAGGGAGATATGGAGGAAAAACTGAATTTTTTTTTTTATTATTATTTTTTTTTTTACAGACTGGAGCGGCTACGGCTCAAAAGGAATATGGAACAATGCCGAATGGCTGGATCTGGAATGGCTTGCAAAATGGATCTGAAACGGCGCAGCAGTGATCGACAATAGTTCAGCTGAAAGTAGATATGGACCCTAGGTATGTGCGACTTCCTAACAGTTCAGGGTTTTCACTCGGCCACCAATGTTGTCTGACGGCTTGCGTATTGGGGTAGTACCCCTCACTCCACGGCTTAGGTAAAACTGATAACCGCTTTGCCACAAACAACAGCTCTTGGTTTACCTCACGGGTGGGAACTAGTCAATCAGGTAGGGGTCGTTGCCCTTTTCGCTGGCAGGTCCTCTCAATGGGCCAGCTACTTCGGGGTTCCTGTGGTACTCCTCACAATGAGTTTTAGGGCTTATGCCCAAGTACTTCCCACAGTTAAGCGGATAGGGATTATTCCCAAATCCGAACCTGCAACAGAAAAAATTTGGGCAGAAATTCCACCCAATGTTAAAAAACCGTATCTATATTGCTCAGAATCGCTATTATAGCATGTTTCCGGAACTGGAACAACCACTCTGCTTCTACTCCTAAAGGCGGAATAGAAATCTGGGCACTCGGTCAAAAGATTTTCTCGCCGCAATTTTCGCGGCCGTCACTGAAATTCTGAAAAATTGTTGATTTTAAATCCACGATATCTCTACTTTTAGAATTCCAAATGAGATGATTTTTTTTTTGAAACTGTGTATTTTTGAAAGAGGAATTCAAATATGAAATCAGTTTCTTCTGATTTTGTGCAGAAAGTTTCAGAAATTTATCTGAAAGTCGCCACCCAAAAAAAAGAAAAAAAAATTCCCATTTGTGCCAAGGAAAGTGCTCTGATACCAGATGTGATGAACCTGCAATAATTAACTAATGCAAATACACAAGATATCAGAAATAACAGAATAGAATCACTTTTATATTGATCATGGGCCACTTCGAGGGGGCAACCTCCTTTGAGCAAGCTCAATACAATTAACTTCACGGTGTCTTCAATGACCGCAACACACACTTATATACTAAGTCTATGCCCAATACTATGAGTCAAAACCATGGGACATATAATACTACAAGACGACTTACAAAGCATATGCGTCCAATACTATGGGTCAATACTATGGGCTAATATAAACTACAAATCAACAAATACTACGGGACGACTTACAAAGCATATGCGTCCAACAACAATATACTAACGTAGTAAAGAGAAGGGTTGACATAGGTTCCTAACAATTTGCAAGTTTACCTCGTCAGAGGACATCATTAAAAGATGGTGAAATCCTAAGTCAAGGGGTTTACAAGTGGGAGAAGCATAAGTAACTGGTTATTGTGGAGCAGCAACCCCTTTTGTAGGTACTATGGGCTGGGTAGCGACGACCCCTTGCGTCAGTAAGGGGTCTTGTAACACCATGGTTTGTGCAGTGAGATATGGTGGTTTTGGTGGTGTTGGGGGTGCAACATTCCCTTGACATTGGGTGTCCTCATTACAGAGTTTTCGAGTTCACGCAAAATGGGGACAATTGTGTGTGTAATGGCCACAAACCCCACAAATAGAGCATGGGTGGTTCGTACATAAGTTAGGGTTCTTTCCTAGATGGGGCTATTTATCGGGCTTTTGGTTAGCCGGAGCGACACTATTATTGTCTTGGGGGTTTGTTGGCACACTTTTACTTTGAGCAGGTTTCAACACCTAATTTTACCAACAAATGTCACAATCCACAGACACCAACCCAAAATCGATTAAACACTTTCGGCAGTACCTGGAAGGAAAGTGAAGTCTCACCTGAAGTATTTATGGGGACTGCAGGAACCACACTTCATGCAGTACATAACGGGACTATTCACCAAACAATACACTTCATCGTCGCATCCCATGTACAAAACATCAACAAACCAAATCTTCGACATATTCATAGCTACGACGAACCTCATAACCTTAATCCAATGAACATATTTCATCGAGCCTTCAAATTGTTAATTCCATTCATTCATTCAATAAATTATTTAACAGAGGAAATAAACGCATATCATAAATCATGCACACACAATCATCACACATGAAGAAACCATATTTTACGTGGAAAAATGATCTGAGAAAAACCATGGAAGTGCTTGTATTTTATTAGAGTCGGAACCTTATAGCACTTCAGGTAGGACCTACAAATTTCTTCATTACATATAATAGATCTGCGCACACAACCTGCAGATCAACGACTCAAATTCTCCAAGATTATCTTCTAGATATACAACATAGATCTGTATTACATTGCACAAAAATAGTATTTCAAAAATCACCATAATAACAACAACCACAAAATTTCCTTCCTCAAACATATTTATAGGGTGCACTAAGCTAGCTCCACTCGCACTAACCCACTAACTTCCTAACTAACTCATTATTACATTTTGGACCAATTCTAACTAACTAAATCCACTTGCATTCTTTGAAATAGTCAACGTGACCGTTTTCCTCATTTTTTGGCCACTTCGTCGGAGCTGACCCTCACGCTGAGCTGTTTCCATCTTGTCTTCCTCCACACTAGATTATTTCTTCAAAAATGATACCTCCAAAAATGCTAGGCCCAACAGGGTTTAGAGGTTGTCCACCATTGTCGGGTTGTTGGTTGTTGCCTCGGTTGCGACTGCGTCTCTTATTTTGGTTCCGCTGGGTAGGTTGGTTTTGAAGCTGGTTTTGTTGGGTATAAAATTTCCCTTGTGGAACGGGAGGATTTTTAGGTTGGGAGGGAGCGGGTGTGGCCAGTGGGTGATAGTAAGTAGGTGGATCTTGAGGTGGGGCATGAGTACTTGTGGTTGACGGATGGTAATACGTGGGTGGTGTGACAAGGGAAACATATGCTTATGGGTGATGGCTGTAGCTAGGTGTCGGGTACATGGGATCATGTTGGTGGGGAGTTTGGTTCAGTGGAATATAACAATTTGTTTCTCCAAAATGATCCATTATGCACGAAAGATCGAGTCTGTAGCTCATGGAAGGTTGCGCGGAACTAGGGGTAGGGTTATATGCAGGGGTTATTGTTGAAGGCATATGCACAAAGGTCCGTCTAGTTGATGCAATGTGGCCAATGATTTCGTCGACTACATGATAGTCCCTCGACGCATCCTTTCGAGAGGAATCACCACAAGGAACATTACGGAGAATGGTGTAGAGGTAGCCCGACTGTGCATAATTAAGGTCAAATTGTTTAGCTTTCAGTATGGATTCTTCTTCAGTTTGGGGCCATTTGGATGCCACATCCTTAGCGATGGTGGGTATGAGAGACTTCAAAAACCAATCTAAAATGATATGGTCATCTAATTTAATCTTGCACAATCTGCCATTTTTACGCCACTCATGAATATGGTCAGTGATGTGGGTGGTTTTACTTTGTCTACAAGATAGGAGAATCTCAACACTAGCGTCATAATGGACTGGTAGCTGGAAGAGTTGGAGGAAATTTGAAGCGAGGGAAGAAAAAGTGGAATGCATCCCATGGGACTAATCAATATACCACTTGGTTGTAGCTCTAGTGAGTTTCTATTGTAAGAGGCATATGTGGATCGATTCATCCACTATGGAGTTGGAGGAACACCATAAGTGGAAGGACATGATATAGTTCTGGGGTTCCTAACCACCCTTCCCCTCAAACTTGATGATGTCTAAAGGGAGTTTGGTGGGCATGGGAGGCCATGTGGAGTCATGTTGGATGATATTGTTATTCAATCGGGCCAGATCGGGGAGGTTAAGAATGGTCATGAATGGAAAACTAGTAGGTGGATGTGACATGGTTGGGCCAACTTGCATGCTAGCTATGGTGGTGACCTTGGGAAAGCCTCCGTCGATCAGTGGTGTATTGGAACTAGTCATGATAGGCCTCACATGCCATATATACATCAATATCTACCTTATGGTGGATGCATCAAGAACACCTCCCTCCCATAGGCTATATACAAAATGGGGCTCTCATCCTTATACAAGAAAATTCATGAGTTCCCTACACTCACACAGCTCCTCCCACTAGCGGATCCTTGGGCCCCATAATGGTAAGAGGGTGGATCTCTACCCTCGCGGCCCCCAATGCTACCGCACACAGTCATAGCTATTCTCGGTCTCTAATGTTGTGGGGGACCTTTTCCCCTCTATACCTCTCTCACCACATGGAAAGACACCACCACTCTCTACATCACCTAATTCCATGCATATCCACACTATATCAATAGCTAGAGAGTCAAGGCCAACTCCTTATCATCAATATCGACGACACCTTTACCGTCAATCCCCTCCGACATAGTACCTAGATGCCTCTCCAAGTCTACCAAAATAGAGGACACCTGTTCTCATGTCAATTACCCCCAAACATGGGCTCCCCCCACTGCTGCTCCACCAGCTAAAGTCACGCCCCCAATAGCCACCCCAACTCCTATTGCTGGTCTAGCCAACTTATCTTGTCATCAACACTACCTTTCCTATCAGGATGGTTGTGCCGGCCCAATATCTGCATCACAATGGGAAACAACCATCAATACACGATAAACATATAAAATATGTGTAGAATCAAGATATGTACATAAATTTATGTATTTATCAAACAAACACACAAAATGCACCTAATGTGTCAAACCCCCCTATAGGAGGTGGTAACTTGAGATCCCCCCAGTAATCCATGTCGCTCCAAGGGTATCTCTCCATTTGTCCAATATGATGCTCCCACACACTTAATATTTTGGAGTATATAATGCATCAGCCTCCCATCCACCGGCTCGGGGAATCACTCATACTCAGTACATCATTCGAGGCTTCTATGGTCCCCTCAGAGGCACCACCACTGGAGGCCTCAGGGTTGGACATCACTCCAAGAAATAGGAGCACAACACACTCCCATAATAGAAGGTACTCCTCATACATCCTCGTCGTAAAACGCTCTCTGAGATCTTCGAGGAATAGTACAAATGGCATGGACAAGTGGGCCCCACCTCCTATTTATACACATTTTCCCCAACCTTCCCATTCACATTCCGAACAAACTGTAACTCTATTCGACGAACCATTCATGCCACTACAATCAATGCCTCATGATCTACATCATGGATTTGACCATTCCCCATTCCGACTAGTTACATTTAGGCCCTTTATTTCTTCCCAGACCCCATTGGTGCATCAGGTTTTGGTTTTTTATTTATGCATAGTCAATACCTTTGTCACGTTCTTTACTGCACTTTAGTATGTGCGCCTTATGTGCAGGATCATGACTGAGACATGCAAGAGAGACCTCATTCTTCCATTATAAGAACAAGACTCCATCCATCAGCAAAGGTGTTGAGATTCTATCATAGGTATCATTACGAAACTAGCATATAGGCAATGTTTTCCCTCTGCTCAAATTGCATTTACCAATATACCCACTAATATCCATATGACCCCCCATTCCCATTCCTAATGTGCCATCAATGTCATCACTGTGAATAGCATGTTCCCCCATGGGTATGCACACCATTACATCCCTTATCATCATTTGACACCCATGATGTTGAACCCCCCACAATCCCTATGAATCTAATTCAGCTTGAAAATATCACCCCTAGTTGATCATTTTACAGTTGTGTATCTACTCTCCCACCTCCAGCAACCAGTTCCATCATATTCCTTAACACATGTTACAATTAAGAATCAAAGTTGACTATTGATACCCCCATTAGCACTTTACCATCTGAAATCATCTTCGTATCATACCCGCGCAAAGACACCAATGGGGCCCCCACCCCCAGAAGTAACCAACTCTATTCAGTTCTTCCAGTAGGAACGATTTGCATGGAATTTATCCATGGGTCACTCATCTTCACGTTTTCAAAACACTCCCCACCTCATCTTGGAAAGCATACCCCAACCCACTCAAAATTGTGGGGACTCCACCCATCATCAAATTGGTCCCCTGACACACACAAAACCATGGGGACCCCACCAATTATTCTTTTTGTACAAACAAGTTCCTGAATCCACATAAAACCATGATAACTCTTGATTCTTTTGGTAGCAACCCATGGTCTCCTTGATCTATGTATTTGAGTCTTACTATCCCCAATATTATCCACTTTTTCAATCACCATTACTCTCAATATTGTGTCTCCATCAAAGCCCCTTCATCTGCAGTTTGTCTCTGTCCATTTCACTCTATATATTTCCTAAAGGAATGTTTCCATTAGCTCACCCCATGTTTACATCCATCAAAGGAAGTTATGAGCCCCAAGCTTATCATCTAGTCTTGTGTCAGGTCTGTCAGTCCTATAGTTGGTTACACCTTGATCTTGGTCCCTTTGATGAGACTCTCGTCATCTCATATCCTTCAACTCTCATCGACATCATCTTACCATATTCGGAGAGTTGCAGTATTTGCAATTGTACCGTGGGGTCCCTTTCAATCACTATAAGGGATCACCTTGAATTAAGTAGGGAGATTCATTAGTGCTCCCTAAATTAATGGTTTCCCCTATGCTCAACATCAACACCTCTATCGCATAAGGGGGGGGCATACTTTTGAAGTTATAAGTGCTCACATTTGCAAAATCATGGTAGCATCCCATCTGGTATAATGAAGTTCCCCCCTCAAATAGTTGCACCACTATTATAGTCCCCCACCCCCGTGGGATCATATGATCATCATCAGTTATGCTTCTTCAGTATTCAGCAATTGTTCCAAGTTCAATTACTCTCACATGGATTGAAGCCGCCTTCAACCTTGTCCCAACAGTATCTTTGAGTTGGCCCCTCGGCCTTCTCTTATTATAATCTTCTTAACATATTTTTCATGAGAATGGTTATGCCTGCCTCGTTTGTATACCAAATTTTTTTTTATTACAACTTCACTAGTCGTCACCAGCAATCTTTCCCATGGGAGGACTCTCTCATCTAACTATGCTTTTTCCACTACAAAACATGATAGAAATGCAAGAAACGATGATGCATTATCAGTTCTATAGTCCCTATGAACCTCATACATCATGGGACATCTGTTCACGCTTAAATATCACACACATGCGACATTTTAGTGATTCTTACAGTAAGGCATCCTCAATAAATCCAAAAGGGAACATGAGTCCAAAAGTTCCCAAGAATAGTCAAATGAATAGGTCGTGCGCCTGAACCCTTATTAACCTGCGCTATAGCACATGTTACCAGTTCAGAACCCGAGTGACCCTACCACGGAAATTCCTTCGATATCCATGAAACTGTCAAATCTCACCCACTAGTGGCGCAATTGAAGGCTTGTCAATGACCCATCACTTCCACAATTTGAATTTGGTCTCCTTGCAATTCTTGCGTAATTAAATAGCCCTCTTGTGTACTTGGAACCACTTCATGAGATGGTGGAATTCAGATTTGGAGCTAGTTATTTCTTGGCCACCTATTGTCCTATAAAAGTAATCCATGGGAATGAATCTTGTAGAGAGAAAAAAGACAAAAAAAAAATATTGCTCGATTTGTGTTAGAGCTCCTTCATAACTCACCTCTTCCCACCTTTGGATGCATTCCAAAGCTCCCTTTCCTCCTCCCTCCAAGGAGCAATATTTTATCTCCATTATTCTCTCACCCAATTAGCATTTAGTTTTGACAAGAAGGATCTCCATAAGGGATATTTTTGGTTTCCCTTGAAGCCTACACCTCCTAGGTGTTGTACATACTTGACCATTGGGAAATACAAAGTATTTTTGCATACATTTGGTTGTTTGGTTTGGCATTCTTCCCCCATTTATTTTGTTATATTTTGTTTAATTTTATTTCTTTCATTTAAATTCCACTAAAAAACACTTGAAAGATCATTTGTAGAACTCACTCCCCTCCCCCAAAGGATATCCAAGGACTGACGCATTGTTTCAACCTACAAGGCTTAGCCCCTTACCAAGTGGAAGGATGCACCCATGTACATTTTTTTCCACAACAAAACCCATTGTCGGATTGTGTCAAATAACTAATACCAGAAAATTGGAAAGGAAATAATGCGTCATGATATTTAGCTTGCTCCATCTACTTGACTATAGAACATGTCGGTACTCTTGGTGCAATAGCTAGATTTATTTTCATCTAGAAAAAAACCCACTACTTTTGTTATTGATTGAATCAAAAAGTACATCCACTAACAAAATTGTCTAGCAAAGTCATAAAATAGCCCCATGTAAATGTCTATCATCATATCAAAATAGTATCATGCCCTCAAAATATAAGGTAGTAGGAAAGTGTACAGCCTGGACATTCACATATATATAGATAAAGACCAAAGTATTACATCCATATGAAAGATCCTAAAACAATGAAGCCATTCAACCTTTAAAAAATTGTAGGAAAAGTCACAAGAAACAAAAGACTGATCCTCTATTCTCTATAGCTCCATCCATGCATTCCTCCCAGAAGAGGATCCATTCATCAAGAATCAATGCCTCTTTAGATAGAGATTCGGCAACAGTATTCAAATCTCTAAAGATGTGGTCTATACCCAAGTCTTGAATCATAGCCAACAGAACCTCAATATGATAAGACCACTATTGTAGAGAAATAGCCTGAAGAGTGCACATTTTCCTTTCCCAATTCACAATGACCATGGAATCACCATAAATCCTTAAAGTGTCAATACCCAAGATGGAATCAAAATTTTCCAAACACCGAAGAGCCAAAATATAAACCTTCATATTAGTCCCCAATCCATAGTTTAATTTCAAATTGTAATGATGATCATTGTTATTTTTCAAAAGAACACTTGCAACACATCTTCCATCTTTAGTAGCTCCATCAAAAAAACCATTGGCCTCCTATGGAAAAGGAATGTCTTCAATCTGTCTCATCCACCTTTTTTCCACATTAATGGAATTATACTCCTTGTAAAGACTAATAATTCTTACAACACCAACAAAAATATTCATGGATTTCCCTTCAAAAATAGTATAGTTCCATATCTTCCAAACCTCCCAGCATATGAAAGTTGGAAGCACCCTGCGATCATGACAAATATTATACCAATACATGAAATTTCTATCAAGAGACTCCATCCCCCAATCCTGGTAAATATCCAAATATTCACACACAGATTTTTACATTTGTATAGTGAAAGTATAATTTATAAATAGGTGATCTATTGTTTCAGAATCATATCTGCATAGAAAACACATATTGGGTCCCATCCATCCCATGCGAATTAAATTGTCCCAAGTAATAAAACAATTCTCCAAATATAACCATGCGAAAAAATTGATTTTCAAGGGTAGGTGCCACTTTCACAATCTCTTAAAACACCACTTAGGAACGCAATAGTTATCATAGACAACAATAGTAGAGTATGCCTCTTTTGCAGTGACCTAAAATTTTTCTTTATTAAAATAGCAATGTAGTTCATCCTCCGAAGAATTTAATCTGACACATGCAGAATTCAAATAAGAAATGTATTTTTCCTATTCTTCATCCCAAATATTCCCCATACCAAGGTCCACAGTAGTTAACCAAGAAGAATCAGATTTCCAGATCCATTGTGGTCTCTTAATATGAGTAAGAGTACTAAAACCAAATTCTTCCAGATATGGAGAGAGATATGGAGAGAGTATATATTTTTCTTCATTCCCTATGATTGGGTCTATTCCAACTAATATATTTGATACAACTCCCACCTTCCAGGAAATACCATTACTGATCCAAGGGAAATACTTTATGAAACCATCCCAAAAGTTTGAAGTATTTTTGACATTATCATTGGGGTTCCTAATCCACTGAAGAATATTTCCTTCAATATATTTTCCATGTAGAACCTCACACCATTGACCATTACTAAAGAGGCCTCACCACATACTCTTCATGCTCAAGGCAATGTTGAACCAATACAGATTCTTAATATCCCATCCTCCCAAACATTTTGGTTTTGAAATTCTATACCAACTAGAAAGATGTATTTTTGCGCCTTCTATAGTTCCATACCATATAAAATTAAACATCAGTTTCCTCAACCTATTTAGTATAGTATGTGGAATTTGTTCCAGAGAGAACCAATGCATTGGGATGCCAACCATCACAGCTTTAAGTAGAGTTAGTCTACCTCCCAGAGACAACAGCTTGTATGTCCAATTTCCAATCCTTTTTTCAATTTTTTTAACAAACCACAACCAATCTATGACCCTGTAACGATTTGGTTTCAGAAAATAACCAAGATATTAAAATCCATTTTTTAGGCCTATAATCTGATAAGGGAGGAAATTTGTAATCTAGACCAAGATTTGATCATCAATATTATGGAAAATGAAGGAATATTTAAGATGTTAACATCCATCCTATAAGTTGCACAAAAATCATTTATAATCTCAAAAAATTGGTGCCACTCATCCACCAATCCCCTTCCAAACAAAACCACATCATCGATAAATAATAAATGTGTAATGAAAACATTGGAAGAAATTTGGATTCCCCTTAACTTCCATTCTGATCTAGCATCTTGTATCATTCTAATCATTCCTTCAATAACCAGTGAAAAAAGAAGTGGGGATAAGGGACATCCTTTCCTAAGTCCCCTAGAGCTTTGAAAGAATCTAGTGGAAGATCCATTAACAAGTACTTAGAATTGTGCAGAGGTAACATAGGCCATAATCCAATTTGTCACCCGTATAGGTAGACCAATATGGATTAATGATAATCTTATATATGCCCAATTAACCCAATGATATGATTTTACCAAATCCATATTCAATATCATGAAATCCATGTCCTTCGCTTTGATGGAATGAATACATACCTGAGTTAGCCCCACAACATCCAATATCTTCATGTTGGCTAGAAACCCACACTATTATTTTTTCAGCAATTATTCCAGCATGGTTCTAACCCTATTTGCAATTAGTTTTGTAATCAATTTGTAGACTATGTTACATAAATCAATCAACCTAAAATCATTGTAAGTATCAAGATTATTACACTTAGGGATGAGAAAAATAAAGGTAGAGTTTAGTGCACCAGAAACGTAATGCTCATTTATGGATTGTTCCACCATCTAAAGAAGCTCATCCCCCACTAAATCGAAGAAGGACATAAAGAGATCGATTAGAAATCCATCTGGGCCTAGGATCTTATCTTTTGCAAACAATTTCAACACGTTTTCAATCTCTCTCTTAGTGATAGGTGCTCCAGAAACAGCTCCTTCCTCCCAGAAAAATAAAAAGGGATATGACTAATGACCTTCAACTGAGCCTCAATGCCATTATGCCTCGGATATTTAAAATGTTTAGAAAAATGATCCTTGGTAGCATCTTTCAACTCATACTGAGAGTAAACAATATTACCCCCCTCCACCTTTAAATCCCATATTGAAATTATATTCCGATGAAAAGTAGCATAATTGTGAAAACTATGGTATTGGTATCACCCAGAGCCACACACATTGGTCTACTTTCAATATCCAAGTAATTTCCTCATATTTAATAATTACATCCCTTTTATTTTCCAGTTCCAATAACTCCATTTTCTCTTCTTCTATGAAGATACCATCAGGATTGTGGTCAAACATCTTCTCCATCAAACTATCAATCTGCTAAAGTGCTTCATTAGCCCTGTCCTTTTTTTTCTCCCATTTAACCACGCACCTATTAAGACATTTGATTTTAAAAACCAGGATATGCATAGGGGTAGCATCTTCAGGAAAACTGAAATAATGCTAGCAACCCCTAACCATCGAGTAGAATTCTACATCTTGAAGCCACTGATTATTAACTTTAAAGGGGTCTTGTCTTTTGGATTTAACCCCATATATCTGGAGAAATATAGGAAAATAGTAAGAGATGGAAGACTTAACAACCCAATTTCTATACTTCTATAGGGAAGAGGCCAACTCTGCATCCAATAAAAATCTATCCAGCCTCTTACTGATACCGGCACTCCTAGTTCTCTCATTGCACCATGTAGGACCCAATTTGATAGGGAGAACATTCAATTAGTTTGGATCTATGAAACATATTGGAAAATTAATTAGAAAGAGGATCTATCCGAGATGAATGTTCGTGAATGTGAAAAGATGACAAGGTAAAATTAAGATCCCTCATTATAATCAACTTAGGAATCCTGAGTATCCCACGAACTTCCAAAGAATTACAGAATGTTTCCCTATATTTGTAAGGACCATAGCAATTAAGGATAGCTATCACTTGATCACACTCTTTGAATCTTTCTTCCATTAATATACCCCCTCCATCCTATAAGGTTTAAAACCCACAACCAAAGGGTTCCAGTAGGAAAAAATACCACCTGAGAGGCCAGAAGAATCAAGAGCACAAATTTCCAACCTAGGTAAAATTGTAAAAAAGGTATCAACCCCTTGAGACATAGTTTATTAAATTAATATGATGTCCAGGTTAGTAGTTTTAAAAATTCAGGAGAGGGCCTTAACCTTCCCATCCCCTCTAAATCCAAGAATGTTTAATGAGATAATAGACATTAATCATCCCCACTAGTGGGTTGGCATGATCTAAGGGCCCAGGAGGGCCCAGGAGAAGTGTGGATTCTTATCAGGAATTGGAATACTGCAAACATTAGAAATTCTAGTAGAGAGTGGTATATAAGTAATCCCAATTTCAATAGAGTCTAAAGGAAGGATTTTATTTTTCCCTCTTTTACCCTTTTGTTCTTGTTATGAATTGTATCATTCGGGTGGCAAACAAATGAAACAGGGGAAACCTCAATGTTAGATGAGAGCCTAATGGAAAAAAAATTCATAGGATATTTGACCAAAACATATCCATAAGAATCATAACCACTCTGGAGCTTTTGTTCAAGTGGTGTCAATGTAAAAGATGTACTAATAGGGCAATCATCCAGGGGAGTAGTAATCCCAATTTGGTCAACATTCAGATTCTGATCACTAGTGGAAAAAAGTGAATTCCTAGAGGATTCAGAATTATTAAATTCCCCAAAAACCGAAACATTTGTTTCATATAAGGGATTAGCATTTCCACAAAAATTTCCCACATTCAAATTCAATTATGTATCAGAACCAATCATCAAATTTTCATGATTGATATCCATCCCTAAAACACGATGGGGGTTACTGACACTCTCACCAACATTTGGGGCTTGTTTTCCTTTATAGTTATCATAACCTAGTACCTTACCTAAATTACCCCTCAAATCTAGGACTTTTTCAGCATCAATATAGAAATTTAATTCTTCTTTAGAAACGTCTTCATAATAGGTAGGAGAAGCATCTAAATACATACCTTTTGTAACAAGAAATATATATTCAATATTCTTGGCACGACCCCTGACATATTTCGTCTGCATCAAGGGAAAGTATTCATCATCTGATTCATCAATAGAGACACTAACATCTTTACCCAAAGGCCTATACATTCATCTAGCCTTCAAATGTCTCGTCTTTCAAAAAAAATGACATTGGAATGGGATATGTAGATAGTCTAAACATTGGCGGGTGACCCTATCACCTATAGAATTTCCACTTCCATTGGTAAACCCTAAGTTGCATCCAATTCGACCATAACAGCCACAACCCTCTTCTCAACAATGAACAACATTTTCTTATCAATTTTGATGAAGCAACCCAAGTAATTCGCCAAACCTTCAATCACATTCTTCATCTATAGTTCAATTGGAAAACTTGGAATCAGTAGCTACAGGTGTCACCCTGTCATCCATTCTTTCTTTGAGTCAAAAAATTGTATGCCAACACTTGAAAACTAATGAACCCTCTTTAATCAGCTAGATGTCATCAAGAACCCTAGGAATTCCCTCTAGCTTAGGAAAAATTACACAAATCCAACCCTTCGTTAATATGTTGGTGTGTGGGGCATAACCAAATATAGGAAACCAATTATTGTTAACGCAATCGATTAGCTTAGTACATGAAATCCGTGCATATTCTATATGTCCAACAGTTACTCCTTTTGCAAATACCTCCACACAATCCAAATTCACATCTTGTACAAGCACACATTGCTTCAATTTGTATTATACCTTATATGCTTTCAAATTTTTCCTAGCCTAAGCCCCATTTCCAGTCAATCGAGCCCCTTACAAACCACCACTAGACTACATCCATTCCTTATCATCCATAATATCAAAGCAATTTTCTCTACCTGAAAAGCCACCAAAATACTCCTATGATCATTGATGCAACAACCCGATAATATTTGGGTGGAGAAACCCTAGTTTGCACATCCTGGATAG
Organism: Larix kaempferi; assembly: GCA_027924585.1. Lineage (NCBI taxonomy): Eukaryota > Viridiplantae > Streptophyta > Pinopsida > Pinales > Pinaceae > Larix > Larix kaempferi. The sequence goes on along the minus strand of BSBM01000767.1, from coordinate 16,299,096 downwards.
AACCCATTGTTGAATGTGTTTGTCAAAGTACGATACACCAGATCCAATGTTCTCACCGGCCTAGATCCAAAGTTCTCATCGGCCTAGTAGGTAAACAATGGATCACATGAACATCCTGTGAAGTCCCAAAATATATGAATACCAAGATGCCAAGTGGAAAGGTAAAAGACACTAAAAGGTACAAAGCATGAAAACCCAAACAAAATTATGTGGAAAATGATAAGAACTTCATGTTGGAACATAAATCCATCTAGAACATAGGTTAAAACACTTTCATTAAGTTCCTAGGTGTTTATATATAATGTTTCATGTGTTAGGCTACCAAAGTCAATAGTCTAGACCATAGTTGTCCATATTTTCCAACTTTAGACTATTGGAGTGACCACCATTCTATTATGATCCTGCTTTTACAGCCTAGAGCACATTTCCTACTTTATTCCTGCTTTTATGAGGATAGGAAATATTTTCACTGCTTTTCAGATAGATAAGGATAAGGAAGTTGCACTAGGATCCATTTGGGAAAGCCTACTACTTTTTTCCTTACACCACTTCCATCTTTTTCTCCATAAATCCACCCTTTAGTTGATTTTGTGTCACTCATGGTCCATCAAGCCTTTACTTTCCCATTCGTGACCACTTGCTATGAGTTGGATATAGATACTTGCCTAGATTGGGGATTTAGTCTATTATAAGCCTGCTTTTCTGTGAGCTTTTCAATTTTTCTTTAGTGCATTCAATTTTCTCTCATGAGGTGTATTATCTATTGTACTTTTATTGTTCAATAATATCATGATGGAGTTTTACTCAATTGACTTTTCTTTCTCGTGTGATTCTACTCAGATTTTCTCTCTTTTATGCATTCTTATAAATTCATTGTGAGGATTTTTCTGTGAACTAGATCTAGATTGTGTTCAAATTTTCACACTCCAATCCACAAAAATGAAATTAGTAGAACACCCCATCAACACAAAAATATTTTTTTAAACAATAGACGCTCACCTCACTGCCTGAAAGCCCTAGGTCACCAAAAGAGAAAGATTGATAAAAAAAACCCTAAACAACAATAAGACTAGTCTAACCCATCAAAAACCTTACTCAAGAAACCCAAAATAACTGAATATTTTTGCAGCAAGAAAACATGGACTTCCCACTTTTTTCTCTTGGTTGGTACTAGGCCAATCGATGCGATCGGCTTAACTCCAAGTATGCTGCAAAAAAAACCAGTAAAACACTAACCAAGTTTTCCAGAGCCATTCCATGCTTTATGTAGTCGACGCATAATCCCATCATTTAATTGTATGAATTTGTTTTCAAGTCCTTTCATGGAATAGCTAGACTACTCAGAACTTGAAGCCTCAATTTATATATATAATAACTATATAATATTTAATATAACTATATAATATATTAATATATTAAATATATATAATTACTTCATATAATATAGTATATATTACATAATATTACATATTATATAATATAATGTTATATATAACATAATATCTTATAATAAATTAATTTTATAACTATATATAATAACTATATTATATTAATAATATTGAGATTAATATTATATAATATACTAATATACTAATAACTATAACTATAGTGTATATATATATCATATTATATATTTATTATATATTAACTATAATATTATTATATGTTAATTATATATTATTAATCTATATACTATATATTAACACATATATAAACCATATATACATCAATTATATATATATAAACAATTAGGATATGTTAGTTTTATATATATAAAGTTAATCATCTATTATTATTATCATTATTAACAAATTTAAAGGAATAAGAATATAAACTAGCATAGATCCATTTTAAAGGGGATCTACTAAGCGCAGAGAGGGATCAAATCTCTAGAAGTCTAAACTTCTTTTTAGAGTGCAAATGTTGAGGAAGCCTTTTAATTTATCTAATTTGTATGCTGTTGTAAATGTTTTAAATGGTAGACATGTTATTTTTTATAATATTTTACTATTGTTTTAAAAGGACACGTGTTCGCTCCAAGATGAGCACGAAATGAGTTACACATCCCTCCTATTGGGTTGTAGAATGTGCCTCTTCGACACAAAAACAAAACAAATATAATAAAGAGAGGAAAACTAAATAAAAACAAAACAAAAATGAGAAAACAGAATGAGTGGAAAAAATTGATAAATTAGAAAAAAGATTGAAAGGAAAAATAAATGAAGTAGGACATTATCTTTGTTCTTCCTAAACCACTCGAAAGTGGCTATGTCATTGATGCCTATGTTAATTAGGATTATCGATGACCCTTTACTCCATTTGAGCTACACTGAAGGAGGGTTGGTGGATGTTGAAATATAAATTGCCCCTTAGCATTCATGGCAGCAATCCATACCTCCTTCACGTGGCTCAATTCAAAGCACGATGAGGAACTTTCATGAACCCCATAGTTGGTTGTCCCGTGCATCCAAGCTTTGTCTGATGGTTGAGTAACTTGCTCTATATTGTTGCTATGGTATTTCTCTGTAGTCAATACCAGTTACCACCTATAATGGATGTTTCATACAATTTCCTCATGTCATTCCAGCTATGGAGGCTATCATAACCAACATGGAGTCCAAGAGATCATGTGTAAGTTTTCATTGTTTACATGATTGCATTTTTGACATATATATTTCATTAATATTCCATGGAATGGACTAGTGGCTGGTTTTCTGTTGTAGGAGCATGTATGGCAGGATTTTCATTCTATTCTCCCATGAAGCTCTTCCCTTATCGAGCTTGGTGATACATTCTGCTTGTTGAACCTTTACAACTTGTAGTTACAATAATTTGTAGCATTCCTTTTCTTGCATTGGTTGTAAATAGAGGGTGGTTTTATTTTCTTCTTGTGAGGGTTTAATGGAAATAGAGGACAACTTCCATGGCATCGTGAACCCCCCCCTTCACTTTCAATCCTAGCTCTTAAAGGAAATGAACAAATCCCTCTAATTCATTGGGTGAACTTGAACTTCTTTAGAATGTATTGCCATTGGTATATTTTACATATTTCTTATTCACAATTCTAGTTACAACCCAACCCCTTGGTACAGTTATTAACGGTGGCATTGTTTTCTATAGGGAAACTCCCTCTTGCAACTCTGGCCACTAAATACAAAATGACGGGATCTTTGCTTCTAGGTGTGCATTGTTATATGTTGTTTTTCAGTCCACTGAGAGATGCCATGAATAGGGGTTTCTATGATTAGTGTATTCTCTTTTATGTTTATAAACATGTCATTCAACCCACTGTTTTTCTATTTGGATTTTATACAAACCCTGGGTGGTTTAAATGTATTAGATAGAAGCCACCAATTGGTTCCCTTCTAGCATATGCATTGATATAGTTATTATTCTTAAATGTGTACACATCCAAGTGATGATTTGTTATGAATTGTAGCACCACCCTTTCTTTGCTACTATGGATTTTATGTAGACATGTATTTATGCAATTACGTGAGATGAACAGCTTTAACTCGATCATGAACTTTTAAATGAATTTGACATTTCGATTCTAGTGCTTTGGAAACCTTTGCAGAATTTTTGGTATATGTCTATTATGTTTGAATAATGATCCTTTTATTTGGGGTTTGTCTAAGCTTACAGTTCTTTGTCTAAATTACTCAATAACATACTTTGGTACATGCTATTTGTCAATTCATTCCCAGTGTAGAATTTGGTTTCCTTAGCTTAAGCACATGGATTTGGCCCTTAGGTTTATATGAGTAGACATTGAAATCGTCTTTACTCAAGATGCAATGGTCCTTTACAACCTTTCCACTTAGATCTCAATTTTTTCAACAAGGATCAATGGATTTTGCACTATCCATTTAGGGCATTTTTTTATGGATGGATGCAACCTCACTGCTTATCACCTTTCCACTCGAGAGTACAACATATACAAGAAGCTTTCCCCAATGGTAAAAATAGCTCATATGCATTGATATATTTTCTTATAATTTTTATTGGAGGGAAAGAAAAGGAATTCTAGGATTCTTACCCTGGTTGGTATCGATTGAATTGTCCATTTATTCATTTGTTCCTATAGAAATCAATTGCATTTATAGTAGGGATATCCCTCTTTCTTTTATACATTGTGTTACAGAAATAGATTGCATTGTTATTGGATGTATGGGTGGCCTCCATAAGAGGTATGGGCCATTTTCTTTTGCATTGACTATTGAGTGGATCATATCGCCATCTGTAGTGACCTCTTTCGAGGTATTTACTAGTATGGATTCGAGAATCCATCGGCCATTCAATAGAGAGGATTGATTCCCGCCATCAATGATAGAGATGTTATTGCAGATTCCTAGTCTAGTATTGGAAAGAAATCCATGGTTTCCCTCATTGTATTTGAAGCAAATCTATGAGTGGAATTCGTCTCCAGTTTTGATCAGATGGGCATCCACGATGACCTCCTTTTAGGTATTTACTAGTATGAATTCAAGAAGCCATCAGTCATTCAATAGAGAGCAGTGTTTCCCATCATCAATGGAAGAGATGTTATTGCACACACCCAATCTAGTATTGCAAATACATCGATGATTTCCCTCACTATATTTGAAACAAGTCCTCGAGTGGAATCTATCTCTAGTTTTGATCAGGAGGAAGGAATCCATACAACCTCCTTCGAGGTATTTACCAATATGGATTTGAGAATCCATCGTCTAATCAACATAGACCAATTATTCCCACCATCAATGGCGGAGATGTTATTGCACAGGCCTAGTCCAAATCCAGTATTGGAAAGACATCCATGGTTGCCCTTAGTGTCTTCCAAATAATCAACACCTCCGTGCAAGAGTAAATTTTGTTTCTTATTTATTTTCATTCATTTATTTTGTGGTTATTTTTGTTGTTAGGATGAAAAAACTTTGTTTTATTTTGTGGTTAGTTATGTTGTTAGGACGAACAAGCTGTGGATATCATAGGGTTTCACTTTTTTTTCAACGGAAACAATGAATTGGAGTATATGATTCCCTAATAACACACACAAATTTACACAATATCCTTTATTTAATAATATGATTTTAAATATCATCTTTCCAATATGGGAGAATTAATAATGAAGCTTATCCAACACTTTGGAAATATATTTTTGGTTAAAAGGTGGTGTGGTGGGGTATATATTCATAGGTTATGTGTTGGAATGGGAGATTTGAATTTTGGTGGTGGAATATCATGAATCTCATTTATTGGTTAAGAATATTTTGGTATTGTGTCAATTTAGGGGAAAATGAATCTATAAGGATTTGAACTTTAGTGGTGAATATGATGTTCTACTTTTTCTGCAAGAAGTTAAGGGTGGGTATCTATTTTACCAAATTTACTTTGTACTTGCAGTTGGAATCAATTCCAAGAAACAACATATGTGCTTGGGAAAGAAGGGTGACACTTCATAGTGAAGTTAATAAGTGGACAAATTCAACCTGAGTGAGTCCATTTTTTTGGGTGAAGTCATTTTTTGAAATTTTGATGATATGGCTTGTCTTAAATGAGCCAAAACCCTTTTTTCTAAAAGACAAAGTTCCTGTTCCAACAAAATTTTGATTAGATTGGAGAGAATTTTCATATGAAAAGGATTGAGTTTGTAACTTTGTCCGCTTACTAACTTGTTCCATAAAAGTGATCTATGAAAAATTTAAAGTTTGGTGGGAGAATATCCTCACCCCTATTTTATCAATTACCATCAAATCAAGATATATTTTAAGCAAAAACCTTATTATGTTTACAATAAACTATTATTATGTTGTATAATTGTAGCTTTATGCCTATGCTCATCCATCTCTATAGGGGGAAAGGAGTCGCATGGTAAACTAAATTGTATCATGCAATTTATTGCTAATTGGCACATGAGGTTGGTATATCGTGTTAAAATGAGGGAAGATTAATGAATATAGTTTAGTTTATTTAATGTTATATATCCCAACTGCATGCTAACTTTATGTGTTGATATTTTATTTTTAGTGTGAACTTTGATTTATTGTGAACTTTAATTAACAGCTCGTGAAATACTTTTAATGTGAACTTTGATTCATTGTGAACTTTGATTCTATTTAAGGGTGCTAGCTCAATGGAAGAGCGCCTTACTTATAGGCAAGATGTTGGTGGTTCGATTCCTCTATGCCCCATCTACATAAATCAATGACTAATTAAATAACCAGTTAACAACAGTCAATGACTAAATAAATGACCAATTAACAACAATCAATGACTAAATAAATGACTAGTTAACCAAAATATATGACTAAATAAAAGACTAATTGTACTACCAAACAACAATAATTAATGACCAAATAGCAACAATTAATAACCAAATAAATGACCAAATAACAACAATTAATAACCAAATAAATGACCAAATAGCAACAATTAATGACCAAATAAATGACTAAATATATGACTAATGCATAAGCAATTCAAGCAATTTATGACTAAGTGATAAATGACCAATTTGGTCAGGTGATAAGTGATCGCTAATTTGTCACCAGTAGTCACGTGACTGATTTTAGTCATATATCTCCAACTTTTAGTCATTTTTTTAGGCACTTTGTTAGGAACCCATGTCTTTACTTAGTATATTGTTGTTGGATGCATATGCTTTGTAAGTCGCCCGTAGTATTGTTGATCCATAGTTTGTAGTGGCCCATGGTTTTGACCCATAGTATTGGCGCCTAGACTTAGTATATAAGTGTGTGTTGAGGCCTATGAAGGCACCGTGAAGTTATTTGTATTGACTTTGCTCAAAGGAGGTTGCCCCCTCGAAGTGGCCTACGATCAATATAAAAGTGATTATGAGTTTTGTCATTTCTTCTATTTCGCATATTCTTATTAATTAATTGTTGCAGGTGCTTCACATCTGGTATAAAAGCATTTTTTTGGGCTCACTGGGTGAAATTTCTGCCAATTTTTTTTTTGCATCTATTGCAGGTTCGGATTTGGGAATAATCCATATCCGCTTAACTGTGGGAAGTACTTGGGCATAAGCCCTAAAACTCATTGTGAGGAGTACCACAGGAACCCCAAAGTAGCTGGCCCATTGAGAGGACCTGCCAGCGAAAAGGGCAACGACCCCTACCTGATTGACTAGTTCCCACTCGTGAGGTAAACCAAGAGCTGTCGTTTGTGGAAAAGCGGTTATTAGTTTTACCTGAGCCATGGAGTGAGGGGTACTGCCCCAATACGCAAGCCGTCAGACAACATTAGTGGCCGAGTGAAACCCTTGAACTGTTAGGAAGTTGCCGATACCTGGGGTCCATATCTATTTTCAGCTGAACTGTTGTCGATCATTGCTGCACCGTTTCAGATCTAGCCGTTCAGATCCATTCTAAAAGCCATTCCAGATCCAGTTGTTTTCAATCCATTCGGCGTCATTTTAGATCCCTCTGTCTCCACTCACTTCCAGGACATTGCAGATCTATCTGTTTCAGATCCCTTCCGAGCCATAGCCTCTCCATTCTTTAAAAAAAAAAAAAAAAAAAAAAGAGTTTTTTCTCCATTTCCCTTGTTTTCACTCCGTTTCCCTTGAAACTTTCGAGGAACCCCTGTAATCCTATTTTGTATATTTCATTCCTGAGGACCCTATCCCCAACTCCACTTCCCAAAGCCCGAAATCCCACATTTGTCTATTTTTAGGGTTTGCCATAACTTTCTCAGATTTCACCCAATCACCTTCAAATTTTACCACAGAGTTCCTTTCCAAATTCTGCTTTTTTGTCCTCCTCTGCCAAATTTTCCCATTCTTTCAACCTGCTTCTGAAATCCTCATTTGTTTCTTCCCTATCTATTCGACAGTGTCCAAAACCTAGTCAAACCCTAATTACCCTTCAGATTTTTTCCCAAATCCAGATTTTCCTTTACTGAAGCAGTTTCTATTTTTGTTTTTCTACCCATTCAGCCAAAAAATAAAAATAAAAAATCTTGGTTATGGTTGTCACACGCGTAGGAGCAAAAACCATGGAAAAAGCACTTGCAGCCATCCAAGCCAAACTCCAGGATCTGGATGAAAAATTTCTCGGCCTCCATCTTGAACATTCAGCTATGAACAACAAATGGTAGTCCAAGTCTTCATCAGACAATGGGTTCTCTTCTTCCAGTAATTTTCATGGTCCGAAGCTTGATTTTCCTCGCTTCAATGGTACTGATCCAACTGGATGGATTTATCGTGCAGAACAGTATTTCAGTCTGCATAATACTTTTGATGTCAACAAAGTTCCGCTTGCATCCTTTCATTTGGAACAGGAAGCTCTTCAATGGTACCGTTGGTACATCAAGGCTCATGAAGAGCCAAAATGGCCAGACTTTTGCCAGCTCCTTTTGAAACGATTTGGTCCTAGTGCTTTTGATGATTTCACAGGAGCCATCACTAAACTTCGCCAAATTGGCACTGTGAGAGAGTATCAAACCGAATTTGAGAAACTAGCCAACCACACTGAAGGATTGTCTGATGACTTTTACCGGAGTTTTTTTAACAGTGGTCTAAAGGATGCCATCTGCTCTGAGGTCAATATGTTCTGTCCCAACACAATGATGGAAGCCCTAGGGTTGGCTAAGTTGGAAAAAGACAAGATTGCATCCCAACAGCGCTCCAAGCCCACTTTTGTTCCCTTCTGAAATATGGGTTCTCAATGACCACCCATACCGCAGGCTCCTCGCCCAACTCCTATCAAGCGTTTGTTTGAAACAGAGATACAAGCACGCAGAGAAAAGGGGCTTTGCTATAATTGTGATGAGAAATTCACTCGGGGACATAGATGTGTTCAGCAAAAGGTCTATCTCTTGGATGTGGATTCTCTGCCTGCCTCTAAAATTGGTGACGAAGATCCAGAAACAATGGATGCTCGGGTTGACATTCAGGAACCACCTATTGACCCTTCGTCTCAGGATGACCATCCAGAGATATCTCTCCATGCTTTAGCTGGAATCACCACCCCCCAAACAATGTGGGTCAGGGGTTACTTCAAGAAGCTTCCTCTTACAATACTCATTGATTTTGGTAGCACTCATAATTTCAATGACCCTTGGATCGCCAAACAGGTTGATTGTTTTATCCTTGCTCCAACTTTGAAGTCATTGTTTCCAATAGGGGCACTTTACCTTGCAAAGGGAAGTGTTGAAATGTGTGTATTTCCATAGGAGATTATACCTTGCGCTCTGACATGTTTTCCTTGACCTTAGGAGGATGTGATGTGGTTTTGGGCGCTCAATGGCTACGCACACTTGGACCTATATTATGGGATTTTGCTAAACTTTGGATGCAGTTTTTCCTCAATGGACAAAAACACACATTGACGGGATTACAACCAGGGTCTCTCAGCATCATCAGTTCACATCGCATGGAAAAAATCCTCAAGAAGAATTCACATGGTGTCATCGCTCAGATCCATTCCATTCAGATGCAACCATCAGCAGTCTCCACTACTCCTTTGTATCTACAACAAATTCTGGATCGATATACAAGTGTCTTTGCTGAACCAGTGGGATTGCCACCTTCAAGGCCAGAAGACCATGGTATTCAGCTCCTTCCTAGAAGCATTCCTCCCAACATCAGGCCCTATCGCTATCCATTTCACCAAAAAATGGAGATTGAAATGCTCGTTCGGGACTTATTGAAGCAAGGTATTATTCGCCCAAGCACTAGTTCCTTTTCTTCTCCAGTTCTTCTTGTCCGCAAAAAAGATGGGTCATGGCGCCTCTGCATTGAATTCCGAGCACTTAATCACCTCACCATCAAGGATAAGTTTCCAATTCCTGTTGTTGATGAGCTTCTTGATGAGCTTCATGGGGATCAATTTTTCTCCAAGTTGGATCTTCGTTCTGGGTATCATCAAATTCGGGTTCATAAGGATTATATCCCTAAAATAGCTTTCCACACACATGATGGCCATTATGAGTTTTTGGTCATGCCCTTTGGCCTCACTAATGCTCCTTCCACATTCCAGGCCTTAATGAATAAAATATTTCGGCCCTACTTGCGGAAATTCATTCTGGTATTCTTTGATGATATCCTCATCTACAGTAAAACATGGGATGAACATCTCCAGCATCTGGATCTTGTCATGCAACTTTTCTCTAACCATCATCTCCACGCCAAGCAGTCTAAATGTGTTTTTGGACAGAAGGAAGTTGAGTATCTCGGGCACATTATCTCAACACAATGGGTTCACGTGGATCTTGCCAAAATCGATGCCATGAACAATTGGCCACATCCTCAGACACTCAAGAGCCTTCGTGGTTTTTTAGGGTTGACTGGCTACTACCGTAAGTTTGTCAAGGATTATGGGAAGATTTCAACTTCATTAACTGCTCTATTGAAAAAGGATGCTTTTACATGGACACATGCTGCTCAGTGTGCATTTGACAAATTGAAACAAGCTATGTGTACTACGCCTGTTCTAGCTATGCCTGATTTTTCCAAGCCCTTCACTATTGAGAGTGATGCTTGCGGCAATGGACTTGGTGTTGTTCTCCTTCAATATGAACACCCCATTGCATTCACCAGCAAAGCCCTTTCAGGTAAGAATTTAGATTCCTCTACATATGAGAAGGAAATGATGGCTATTTTGCATGCAGTACAGAAGTGGCGACCATACCTATTAGGGAATCATTTCTGCATCAAGACTGATCACCAGAGTCTGAAATATTTCTTGGAACAACGTGTCTCCTCCCCATCACAACATAAATGGGTTAGCAAACTCATGGTTTATGACTATGAGATCACTTACAAGAAGGGTAAAGACAATATTGTGGCAGATGCTCTTTCTCGCACATTTGATTCCCAAGGTTCTCTTTCAGCTATTTCTATGCCTATTCCAAATTGGTTGCAATCTGTTCAACAAGGTTATGTCAATGACTCTTCCTTATCTCAAATCATCCAACGCTTGACCAACAACCCTTCTGTTGTACCACATTACTCTTGGGATGGTGCTTCTCTGAGATACAAGGGTCGTTTGGTGCTTCCCCAGAGCACAAATCTTCAACAAGCTATCTTCTATGAACTCCATGCTTCTCCATCGGCAAGGCACTCTGGGTTCCTCAAAATGTATGAACGGGAACGACGTAACTTCTTTTGGCAGGGCATGAAAAGGACAATTCAACAGATGGTGGCTGAATGTGATACCTGCCAATGCAATAAGGGTGAAACAACACTCCTTCCAGGATTACTCGAACCCTTGCCCATACCTACAGGGATTTGGACAGATATTTCTATGGATTTCATTGAAGGGCTCCCTAAATCTGGCCGGAAGACAGTGATTCTCGTTGTGGTTGATCGCCTCTCCAAATATAGTCATTTTTGTGCTCTCAGCCATCCCTATACAGCCTCCTCAGTCGCTCAAATTTTTCTGTACCAGATCTTTCGTCTTCATGGCATCCCTTCTTCCATTGTCTCGAATTGTGATGCGACTTTCACCAGTCATTTTTGGACAGAACTATTTCGCCACACTGGCACCAAAATGAAGATGAGTTCAGGGTATCACCCACAAACAGATGGTCAGACTGAAATTATCAATAAATTCTTGGAAACTTATCTTTGTTGATTCACCTCTGAACAACAACATCAGTGGGAAAAGTGGCTCCCTCTCGCTGAATGGTGGTACAATACCTCTTACCACACTGCCTCTAAAATGACCCCATATGAAGCAGTCTATGGTCAGGCACCTCCAGTCTTCTTCCATAGACCCCCAACCGTTCACCAGTTCAAGAAGTTGACATGGTTCTTCGAAACCGCGATCAGATTCTTCACATTTTTTGGGACAATCTTCACATGGCAAGAAATCGCATGAAGCAACAAGCTGATCAGCATCGTTCTCACCGCACTTTTCAAGCAGGCGATATGGTTTTTCTTCGTCTCCATCCATACAAGCAATCCTCCCTGAAACTAAAAGGGCGTCATAAGCTTGCTCCAAAGTTCTATGGGCCATATCAGATTCTTCAGAAGATTGGGTCCGTTGCTTATAAATTGGAACTTCCTCCTTCTTCCCGCATTCATCCATTATTTCATGTCTCTTGTCTAAATAAAGTTCTTGGCACCAACATTAGTGGACAAACTATTTTACCCAAACTGGATCATGAAGGATCCATCCTTTTGGAGCCAGAGGCCATCCTCAATCGGCACACTCGTCAGCTTCTCTCTTGCTCTATCACAGAGGTCTTAATTCAGTGATACGACATGCAACCAGAGGATGCTACATGGGAACCACTCCTTCAGATTCAACAACAATTTCCACATCTAAAGCTTTGAGGACAAAGCCTTTTTTAAGGGGGAGGGGATGTTAGGAACCCATGTCTTTACTTTGTTAGTATATTGTTGTTGGACGCATATGCTTTGTAAGTCACCCTTAGTATTGTTGATCCATAGTTTGTAGTGGCCCATGGTTTTGACCCATAGTATTGGCACCTAGACTTAGTATATAAGTGTGTGTTGAGGCCTATGAAGGCACCATGAAGTTACTTGTATTGAGCTTTCTCAAAGGAGATTGCCCCCTCGAAGTGGCCTCTGATCAATATAAAAGTGATTCTGAGTTCTGTCATTTCTGTTATTTCGCATATTCTTATTAATTAATTGTTGCAGGTGCTTCACACACTTTTTTTAACAGAAACAAGAAATAATATTATCTTATAAAAGGAGGGAATTACAAACGCCCACAGGGAAGTAAAGTCTGAAACAAAGGTCAAAAAATAAGGTTTCTGAGTTTAATAGAGTTGCAAAAACTTCCATTTGTTTAGATGTTTTACATCTTTTATCCAAACTAGACCTGCTGCTACTTTTAATAGTGTAGACTTTAACAAACCGGCCTACTAGAGCTATGCAAAAATACCTCTAATAACTTCAAACAGAAAGAGTGAAAGAGTCTTCATTCCTGTGCAGTGGATTCATCAACTTTAGGCTGCGAAACAAAAACTTCTTCCATTGGGGAGGCCTCTACGCATTCTCCTTCAGGCTCATGATTCCACAGATAAATCCCATTAACATAAACTTTCACTACTTCCATAATATCCTTTAATTGAAAGAAACGATGCTCATAGTGCTTGGTGGAACTCATGCTATTCCCCTGAATAGTCCGACGTAGCTCCGCCAACTTTCCACTAACCCCATCCATCTTAGCATGTAAATATTGCTCCATTTTAGTGATACACTTCTTCATCTCTTCCACTTCGTTAGCCTGGAATTTATATCCCATATCGGCATCTTCTAAGCATGTTTCAAAGCAGGTTAAATCTAAACCCGTATGCCTAGACTCCTCCAAGAAATCCTTTGCAACTTCGAAGATGCACCTGTTCATTTTCCTAAGATCCATCATTCCCTCTTTGATGGCCATAATATTTTGCATGACATAAATCAGACCAGGGTCTTCCTCAAGGTGATGCAAATTCAAATAGTTTCCCTTCAAGGAACCTCTCTCTACCATCGTGCTATCCTTTTGAACCAGGAAATGCTCATTGTTAGAATAATTCTCAAAGCAATGCAAATGAGGAAAAAGCAGTTGTATCTCCCATAAATCCTCCCACACCATTAATGGTGAAGGGAACACCATCATTCCCCAACAATATTCATACCACTTTCCTAAAGGCGTTGCATGGCAGAGAGTGTGCAGAGTAAATGGAGGAATGGAGGGACAATACCCTCTCGTTCCAGCTCTATACTCCATTCTTCCATCTATCAAGCCACTTAACTGGCGGAAATCTTCAACATTTAACCTCATTCTCTTGGGAAAAGTGGTCATTAAATATGAATTCGAAAGGAGAAGCACCATCTAATTTATTATGAAACCTTCTAACATGATAGAAATGGATATTGAAGGTTCTTGGAAAGAAATGGAGGAATCTATTTTGAATACTATCCGTTGCCTCTTTTGTAGATAACAGGTTGTTCATAGTTTGAATAACAATCCAAGAGTCACCAAATACCATGAAATATTCAACCTGTCGATCGAACATGCACTCCATTCCTTCATACAAAGCCACCCATTTGGAATATTTATTTGATCGGTTGCTCAATCCCCACGCATAAGTTCTAATAATTTTTCCTCGTGGATAAAAAATGACCCCGCCTGCACCTGCCTCCCCTGAGTCATTTGTTTTTAGTCACTTATCACCCATTTTGTACTAGTGTTTACTGGTCTCTTTTCCAGGACTAAACCTTTTCCTAGGATGCACCGTAGGTGGTGGACTTCATACCGATGGATTTTTCAATGAATCATCTATCCATTGGAATATAATTCATGAGTTTCCGAGTTCATATAATAGATTTTAAAAAAAAATCAAACTTAAACTTATAAAACCATTTCCACAACTTCGTATTAGCACAAAGAAAAATCAATAACATAAAAAGTACACAACCAAAAAATTACAAAAAATATATATGCCCCACATTAGCGCATCTTATTCAAAAGGGTATTTTTTGTTTTTCTATTCTTGTAACTAGTTAAAAAAAATTATTTGCACAAACATGTGTACAAAATGCAATTGAAATTTGCAATGGTTAGTTTCAAAAATTAATTAAAAAAATATAATTTTTCAACATAAATTAAAAAAAATATGTTTGCCCGGGTGCATTTTGTGTAGATCATGTGCATATATATCATTTAAAAAATTATGCATTTATCATTAAATTATTTTATGTGCACAAAAGCCACTTGCTTACTTTTCCTAAATTTACAAGAACAAACCTAAAATTAAATGTAATTTTGGTATATTAAATAATATGTATGTGTGTGTGTGTCGAAAGACAACATAATTCCCTACAATTTGTTTTTTGTTGCATGTCGGAATTTACAAAGAATATATTCTTTTTAAGGGCTTTGATTTAATAAATGAGTAAAAAATCAAATTTTCATCGTCACTTTTGGCCAAAAAGTGTTAGCCATCTTCATGAATTCACCTGTATCTTGTCATGACATTCCCATTTTTATGATGGTGTATTCACGTTTACATAAGTCTATAATTTTTTTTTGACATGGTTATGATGATTTCATAATAATGATGATGGTATGGTTGTGAGTTTCATTTCATGGTGATGACTATATGTAACTATAAATGCACTCTAATTTTCGTACAAGGAATGTTAAAACAAGTTGTGATCATTAATGCATGAACATTGCTAATATAGTTTGGCTATTATGAGTAGTTGTTTATTGATTTCTAATGATTTTATTCATCTTTGTCTATTTCTACATGTTGGTCTATGTCGTTGCAAAAAAAACTGATTAGTTGGTATGATTAGTTGCAAAGTAAAATGATTATTTGGTGGCATTAATGCATGAACATTGCTAATATAGTTTGGTTATAATGAGTAGTGGTTTATTGGTTTCTAATGAATTTATTCATCTTCTTCTATCTTTACATGTGTGTCTATGTAGTTGCAAAAAAAATGATCATGCTTGAACCTACATTGATGATTAACTGAGAATTGAAACAATACCAACTATGGACTTGGACAAAGAATTTGTTGATGTATATGTAACTTCGGAATGTATTTCATATATGTATATTATATTCCTATAGAGATGTTATTATTCCTCTATACGGAAGTGTCGTCATTTATATTGTAAGTGTCGTAACTTATACTTGATGGGTTATTAGACCACCTTGTTGGGGTCGGCCCTGCATAAGTCATGTGGGTCGAAGGGTTATTAGACCACCCTATTGGGGGTCGGCCATGTGGGTCAAAGGGTTATTAGACCACCAAGTGTGGGGTCAGCCTGAATTAAGTTAACCATGGGTTAAGCTAGACATGTAGGCCCCATTAGTTTATTGGGCAGGACAGAACAAGTATAAATAGAGATCGGGAGATCTCTATTTGATCATTCATTCACACACTTATCTCATTCGGAAAGTGGCGCACTTATGAGGAGGAGGCTATGCTGCTAGTAGAAGACTATGTCTTGTATTCTGGTTGTATCATTGCTCTATCTATCTCTGAGGAAGTTATTTGGGTTTTTCACCTTTATGGTTTTCCCCAAGTAAACTCTGTGTCTCTTGTGTGCTTACATTATTGTGTCCATGATTGATATGCTATAGATTTGTTGTACATGTTGTTCTCTCATTTAAGATCCTAGATCAGATTGAAGTAAATTCTGAAAATTTAACATGGCATTAGAGCTAGCCTGAAAGAAGGCATGATATGGCATGTATGACACTTGTTGCACTTACGATGCTAGGGCTTGATATAGCAAAAACCAGTCATCGTAGCACTTTCGCTATAAATCCATTTTGGCAAAGTTTTCGGATCTGAAATTGTTACAGGTCGAAGCTAAGATCCCCATGTACCTTGTGTCCAAAGGAAAACCTCTAATTCGTTGTACGTTGTGATTTATGATTTGTTCAATATAGGGTTTCTGTCTCTTCCAAATCTCAGTCATAAATAGCTGACCTGGGAAACAAGGTCATAACTTGGGCTAGGAAGCTCCAAATGAAATTTCATAAAAAGTGACAAGTAGTACACAGATTTTACTATCTCAAGAAACTTTTTCAGAGGCCGAAGTTGAACCAATGACACGTGGCACACCGTACAAGTTCGCTCTCCTGTTTTATCCCATAAACAGGTCACGTTGCGACACTTGGAATAAATCTCTCTCAGAGAATCCAATTGAGGTCAGACCTATCAGGATGGAAAGATGACAGGTCAGGATACCACAAAAAATGTTTTCAGACCTTGGGGATCGAAAAGTGCGGAGTTACACTAGAAACAATCAGGTACATATGTTTTTCAAAACAGAATTATTTTTGAGCACCTTCATTCATGGCTTCCGGAATTTAGGGTTTCAGAGAAAGTTGGAATTTTTGTAATCGAAGACTACGTCTGAATGCTACTCATAAAAATAGAAATTTAGAGACCAAGATTAGAATTTATGGTTGGGCAGAAGACCGGGCTTGATCAGACCCTAGTTCGGGACTTTGATTGGAAAAGTGGAAAATTAGGGCTTCTGCAAAAATGGGAATTTTTGAAATCTGTGACCACGGCTCGAAGCTCCTCAGAAAATTAGAAGCTTAGAGCTTTGGATCAAACCTTTTGATTGGGAAGAAGAGTGGGCTTCATTAAACCCCAGTTCGGGGTCACGTCTAGTGAATCCATAAGTTTCGAAGGAAAAATTAAGGAGTGAAACTTTGCAGTTTTCAAATTCTGAATATACCAGCTTGATCAGCTCATCAAGGCGCATATTTCTATCCTTTCGGAAGTTTGAAATTCAAAGTTTGAATTTTTGGGGTTTCTCTGACAAACCCTATTACAGCTCCAGATCCAGTTCCTGCAAATCAAGTGGATTGGTTTAATCCTAGAAGAGGATGGATTGGTCACCTACATAAGTGAAGAAGTTCATGTTTCAGAGGGAGATGAGGCTAAGGCCTTACATAAGAAGATTACAAGCAATCTCAACAGGTATGACTCATCCAGGTATGTCTCAAGATTTGTTCATGATTAATTTTATGATATGTTTGTCTTCATGTTATTACGGTTAGAACAATCTTGATTTTAGACTTGTCGTATCACCTTAACAAAATTATGAATGCATTCATTAGGGTGTTGACACTTATGAT
The DNA here is from genome assembly GCA_027924585.1 of Larix kaempferi. Taxonomy (NCBI): domain Eukaryota; kingdom Viridiplantae; phylum Streptophyta; class Pinopsida; order Pinales; family Pinaceae; genus Larix; species Larix kaempferi. The sequence goes on along the minus strand of BSBM01000767.1, from coordinate 16,281,519 downwards.
TGTACTAATACATTATGGTGTTGTATGAGGTTTATGTTGTTCGCTAGCATGAAAGGTACACCAAGAAAGAGAAATCATGTTCTAGTTCAAGAACATATGATCATTCATCCATTGTCATGGATCACTTAGAAGATCTACTTACGAGGTATGTATAACTTGGTTCTACAATGGATAACTTATGAGACACGCAAATTACTAGCACAAGTCATTGAAGAGAACCATAAGACATTATGCGGGTATGTTAGACATAACTAGCTAGCATGCTAATCTAGGTATGTTTTTCCTATATCAAGCTAGAATCCTACCTTGTGTTAGGATCTTATACTGTTGTGTGTTGATAAAGATTATTCATGAAGTCATAGGTTTGAATAGTCATGGTTGTATGCATATTATGTTTCTTACCATAATTGACGATATGACTAACTAGAAGAATCATGAAGGTATAGGTTTGAGTAATCATGGGTTTATGCATTGATGATTTAACTAATCAGAAGAGTCCTATGATCAAATAAGAATATGCATGAGTAAAAGAATACTCTCCTAAAACCTTGAATACTAATGTTTATTATCTATGAATGATCATGACTATACATGTTTAATATTATTGTGTTTTGATAGTATTAAGATTATACTAATAAATGTGTGATTATGTATGAGACCTCAAGGATAACACAATGATGATACTAATAAGCATGCATAGTGATTAAGAATGGATATAGGTTCAAGGACAGGTAATCCAGGAAGCAAATATCAAGAGGGAGCACACTCCAGTTGTTCCTGCAAGAAAGCAAAGGAGCACACTTCAAAAGTTTCTGCAAGGATGCAGATATTCAGAGGGAGTTGACCACTTCTCACAATCCACATCATAATGGAGTTGCAAAGATTCAGAGGGAGTCCACCCAGCAACCAAAACAAAGATAAGTATATGAATTGTCATTCAATGATGTATATGCTTATGTTCCTAGAATTAGGTTGTGTATTATGCATATTAGAATAGTTGCACAGTATAGTACTAATATACATGGGTAAGTGGCCTATGGCACTGTAAAACATTCCATTGCTACTTATCTAGAATGAAACCTCTTTGCTGACATGTTAGGAGTTGTGCACACTCTTAACAATGTTCTGATAGAGATCGGAAGGCATCTAGAAAGTTAAGGAATATGGATAAATGTTGTATTGAAGCATTGGCTAAGATAATTGCATGATTGTATGACATATTTCTTTATGTGTAAGAATTTGTTCTGAAAACTATAAGATGTTTTCTAATCATGCAATTTAACTTGTTGTGTAGGAAATATCGTATACCATCACCTACAAAAGAAGGACTACAACATTTGTTTAGCAACAAAGTTATCTATTGAAAATATTGAAGATATTGAAGTTCCCAGGATCTGGGAAGAATGCCATGATCTAGGAGTACCAGTCGATCATGAAGATGTTTGGGATGCAATCCCAAGACTTGAAGGGGAGTCTGTAGTGAATTCCAAGAGAATCTACAAGATTAAGCATGCTGCAGGTGGTAGCATAGAGACTTTTGCTCCTATAGCTAGATACACTTCCATTAGATTAGTACTTGCTCTGACTGCAATAATGAAGTGGAAGATACACTAGATGGATTTCAAGACAGCTTTCTTGAATGGTGTAGTTGAAGAAGAAGTGTATGTGGAGCACCCAATTGGTTCTGAGACACATGAAAGGGAGTCATATATGTGCAGAACTTGGTATGGTAGGATAGACAACCTTCTATCCAGTTTGGGCTTTACCAAGAGTAAAGTGGATTCCAACCTTTACTACAAGGTTGAGGAAGGGAATCCTGTGATTCTACTCCTGTATGTGGATGACCTGTTTGTAACAGGAGATGATTGCTGACATGCAGTGGAAGCTTGCTGCCAAGTTCGAGATGAAGAACTTGGGGATGATGCATTATTTGTTTTTGGCATGGAGGTGTGGCAGAGTGCAGATGGAATCTTCCTTGGACAAGGGAAGTATGCAGTAAAGATCTTGAAGAGGTTCAGGATGATGGACTGCAAGGACATGGCCACACCTATGGCATCGAACCTGAAGCTTCTGTGTGATTCTTCATCTGAGCCAGTTGATGTCACTATGTATTGTCAGATGATTGGGTCCTTGATGTACCTGACGAACATGAGACCAGATATTTGCTTTGAACACATTGAGCTAGTTCTTGACGGATCCGAGGAGTGTTCACCTGGTTGTTGTAAACCATATTCTGAGGTACCAGAAGGGTATAGTTGATTATGGGATCAAGTATGATGCGAATCAAAAGTTTAACCTACAGGGTTATGTTGATTCAGATTGGGCAGGCAGTGCTGCAGATAAGAAGAGCACTCCTGGGTGCTGCTTCAGTATGGGATCAGGTGTGATCTCTTGGTTTAGTAGGAAGCAGTCCTGCGTAGCACTAAGTACAGCCAAAGCAGAGTATGTTGTGATGGATGAGCAGGTTGTAGATGTATTGACCAAGCCGTTGGCTAGAGTGTAGTTTGAGTACTTCAGAGAGAGGCTTGGTGCACTTCAGATCGAGGTTCCTTCGAAAGGGAAGTGATGAGTCCGGAAGATGCAGATGCACATGAGATTTTCTAACATGGTTGATGTGTTCTCCCATGGTCGTGATGTAATTGCTGAGCCATTCTCACATGGTGTTAGATGTGTTCTCCCATGGTGTAGATGTAAGGGCTGAAGCCATTTTTCACTTGGTGGTAGATGTCTTATCCCATGGTGAAAAAGTAAGGGCTGGAGCCTTCCCTGAATGGTGGTAGATGTGTTCTCCCATGTCGGTGGTGTAAGTGTTGGATGATGTGCATTTGGGATGTGCTTCGTGGACGATGCTCTAGTTACTGCTCTGTATGTATGCATCATGTTGGATGTTGGATATGATCAGTTGGATCATTTATATGTATGTATGTATGCATCATGTTGGATGTTGGATATGATTAGTTGGATCATTTATATGTATGTATGTACGCATCATGTTGGATGCTAGATATGATCATGTGGATCATGTATATGTATATGCATCATGTAGGATGATTGGACTATGTATCTGTGTATGTATCAGGTGAATACATTGTATGATCAGGTAGATCATGTATGTTGATAGATATCAGGTATGATCAGGTGGATCAGGTATTTGTAGATGTATTAGTTGGATACATTCTATGATCAGGTAGATCATGGATGATGATATGTATCAGGAAGATACTGTGTATGCATCAGGTGGATGCATTGTATGATCAGGATGATCATGATGACGAGCTTCAGAATGTTGCTCCAGATGACATGCATCAGGATGATGCAGTGTTGATGATCAGGATGATCATGTGTACATCAGGATGATTTATGGTGAGTATCAGGTTGATACTTTGTGGTCATGGAACAGGTTGTGTAGATAAGCATATAATTTGGCCCTAGGAGGTTTGCAGATACTCTTGCAAGGTTTTTCCATAACCACATGTAATATGGCCCTGGGAGATCCGATAGGTTGGGCTGTGTGCCCATAATAAGTCCTGGGATGCTCTTGCAAGGTTTTGTGGTAGGTGTCACATGTAATAATTCCTAGAGATCTGGACAGGATGAAAAAGGCCTTAGATGCTCTTTAGGGTTCTTGCTAGTCAAGAGACTCTTTTAAGGTTTTGTGATAGTCACATATAATATGTCCCTGGGAGATCTGACAGGTAGAGTTGTGTGCTCGTAATAGCCTGGATGCTCTTGCAAGGTTTTGTGACGCACGTAATAAGTCTTGATATTTCCATAGTATGGCCAGTGATGATGAAGACCTGCAGGTGGTGGGCCTACATCCAGTATGAAAAAGAGATGGCTCTGTAGAACTTCCTATGATGAGTAGATTCAGAGATTGATTGAGATAACAGTAGTAGTGACGATGACGATGATTCGAGGATGATGATTCACTGATGATGATCTAGAGAAGAAGACTTGTGCTAGCAAACCTGTGTCGAGAAATACCTTCCTAGTTCATAGGGAGTGTTGATGTATATGTAACTTTGGAATGTATTTCATATATGTATATTATATTCCTATAGAGATGTTATTATTCCTCTATACGGAAGTGTCGTCATTTATATTGTAAGTGTCGTAACTTATACTTGATGGGTTATTAGACTACCTTGTTAGGGTCGGCCCTGTATAAGTCATGTGGGTCGAAGGGTTATTAGACCACCCTATTGGGGGTCGGCCATGTGGGTCAAAGGGTTATTAGACCACCAAGTGTGGGGTCGGCCCGGATTAAGTTAACCATGGTTTAAGCTAGACATGTAGGCCCCATTAGTTTATTTGGCAGGACAGAACAAGTATAAATAGAGATCAGGAGATCTCTATTTGATCATTAATTCACACACTTCTCTCATTCGAAAAGTGGCGCACTTATGAGGAGGAGGCTCTGCTGCTAGGAGAAGACTATCTCTTGTATTCTGGTTGTATCATTGCTCTATCTATCTCTGAGGAAGTTATTGGGGTTTTTCACCTTTATGGTTTTCCCCAAGTAAACTCTGTGTCTCTTGTGTGCTTACATTATTGTGTCCATGATTGATATGCTGTAGATTTGTTGTACATGTTGTTCTCTCAGTTAAGATCCTAGATCAGATTGAAGTAAATTCTGAAAATTTAACAGAATTGATGATCTTAATCAAAGAGCTATAAGTGGGATATCCTTGGGATTGTATAGAACATATTACTTGTTCAATGGCACCACTTGTCTTAGAGGTACATAGCATTAACATTATGGCTTGAATGGTACACATACATACTTTTACATCAATATCTCATAGCCCTCAATCTCATCCTACATGTGTGAAAATGACCTCCTTACATTAATAATTGTTACCCTAGCTCAATCATATATTTCAACATTTCTCTTTAGCACTTTGTTTGAGCTCATCTTGTTAAGTAACAATGATTTTAGGTTGAAGGATCTAATTCTACCCTATTATTTTGCATGGTTTTGGATGATATTTGAAGGTTCCATGTTCATTACACTCATTGGTGTACTAAAATATTAGGTTTTTTTGTTGATCATGACCCTCCTATGCTTATTGCATGAGTGTTACACATGGATGAGTTTTTAAATAAGTTAAATCAACCAAATATTACATTGATTGATGTGAATGGAATTAGAGATATCTTGACTTTCTTATATGGTCATGGTGACTTCTTGTTGGAAAAGGTTGAACATACCATGGTGTTGATACTTAGCCCATGTAATTATGATAAGGTAAAATTTAAACAAATAAACAAGCTATAATTTATTTACATGATGTGTGTTCCATGGTATTGAGATAATTTATCGATTAGGTGACTATTTTTCATTCACATCACTCCTATTCAAACCTATCCATTCCTTCAATGTCTTAGGTATGATATTGTTTCATTCATCTTGATAAATTATCAATTTGCAATTTAGGGCATGTAGATACCAAGCTATGGTTTACCTCTTACATTGGTGGTTATGGTTTGAAAACACATCTACATCATTTACACTATTTTTTTACATTATATATAATAGGTTTGGGACATGATGCTTGAAACTATAACCTTGTCTTATCCATGCCAATATTCATTGAAATGAAGCCATACCCTTATCGTTCAAATTCACATTTTGAACTATTGTGTGAAGTCACATTAAATTGTTGAAGTCCCTTCACATTTCAACTTCATTTTATATTCTTTGAGACACAAAAGTGATTCTCAAACTTTACTTATAGAACTTATAAATATATATTTTTGACCTAAGCATGTTAGGAATGGCCATGGTTTGAATGGTTTGAGATGATAGGAGATGGTATTGATGCTTTCATAGCATTGCATGCAAATTCATGGAAGAAATATGCTATTCAAAGAAGAGTCAATAAACACACTAGTATTGGTTTTAATATTTTATTCTTTTTAATGATGATAATCCCAAAATTGCAAAGGTTGGGTAGTACATACTAAACAATAGTAATATTTTTTTATTTTCTTGAGGAATTGAACCTTAATTCAATCTATTGTTTTGTACAAGTGTATTTGATTGATGGTCGCAAAGTTTTAGTTAACATGATATAATGAAACAAGCATGTAGTTATGTAATTAATTAGTCTAAGAACTAAAATGTTTGTGCATAGAAATGATCCCTTGATTGTTGGAGTATGCATAGTCTTGATAGGTATATATGCAAATAGTTGGTTGGGGTTATTGAGTAAAGTTTTCATTGATGTCAATACGGTCAAGAGATCTGTGTCATGAGATTATAATATTGTTAAGTGATGTTTTCATTGATGTCAATGTGGCAATGATGATGATGATGATGTGACAATGATGATGATGATGTAACGATGTTAATGATGATGTGGAAATGATTAAGATGATATGGCAGTGATAAAAGGGGATTATTTGAATCCTTGAAGAGCTTTGAAGGAGCCTTGACATAAGTGTATATAAATCCAAATTGGTCCCCTTATGGCATAGATATTTGCATGGCCCTCACGGGATAAGATAACATGTGGTTGTTTCCACATGCCCACTTTGTGTTGTACAAAAAAGGAGAAAGCCCTACATCCATTGAAGAAGATCCTAAGGAAATGATATGTCCATAAAAACTTCTTGAATAAGTGTTAAAGAAACCAATAAAGAAACCCCTAAAGTGTTGATGATGTGTCCACATGAAGTGAAGTGTAAAGAATCCCCTAAAGTGACGATGATGTGGATTCATTAAAGAAAACCCTAAAGACCATGATGAGAATGTGAAGAATACCATAAAGTGATGATGATGTGTCCAAGCCATAAATACGAAGCCCCTAAAGTGATGATGATGTGTCCAAATGAAATACCTTGACCAAGCCTTAAAAATGAAAGATGATCTTAACATGAAGCCGCAATAAATATTTTGATGTGCCCCCACAGTTAATGATGATTCCCAAGTGAAGATATTGGTGTGCCCCCACTTCAAACATGTAATTATGATTCCCAAGTAAAGATATTGATGTACACCTCACATTCCCACTTGTGAATACAAGAAAACCAAAAAAATATGAAGATTGTTGGAAATGTTATCATTGATGCCCAATTTGAATACCCTATCTTTAAAGGAATTTTTACTCTAGATACCTAGATCAAATGAGAGTATAGGTTGTATGGTTGGAAATATTATTCAGATACCTATCCAATAATATATGGAACTCCCACTAACTCCATATGAATGAAGATATATGAAAGGATTTGTAAAGACAGCCCAACCAGAATTATAGGTCATCCCTGCCAAGATCTTGAACATGGTGGCCCTAGAAGAAGAGGGATCCCCTATGAGAACCCTAAAAGGATATAAATAAGTGGATCACATTCTCATTCATTTATTCATTCATTTAAGACATGGATATCTGATAGGAGAGGTGAATTTGTGAAAGGGTTACAACATTTGAAGAAGAGGATGAGGAAAAAGGTGATATTTTCAGGTCAGTATGGCAATTTACCTATAACTTATGTTCTATGAAGTTTCAAAAAAATTAAAACTAGAGGAGATGAAGTAGATATTGTGAAGAACTTGTGGTAAAAAATTTCGATACTGCTGCACTATATTTTTGGATATATTATCTTGGTAAGTTAGGGTTTTTGAATGGTCCTGAAATCAGCCTCAAACATGTCAGTTTGGAATTCTCATTATATCTTTTGTTCTATAAATATTCATACATTGAACCTTGGATGAGATGAGTTATAGATCTTAAAGAACCTCTAGTGTGAGTTTCATATTCTAGTATGCTATAGTTTTAGAGATATGACAGCAGGAAGTTAGGGCTTCTAAATTATCCTAAAATCAACTTTAAACATGTCATTTTGAAATTTTCACTATATCTTTCATTCTAGAAAGCTTCAGATTGTGCGCCTTGGAGAATATGAAGTAGGTATATTTAAGAACCTGTGGTACAATTTTCATATGCCGATATGCTATATTTTCATAGATATGACCTCAAAAAGTTAGGGTATTTGTGATTATGAAATCAGCTTTAAACATGCCAGTTTGATATTTTCTTTATAGATTTTGTTATAATATGTTCAGATAGTGAACCTTGGATGAGATGAAATAGAGATATTGAAGTACATCAGTTACAAGTTTGAGATATTGGTTTGCTATATTTTCATAGATATTCCCTTTGGAAGTAATGGTTTTTGTATAGTATGAAGACAAGTGACAATAGTGACATTGACATTGATAGTATGAAGACGATGACAATGATAGTGAAAATGTTACTGTGAAGAGAGTGATAGTGACAATGTGCAGATGAGTGGTAGTGAGAATGATAGTGATAGTGACTAATATAGTGATAGTGACAGTGTGAAAATAGTGACAGGTTGATACTCTTACTCATATTAGGGTGTTAAGGTGATTCTAGTGCAAGTTGGTGCATATGATCTCAAGGGGTTGGAGCATCCTTCCAGTCAGTGTTGGTAAAACAGGGAGTTGGAGCTTCCTTCAGGTTGGATCCTGTAAATAAAGAGGTTGAAGCCTCCTTCCAATCAGTGTTGGTATATTAGGGAGTTGGAGATTCCTTCAAGTTGGAGCCTGTAAATTATAGGGTTGGTGCTGAATAATCTTGGAAGTTGGTGTTTCCTATGAATCCAATCTTGTTATTATATAAGAAAAGAATTTCATTGTTTTATCATATTTGGGTTTTCACATAAAATCTCTTGTGCATTGTGTATGATTTTATGTGATGATGAATGGCATTGTTAATTATTAATGTTACAAGATATGCTTAAGGTTAAAAATGGTAAAAACTGCTCAATACTGATTCACCCCCCTGTTGATGCCTCGAATATCACTACATCAATCAGCAAGGGATTCTCCCCAGTAAGTGATCCCAACTAGATCTCCCACCGTTTGGTATGGGGAATGCGTCCGGTTAATGGTTTTGGCTACCGTGTGAGATTTAAAGATTTGTTTTTTTACCGGTTGCGGCCCGATCCACCGGTTATGTATTTTTTGTATTTATTATGATATGCATGTGCCCTAAATTAAATGCATGTGGTAAACAAATCTATGCTAATCTAGTTTAATTCTAAATTATCCTATCCTTATAAGGAGCAAATTTAAAGAATGGGTAATAAACTGAAAATACACCCAAGAACTCCACAGATAGCTATTAAATTGGAAGGAGCATTTACAGCAGAAATAAAGATTATCCAAGATAGCCTAGATAAATATAAGCATTCAATCACCCATTTAACATAGAGATTTTGCAAAGGAAATGAAACCATTCATAACAGGTAATTAATTCACAAGAGTCAGGAAAGACCTCACAGGAAATGTATGAAAACGCAGAAATAGTTCAGCAATTATCCAACAAGACTCCAAGCAAAGTGTTGTGCTGGCTTCCATAGGCCAAAACGATTTTTCTTATTCGTGTAGCAGAAATAGTTCATTTACAAGACAGAAAAATTTTCACCTGCCAAAAGTCCCTCCTCACTCCTTCTAATTAGCTATATATAGATTTACAAGATGTGCCAGGAGTTGCCACCTATACCCTAACCGTCTATATTCCTCTAATTTGTCTTGTAGTGTTGATATTACAAAAAGAGAAATATCTCCAATAACTTTACAAAAATCGGAAATTAAAGATTACAAGTCATTTTAATATTTCAAAGGTACATGCATAAAATAACCACCCATGAGGCATGATGGTGGGTGTGAGCTATCCCTGAGCTGGCTCCTTGGGCGACTTCGGCGCTTCTAAGACTCTCGGGGTTTCTTCTACCACTACTGCAATAGATGGGCCACTTTCTGATGTGGAAACTTGATTGGCTGCCAGTGCCCTATCTACCTCTGTTATATAATTTCCCCACTGATTTGTTTCTTTTACTATATTTATTCGAACCAGGGGAATCATAAATCTGAGAGACACTCTTTGCTTGGCAAGCTCTTCTGCTAAGACAGTTATTTCTGCCATTGTGGCCCTGAGACTTTCTTCTAGGCAGTGTTTATGAATAGTTGCTTCGCTGATAAATTGGTGCAGGTCTTCTGAAGTCAAGACATCCAGCTTCTACACATATTCACTTTCTGCCTTGAGTTCCTCACTTAGCTTAGATAAATGTTGTGCCTTTTCTAGGAATTCTTCTAAATTTTGGAGCATGGCTTGTTGGTTGTGGAGCCATATCTTCTAGTCTCATAGATGATATTGTATCAGTCGTGTTTGTACCCCAGTTTTATATGATATGTAGGTGGACTGTACACTCACCCCAGTGGGGGGGCATCACCCCCCTACAGGGTTCCAGCGGGGACCATCCCCCTTGGCTGGGGGGTCTGCGGGCCAGCGGTCCCCCAGCGGAGGTTCGGGGGCAACGGCCCCGAAGAAAATTTTTGGGGTTGTTTTCGCCAGCTGTTTTGCGGGCCCATGGTTTTGGGTATCCCGTGGTATTTTCCCATTGTATTTCCCTTATAAAATAAAGACATTGTAATACAGATAGGGAAGATGATGTATTAGGTTTTATGCATTGTAAAGATCTCTGAGATCAGGAGAGAGACTTTGAAATAGAGAAGAGGAAGTGTAGCGGTTGTGTTGCAGGTTGTATCCCTTCACCTTGCTGGATGGTAATAATAATAAGGACTGGAAAATTTAGTGTGGACATAGCCCAAGTTGGGTGAACCACGATATATCTGTGTCTCTCTTGTAATGTGTATGTGTGATTACATTTGCATTTTCTATTTATTGTTATTGCTCTGCGATCCCGTTTTTCTAACATGGCTATCTGACAACTTTCCTGTGTGGCTTGTATTTGGGAATACAAATTCTTGCACTGCTCATAAGTAGCTAAGGTTACGATGGCCAACTTTACTCTGCAATATTTGGAATATTCTAGGGTGCGTACATCTGCCCTGTATTCAACAACAGACTTAAGGGGAAGAGTTTTCGGGAGCTCTAACTTCCCTTCCCTCTATTCAATGTGTTTTTTAATCTCTCCACTGATGTGTGCGTGCTTCTTCCTGACCCGGGTGGCTTCCACATTGATTTCCCTAACCTGGGCCATTATTGCTTTTAGCTTGTATATTTCCTCTAATAGGAATTCTTGGATGCCATAGGTCTCTCTTAGTATTTCACAGGCTTTCTCGTGGAAGGGGCTAATGTCTCCCATTTTGTTGTTTGCCAGCTTTAATTGCTACTCTAAAAATTCGTTGCCTCCTTGCAACTTTTCAATGTGTTCTTTCAGGTCGACGATCTCTTGAATGTTGTCAACCTTCTCTAATTCAAGCCTCATATTTTTTTCTTCAAGTTCTCCCTTTTCTTCTTTTAACACCCTTACTTGTATTGCCAGAGCCCTCCTGTCAGCTTCCAGTTGTTGGAGAATTTCATTTAACTCTTCCTTTTGAGATGAAAGAGCATCATTCCTCTCTATCATCAAATTTGTATAGTTCTTCTCTTTGACTAAAGCTTCCTGCAACTAACGTGCCTTCTCCTTTTCTTCACCTAATTTATCTCCTAGTAGGTTGACATTGTCTGTAGTTGCTGTAACCATGGCTACAGAGATGGATGCTAGGAGTTTAGCAGCCTCTTCTGTGTTCTGCATGAACGTGGTTTCATGTGTAGTGATGATGTCTAGCCAAAAAGTTCTTTTCAATTTGGAACCTATCTCTTTGACAATGGTTTTTCTTTTCTTGTTGTAAGCGAACTTTTCCCATTTAGAGACTATGCTGCCTTTGTAGGGTGTAAAAGGGACAATGGGGAGATCTCTTATGGGGGAACCCATATCTAAGTTTTGCAGGTCTAGGATTTTGGGATCAACATCCTCTTGGGATTTCTTTTCTTCTTCTTCCTTCCTCCATGCCTCTTCCTCCTGCTCCTTTCTTAATGCATCATCTTCTTCCTGTTTCGCATTTCTTTCCAATCTGATTCTCTCTTCTTCTTCTTTCCTCTTTGCCTCGGCTTCGGCTGCCTGAACTCTCAAACTCTCTTCTTTCCGTTTATCCTCTTGGATTTTCTTGGCTTGTTCCAGGAGCCTTTGTTCTTCTCTTGACATAGCCTTAGTAGTCTTTCCGGTACCCTTTTCTTGCTACTGACCTATTTTCTCCACAACATTAGAGCTTGAGCTGGCCCTTCCTTTGCCCATTTGACAAATCTATAGCTCAGTCATATTGCTAACCCCCCCTATATGCTTCCTCCTCTTGATCATAATAGTTGGCATACTCACAGGGAGTGGAGAGTTCTTTGCAATGCTGTGCAATTTTACCATGTCAATCATTCCTATGAAAAATATTTTCTCCAAAATGAAAGCTCCTCAACTCTGCAACAAAATCTTTCACAGTTGCGATTCCTGAGAACTTGTAGGACCCGACATAGAAGAGTAAGGGTGAAAAAGTAGCTTTCTTGGCCTTATACAGAGTATTACCAATTCCATCAATGAATACCTGTCTTACCATCTCCTTGTGGACTATATAATCCATAACGTACCTAGGTAGAATATACGGGGCTTTGGAACCTCCGTACATTCTTTTGTAGGTGCCTTCTAGTGAAAAATAGAAATCACCGTATTTCTCCAAAGCTCCCATGGTGTTCTCAAATAGGCAGTTGGGTTCTTCATTAAATATTAATTCATATAGGGGCATGATGAACTCCTCACAAATGAGTTTGTAATCCCTTTTGTAATTTTGAGCCCAGAAGATTCTGTAGGCAATGAACACTGAGCCATTCGCCGAGTTCCATATGCATCCCAACTTGGGAAAGGGACATTTTTCCACAATACAATCTATCAAGTAAGAAGCCATATAATATTCTGCCTTCCTCTCCACGAACCCTTCTTGTGCTATTGTTATAGCTGATGACAGGCTGTATGAGAGAATATAAGCCCGTTGAAGATTGTCCCTTTGAAGGCTACATAGTGGATGATGGGAACCCATTGCAGCATAAACATTTTCCCATCGGGTCTCCCGAAGATTCTGCTTAACATGAGAGCGATCAATCTGAAAGGGGCCCTCAAATTCTGAACCTCGTACTCCTCACTGTCTTTTCTTCTGATTTGCTTGCCTGAAATTAACAACTTCCTTGTCGTCTCTAGATTATCCATCTAGATCCCTTCCAACCATGCATCATCAAGCTGCTGCTGTGCTTTGGGTAACTTGTAGGCCGTTGAGATTTAAGATGGGTGAAATTAAGCGAAATCCTTTCCTTTGTTGTCTGCTATAACTCTTGTCTCGGTGTTCGCATGCTGCAACACCCATCCGATTACTTCTAAGCATGGGAATAGTTCTGGATGCGTGGCCGCCTTGGATATACAAGAATTTTGGATGTTCTTATATAAACATTCCTCCTCAAGAAGAGATTCAGGGAAGTCCTGATCTCTTATCATGCGGTAGACATCTCCCCAGTTTACTTCTGGAGGTACGCCTGTGGTGCACTTGGTATCCTAGAACATTGTTTCTACTCTTGTGCTTTCATCGACTGCCTTCGATTTTCTCTTGCCACCTTTAGCCATTTTGAAAATCCTGCTCAACAACTAAACATGAATAAGAATGTATGACATGATGTCAACAATCCAAACTAGTATCCTTTTTTTATAACGATAATATCCAACTACCAACCAGAACTCCTAACTTCTGTTTGATCACTGCATTCTTTTAAAAAACAACAAAAAATATTTCTTTCACATGCCATTTTATAATCTTGTGAAAAAATTTAATGAAAGCAATGAACATGCGGTGGGCCTGGGCATTCTACATTCTTGTAATAAAAGACATGACACAAACCGGCCTGAAAGTGCAGAAAGATGTAAATTCTACAGTCGCGAAAATAATTTGGTGCGAGGATGGGCAGGGTTGGTCTAAACAGGTGGCTTTTTTACGACGAGTAGATGTATGCTGCCGGCTCTTCCAATACTTAATCGGTGGGAGCCTTGAGGTTCTAGGGATGCTTATGTCCATGCTTAGGGCTTCAAAAATGTCTGAGTCGGGTGCACATGGGTCGACGATGGGCGTAATTACTCTGAGAGTTGCGCCATAGCTAGGATAGAATGAAAAAGAGTGATGGATCACATCCCTTTAAACGAGAATCCTACATTATAACAGGGTCCATGAAGGTACTAACCTGGAAGGGACGAAGGATGCTGACGCTTGTTGCAGAGCCCGCGACTCTGGATGTGCTTCATGACTTCAAACAGAAATTATACGAGAGCTCCGGGCGATGAGAGACAATGGAACGCTAATGGGGTTCCCACCCTATATATTAAGATGATACGTGCGAACCATTATTATGGTGGTTGCAAGTCATTAAAACGGGGTTTAAGGCAATCTACGGATGGGTCAAATCAACCATTTTTTCAATAAATACGACCGCCAAGAATCGGAAAGGTTAGGTTAAGGTTCCCGCATTTTGTGGAAATAAAAGTCGAGTTTTGCCCACCGTTGCAGGAGAATTGTCCAAAAGTTTCCGCAAATCAGAAGTGTGTCACGATGCATTGGCAGACTTAAGTGAGCTTGTCCGCTTTTACAGGAAAATTAGCTGAGTTCTTCCGAAAATGTGTCACTCTACCCGCTGATGCGGAAGAGTTAGACGAGTCCTTCTGCCAAAATGACTTATTGAAACGTTTCCAATGTTTGCGGAAGAGTTAGCTGAAAGCTTCCACCATTGTTGAGAAACTTGATGAATCTATTCCGTCGTGGGTCTACTTGGTCAAAAGTTTCACCCTTTCGGAGGCTTTAAGATAAATTTTCCACCGCGGTTTGACTTAGCCCCTTTTTTTATTCCGCTGTTTTGGAAGGCTTGGATCAACTCTTCCGCTGTTGCGGCGAGGTTAGCTCAGAGCTTCCGCTGTTGCGGCCCAAAATCTTGAGTTTTACTTAGGCGAAAAAGACATAACTCCAAAAGTAAGGCAGGTAAAGACCCTTTTTTTAGGGAGAAAACTAAGTAAGGAAAAATTATGAAGTTTGGATAACCTTTAGGCAAACGTTTTCAAAAAACAGAGGAGGGTCCCCAATATTTTTTCAAAAATAAAAAAGGTGGGGTGTTGTGCCAACAACACCCCCGCAATATTAGTGAATATTCCAACAATTGGTATCGGAGTAGATTACTTTAGAACAGTCTAATAGCTAGAAGGAATATCTCTAGAGCACACATGGATGAATACAAAAAATCTCTTCTCTCCCAATGGAGATCCACTATTTGATGGTTCAAATTATGAGTGTTAGATAATAATGATGAGATTATATTTACAGGCACAAGGTTGTGGCATTTGGGAGTCTGTTTTGAATGGTTACATTGCCCCAAAAATACCACCAAAAAGTGTACCCAATAAGGAGTTAAGAAAGAACAATGCAATGGCAATGGATACCATCTTGGATGGACTATCTCATCCCGTGAATGTTAAAATAGTACAATACACATCAGCTAAAGAACTTTGGGACAAGCTACAAGGTCTCTACACAAAGGAATCTCTTCTCATGGAACCAAAAATTAAGACAATCGAGAACATGAAGACAATCAAAAGGAAAGGTCAGATACAAAAAATGAGGAACATTCTGAAGAAGATGACAAAATACTTGAGAACAAAAGCAATGTCTCAAAAGAAGAAGAGAATGATGAGGTATAAGTTGAAATATACCTTTAGGGGGGACTGATTAGTGCTTTAGATTAATTGAGGAAAGTAAGGAAGATGAATGAGATGCTAATGGAACAACTACAGAGGTATCAAGAAAAGAATACATCGCTAGAAGAGAAGCTATTAAGTGAGACTGAAGATACAGTCAATGTTTTAAAAGAACAAATATAAGAGGCTAAGAAGAATTAAGAAACATTGAAGAATCAACTAGAAGAGAAAAACATCCAACTATGAACAAATATGAAAAATGCTATGATTCAAAAGGAAGAGGCAAGAAAAGTTGAAGAAATATTGACAAGGAAACTAGAAGAAATACACAATAACCATGAAAAAGCTAAAAAGGCCATTATTTGTCTTAGAAGTCAAATAGAAGAGAAAAAAAACATTGGAGAGGAAGAAAATTCCAAGGTCCCAAAAAAGAAAATTGAAGAGAAGCCTAGTAGTTTTGCAGGTAACCTTAGAAGCTCCCATCAAAGTAAAGGAAACTACAAGAAGGAAGACCGTAATCATGAATTTAGAAGGATTGCATAACAAAGAAGACCATTTTCTCCCAAGTACCAAAGTTTCTTTTATGCTTATTATTTTTCATGCAATAATTTTGGACATAGGGCTAGAGATTGCAAAGCTTATGGAGGAATTGCTCAAGGATGAAATAGAGGTGTCCACACTAACTACATTATTGAATGTTACAATTGCCATAATTATGGACACATGGCAGGATATTGTAGAAGCACGATGAACTACAATGTTGAATGCTACAAATGCCACAAGTATGGACACATAGCTCGTGACTGTAGAAGCATGATGGAGTCTTCCATAAAAGAAAATACTCATATCAAAGTCTAGAAGAAGAAGTCGGAAGGATTGAAGGAAGAAGCTTGTGGATTGGTTCTCTATACAGATGATGAAGGTTCAATTCTCAAGACAAGAAACCAAAGAAATCCTGTTATCTTGAAGCTAGGTATCGTATTGAATGGAAGTAGAAACAATCCCTGGATTGCAGACAAAAGGGAATTGGTATTACATGCTAAGTATGTGAGGGAAAAACAATAAGAACATGTCAATGGAGAATTCTCAAAGGACACACCTACATCAGTTGTAGAGTCAAATAATAATGACAAATTAACAAGAAAAAATAAAGGTGTCAGATTACAAATGATGATCTTGCAGCAGAGAAACTTTACACATTGTTCTAAACAATGTGGCATAGAGACTCTCAATGTCATGGATAATGTTGAGGGAGATTCTAAGTAGCGGGAAAGGCAGACCAAAGAAAGGAAAACAACTTAAGGATTATACAGAGAAAAATATAGTGGCATGGTAAATCATATGGAAACATAGGGGGGTCTACTTTAGAAAGTTTCAAGAAATGGCCTAGTCTAAGGGGGGGTCAGCACAATCAAAGGAGGAGCACCAAAACAAGGAAATTCATTCTTAGAAGGCATTCATAGTTAAGTAAAGTTATCATTTTTAAGGAGAGAGAATTTCCAGCAAAAGAAATTCATAGAAAATAAGCATATTTATAGGGGGATCTAACATAACCCCGGGGGGATTAGGTAAAAAAACTTACTTCAAACCTTTTTCATTAATTTCAAAGGGGAAGAGAGTGTGTAAGTTGTTTCCATCAATGACAAAGGGGGATATTGTTGAGTAAAGTTGTCATATGATTGCAACAGGGTCAAGAGATCTGTGTCAGAAGCTTATAAGATTGTTTCTCAGTGATGTTTTTATTAATGTCAATGTAGCAATGATGATGCTGATGTGGAAATGGTAATGATGATGTGGAAATGGTAATGATTATATGGTAGTGGTAAAGGGATATTGGATGAATCCTTAAAGAAATTTGAAGTAGCCTTAACATAAGTGTATATAAATCCAAAGTGGTCCCCTTATGATATAGATGCTAAGCATGGCCCACACGGGATGAGATAACATGTGGTTGTTTCCGCATGCCCACTTTGTGTTGTACACAAATGGAGCAAGCCCCTAAATCCATTGAAGAAGACCCTAAATAAATGATGATATGTACACATAAAGGGTCTTGAAGAAGTTTTGAAGAAGCCAATAAAGAAGCCCATAAAGTGTTGATGATGTGTCCACATGATGTGCAGTGCAAATAATCCCCTAAAGTTATGATGATGCCGAGTCAGTAAAGAATCCCCTAAAGTAACGATGATGTCTCCAAGCCATAATGATGAAGCCCCTAAATTGATGATGGTGTGTCCACATGAAGTACCTTGAAGAATCCTTAAAAATGAAAGATGCCCTTAACATGAAGCACCAATGAAGATATTGATGTGCTCCCACAGGTAATGATGATTCCCATTGAGTGAAGATATTGGTGTGCCCCCACTTCAAAGACATTTAATGATGACGCCCAAGTAAAGATATTGATTTACACCTCACTTTCCAACTTGTGGAGACAAGAAAACCAAAGGAATATGAATATTGTTGGAAATGTTGTCATCGATGCCCAATTTGAATACCCTATCTTCAAATATTTTTTTACTCTAGATACCTAGCTCAAATGAGAGTATAGGCCTCATGGTTGGAAATCTTATTTAGAGACCTTTCCAGTATATGGAACTACCTCTAAATCCATAGGAATGAGGATATATGAAAGGATTTTTAAAGACAACCCAACTAGAATTATAGGTCAGCCCTACCAAGATCTTGAACATGTTGGACCTAGAAGAAGAGGGAGCCCCAAGGAGAACCCTAGAAGGGTATACATAAGTGGATCACTTATTGTTTCATTCATCTAAGGCATGGATATCTGATAGGAGAGGTGAATTTGTGACAGTGTTACATCATTTGAAGAATATGGAGAGGAAAAAGGGGATATTTTTCAGGTCGGTATGGAAATTTCGTTATAACATCTATTCTAGGACGTTTTAGACAATGAAAACTAGAGGCGATGAAGTAGAGATCGTGGAGAACTTATAATACAAATTTCAGATGATGGTTCTCTTTATTTTTGGAGCTATGATCTCGAGAAGTTATGGCTTCTGAATGGTCATGAAATCAACCTCAAAAATATAAGTTTATAATTTTCACTAAATCATTTGTTCTAGAAATCTTAAGATGGTGCCCCTTGGAGGCGACAAATTATAGATATTCAAGAACCTATGGTGCGAGTTGTTAGAATTTTGATAATTTCATTCAAATATTATGTAGGATTCTACTAAGAGAATAGCATGCACAACATAACAATCATAGACACAAGAGACACAATGTTTCCTCGGAAAAAACCATAAAGGTGAAAAACCTCGCAACTTCCTCAAAGATAGAATAAGCACCAATACAAAGATCACAAAGATGAAACCCCAAAAGATAGATGTCTCTATCATCTACTCCTCCTCCACTTGTGCACACTCCTCTCTCTCAACTATGCGAGTTGGATGAATGAGTGAATGAGCATATAGAGTGGTGCAAGCACTCTATTTATACTTTAACTTGACCTGTCTTTTACCCTAACTGGGACGACCCCTTAAGGGAGTCTAATAACCCTTCCACTTAATGCATACTGGGTCGACCCCTCTAAGGTGGTCTAATAACCCATCAAATATAAGTTACGACACTTACAATAAAACTTGCGGCACTTGCAAATACAAATGACGACACTTCCGATCGAAGGAATAAGACATCTCCGTAGGGGATACAATAAAGTATAAATGTAATACATACAATATACAAGTGAATATATTCTGAAGTTACAAATACATCAACACTCGCTCTTAACCAGGAAGGTATTCTCTTGACACATGTCATCAATACATATAGGCACAAGTATTCAATACTGGAGCTAGATCATCATCACTGGATCACTGAAGCATCATCGTCACTGTTGCTGTACTCGTCATCTCGATCACTGGTGCTATCTCTCAATTCTTCTCATCATAGGAATTTCTACAGAGCTAACCCTTTTTCATGTTGGATGTAGGACTAGCCTCCATTTAGGTCTTCATCATCTCTGCACGCCGCCCATCCAGTGGAATCTCAGAACTGATTATGTGCATCTGCAAAACCTGAAAAAGAGCATCCCATGACTGATTACGAGCTACTACTCAACCTGCAAGATCTCCCAGGACTGATTACATGCGAACAAGAAAAACCTCGAAAGAGCATCCCAGGATTGATTACGTGCCAAGCACAACCTGCAAGATCTCCCAAGGACCTATTACATGCGAACAAGAAAAACCTCGAAAGAGCATCCCAGGACTGATTACGTGCCAAGCACAACCTGGAAGATCTCCCAGGGACCTATTACATGCGAACAAGCAAATCCTCGAAAGAGTATCCTAGGACTGATTATGTGCCAAGCACAACTTGCAAGATCTCCTAGGGACCTATTACATGCAAACAAGCAAAACCTCGAAAGAGCATCCGAAGATCGATTATGTGCCAAGCACAACCTGCAAGATCTCCCAGGGACCTATTAAATGCTACTGCACAACCTACAAGATATCCACGGCCATGAAGCATCATACGGATGCTCATGATCATATGGATCATCATCACTCATGGTGCATCATATGGATGCACATGATCTTACAGATCATCATCATGCGGAGCATCATACGGATGCTCATCATACACCACTTACATCCACAACCATGGGGAGGACCCACCTATCACCATGCTAGGAAAGGATCCTGCATCTGTGTCTCATCACTTCCTCTTGGAAGTATCTTAGATATGAAGAACACCAAGCCTCTCTCTAAAGTACTCGAACTTCACCCTGGCTAGTGGCTTGGTCAACACATCTGCTATCTGCTCGTCCATCGCAACATACAAGAGCTTCATTGCTCCTCTCTGCACCATATCCCTGATATAGTGATACTTGAGCTCTATATTCTTCAACTTGTCATGGAACAATGGGTTCTCAAACAACTTCACACAACTCTGGCTGTCACAGAAGATACAAGTAGCATCCAATTGGAGATCAAATAAATATGACAGTAGCTTCCTTAGCCATACTACCTCACAATTGGCCGAACAAGCTGTGACATACTCTACTTTGGATGTACTCAGTGCTACGCAGGACTGCTTCCTGCTAAACCAAGAGATCACCCCTGATCCCATACTGAAGCAGCACCCTGCAGTTCTCTTCCTATCTGCAACACTGCCTTCCCAATATGAATCAACATAACCCTCCAAGTTAACCTTTTGATTCGCACCATACTTGAGCCCATAATCAATCGTACCCTTCAGGTACCTTAGAATATGCTTTGCAGCAATCAAGTGAACATGTCTCGGATCTGTCAGGAACTGGCTCAATGTGTTCACAGCAAAGCAAATATTCGGTCTCATTTTTGTCAGGTGCATCAAGGACCCAATCATATGACGATACATCGTGGCATCAACTGAGTCTGATGAAGCATCACTCAATAGCTTCAGGTTTGATGCCATAGGTGTGGCCATGGCCTTGCATTCCATCATCCTGAACCGCTTCAGGATCTTTACTGCATACTTCCCTTGTCCAAGGAAGATTCCATCTGCACTCTTCCACACCTACATACCTAGAAAGTAATGCATCATACCCAAGTCCTTCATCTCTAACTCGGCAGCAAGCTTCCTCTTCGTATAAGCAATCAACCCAATCTCACCTGTTACAAATAGGTCATCTACATAAAGTAGGAGTATCATTCGATTTCCTTCCTCGACCTTGTAGTACAGGTTAGAATCCGCTTTACTCTTGGTAAAGCCCAAACTAGTCAGGAAGTTGTCAATCCTGTCGTACCATGTCTTGGGTGCTTGTTTCAAACCGTACAAGGCTTTCTTCAATTTGCACACGTGAATCCATGTCATGTGTCTCAAATCCGAGTGGCTTCTCCACATACACTTCCTCTTCGACTACACCATTTAAGAAAGTTGTCTTGACATCCATCTGGTGTATCTTCCACTTCATCACTGCAGTTAGAGAAAGTATTGTTCTGATGGAAGTGTATCTGGATACAGGTGCAAATGTCTCCTCATAGTCTATCCCTTCTTTCTAGGAGAAGCCACGTGCCACAACTCTTGCCTTGTATTTCTCTATGCTGCCATCTGCAGCATGATTGATCTTGTAGATCCACTTGGAAGTCACGACAGACTTCCCTTCTGTTCTTGGGACCACATCCCAAACATCATTCTTCATGATCGACTGGTATTCCTCGATCATGGCCTCCTTCCATTCTTTCTTTTCTGTCGCTTCTTCATAACTGGAAGGTTCTTTGTTCATTATGCCACATAGTAAGGCTACATAGCTGGTGTGTGACCTTGTCCTTTTTCTTTCTCTGTGTTCCTCCTCTGGAACACCATACCTCTCTGCATCTTGGATGAGCTCTCCTTCCCATGTTGGTTTCCTCTTGTAAGTGTTCTTCTCACGGGGTGGATCTACAGGTTCTTGTGGATCTTCCATCTCACGATCCTCTTCTACAATTGCTCCATTCATGGTGGTGTCATGTATTCTGGGTTCTCTTAGTTCTTCATTGTCTTCAACAGGTGGCTTCCTCGAATTGATGTATGCTGAATCTTCATCAAAAGTCACATCCCTACTGATGTCATCTATCTTTGTCCTCTTTTCTCTTGGAACATGTGTGTATACTGGATAGCCAAATATCCTAAGATGGCTAACTTCTGGTTTCTCACCGGAGAAAGCTTCTTTTGGTGTCTTGTTGTCAAGTATCCTGTGTGGTATGTTCTGTACATATACAGTTGTCCTTGCTGCTTCTTCCCATAGACGCATAGGAAGATCTTGGTCATGAAGCATTGCCCATGTTGCTTCCATGATAGTTCTATTCTTCCTTTATGCAACTCCATTCTGTTGTGGATTGTAAGGAGTGGTCAACTCCCTCTTAATCCCTGAATCATTACATAACTTCTTGAAGTCTTCTGAAGTAAATTCTCCACCATTGTCGAATCTAAAAGTCTTGATCTTCTTTTCAGTGTGGTTTTCTATCAAGGGTTTGAATTCCTTGAATTTGCTGAATACTTCATCTTTGTTCTTCAATAAATAAATCCAAGTCTTTCTAGAGAAATCAACAATAAAAGAAACATAATATAAATACCCACTCAGAGAACCGGATGACATCGGACCGCATACATCGGAGTGGATAATTTCCAAGATTCCTTTTGCCTTGCTTTCACTGCTTGGAAATTCCTTCTTTGTGTTCTTTCCTTGTGCACATCCTTTTCAAACACCTTTATGCTTTGATTGGATTTCGGGAAGACCTTCTCCTGCTTTTCTTGCAATTGGTAGTGCTCTATAGTGCACATGTGCAAGCCTTTTGTGCCAAAGTTCACTTGGCTCCATGGATTCATGTACCATGGCTTGTTCAGGTTGTCCCTTCAATTTGTACAATCCTCCCTCTTGCTCTCCAATTACTACTGCATCATCTATAGTCTTACCTTTTGGCCACATAAGTACTTGGCCATCCACAAATTCAACTCTCATTCCCTTTGCATCCAAAGATGATATGGAGAGAAGATTCTTCTTGAGTCCAGGTACATATAGAACTTCTTTCATCTTCAAAGACTTCCCAGAGTCTAACTTGTAGGAGGCTTCACCACTTCCTTTTATAGAGTATTGATAGTCATCCCCAAGTTTCACCTTATGTGGTGACTCATGTTCAGATAGGTCCATGAAGGATTCTTTAAATCCCGTCATGTGTTTGGAAGCCCCACTCTCAATAAGCCAATCATTACACCCATGAGTAACAGTACCCGTGAGAGCAGAGATTAGAACATACTCTTCGTCACTTGAAGAGTCTTCACTTTCTTCCTTAGTTTTCTTTTTGGGAGGTTCATCATCTTTTGCAGCATGAGCATGATATATATTCTTGTTGTTCTTGTTGTTGAATCCTTTTCTATTCCTGGGACAATCTCGGGCATAGTGTCCCTTCTCATCACATGTGAAGCATCTAATGTGAGAGTGATCTTCCTTGATGGTGAGAAGATATTTTGTAATGAGGTTTCTCCCTCTTGAACTTACTTCTCTTGGTGTGTGCTCTGAGAGCTTGGTCTTCACTTCCCATCTTTTCTTCTCAGGCCACAAGTCTAGCTTCTTCTTATGAGCATTCCTCCCATGGTCTACTAAAAGAAATCAATTTCTTTCTTGCACAAATTCCTTGGATGAAGGAGTCCCGTGACCTAGGTAGGTCATTCAAAGTGGTCATCATAATTTCTCCATTCTCCACCACTTCATCCACAGCTTCAAGTTGTTCTTTGATTTGAGAGACCTTAGTAAAGTAGGATTGGATTGTATCTCCATTCTGGATCTTCACACTCTTCAATTGGTTCCGCAATGTCATCTTCTGATTTATATTCTTTCCTTCAAACAGCTTGGTCAAGGAATCAAACATCTCCTTGGGTGTCTTTAGGGAAGACACATGTGGTATGATATGGTCTTTGATGGAATTTGCAATGATTCTCTTGGCCTTGACCAAGTTCTTCTTATGTAAGGCCTTAGCCTCATCTCCCTCTGGAACTGGAACCTCTTCACTTATGTAGGTGTCCAATTCATTCTCTTCTAGGATTAACCCAATCCTATACTTCCATGCTCGGAAGTTATCAGCCCCTTCAAGCTTATCCTCAAGCTTGGTGTGGTGAGACATCTTAATGAGAAACTCAAATGGAAATAAAATATTTAGGTCTTACCACTTAATTTGCTGAAACTGGATTTGGAGTTGGCTAGGGTTTGACAGAGAAACCCTAAAAATACAAACTTGGAATTTCAAACTTCTGTCTGGACAGGGAGATGCAATTGACTGAGGTGAGCAAGCTGGTGTGCTCATATTTTGAAAAATCCAAAGATTGACCCCCCAAAATTGACATGCAATTTTGGATCTGCAACTTCTATCAAAATCTGGTTTTCTGGTCCAAAACCAGAACTAGGGTTTGATAGATCCTGGGGTTCTTCCCAACCAAAAAGTTCGAACTTGGTCTCTAAACTTCAATTTTGCTAAGGAGATCAATCCTATGCTGAGAGAACTCCAAAATTCCACTTCTGTCAAAAGCCCTAATTTCCCACAGCAGTGACGAGCCAAAAACTGAAAATGTTCAGAATCAAATTTTGTTTCTACAGAGAGATGCACCTTCCTTAGGAGAGTCAGCCTAGCCTCCTGCCTTTGATGATCTGTGGAGAGAAACCCAAAAATCAAGAAGCCCTAGCTTCCGCAACTGCATAATGTCTTCTTCTTAGTCCCGCTCTGATACCATGTTAGAATTTTGATAATTTCATTCAAATATTATATAGGATTCTACTAAGAGAATAACATGCACAACATAACAATCATAGACACAAGAGACACAATGTTTCCTCAGGGAAAACCGTAAAGGTGAAAAACCCCGCAACTTCCTCAGAGATAGAATAAGCACCAATACAAAGATCACAAAGATGAAACTCCAAAAGATAGATGTCTCTAGCAGCTACTCCTCCTCCACTTGGGCGCACTCCTCTCTCTCAACTATGCGAGTTGGATGAATGAGTGAATGAGCAAATAGAGTGGTGCAATCACTCTATTTATACTTTAACTTGACCTGTCTTTTACCCTAACTGGGACGACCCCTTAGGGGAGTCTAATAACCCTTCCACTTAACTCATACTAGGCCGCCCCCTCTAAGGTGGTCTAATAACCAATCAAATATAAGTTACAACACTTACAATAAAACTTGCGACACTTGTAAATACAAATGACGACACTTTCGATCGGAGGAATAAGACATCCCCGTCGGGGATACAATAAAGTACAAATGTAATACATACAATATACAAGTGAATATCTTCTGAAGTTACAAATACATCAACACAAGTTTCAGATGCTGGTATGCTATATTTTCGGAGGTATGACATCAAGAAGTTAGGGCTTATGAATGATCCTAAGATCAGCTTTAAAGAGGTCATTTTGTCATTTTTTCTATATCTTTTCTTCTAGAAATCTTTAGACAATGCACCTTGGAGGATATGAAGTAGAGATATTTAGGAACTTGTCATATGACTTTCAGATGTTGGTATGCTATACTTCTGGAGATATGACCTCAAGAAGTTAGGATTTCTAAATTATTTTGAAATCAACTTCAAACGGGTCAATTTGGTTTTTTCTCTAAAACTTTGTTATAAGATATTTCAGATAGTGAACCTTGGATGAGATGAACTAAATATATTAAAGTACCTGGGGTATAAGTTTGAGAGATTGGTTTTCAATAGTTTCATAGATATGCCTTTGCAAGTAAGGGTTTATGGTTAGTATGAAGACAAGTGATAGTAGTTATGGTGATAGTAGTTACAGTGATGGTATGAATAGAGTGATAATGACAGTCACAGTGATAGTGTGAAGATAGTGATAGTGACAGTGTGCAAACACGTGACAGTGACAATGACAGTGATAGTGAGAGTGAGAGTGACATTGATAGTGACAGTGAAGGTGAAAGTGACAGTGTCAGTGATAGTGATGAAGATAGTGACAGTGATAGTATAAAGACAGTGAAAAGTTGATACTCTTACTCATTAGGGTGGTAGGGTGGTGCTAGGGCAGGTTGGTGCCTATCATTTGAGGGGGTTGGAGCCTCCTTCCAATCGATGCATGTAAACCAAGGAGTTGGAGCTTTCTTCAGCTTGGGTCCAATAAATCAGGAGGATTTACAGGAGGTTGGAGCCTCCTTCCAGTCAGTGCTAGTAAATCAGGGAGTTGGAGCTTCCTTCAGGTTGGAGCCTATAAATCAAGGGGTTGGTGTCTCCTTCCAATTGGTGCTGGAGAATCTTGAAATTTGGTGATTCCTATTAATGTAATCTTGTTATTATATAATATAAGCATTATGTGGTTTTCTCCCATTTGAGTTTCCACATAAAATCTCTTGTGCATTGTGTATGGTTTTGTGTGATGATGAATGACATTGTTAATTTTTAATGTTACATGATGTGATTAAGGTTAAAAATAGTAAAAAGTACTCAATACCAATTCACCCTACCCCTCTCAGTATTAATAAATATTCCACCACAAAGAAGCTATACGAACAATATTTTATTTCTATTAACATGCATTGGCATCCACAATATTAAAGCTACATATATGGTTCTCAGAGGTAATGGCCAATTTGCCAATTTGATAGTTATTAAGTTTTTATTGTATTATACCAATTGTATTATATCCTCTCCAATTGATTAATGTCTACATGCACAACACGATTGGAAAATGCCTTGCACCAACATAATTGTTTAAGAATTATTCATGCATGAACTTCATTCTATTTAACACACATATTTCGTATAATTGATATTATATGACCATAGTTGATATAATAGGAGGCTTATAGAATGTCCATTTATGGAGATGACTGACGTACTAGTGCTAAAATGTCATGATCAAACTCTATAGGTCTCAAGGCATGTCGAGTGACATATAGATCCATTTATTATTTACAAACAACATTATGCAATGGAATTTATTTTTCCACAATTATTTTTTGCGGCATTACAAAGTACATAAAGTCAATAAATATTTATATTTCATGGCAATACATTTCTACTATCCATGATTTGATGTTGTAACTTAATAATATCTATCTATACATGCCTTATAGTACTTAATTTTTTTTCTTCTACAATTTGAGGCTGATCATACTTGGTGATGGGTGCATGGCTAAGGTTGTAATGTTTGAATTACATTCAAACAAAATTATTCTTTTCACTTGTTTTTTTCTCTACCCACCTTTCATTTTTCTTATTTTTTTCTCTACCCACCTTTCATTTTTCTTATATATAGGCTTGTCATTGAACTACACACAATTACCATATTAACAATAATGCAGATTACATCATGTAGATAATTTCATGTTTGTATGTTAATGGTTATATGAATTTAATGCTACATAGATCATAACGAAATGAATGAAACGTGAGGCTATGAAGATCCTAGTACTAGCTACCTATCAATGGAAAATAAGAAATGGTTTTTTAGGTATAGTGTGAGCAAGGATTTCATCAGGATTGAAATTTGATGTCCTACCTTGTACGTCAAGACATTTTTATATGACGATGATGTTTTAATTTTAACAAATTACCTTTTATTTGACATTTTAATTTCAATTTTACCCATCATAATAATAGTTGATTTGTTTTTGAAATAACATTTATAAAGCTATATGAAACATTGAATTCTCATATTTTGCCTCATATAATACAAAAATAAAAACTTGACAAAAAAATAATACACAAAAAAAACACAATAAACATAATGATTGAACCAAGCAAACACAAAATGACAAAGAAGGTTTATCTTGGAAACCTTTAAATAGGCTTCTTCACAAGCAATATAATGGGCCACCAAATACCATCAACCCATAAAAACATGACTAAGTTGAGTTTACCTAACAAATGAAGACAATAAGACCATGACAAAAATCAAAATTTCCATATTAAAAATAAAAATAAAAATAACACATATTTAATTACTAATCACTATTAAATTACTAATATCAATGTTATCTATTACTATTATTAATTAGTTATATATATATATATATATATGCTTGGAATATAAATATTAATAACGTGTAAATTACAATAAAATAGAAAATAACAACTATTTATTTATCAAATTTCAACCTTAGTTCCATCACTTTTAAATTATGTCCTTTGAGCTCACATCAATACTTCTAACTAATATACCTTTTACGATGTACTTAGAAACAACATATTTACACTGATTTAAATGCACCTGCATGTATTTGCTTAGTTATAGTTGGGGAAGATAAATATGGATACCTTCATTGCTTGCTATTTGTTTATTATCTAAATGCATATTATGAAATACCATAATAAATCAAATTATTGCTTCAATGACTCACCAAATCTTTATCTATTTGGGGCTAACAAATGTGTACATTATTTTATGGTTGGCCTCATAATTTACTGATACACCTAAGCCCACATTGATTGACCTTGACTAGTCAATCAAGAATTAATATTATTATTATATAAACTCAAAAACTCAAAAAGGCATTTATGGTTTTTTGGTTGTCATTATAACGATGAGACTTAATAAGCGGCCAGGAAAAAAAATAGGTATGCTTAGTGATGTACATGATATTAAATTTTATATTTTTTTAATTTTATATATGTTATCGAGGAATGGTTTTTCTTAGTAGTCTAAATTCCACATGATAATAATGTTTTATATTTTATTTTAAATATGATCAAATTTATTCATAAATTAAATAATTTTTTTATAAATTTGAATATCATTAATTATTTTATAATTGTAAATTTAAAAATTAAATGGTTGTAAATTTAAGAATTAAAAAAATTAGAAAATTTTCTACACTTTAAAAAATTATAAACTCTTAAAATTTTTTATGATCTAATTTATTATCAACTTTAATTTGAAATTTTTACAAAACATATTTATTTAATAAAAGTTATCATTTTAAAAATCTAAAACTTTTAATTACATCTATATTAACATTTTTTTCGAATTAAAACCTTTGTTTATGATAAAAAATCTATACCTTACATCTTGTAAAGCTTGACCTACTTTCAACGCTATGGGAATTGAATATTAAATTTAATCTTGAAAAATTAAGAAGTCCTTGTATCGATAGAATTGAAAAATAAATTTGATGTAGAGCTTTTTTTTTCAACCGCGAAAAAATAGCATACTATTCATATAATAAATTTGATTTAGAGCTTACCTCAATATCTTTAACAAATCACCCCCGATGGGGGTGCCCGTAATGACACAGGGATAGGGGTGCCACCTTCCCTCCTGGCAGCGTGGATCCCACACCTGGCAACCTCCTTCCACCGGCACAGTTCACCAACCCCCCTCTTTAATGTCGTGTCCTGTCCCAACCCATATGGCCTCCTCGCACGAGTTGAAATTCACTACCCCCATGTCTCAGTTGCTTGCATTCACTCTGGCTCAACTCTGCTTGTCACATCCCCTTAACTGGTTTAGATGCTCCATTAATATGTCTCGTGTGAGATCTGGAATCTCCCGCCTTGTAACTCTTGATATGAGACTCCCTCTTCTCGCCCCAACTATCATTACGCACCTCTGTCATCCTCTGCCTGTTGCCTCTGCTGAGAACTCTGCCCCTTCTCCGTTCTCCGGTGAAATTGTTAACAGTGCCATGACCCGAACGCGTAGCACCTCCAAGCAAGGTTTTGGTCACAATGCTGGAAAAGTTGCCACCTCTACTAAGAAGGAAAAGATGGCCAACAACGGTTATGAAGACAATGTATCTGTCCCTATCCGCAGGCTGGTGGACGATTGGGAATCTCGTAGTGTTGCCGAAATTATGGCATTTGGAAACCCGGGCAACCAAGTAAACCATTACTGGTTAATGAAAAATATGCTAGGAACTTTGGTGGAGGAGATGCTAACAAACTGGAACTTGGCTAAGGTAGCGATTATGGACACCAAGGCACACATGGCCCATTTGGATCGAATGTTGGCTGCCCTAGAAGCCAATTTGGCAGGCCGAAGGTACTCTCTGTTTCGCCATTCTACTCCTCCCCGTGATCCTGGTATCGCTGCGCATTCTGAAGGCTTGGCTGGAAAACCGAATGTCCTTGCTAAGGGTGCTGCTACTGTCACTGAATTCCATGCTATAGATAGCTCCCTGCTCGACTCCCTCGGTGTTGCTGCTGCGAAAGGCGCTACTCCAGTTCTAGACCCCTCCTCAGGCCCGAGTTCTCCTACTGCGGTGGTGAATCAGGGGGCCTCTCCCCCTGGGAATTCCTTCCCGATGCCCTCAACGATTGACACCTTACACTACAAACGGGTCAGGAAGGATGAGGACGACGTAGCCATACAGCGAAAAACTGAGCCACATCCCATCAAGCTCCCGCTCCAGAATTGGGAAGACGACTTCTTTGGCAGTTGTCCAATAGTTGAAGACAATATTGGCTCTCAGAATGTAGAAGCTAACACATAGAACTGCTCTGTGTGAGCCTAGCTCTTTTGTTTTTGCGGTTAGCGTTATCCATCTTCCGCTGTTTTAGCTCTAACGGTCTACTATCAGACCCTAACTTTTCCTTTTAGTCCAGTTCTATCTATGTTTTTTATGGTCAGCTGTAATTATGTCAATACTACTCAACCCACTTATGGGTAGGACTATGGATGCTCCTACTTACTTTTTCTGCTCCATGAAAAGCTTATGAAAGCTGATAAATCCACAGATTCTCATGTGATTGTAACATTTTTTATACTATAATATAATTTCCTTATGATGTTTAAAAAAAAAAGATATCTCTAACAAATCAATTTCTAATAGGGTTTAGGGCTTAAAAAAATTGTTTTATGTGTGTTTGAATAAATATCATAATAAATAATAAGCATTAAAATAATGTAACTATATTTCTTTTTTTTTATCAAATTTAAAATTTTAAAAATTTAACAGTGATTTTCTTTTTGTAAATGTTTTAAGATTTTTAAAAATTATATCCATGATTTATACTTAATATACTCTATTAGTATATTCTATTCGTTGGATGATTGATAGGCCCTTCTCCTTATATCTTTACTAGTGATGGGGCAATCTATTCTATTTTCAGGGGTATTCATTGATGGAGGGCTTTTTCCTTCCTTTCAGCCCTTGATGGGGCTTCTTCTCTCAGGAGTCGGCACCGCCCCTTGGCTATGATCGGCTTAAAATGACCCTCTGTCAATGGACCGGCTGACAATGACCACCTTCTGTCTGTGACCTTCCAGCTATGTGACTGGCACTGAAACCTGGGATCGACTCTTGGATTGGCTGGCTCTGGGCATTGATTGAATGAAACCTGGCATTGAAACTTCAAATGGAGTACCGGCATCTACTGGACCGACTCTTGGTATCGAGTACCGTACCGGCAGTGAGTGAATCAAAACCTGTCATCGCGTGCATCAACACCAGGCATCAACTCTTATATCGAGTATCGTAAAATATTCCTTATATTAATTTTAAGTTTATTAAATCTTTGAGTTGTAAACATTTTTTTTATTGTTATGTACTTTAAAAATAGATATTAAAATGATTTGATTTCTCTTAATTTTTTATTCATATAAGTTGATATAAATTTATATTAAATATTCTTTTATTGTTATATACTTTAAAAATAAATATTAAAATGATTTGATTTCTCTTAATTTTTTATTCATATAAATTTATATTAGTTTAATTTAATTTAATTATTCATTTATTTAATATCATTATGCCAAGTTAGTATTTCTTTGTACAATACCTTGTGTAACATATGAAATTTATTGATTATAAATAGTATTTCTTTGTACAATACCTTGTGTAATATATGAAATTTATTGATTATAAATAACAAAGAGAAACACACACATCAACTAATTTCCTATTCCTTATTATGAAAACTAATTGATTTTGCCTTCTAAAAATAAATTTGGATTCACACATTAAACAATATAATAACAATTTGAGATTATTTGAAAAAAGTGTCTTACTTTGATGTGCTTTTATAGAGAGAATTAATATAGAAAACATCAATACTACATTAAGAGGTTAAGAGTTTAATATGAATTTATTTTATAATTGAATTTTTGTTTTCAAAATTCTATATGTATATATATATAATAATTGTGTAGCAATAATATATTTATCTTTTCATATTAAATAATTATTTAATAAAATAATTAGGAGGAGATTAATGTCCAAATACTTTAATATTTTGATAAAATATTTAGGAGGTTAATGCCTAAATACTCTATTTTTATGTTGTTTTGATAAAAAAATAAAAATCTTAAATTTGATTTTTCCCTAACTTAAATCATTTTTAAAATATATAAATCTCAAAACACTCAAAACACTTATACAAATTTTATAAAAACAAGACCAAAAAAGAGAGAAATGAAAAAAAAAAAAACATTGCCCATTTAGACTACCCAAATTGCTTGGTCTCTAAATTATTATTCATAAATTATAAAACGTATATGTTAAAGGAAAGATTAAAGAGATATGCTATTAAAATAATTTAATAAATATTTATTACAATAAAATTTTATTGAAAATTAATTTATTTAAAAATACTAATTTTATAATTTTATAATGTTAATTTATTTTAATTTTATAAATGGATTACGAATAAACCTCATTCCCCATAAGTTAGTGACTCTCTCAACATATGATGTATTAAATTTTTTATTATCATAAATAAGGGTTATAATAAATAATAAAATTAAACATTTACCAGAATGGTAAGTTTTAAAATTTATGCTAAATACCTAAGAAATATTATTTTTTGATAGCTAGATTGGAATGACCTAAATTCAATCCCTTATGTTGCTCACATGCTTTGAAAATGGTTTTCCTTTATTTAAATGAGTGGAAGTCTTTTTTTGTGTTTTAGTATTATTAATTTATTGATTTTGAAATTTAGGTTATGATTGATATTCTGAATTTTTTTGTTTAGATAATAATTTATTATTTTAATAAAGTGTCATTTTTTAGCATTAAATTATAATTTTTCTTTGTATAAAGTTTTATCAACTTTACATTGAGTATAAAATTACACTTCCTCCTCATAATGTGCTCACAATGGGTTGTAAAAAGCTTGTCATTCAAATCAATTATGTTACTCACCTTATTTGAAGATTGGCATGCCTATTTTCAAATAACATGAACTCCAAGTTGAACACCAAATTACATTTCTTCCTTAGTATAGTAAGTAATTACACTTCTCCCTCATACTAAATTCAATCAATAAATGCAAGTATTCAAATCGATTATACTACTCAACTTAATTAAAGATTGACATGCCTATTTAAATGACATGAAATCCTTTGTATTTATAAGTAATTACAACTTACTTCAATGCAGCCAAAATTATTTCATGGAGTTGTCTTAGACATCACTTGCATTCCCAAAACATTACAACTCTCCTGTTACATACATCATCACAAGCAACTTCTATTACCTATAAATTATTATTAAGGAAACGTCAAAGAAAAGAATTATGATGAAACTTTATATACATCATCACAAGCAACTTCTATTACCTATAAATTATTATTAAGGAAACGTCAAAGAAAAGAATTATGATGAAAATTTATAGCAATGAACTGCTAAAACCCACTGAAAAGGATTGTGATGAAAATTTACGGCAATGAACTGCCAAAAATCATTGAGAATTTAGACCTAGTGAGAGAATAAGGCATTGTGCCCCCTCATTTTAGAGATTCTCCCTAGATTCTATATTTGATGCACTGTCACAATTGGCAAATGAAAGATAATCCAAAAAAATTAACAGTGATCAAAACTTCAAGTGATACAAAAATCCTGACCTTAATCCACTTGACATAGGGAAAAGACACCAGTAGTCGAGCAGGGACCATTAGTGGTCATAGAAATGGTCACATTAGCACTCCATAAACCATATATATAAAGATCCACTAAAATAGCTTAAATAGAGTATTAAATATATACAAAAAGTCCAAAAGTTTTTCACAAAATTCCCATAAATTGACTGGGCCTACAAATGATCCAAAAAGTGAGCCTTTACACCGAGTTGTTTGTGCCTGATAGGCCAGCTTTGCAAAACATCATGTCACTGTCACCACTTGTAGTGTTTTGAATAAAAACCACCATCAGACCTTAAACCTTCCTAAGTAGTCATTTCCAACAGTACTATTTCACTATCAAATCATTCCCAACGAATCGCATACTGATCTGTTTTACCAAGATTCATGCACAATATTAACCCAAGACCCATCCCCACCTGCACAAGTAAACAAAATGAAGTGTTTAGCCTCACTTGCCACATTATTCCACCACCCAACCCTGGAAATGAAATGAATGTCATTAAATCAATTAACTACAACCCAATCAGCAATACATGATAAGGTAGCGTAAAGGAAAAGGAGCAGACAACCTTGAATTTGCATGTTCAATCGCACAAGTAGACAACCAAACTAGATCGGTCATCTAATCAACCATTAAACTCATCAAAAGCACAAGCAGAAGGATCGAATAAATTGTTCAATCGCACAAGGATCAACCATGCCATGAATTTAATCACAACCATACTACTAAACACATCTAAACAACCACTAAACCCATCAAAAGCACAAGGATCCATTAAACTAATCAAACGCACAGGGATCAACGGTGCTATCCCTTGGATCGTTCTCCAAACAATCACAACCACACATTCCTAAAAGCAAGTTTGAAATCCATGCCAATAATAGCCAACATTCTTAATTAAGAGTCGCAAGCTATAAATCACATGTAATCTCCAGCACTTTTCACTATTTTTGCATTTCACAACTGGAACAGCTTAGTAGAGTACCCCCTCCCATAACCTACTCAGCTCGGGTATTTTCATGGGAAGCTTTTTATATGTTTTAAAATGCATAGAATTCCAATTATCATAGTTAATGCTTTATAACTGTTCAAATGTATAGAATTAAAATTTTCACACAATCTTTTATAAGGTTTCAAATGCATATAATTACAATGATCATAATTAAGTATTCATAAGTTTATGTTTGTTCCCAAATATCTTGCCTTTAGCTAATGGAGAAAAATTCAAATTTATTATTTTCATGAGCATCGTCACCAAAATGACTCCAATTTTCTGAAGAATCAAGTGGTATACTACAAAGTAGATGGGGGAATCCAATAACTAGGTTCAATATATGGATTCCTGTTGCAAGCTTGTTCGTGTCAATAACTAGGTTCATATATGGATGCCATGTCAACAAAAGCTACAGATCAACTTTGAAACACTCAATAGATGACAAAATGGCTTAGAAAAGATTTCAGTAGACATTCCCATGCAACTAGTCACCATTGTGCTTAGCATGAAATGGATTATAATCTTTGGTAAAATGCAATGGGGAAACATAAGAGGACGTGGACATATAATTTGTAAATAAGCAGTGTTGTATCTCATCTCATTGTTCTTATCATAGTTCTGTCATGTTCTCATACAGGCTCTTGCAATCATGGCAAGAGGAAATTATATTGCTTGAACAAGGAGGACACATAGGCGAGGCACTAAAGGTGCACAACTACAACATGTTGCATCAGCTGAGGAGCCATAGGAGAATGTTGCTAGCCAGAATGGAGATGCAAATGTTGAATACCAATGCATGTTGAAGCCTGATGGTGCTGCAGTGCAGGTAACCGATTCAAGCAAGAAGATTAGTGCTATCATAGGTTGGACAAAAGAGGACATGATGAAGAAACTTAGCGATGTCGAATACAATGGGTATTCTGTGAGAGAAGCTGTAAAAAAGTATGGGATCGCACCAACCTCGATGCATTATTGGCTAAATGGTCTCACTCATACCAAGAGGAAAGGGCCTCTCATAGTGTTAACTGAACAGGAGGAGGAAGAATTTGTCAGTTGGTGTAAGAAGATGGTTGAAATGGGCCACGGAATGGAGTTGATACAACTTAATTCAAATGTTGCACAAATCTGTCAATCAAGGCCAAATCCATTCAGATATGGATTTCCAAGGAAGTCATGGTGGGAAGGGTTCAAGAAAAGACATCCATAACTTCTTTTACAAACAACAAAAGGACTGGATAGAGACAAAGCCTTGAATTTGTGCCCTGCAATTGTGTCTAAATTCTATGACACTTTGTCCAATGCCTATCAGAAACATTCATATAGTCCAGATCATATAAGGAACTATGATGAGACCGGGTTACAAGCTGGAAGGAATTGTGTCATGCAGGTAATCGCGAGAAGAGGTAGCAGGAACGTGCCCAAAATTAATCCCAAGAGTAGGGAGTGGATAACCATTTTTTGTTGTGTAAATGCAGTCGATGCATCAATCCTCGGGTTCTATTTGTTCAAGGGAAAGAGTAGGTTGAAGAATTATATCAAAACTGTGAAGTGGGAGCATGCATGGTTTCACATCCAAACACATCGATGACCAAAGAACTATTTATGAATTGGTTGTGCCACTTTGTTGCATCTATACCAGGTAGTGTATCACGTGAAAATAGACACTTGCTGATATTCGATGGCCATGGCAGCCACATATCCCTACAAACAGTTGAAGCGACAAACACTATGGGAATTGATTTGATAACCTTGCGTGCACATACCGCCCACATGTTGCAGCCCCTTTATGTGAGTGTGTTTGCATCATTCAAGGATTTTTTCAGGTCTGAGAGAGTGGCGTGGATGGAAAAGAACCTTGGGCTAGAGGTGAAAAGGTTTGAATTATATGAACTTGCTAGTAATTTATTGAGAGAGGCTCTCGCTCCCTCAAATATCAAGGTTGGGATTAGGCGTACTGGAATCTGGCCACTAGACTATGATGCTCTTATCCATGATATGGATTGCAGCCAAGCTTTTGAGGTGCATGCAGACGATGAATATGTTGTAGCAGAAGATGCAAATGCTATAGACAACATGATGTTATCCCTATCTCAAGGAAATTTCCAACCATTGGGTGACAACAATGAACACGTCAACGCTACTCAATGTGACAATAAAGCTATGGAAGATGCCATGGAAGCTGTTCAAAATGTACATGAAACACGTACAAACTCTGCAAATAAAGTTCATAATGACATTGCTAAAAGGAATTTGATCGAAGGTTTCCAAGCATTACAAAGCAATGAGGAGCAGTTGACACTACCAAGCCAGGTGCAACAGCCTAAATGGTTAGTGGAGGCCATGATGAATATGAACAAACATATTGTTACAAACACTAACAAAGAAAGCATGAACATGCATTCACAGCCAGCATTATTGAACAATGAAGTTGTCCATTATTATGTGGATGGCAGGGGTTTAGAATAAGGTGATGTAGGCAGTGAAGAACTAGTTGAAGGAGATGATCATATGTAATGCAACTCCGAGATGTTACCAATATCCCGGTATTACATGCAAGTAATTCCTAAGGTTTCCAGTGGAGAGAGTGGTAGAAAAGGCAATGAGTCAACTAGAAGATGTTCTTTTCTTGAGCAGGGGTTCGCAGTTACTCACTTCTAATGATTACATAAAACTATTGGTTGTTGTAGAACAAAATAAAAAAGAGATGCAAGAACTGGGAGATAAGAAGAAGGAGCTTGCAAACAAGAGGAAGGTTGCAAGGATTGTTCAGGATGAAGAAAGAAGGCTTGCAAGGCTTCAAAGAGAGAAATAGAAGCAAGAAAAAGAGCACCATAAACAACCAGCTAGGAAGGAAAAGGCTCAAAGAAAGGCACAATAGAGACCACAAGAGGATGAACGTAGGATGGAGGAGAAGATGGTGTCCAACTCAGTCAATCAAATTGCGGATAATACACATTTATTCCAAGAACTTATAAACATCCAAGTACCCCAATAACACCCTGCTCCTATTGCGCCCCACTTTCTTCATGGAAGTGGGGGGTTTAATCTGATATATGATTTTCCAAGTCCTCCAGTCAATACAGGGATGCTATGGTCAAGTCAAAACTATGCATTTTCAATGCCTCAATGGTGGCAAGGATCAAATTGGCCTCAGGAAAATGCAAGCTTCTCAACCCATTCGTCTCATGCAAGTGTAGGCAACTCAACCCAATCAGAGCATGCAAATGTGGGCACTTCAACCTGCTTGGGCGATGCAAATGTAGGGAACCCTACAATAGTGGGAAATGTAAACAGTCAACTTAAACATGAGTGAATTTGTTTGGTGCTTCCATCTAACCACATCCAATGTGCATTTTGATACATAAACAATGTTTTACCAAGCCATAAGGCTTTGTTAGCCTATGTATCCTATATCCTAGTCCTATCTAAAACTCATGGATATGTTTTCTGATACTATTAATATAAATTGAAGTTTTGTTACCCTTAATTGGTTTTGCAATGAATTATCTGATCATTTATTAGTTTTCAAGTTTACCAATACAAATTCAAAGGCACCTTCAGTTTACAATTGAAACTACAATACCAACTCCAACTACAAATACAACTACCATTACAATTACATAGAAGATTATAATGCATTACAATAACTTTTCAAATACCATTACATTACATTATAGAAATAATTTCATGGACCAAATTACATAGAAGACCAACATTTCAATTACGATTACATTACATTACAAAATTCATTTCAGCACCAAATTACATAGAAGACGAACACAAGCAATACCATTACATTACATTACAAATTTCATTGCAAGGACCAAATTACATAGAAAGACCAGAATCCATCACACTATCATTGTTTTTACCATTAAATTGGATTACATAATTCATTACAATTACCAAATCACCATAACAATGAAACAATTCAAATGCATAAAACTTCTAGAGACCTGAATACAAGGGTATAATCCTCCCAACCAAAGGGTATGAATACAAGGGTGTTACATAACAGTCATGACCAAGGGCAAACAAATGATAAAAGGCCACAAACAAACACCTAATTTTCACATGAAATCCACAAACAAATCCCAACTATTCGCTTGAAAGCCGACAATCAAATCGCATATATTCGCATGAAATCCCACATACACATCCATCAAGGTCAATGAATTCATTGCAATCGGGGAGAGCTATTAAAAATACAATTCTTCGTATAACCAGTCACATCAGATTGGGACACCGAATAGGAGGATGATCAATCACAAAATAGTCATTGCTAGGGGCAAACAAATCATGGAAGCCCACAAACAAATACACAATTTTCACATGAAATCCACAAACAAATCCCAACTATTCGCTAGGGTTTTGGCAGGGCCCTTCACGTAGAGTTGTTTTGGCCGGGCCTATTCAAATAGATGAAGCCCTAATACCTACAGTGAAGCTTGTCACACAAATCAATACGGTCCCTGCAAAAAAATGAGTCTAGTCTGCCACAATACAACCAAGCCCTTCTATGGCCAAAAATGCACAAGAAGAACAAGAGTACAAGAAGAAAAAATTGAAGCTGAAGAGACAAATGTAAATAGTGATTTACATGCTAATGTTGATGAAGTCAATATTGAAGATCAAGTTCAAGATCCAGAAATTGGACCTGGTATGTATACATCATGTATTTTCCAAATTCATATTTTATAATGAATTGTATTTTTGGATATATGTTAAATTAAATTTAACTTGATGTATAGGTACTTTCACCATTGATGATGAAATGTTAGAAGACATTGATTGCAACAAATATGAAGAAAAAATAGCCATACATGTTGCACGATATCATGCTACGCAAATTTATGATGAAATTCTCAAAGAATATTCAATAGCAGGACAGGCGCAAATTTTGAGATGTTTGTTAGTGTCCAAGAAGTTAAAAGGTGCTACGTCATTATTGGGTATTCACAAGGAGACAAAAGAGTCGAAATTGAAACATAATATGATAGAAAATATAAGTGATGCAATAAAAATATTTGGAAAATCCAGGAAGACTGATACTAAATATGCATGTAGAGCAATTCACACAACAATTATTTCAGCTAGTACTAATCAAAATCGTTTGACAACACAACTAGCAAAAACAATAGGAACCTCAAGAAAGACATTATACAAACATAACAAATTCAGAATGCAAATAGATGAAAATGATGAACTTGCTTGTTGGGAAATTATTTGTAGACAACCTTACAAAGATAGAATGGGATAAGGTGTTAAAGATATTGTACATAAATATTGGTTGGCACATGCTCGAGTTTCACCATATTCAAGGGATGTGATACGACAAAGAGTATCACGAAATGTATATGAAATCCGTGCAAAACATATAATGGAAATGACACAAGTACAATTGTTCAATAAATTCAAGGAGGATCATCGTGGAATTAACATGTCAATCACTACATTTTTGCAACAAAAACCATGGTATGTTAGACCTATTACTATACGTGACACATGTTTTTGCCATTATCATGTGCAATTTGAATTATATTACGAGATGTTTCTTGAATTTGGTAAAATGTTTTGGACAAATTCACCACCTCCTCCCACAATATGTGAATTCATATCTCAAATTCTATGTGAGAGAGATCACGATGAACTATTTTATAATAAGAAATGTGTCAATGGAAAACATTGTCATCATTGTGAAAATATGGTTTTATTCCGCAATAAATATCCTATTGATAATGATCAGTCGCTGTCAAATGTAACTGTTGATTGGAGAAGATATGAATACAACAATTATGCTACAAGTTCTAGTGATGCACATTCCAAACGAATTCATTTGCGAGGAGATAAAATATGTGTGACATATTTTCAGAAGAAATTTCAAAATGAAATTTATAAATACACCAAGCATTCACATAGAGCATGATGGAAAGACCTTCAATTCAAGAAGTCTCGTGAAATTTTTCCACCCAAAAAAATTTGTCCTGTGGTTGATTTTGCAGAAAACTACACATTTGCTTCACAAAAAGTGATACAAAGTGAATATATCATTCTAACCAAGTTTAAATATTTGTCCATGTTCTATATAGACATTTTCAACAGGATGTTGATGGCATTGAAAGCATGTGTGACAATCGAGATGTGATTAAATAATATCACTTTTATATCAACGATGATCATACACACGATACACGTTTTGTTCAGCATTGTATTGAAAATATTTTCTGTGATTCACTAAAAAGACGTGAAGTTAAATTCAATGAACATTGGATATGGTTGGATGGATGTGCGGGACAATTTAAATCTTCACGATCATTTTTTTGGTTATGTCAACTTCATAAAGCATCGAACATTAAACATCGCTGGAATTTTTTTGAAACTGAACATGGAAAAGGTGAACATGATGGTGCAGGAGCATGCATAAAAAGAACACTTCGAAGATGGAAAATGAATCATTCTTCTACACGATTTCATTCAGCTGCAGAGGTTGTCCAATGGTGTAAATTACATCTAAAACATTATTATAATCAACAATCAAAATATGTGTGTAGGTATGTACACGATTTTTTAGTTAATATTAATTGTCAATTTAAAAAAATGTTATTTGCAAGTCTATCATTTAAGTATATGTACACTAACATTAAAAGTTGTCCTTTGTGATTTATCATATATTGTGTAGGTTCTTTTGGCTTATTGGAATCCAAGATATAGATAGATCAATCTCATACGAGGCTAGCACCATACATGGGACTAGAGATTTACACTTTATTCAAACAAAATCCTTCCAAAACGTGTTTGCATTTGACAGTAGAAAGTAATCATGCTTTTGTCATATTTGCACTAAAAATGTTGAATCTACAGAAGTTTGTGAAAACATAATGAACAACTACGTAAAACATTGGAAACACACATAGATTAATCCAAAGGGGAAAATGCCACTAGCAAGCTTAGAAGAATTAGAATCAGAAGAAATAGCAATATCATCTGATAGCAATAGAATTTCAGATCTTGTTAGAGAAGGTAATGAACTTACAACTTCTTTGTTGATTGTTAATTGTTGTCCATCACCTTATGTGTATAGTCAATTTAATTGATTGAAAAACCCTGACGTCAATTGTAATTTGCACAAGAGATGTTTTCACTGTGATTGCACATTTAGACAACAAAGAAAAGGTGAGATATTATTTGATGCGATGCAATGAAGGAAAGATGAAGTTATTGGAGGACTATGATGACAAAGGATTTACATACGAGAGAGGATCCATCATTTTAAAAGGTCATTTTTTTAGTGGACCCATATGACTGAAAATTATGTCTACTTTCAGGATTATGAACCTCATGTTATATGTTGTTAATGTAGTCATTTGGTATGTGCATCTCGAATAAAATTGGTACAACTTCCATAAAAAAAAATTTAAAAACTAGAAAATGGAAACTGTCCAGATATGACCATGAAC
Organism: Larix kaempferi; assembly: GCA_027924585.1. NCBI lineage: Eukaryota > Viridiplantae > Streptophyta > Pinopsida > Pinales > Pinaceae > Larix > Larix kaempferi. The sequence goes on along the minus strand of BSBM01000767.1, from coordinate 16,239,189 downwards.
GGATAATTGAGGACGGCATTCCATTGCGATGTTTTTAACTATATCAAAAATGAATTGATCGATGTTTTTGTGCATGTCAAATGTTGTGTACAATAAATTTTTATATTGAGAACTATGACTATGATCTTGAATGGGAACTAGAATAAGAGTTTAAATGATTGTATTTTAGCATGTTGAAATCGATTCGATAATTATTTGGTTATGAGAACTTTAATAAAAGTTGAAAAATGTTATATTTCAGCTATGGAATGTTGAATGCAAATGTAATTTTATAAGTATTAGATTAAGCTAATTGAGTCCATTATATTGAGGGATCTATGGTATTTAAGTATGTGAAGGAAATCCTAAATTGGAATCCTTATCAATTTCGATATGTAGTTGTATAGTTAAAACCATTTGACCTTGATTCAATTTGAAGGATTTTAGGGTAATATGTGTGGTCTTTAATGTGTAATTTCATGAAAATATTTTGATTCTGATGAATCCATTTCATGCTTCTCTAATGCATTTAATAATGGGAAATTATTATTCTTGATCCATTAAATGGGTTGATCCATTAGTGGCTTTGTGGTGGGCTGAACAATTCATAGGAATATGATCCATGAATTTTTTGGAACTTTGCTAACCTATGGTTTTTAAATAAATTATGCATGCACAAGGATAATAACACTTATGTAAATAGAATTTAGTTCCATTTGATCTAGATTATATGAAGATCTTATTTTGAATTCTTGACAGTATCACTTGTGTACATAGAATTTAGTTCCATTTGATCTAGATTATATGAAGATCTGATTTTATATGATGATGAAATTGAACATAACTAGTTAAGTTCGCATAACTAAAATCATGGCAAATGGAGATAACGATCATTTTATTTTTAATCACAAACAAGGATTCTAGAATTGTGAAGCTTATGCTAAATTAGAGAAATGGTTATTTACAACAAACCGATGAAAATTCATCAAATTGTTGTCTAAAATCATTGCTCTAATTTAGCATAAGCTTCACAATCATGGAATACTTGCTTATGATTAAAAAACAAAAAATCTTTAAATCCTTATTTGCCATGATTTCAACAGCATCTATAGTTCACCAACTAACAAAAGTGTGGTACCTGAACATCGAACATATGAATCATTAGTTGAAAATTGAAAGTATGAATCATTTATATAAGATTCAAATTATCATTTATATGAAATTCAAGTTTATTGTTGAAACCAAGATCATATATTATCAGACAACCAAGAGGATTGAAACCTTCACTAAATTTTATTTACATTCCTACACTGAAAATATTTTACATCTGCACTCATAGATTTTTACATCTGCACTAAAAAATTGTCAATACTACAAAAAATCTGCACTCAAGGATTAAATCCTACAGGTCTTAAAATTTGTAACTTTAGATTGCACCTATCAAAACTTAAGGCTAACATATACTGAAATTCAATAAAAAAATCTTCAGGAGTGCAAACTGCAAAACACTATATTCTATAAACTAATTTAAAACAATAAATAATTAATGTCTACTTTACATAAAATTTGCAATCTGAAAATTACTAAAAGAAGGTACATCAACTAAATAGTGTTGTTCTACATCACACAATGATCTAAAAAATATATTTTAAAACCATTTCAAGATTGAACATACATTAAACATATGAATCATTAGTTAAAAATTGAAAGTATGAATCATTTATATAAGATTCAAGTTATCATTTATATGAAATTCAAGTTTATTATTGAAACCAAAATCATATATTAAAAGACAACCAAGAGGGTTGAAACTTTCACTAAATTTTATTTACATCTCTACACTGAAAATATTTTACATCTGCACTAAAAAATTGTCAATACTACAAATCTACACTCAAGGATTAAATCTTGAAGGTCTTAAAATTTGTAACTTTAGATTGCACCTACCAAAACTTAAGGCTAGCATATACTGAAATTCAATAAAGAAAGCTTCAGGAGTGCAAACTGCAAAACACTATATTCTATGAACTAATTTAAAACAACAAATAATTAATGTCTACTTTACATAATATTTACAATCTGAAAATTACAAAAAGAAGGTACATCAGCTAAATAGTGTTGTTCTACATCCCACAATGATCTAAAATATTGCAGTTTGCGAGGGCAGGCTCCAACAACAATCACATGGAATTTACATTATTCATAAAATAAAGTAGTTTAAACATTAAAACATGTGTACTAATATATTTTAAAACCATTTCAAGATTGAACATACATTCAAGAACATCATGCAAAATCATATTCTAAGCATTTACCACACAAATTATGCTACGTAATTAGCCAAAAAAAAAATTAGATCATTCAAAGCAAATACAGAATATATGCCAAGATCAATGTACATGTATATAATCCAAAAAAAAGGTTCCTTAACATGTGAGTTCAATGTACATATATAATCCAAAAATAAAGTTCCTGGATGTCCAAACAAGCTACATCATATGTATCAACATAAAGATATATGCAATATGGTAGTATGGAAAAACAAAAAAAGACCAATAAAAATCATTCTCTGAATGAAAGTCCACGACTATCATCCACTGGGGTCTTCCCTTTTCCTCGAAGAGACCCAACTTGCAACATGTATAAATGCAAATTATGAATCTCATAAATTATTCAAACAATTAGGAACTAAATTAATATATATATATATATATATATATATATTAAACTTATAAAAAAAAATGAAAGGAATAGTTCAATTATTAACAAAATTACCTCAGTGCCAATATCCATATCCATCAAAGAACCTATACCCTCACCACCAATTTCCATATGTTCTCGTGTTCCCTAAAATTTAAATTTTGTTAATAAATAAAACATTGTGCAAGCAAAATAAACTAAAATTAAACAATTCACTTAAAACCGAAACAAAAAAATTAAAATCATGAGCTCACAAGAGATGGAAAATCATCAAAAGAGTTGGAATCTAAATGAACCTGCATGGATAAGTCACATTAACAATAAGACACATCGATAAATTAAAATTCAAAAAAAGCATAAAATATCTTTCAAACATACATATAAATATGTAAATAATAAATATACCTCTCTAAGATGCTCTTCTACATTTTCACTAGTGGAGAGTCGAAAATTATGTTCATTCAACATTCTAGAAAACTGCAACCAATAAGCATTTATGTAATGTATTTATTACTATACATCAAAAAAGACATAATGTCATAGATATAATGTAACAAAAATTTCAATTCAAAATGAATAAAAAAATTAAATAGATTGTAAGTACATAAACAACAAACCTCTCCTATACTCGGTGTGTCATTGGATAGGACATATGAAGCTATATCGCGACAAAACTTAGCATAAGCCCCGAGATCTTCAATGCTCATTCCATCTACCTCGTCATTCATTTTGTAAACAAACTTTTGACGAATAGTGGCTCGAGCCCCCTACTAAACCAATCCCACATCAACTCCTACAAATGCAGACATTAAACCTTCGGCAACAAAATCCCTTGTAGTTGTCCCAAGTTGGGATGTGGGCTCCATCTCTAATTTTAATGTCACAATCCTGAGTGGGTGAGATATCTGGGGTGGAGGTCGAAGAGTTGTGGTATCTCTAAGAACACCTTTTTGATCGTATATTCGCCCCTTTCCAACTCCATAAAAGTCAAAATGAAGATTGGTATAGTCCGGCTTCATATTTAAAAAAAACTCCGCATAAAAAAAACTGGAAAAATAATTAGGAACCTCATCGTTCCATGGAAACTGACCATAGCCTACAAGGAACCGATCATTTATTAGATGTGCAAGTTCAGGGTGCTTGAAATATTGCACTTTCAACATTTTTCGTTTCAAGCCTTCTTTGAAGTTAAACATTGAATTGGCCTATTCTTTGGTCACTCTCTCCTTCACAACAACCCACTTGTCCGGACCCATCACTTGTGCCCTTCGCCTCTGCATCAAGTCAACAAAACCATTTGTAGTTGGTCTGAGATCCTCATATGCCCCAATGAATTTTTGCAATGATCGCAAAACAAACTCTAGACTTTGTTTGCTCTCTGGAGGGAGATCCAAACTAGAAAGATCATATTGCAACTTGTCATAGTGGGATCTACAATTTTCAAGGGTCATTTGATGAGCACCACTTTCCCATGGAACCTCCTCAGGTAAATCAGATGGATAAGTTGTTATGGGTGTACAACCCACATCTAATTCAACATATGTCGTCCTTGCTTGACCTCTGTCCCTCCGTGTAGAATTATGAGCCTCTTCTAAACCTTGCTCTATGCCCACATCTAGTTCAGCATCTGTCCTCCTTGCTCGAACTTCGTCCCTCTGTGTATAATTACGAGCCTCTTTGGAACCTTGATCTACTTCAAATACAAACACAGTTGAAATTAAACATGTACAAAGTTTTTGAACACGCACAAAATTACAATTGATACATGTATTAAAACATAAATGTTCATACCAACAGAAGGTAGGGATCGACGTTCTCCCATAGAAGATACAGGGGAATCGTATGTAACCCTTTGGCCTCACCGATGATTAGATGAATTTGAACTATATAATAAGCTTGAATCCTGAGGTGAAGCCGTCAACCTTTGATCATCAGTCGAGACACCAATTCTCGATGACCGTGATGACCTCCTATGCTTTTGCCTCAAAGACTCCTCTCTTTCCATTTGATATGGTATCTGCATTTACACAACTATCAACTCATAACATATTCAAAGTATACATTTTTTGATATTTTAACATTCCAAACATTTAACCTAATCTCCCAAAAAAATATATTATGTTACATAAGACAAAATAGAGATTGTAAGTGTTGTTAGTGATATCTAACCATCTCACTCTTGATATTTAATTGTAGAACAAACCTTAGTATTACGTAAATCAGAAAATCCTATGTACATGTTGTATACATTTAGGATTATTTAATAGTTGTTGATGTTGATAATATAAAAATATCTTGTCGAGTTGGTATGGTCTACATTGGACTTTTGTAAATAGAGCCATGGGAGAGGTGGGATTTTTGGGTATGTTTAATATATCAAATTTTTGTCTCTATAGCATGTTGCTCCACAGAGTCCTTAGTATTATGGGTATGTTACAGTCTTGGTAATGCTTTTGCATTAAATGGTGGAAGGTTTTGAAAGGCTTTGAGAAAGCGGGAAGAATTATGGTAACAAAGATGTTGCGGAATGTAAATCTATATTATTGAGGTCGCCCAATGTTTTTTTGTTTATTCGGCAGAATAATTATTCGGCCGAATAAACAAAAAAATACTGAACAATTTTCCTGGCCGGCATTGCGTCGCCCGCAGTTTGAGGTCTCTATTAAGCCAAATAAACAAAAAACCACTGGACAATTTTCCTGTCCGGCACTGCGTCGCCCGCAGTTCGAGGTCTCCATTATTTTAAATGGTGAACCGTTAATAGATATTCGGTCGAATAAATTATCAATTATTCGGCTGAATAACCATAGTTATTCGGCCGAATAAATAATGTTATTTGGCCTAATAGCTTCTACTATGTTTCTCAGGCACCCGATTCTCATGAAAGTGTTACCCAACTTCGCGTTTTCACCCTGAGGCGAATTTGTGAAAGGGTTACAACATTTGAAGAAGATGATGAGGAAAAAGGTGATATTTTCAAGTCAGTATGGCAATTTACCTATAAATTATGTTCTAGGAAGTTTTAAAAAAATGAAAACTAGTGGAGATGAAGTAGAGATTGTGAAGAACTCATGGTAAAAAATTTCGATACTGCTGCACTATATTTTTGGATATATTATCTCGGTAAGTTAGGGTTTTTGAATGGTTCTGAAATTAGCCTCAAACATGTCGATTTGGAATTTTCATTATATCTTTTGTTCTAGAAATATTCAGACTTTGAAACTTGGATGAGATGACTTCTAGATCTTAAAGAAAGTAAGGAAGATGAATGAGATGATAATGGGACAACTACAGAGGTATCAAGAAAAGAATGCATCGGTAGAAGAGAAGCTATTAAGTGAGACTGAAGATACAGTCAATGTTTTAAAAGAACAAATATAAGAGGCTAATAAAAATTAAGAAACATTGAAGAATCAACTAGAAGAGAAAAACATCCAACTATGAACAAATATGAAAAATGCTATGATTCAAAAGGAAGAGACAAGAAAAGTTGAAGAAATATTGACAAGGAAACTAGAAGAAATACACAATAACCATGAAAAAAGGCCATTATTTATATTAGAAGTCAAATAGAAGAGCAAAAGAACATTGGAGAAGAAGAAAATTCCAAGCTCCCAGAAAATAAAATTGAAGAGAAGCCTAGTAGTTTTGCAGGTAACCTTAGAAGCTCTCGTCAAAGCAAAGGAAACTATAAGAAGGCAGACCATAATCATGAATTTAGAAGGATTGCATAACAAAGAAGATCATTTTCTCCCAAGTACCAAAGTTTATTTTATGGTTATTATTTTTCATGTAATAATTTTGGAAATAGGGATAGAGATTGCAAAGCTTATGGAGGAATTGCTCAAGCAAGAAATGGAGGTGTCCACACTAACTACATTATTGAATGTTACAATTTCCATAATTACGGACACATGGCAGGATATTGTAGAAGCACGATAAACTACAATGTTGAATGCTACAAATGCCACAACTATGGACACATAGCTCATGACTGTAGAAGCATGATGGAGTCTTCCATAAAAGAAAATACTAAAATCAAAGTATAGAATAAGAAGTCAGAAGGATTGAACGAAGCAGCTTGTGGATTGGTTCTCTATACAGATGATGAAGGTTCAATGCTCAAGAGAAGAAACTAAAGCAATCCTCTTATCTTGAAGCTGGGTAGCGTATTGAATGAAAGTAGAAACAATCCCTGGATCGAAGACAAAAGGGAATTGGTATTACATGCTAAGTATGTGAGGGAAAAACAGTAAGAACATGTCAATGGAGAACTCTCAAAGGACATAGCTACATCAGTTGCAGAGTCAAATAATAATGACAAATTAACAAGAAAAAGTAAAGCTGTTAGGATTACAAATGATGATCTTGCAGCAAAGAAACTTTACAAATTGTTCTAAACAATGTGGCATAGAGACTCTCAATGTCATGGATAATGTTGAGGAAGAGTCTAAGTAATAGGAAAGGAAGACCAAAGAAAGGACAGTAGCTTAATGTTGATGTATATGTAACTTCGGAATGTATTTCACCTATGTATTTCATTTATGTATATTGTACTCCTATAGAGATGTGTTATTCCTCTATAAGGAAGTGTTGTCATTTGTATTGACAAGTGTCACAAGTGTCGTAACTTGCAAATGGTTTATTAGACCAATATGTGTAGGGTCAACCCTAATTAAGTTAACCTTGGGTTATTATGCTAAGCTAGACAAGTCGGCCCCATAAGTTTATTGGGCAGTCAGGACAAGTATAAATAGAGATCGAGAGATCTCTATTTTGATCACTTCATTACTCACTTCTACATCACTCGGAAAGTGGCGCACATGTGAGGAGGAGGATCAGCTGCTAGGAGAAGACTATCTCTGTGTACTTGGGTTGTACTTTGGTTGTATCATTGCTCTATCTATCTCTGAGGAAGTTGTGGGGTTTTTCACCTTAGGGTTTTCCCCACGAAAACTCTCTGTGTCTATTGTCTCTTATGTTTGCATCTTGTGATGATTGATATGCTTGCTATGGTTGATATGAATTGATATATTGTACATGTTATTCTCTTAGTAAAGATCATAGAGTATTTTGAATTAATGCTAAAAAATTAGCATGGTATCAGAGCTTCCTTGAGAAGAAGACATTATGTAGTGGCAGAAACCAGGGTTTCTTGTTTATTGGGTTTCTCTCCATAGATTTTGAAAAATTAATATGATAGATTGACTCTCCTCAACAAGGTGAATCTTTTTGTCCAATCAGAATTCAATTCTGAGCACTTTCAGTTTTGGCCCTAAAAATTAGGGTTTCCACAAAAATAGGAATTTCTGAAATCTAAAGACATAGCTGGAAGCTCCTTGGAAAAATCGAACTTTAGATCTTTGGATCGAGATTTTTGGTTGGGTGAAGCTTTGGGAAACTCAAACCCTAATTCAGGGTCTTCCCTAGTGAATCGGGGAAGACTAAAAGGCATTTATGAAGGGTGAACCTTTGTAGTTTCAAATTTCTAGGTATACCAGGCTGATCAACTCATCAAGGTGCATCTTTCTATCCTTTCAGAAGTTTGAAATTCACATTTTGAATTTTTAGGGTTTCTCTAACAAACCCTAATCCGGGACCAGATCCAGTTTTCAGCAAATCAAGTGGTAACACCTAAATCTTTTCTATTTCCATTTGAAGTACTTTTTAAAGATGTCTCACCACACCAAGCTTGAGGATAAGCTTGAAGGGATTGATAACTTCCGAGCATGGAAGTATAGGATTGGGTTAATCCTGGAAGAAAATGAATTGAAAACTTACATAAGGGAAGAGGTCCCTGTCCCAGAGGAAGAAGAGGCTAAGGCCTTACATAAAAAGAACTTGATCAAGGAAAAGAGGATCATTGCTGATTCTATTAAAGACCATCTCATTCCACATGTGTCATCTCTAAAGACACCCAAGGCAATGTTTGACTCTTTGACCAAGCTATTTGAAGGGAAGAACATAGATCAGAAGATGACTCTGCGGAATCAATTGAAAGGGGTAAAGCTTCAGAATGGAGAAACCATTCAATCTTATTTTTATAGGGTCTCTCAGATCAAGGAACAACTAGAAGCGGCGGATGAAATGGTGGAGAATGGTGAAGTTGTCATGACCACTCTGAATGGCCTACCCAGGTCATGGGATTCCTTTATCCAAGGAATCTGTGCAAGAAAGAAGTTGGTATCCTTCAGCAGACTGCGGGAAGAATGCTCACAAGAAGAAGCAAGGCTTGTGGCATGAGAAGAAAAGATGGGGAATGAAGATCAAGCTCTCACGGCTCACACCAAGAAAGGAAAGTTCAAGAGGGAGGCATCCCACTTCAGAAAAACTTCACACCACCATTATCATAAGGATAAGAAAGATCTCAGATGCTTCACATGCAATGAGAAGGGACACTTTGCTGCAGATTGTCCCAAGAAGAAGAAAGACAACAACGACAACTTTAACAAGAAGAAGAACAACAACAAGAAGAGATATCATGCTCATGCTGTTGAGGATGATGAACCTCCCATGAAGAAGGCTAGAGTAGAAAGTGATGATTCATCAAGTGAAGATGAATATGTTTTAATATCTGCTCTCACATGTACTATCTCTCATGGATGTAATGATTGGCTTATTGATAGTGGGGCTTCCAAACACATGACTGGGTTTAAAGAATCTTTTGAAAATCTATCTGAACATGAGTCACCCCATAAGGTGAAACTTGGGGATGACTATCAATATCCCATCAAAGGAAGTGTTGAAGCCTCCTACATCCTAGACTCTGGGAAGTCTTTGAAGATGAAAGATGTTCTATATGTACCTGGGCTCAAGAAGAACTTACTCTCCATATCTGCATTAGATGCAAAAGGTATTAGGGTTGCATTTGTAGATGGCCAAGCCCTAATGTGGCCAAAGGGTAAAACTATAGATGATGCAGTAGTGATTGGAGAACAAGAGGGAGGATTATACAAATTGAAGGGACGACCTGAACATGCCATGGTACATGAATCCATGGAGCGAAGTGAACTTTGGCATAGAAGGCTTACACATGTGCACTAAAGAGCACTACCAATTGCAAGCAAAGTTGTAGAAGGTCTTCCTGAAATCAAGACAAAGCATGAAGGTGTTTGCAAAGGATGTGCAAAAGGAAAGAGCATTAAGAAGGCATTTCTAAGCAGTTAAAGCAAAGCTAAAGGAATCTTGGAAATTATCCACTTCGATGTATGCGGTCTGATGTCATCCAGTTCTCTGAGTGGGTATGTTTACTATGTCTCTTTCATTGATGACTTCTCCAAGAAGACTTGGGTTTATTTCTTGAAAAAGAAAGATGAAGTGTTTGACAAGTTCAAGGAATTCAAAGCCTTGATGGAAAATCAAACTGATAAGAAAATAAAGACATTCAGATCAGACAATTGCGGAGAATTCACTTCAGGTGACTTCAAGAAGCTATGCAGTGATTCAGGGATTAAGAGGGAGTTGACTACTCCGTACAATCCACAACAGAATGGATTTGCAGAAAGGAAGAATAGAACAATCATGGTAGCAGCACGGGCAATGCTGCATGACCAGGATCTTCCTATGCATCTATGGGTAGAAGCAGCTAGGACAGTTGTTTATGTGGAGAACAGAACACCTCACAAGATATTGGACAACAAGACACCAGAAGAAGTCTTCACTGGTAAGAAACCTGAGGTCAGCCATCTTAGGATATTTGGTTGTCTAGTATACACACATGTTCCAAAGGAATAGAGGACAAAGCTAGATCCTTTAGGAAAGAAGGGTATCTTTGTGGGGTACAGTGAAAGCTCGAAGGCTTACAGAATATACTTTCCAGGGTTCAAGAAGATTGATGTCAGCAGGGATGTAACATTTGATGAAAACTCAGCCTTCATCAAATCAAGAAAGACACCTATTGAAGATCATGAAGAACCAACAGATTTCAAGACACTACCATGACTGAATCAATTCTAGAAGCAGATCGTGAAGTTGAATATCCACAAATACATGTAGATCCACCTCATGAGAATAACTCTCACAAGAGGAAACCTGCATGGGCTAGAGAGCTCATTCAAGATGCAGAAAGATATGGCATTCTAGAAGAAGAACACAGAGCAAAGAAGAGAACTAGATCACATACCAACTATGTTGCTTTACTCTGTGATATTAAGAACAAAGAACCTTCCAGTTATGAAGAAGCAGCGGAAAAGAAAGAATGGAAGGATGCCATGGTCGAAGAATACCAGTCGATCATGAAGAATGATGTTTGGTATGTAGTCCCAAGACCTGAAGGGAAGTCAGTGGTGACTTCCAAGTGGATCTACAAGATCAAGCATGCTGCAGATGGCAGCATAGAGAAATACAAAGCGAGATTTGTGGCTTGCGGCTTCTCCCAGAAAGAAGGGATTGACTATGAATAAAATTTTGCTCCTGTAGCCATATACACTTCCATCAGATCAGTACTTGCTCTAGCTGCAGTGATGAAATGGAAGATACACTAGATGGATGTCAAGATAGCCTTCTTGAATGGTGTAGTCGAGGAGGAAGTGTATGTGGAGCAGCCACTTGGTTTTGAGACACATGACAGAAAGTCATATGTGTGCAAGTTGAAGAAAGCCTTGTATGGCTTGAAGCAAGCTCCTATGACTTGGTATGGTAGGATGGATAGTTTCCTATCCAGTTTGGGCTTTACCAAGAGTAAAGCAAATTCCAACCTTTACTACAAGGTTGAGGAAGACAATCCTATGATACTACTTCTGTATGTGGATGACCTGTTTGTTATAGGAGAAGATGGTTTGATTGCTGATACCAAGAGGAAGCTTGCTACCGAGTTCGAGATGAAGGACTTGGGGATGATTCACTATTTTCTAGGCATGGAGGTGTGGCAGAGTACAGATGGGATATTCCTTGGAGAAGGGAAGTATGCAGTAGAGATCTTGAAGAGGTTCGGGATGATGGATTGCAAGGCCATGGCCACACCTATGGCATTGAACCTGGACCTTCTGTGTGATGCTTCATCTGATTCGGTTGATGTCACTGTGTTTCGTTAGATGATTGGTTCCTTAATGTACCTGACGAACACTAGACCAGATATTTGCTTTGCTGTGAACACATTGAGCCAGTTCCTAACGGATCCCAGAGGTGTTCACCTAGTTGTTGTAAAGCATATTTTAAGGTACCTGAAAGGTACAATTGATTATGGGCTCAAGTATGATGTGAATCAAAAGTTTAACCTGCAGGGTTATGTTGATTCGGACTGGGCAGGCAAAGCTGCAGATAGGCAGAGCACATCTGGGTGCTACTTTAGTATGGGATCAGGTGTGATCTCTTGGTTTAGCAGGAAGCAGTCCTGCATAGCACTGAGTATAGCCGAGGCAGAGTATGTTGTAGCTTGTTCGGCTAGTTGTGAGGCAGTATGGCTCCGGAAGCTACTGTCTGAGTTATTTGATCTCCCACTCGAGGCTACTAGTATCTTTTGTGACAACCAGAGTTGTGTGAAGCTATCTGAGAACCCGATGTTCCACGACAGGTTAAAACACATAGAGATCAAATATCACGATATCAGGGATATGGTGCAGAGAGGAGCAATGAAGCTCCTGTATGTTGCAACGGATGAGCAGGTTGCAGATGTGCTGATGAAGCCACTAGCCAGAGTGAAGTTCGAGTACTTCAGAGAGAGGCTTGGTGTTCTTCAGATTGATGACACTTCGAGGAAGAAGTGATGGACACATTTGTAGGAGCCATTCCGAGCATGGTGAGAGGAAGATCCTTCCATGGCTGTGGATGTAAGCACTGGATGATGAGCATCAGGACGATGCTCCAGTTACTGCTCTGTATATGCATCATGTTGGATGCTTGTTATGATCAATTGGATCATGTATTTGTATATGCATCATGTTGTATGATGGATATGATCGGTTGGATCATTTATATGGATATGTATGTATGCATCATGTTGGATGTTGGATATGATCGGTTGGATCATTTATATGTATATGTATGTACGCATCATGTTGGATGTTGTCTATGATCAGTTGGATCATTTATATGTATGCATGCATCATGTTGGATGCTAGATATGATCAGTTGGACCATGTGTATGTATCTGTAGATGTATCAAGTGGATACATTGTATGATCAGGTAGATCATGTATGATGATATGTATCAGGAAGATACTATGTATGCATCAGGTGGATGCATTGTATGATCAAGATGATCATGGATGATGAGCTTCAGGATGTTTCTCAAGATGATATGCATCAAGACGATGCAGTGACGATGATCAGGATGATCATGCGATGATGACATGCATCAGGATGATGCAGTGATGATGATCAGGATGATCATGTACATCAGGATGATGTATGGTGAGTATCAGGATGATGATTTGTGGCCGTGGACAGGTTGTGCTTGAGAGGACTTGTAAGACCTGGGAGATCCAAGAGGTTGGGCTGTGTGCCCATAATAAGTCCTGGGATTCTCTTTCGAGGGTTTGTCTTGTGACCACATGTAAGAGCTGGGAGATCCGAGAGGTTGGGCTATGTGCCTGTAATAAGTCCTGGGATGCTCTTTCGAGGGTTTGTGGTGGTGACTACATGTAAGACCTGGGAGATACGATAGGTTGGGCTGTGGGCTCGTAATAAGTCCTGGGATGCTCTTTCGAGGGTTTGTAGTGGTGACTATATGTAAGACCTAGGAGATCCGATAGGTTGGGCTATGTGCTCGTAATAAGTCATGGGATGCTATTTCGAGGGTTTGTAGTGGAGATCACATGTAAGACCTGGGAGATCCGATAGGTTGGGTTGTGTGCCCGTAATAAGTCCTAGGATGCTCTTTCGAGGGCTTGTGATGAGGGTCACATATAAGACCTGGGAGATCCGATAGATTGGGCTGTGTGCCCGTAATAAGTCCTGGGATGCTCTTGCGAGGGTTTGTGATGCACATATTAAGTCCTGAGAATTCCACAGTATGGCCAGTGATGATGAATCCCTATAAGTGGTGGGCCTACATCCAGTATGAAAAAGGACTGGCTCTGTAGAACTTCCTATGAAGAGTAGATTCATAGATTGATTGAGATAGTAGCAGCCATGACGATAACGATGATTCACTGATGATGATCCAGAGAAGAAGACTTGTGGTAGAAGATCTGTGTCGAGAAATACCTTCCTAGTTAAGAGGGAGTGTTGATGTATATGTAACTTTGGAATGTATTTCACCTATGTATTTCATTTATGTATATTGTACTCCTATAGAGATGTGTTATTCCTCTATAAGGAAGTGTCGTCATTTGTATTGACAAGTGTCACAAGTGTCGTAACTTGCCGATGGGTTATTAGACCACCATGTGTGGGGTCGACCCTGATTAAGTTAACCTTGGGTTATTATGCTAAGCTAGAGAAGTTGGCCCCATAAGTTTATTGGGCAGTCAGGACAAGTATAAATAGAGATCAGGAGATCTCTATTTTGATCACTTCATTACTCACTTCTACATCACTCGAAAAATGGCGCACATGTGAGGAGGAGGATCAGCTGCTAGGAGAAGACTATCTCTGTGTACTTGGGTTGTACTTTGGTTGTATCATTGCTCTATCTATCTTTGAGGAAGCTGTGGGGTTTTTCACCTTAGGGTTTTCCCCATGGAAACTCTATGTTTCTATTGTCTCTTATGTTTGCATCTTGTGATGATTGATATGCTTGCTATGATTGATATGCATTGATATATTGTACATGTTATTCTTTTAGTAAATATCCTAGAGTATTTTGAATTAATGCTAAAAAATTAACACTTAAGGATTATACATAGCAAAAGATAGTGGCTTGGTAAATCATATGGGAACATAGGGGGATCTACTTTAGAAAGCTTCAAGAAATGGCTTAGTCTAAGGGGGGCTCAGCATAATTAAAGGAGGAGCATCACAACAAGGAAATTCATTCTTAGAAGGCATTCACAGTTAAGTAATGTTGTCATTTTTAAGGCGAGAGAATTTCCAGCAAAAGAAATTCACAGAAAATAAGCATATTTATAGGGGGAGCTAACATAACCCCAGGGGGATCAGGTGAACAAAGTTACCTCAACCCTTTTTCATTAATGTCAAAGGGGGAGAGAGTGTGGAATTTATTTCCATCAATGACAAAGAACGCTTATTTCATTAAATTTGGACAAATTAGGCAAATTTTGGACTAAGAATGTGTGAATTTAGACTCTGAAAGTGTCAATATCAACCTTTCTAAAGTGAAAAATGGGTTTTGAAAGTGGCAGTATTGGATTTGAAAAGTGTGTTTTTCCATTCGAATAGTGTGTATGAACCTTAAAATTGTAGTTTTTTTGTTATGAAACTATGAATTTCAATTCAAAATAAGTGAATTTCAAATCAAAAAATGCAAATTTTGATTTGAAAAGTGTGAATTTAAAATATAGAAACGCAAATTTTGATTTGAAAAGTGTGAATTTCAAATCAAAAAATGTCAATTTTGATTTGAAAAGTGTGAATTTAAAATTAAAAAATGCAATTTCGGATTTGAAAAGTGTGAATTTCAAATAAAAAAACTGCAATTTTTTATTTGAAAATTGCAATTTTCATTTGTAAATGTGAAAAATTTTAATGTGAAAAAATTCAATGTTTAAAATATCCAGTCATTGTTACAATAACAAGTCAATCTGCTAAGTTATAACATATAAAAATAGTTTGTCCCGATTTCTATTTTCCGACAAGAAGGATTGTCAGCCCCTTCTTTTCGTAGTTAATTGTGAAAACATTTA
This sequence comes from Larix kaempferi, assembly GCA_027924585.1. NCBI lineage: Eukaryota > Viridiplantae > Streptophyta > Pinopsida > Pinales > Pinaceae > Larix > Larix kaempferi. The sequence continues at coordinate 16,223,767 of BSBM01000767.1, read as the reverse complement.
TCCAGCAATTCAGCTATATCCATAATGGAGAACACAAGAAGGATCGACCGACCCTTCTTGCAGTGTCAAGCTATTACGAAAATCATATTGGGAATAAGAAGGGTCGGTCAACCCTTCAATTTCGAGGGAATTGTTAAACTAGAACACCTTGGAATTTCTAACATCTAAAAATAGTTTGTCCCGACTTCCGTTTTCCAACAAGAAGGATCGGTCGCCCCTTCTTTTCGTAGATAATTGTGAAAACCATTATCCAAGAATTCATCTATATCCATAATGGAGAACACAAGAATGATCGGTCGACCCTTCTTGCAGTGTCGAAATATTATGAAGAGAATATTGATAATAAGAAGGGTTGGCTGACTCTTATTTCAGTGTCGAACTATTATGAAAATAATATGGGGAGTAAGAAGGGTCGACTGACCCTTTAATTACGAGGGAGTTGTAAAAATAGAACACCCAGAAAGTTATATCATATAAAAATGGTTTGTCCCGACTTTTGTTTTACGACAAGAAAGATCGGTCGCCCCTTCTTTTCGTAGTTAATTGTCAAAACATTTATCCATCAATTCAACTATAGCCATAATGGATAATACAAGAAGGATTAACCGACCCTTCTTGCAGTGTCGAACTATTCTGAAAAGAATATTAGGAATAAGAAGGGTCGGTCAACCCTTCATTTAGGAGGGAATTGTAGCAATAGAACACCTTGGAGAAAGAGCAACCGCTCTTTCTCTGAAAATATTTCTACTTGCGAGCAAAGTCTTTAAAGCAAAACTTCTATAAATTTTGTGACACGTGGAACGCTTATATTGTGACACATGGCATATTTGATTTTTAAAATTAGTTTAAAGATTGTTTAAACGAATATTAAGGAAATTAATGGTACCATTTAACATTTGGGGACTGTTTTAAGCTCCTGCGTTTTTTGAACTAGCAATGATGATGTTATATGACTGGGGTCCAAATGAGAAGTATAGCTTGCAGTTTGTGGAGAAATGAGAAGTAGTTAGAGATGAAGATGGTGTAAGGAATTTATGGTTGAGTTGCTGAGTAGAAGTTCCTTAACAAAGTTTAAAACTGATACACTCCAAATCAGTTTTAAACTGATAATAGTCGAGATTCCCCAGTATTCCTTGAGAATGGGGCAAATCCCCAGTAGACAGAGCAGAGAGAATGGGGCATCTACCTTGTAGACAGAGCAGAGAGAGTGGGGCATCTCCCCAGTAGACATGGAGCTTCCCCAGGGTGAGGGCTGCTTTGAATGCGTAGAGGGCCTAGGTACCAGAGTTGTAGCCAGCTAGCCGATGAAGGGACTTGCAAGCGAAGAATCGAGAAGGAGCCATAAAGCCACACATGTGAGGGTAGGCAAGTGGAAGAAAGGGAGGTGGTATATTGCATGGGGCACGCATGCTATGTTACGGGCGCCTAGGTCGAGGATCCTCCCTTATGTGCCCTCCTCGTGTCCGACATGTGGCCCCTTGTATAATGGTGACGCCCGCATCTAGGGTTAATATATGGTATACTTGATTCACATAAACAATTTTGTTTCTTAAAAACAATCATGGGAAGTAATTGCATAATTTAATATATATGGTATACTTGATTCACATAGGCTGAAACTTACGGCGAATATTATTCAGCCTGTTGTAGGAGCCTGCTGTAGGCCATTTAATGCGCTGGCAGCAGGCATGTTGGCCATTTGATTTTCAAGCAATCGATTGGAGTGATATGTGTACTATTAATCCAACAAAATATTTTTAATCCATCAACACAGTGGCCACTCACTATATATAGGCTAACCATGCCCCATATCACAGCAAACTGAAATCGTCCGGGAAGCCATGGAATTTTCTTTTACTTCCTCTATTGTTTGATGAGAAATGCTTGAGTCTTATGATCGCTCCCCAGTTCTCCTCATGATATATGACCTTTTACCACCAACCTTTTTGTTTAATTATTGCCTGTAGTTGATCATAAGTTTTTCCCGCGAACCTTTTCGTTTAATCATTGCCCGTAGTTGATTGTAATTTTTTCTCACGAACGATGGAGCATTTCGTTTAATTATCTATCTCGATGAATACTGCAACTATTGACGACCGCATGTGACGACGGCTCCATCCCATCCTTACATCCATCTATTGTAGATCTATCTCACCGGTCACGTTATCAGGTCGAATTAGTGCACATCATCACATGTATTGGTCACATGTATTGTTCTTATTGCCCCTATTTGATTATAACGTTTTCCCACGAATGATGGAGCATTTGTCGGACCTCTGTTAGAAAACAACAGCTCCATTCCATCCATATATCCATCAATGGAAAACCTACCAATCTCTTCCAGTCATGTTGTCAGATGCCTAACATCCCAAGATGAGCAGTTCTATGTACAAATGATGGTTCCTAACAGAGATGTAATGGGTTGCTTCACAACTATGTTAAGCTTTTCATTTATTTTATTGCCCGTAGTTGATATATGGGCATTTTGAGCCAAATCCCAATACATCGATTTGTCACTGAACGAAAATCTTAACGTAGTTGTGAAGCAACCCATTTTATCTCTGTTGAGAACCATCATTTGTACACATAAATGTTTATATTGGAATGTTAGCCATTTGACAGCATGAACGGAAGATATTGGTAGTTCTACCATTGATGGATATATGGACGGAATGGAGCCGTCGTTTTCTAACAGAGGATCTGAATTCGCCCGCAAAACTTATAATCACTGAAATCCAGCAAGAATATGCAACTATGGAACAATACATGTGATGACGTGCAATAATTCGACCTGAAACTATGACCGGTGAGATAGATCTACGATACATGGATGTAGATGGGATGGAGCCATCGTCACATGCAGCCATCAACAGTTGTAACAGTTGTCGAATGTTGTTTTAGTACCAGACCATGCTATCAACTTCTTCTTACTACGCCAAGTAGAAGGTAGAAGGACTGTGCTTTTATAGTCAGCAACGTTATGTTCATTCAAATCCAGTTATTTTCTGATTTCTTCGGGATGAAGAAACAGATTGTTCATGGGGGAGATGTTGGAGGATCTTAGTTCGTCCACCCGACTAGGTCCTCCATTCGACCACTTCAGAGAACATGTCAAACCGTCGTGTCGATCAATGTTAAATTGTAATTAGCATTATAGTGTGTCTGGGAAGGCATGCATGAGTTGCTTGTTTTTGAAATTATACATCGAATGTGATGAATATAATTGTACCACTAATGAAAAAACTATTTAGTAATGACAGTCTGCAAATTTCCTTCCTTTCTCTGCTAATTTTTATTTCCCACAATGACAGTCTGTAAATTTCCTTCCTTTCTTTGTTAATTGTTATTTGCAATAAATTATGTGTGTTTGTAAATTTCCTTCCTTTCTCTGTTAATTGTTATTTCCAGTATATATTTTTCATTGTGTTATTCTTCATGCTTGGATGAAAGTAATATTAAATCAGAATTCATATGTTTATGCTCTGGTTTACCACATCTAAGTATTCACCAATCTTATGCTAAAATTGATATTGGATTCATTTATGACCAATGCCCAATATTAATGGAGAACACAAGAAGGATTGACCGACCCTTCTTGCAGTGTTCAACTATTATGAAAACAATACTGGGAATAACCAGGTTCGGTCGAACATATAAAAATAGTTTGTCCCGACTTCCATTTTCTGACAAGAAGGATCGGGTGCCCCTTCTTTTCGTAGTTAACTGTGAAAACCTTTATCCAACAATTCAGTTATATCCATAATGGAGAACACAAGAAGGATCGACCGACCCTTCTTACAATGTCGAAATATTATGAAAAGATTATTAGTAATAAGAAGAGTCGGCGGGCCCTTCTTGCAATGTCAAAATATTATGAAAATAATACGGGGAATTTTTTATTTGTAAATTACAATTTCCATTTCTAAATGTTCAAAGTTTTAAGGTGAAAAGTTATAACATATAAAAACTGTTTGTCCCGACTTCCATTTTCTGAAAAGAAGAATCAGTCGTCCCTTCTTTCATAGTTAATTGTAAAAAGATTTATCCAACAATTCAGCTATAGCCATAATGGAGAATACAAGAAGGATCGGCCAACCCTTCTTGCAGTGTCGAACTATTATGAAATGAATATTGGGAATAAGAAGAGTCGGCCGACCCTTCATTTAGGAGGGAATTGTAACAATAGAAAACCTTGGAGAAAGAGCGGGCGCTCTTTCTCTGAGAATATTTCCACTTGCCAGTAAAGTCTTTAAAGCAAAAATTATATAAATTTTGTTGTTAAAATTTTGATATCTGGTATCCTAGGGTGATACGTGGAACGATCATATTGTGACACGTGGCATATTTTATTTGGATCTTTGAGCATACCCAAAAGTATATTGTTTCTATTAAAAAAAAAACAAAAAGAAAGAATGTTTATGTCTGGTTAATCGCACTCAGAATCATTCCAACTAATGGCATCACTATCTGCATTGTCGTCTGGGAATGTCCTTTTCCAACACAGTATCCTGCTTAAATTTTAATTACTGAATACAATTACAAACGAGCGCCCATAATCAAAATGGAAGACACAATTACTGAATACAATTACAAACGAGCACCCAGCAGCTTGTGCCATACTGAGTATGGTGAAAAATCCAGAGTAGATCAAACTGAGGAGCATACAACCAAGCTAACTGCAAATAAAACCCGTGTTGACTCAACTCTTCTCGACATGGGTTCTCACTGTCATCAACAAGCACCAACAATCCCTTATACACCAGCCCAGAAAGGAGTTACCCTTCCCAGCAACACCTGCGGAGGGTGCTGCAGGAACCAAGTTTCCACAGTGGCATTGAGAATATGCTTTACCCACAAATCTCTTATCGTAGAAAGTTAACCAGATATCATCAACTTGACAGCATACTATTTACTAATCATTCGCATATTATGTAAGCAATTCGCAGATTCAACATAAAGTAAACATTCACAATAACATATCCATTCTACTTAATCGCATAAACCACTATCATTGAATCCACAACATAATAGACATAATGCAAAATTCACCACCGCACAGACACAGAATTAGAACAATAATCGGACATCTTCATGCATTCATTAAACTCTGTGGTAAACCCATTGCAGGAACAGTCAAAACATAATATTGCGGATCCAAATTAGACTAAAAAGAGGATTTCTCCATTATCTCTCTCTCTTCTAATCTGCCCTTAGGCTTACAGTTCACTTCTATTTATATGCTATTCAATGGTCCATAATAACTGTAATGTCCCCATTTTGACCCCTTTGCATTAAATCGTAAATGATGTAAATATTGTTATTTAATCATGGTGAGGAGCTCAAGGCCAAGGCCCCACCATTGATTTAGCATTTTATGTATCGGCAATTACAGAAATAGATGCCTATGGTTCTTGTCCTAGATAGGCACAATGTAGATAAGACATCATGTAAATGCGAATTTTAATGAAAATACCCACAACTAGCTATGCAATGCAACAAAGAGATGGAGCATGATTCTACAAGGAATAGGGAGGGAAATTATTCAAACCCTTGATCCAATGGTGTTAATCCATGTGTCAATGAGAAAACCCATAAACCCTCAACTACCCATTTTGGGTTATGGACCCAATCATTTAATTCTTCTAGAAATTGGTTGAGGCAGTTAATGCCTTGGGAATGAAGAGGTATGGCAGCCAATTTCGTGTATGGGCATGCCATCAACCTGGGAAATCGTATTTTATATCCTTGGGCAAGAAAAAGCCCACGAAATGGTGCCCAAAGCCATTCTAAACCCACAGTCTTTCCTCTCTCACACAGATGGAGATTGTTGGAAGTTACATTCACGTTTTTCATAAAAAACGCAGGGTTTTCCTTGCCCAGAAACTCGTTTTTGGTTTTGGACAGTAGCTGGGAAGAAGGGGCTACGATTTGGGACCATATGGAGGTCGTTTTGTCCCAGAATTTCCATGGGCATTTTTCCAAAAAATGATTTCTGCTCCCTGGGGTTTTCCCAAACCTCCATTGTTCATTTTTAGCCTTCCCACATTTTTCTGAAGCTCAGGGAATCATTTTCATGCCTATCACTGTACAAACGTTTTTCTCCTTTCCAGCCATTGTAGTTGGTTGATTATCTACATCCCTGTTTGAATTGGAGACGGTAAGCAAGAGATTGGAGTGGTAGTGGATAGAGAGGTCTTGATAAGCCTAGTGGGGGAGACAACCTCTCAAGAAGATCAAGAGGGCTTTGGCTACTCTTCTATGCACACCCTGAGAGCACTAGATGGGGAAGGTATGGTTTGAGGGATTGTACAGCAGTGAAAAGAATACTTCCTTGTGTTGGGTGTGTAGGTATTTTGGGTGCCAAGCTAGATAGATCTTGTATGGTTAACCCTGGCTCTGTGCTTGAGCTCACTAGCTTAGCCACTCTTCCTTTCCATTTCCTAATAGCCTGATAAACCCAATTGTAGATTGGCTTGGCTCATCTTGGTGTATGCTTGGCTATGTGCGAGTCTGTTGTTCCCTGGTTCCTTGTAGAGATCATGCCCATCTCGGGGGTGGCAGTTGTATCAAGAGGTTGATAAGCACAACTGGCCTATGGTTGGGTGGAACGTTGCAGATGCATAGCCGGTTGTTTGGGACTACTTTGTCAAGATAAGTAATCTATTGTGTTAACTTTGCAATTATTATTTGATGAATATTTGAATGAATGATGGATGTGTTATTGATATTACTTCCGCTGTGTTTTTCTTATAAATTATACATTTCCATATGTTCTTTTATATTATGTGTGAATGCTTATTCAATAAGTACATAGGGCTAGATGCCCGGATTTAGTGTCACGTCCTCTCTATCATGCTGGTATGATAGCAGGGGACAATACATTTTGGTATCAGAGCTGCTGGTTGCAACATTGGGCCTTTATGGGGCTACCTATCATAGTTGCGGAGGTAAGTATGCTTCCTGCTCAGCACTGATAGATAAGAAAATTTTCAAAAATTTTCAAATTTTCAAAATTTTTCTAAGTTTCTATGAGTTCTGCCGGAAATTGCGGAAGGAATTCCCTTCCGAAATTGCGGAAGGAATTCCCTTCCGAAATTGAAGAAGGAATTCTCTTCCGAAATTGCAGAAGGAATTCTCTTCCAAAATTGTGGAAGGATTCCACGAGTTGTTCCACAACGCGGAAGAATTCTGCGAACTGCTCCAAAACTGCGGAAATTTTGGAAGGAATTCTCTTCCTAAACTACGGAAAGATTCCGCAAGTTGTTCCGCAACGCGGAAGAGTTCGTAGAATCGTTCCAAAATTGTGGAAGAGTTCAGCGAATCGTTCCAAAATTGCGGAAGAGTTCGGTGAATCGTTCTGAAATTGTGAAAGAGTTCGGCGAATCGTTCCGAAACTGCGGAAGAGTTCAGCGAATCGTTCCGAAATTGCGAAAGAATTCGGTGAATCGTTCCGAAATTGCGGAAGAGTTTCGCGAATCATCCCGAAATTGGGGAAGAGTTCGGCCAATCGTCCCACAATTGCGAAAGAGTTCGATAAATCATTCCGCAATTGCGGAAGGCTTCAGCAAACTACCCCGAAACTGCGGAAGGATTCTGCGAATCATTCCGCAATGTGGAAGAATTCGAGAAGTCGCCCCGAAACTGCGAAAGGATTCTGTGAGTCATTCCGCAACGCAGAAGAATTCGGGAAGGCACCTCGAAACTATGGAAGCATTCGGCAAGTTGCTCCACAACTGCGGAAGCATTCGACGAATTTCTCCACAAACACGGAAGCATTCGGCGAATCGCCCCGCAATTGCAAAAGCGTCCGGCAAACCGCCCCGCAACTGTGGAAAGATTTACAAAAAAAAAAAATGAGGGCGCTGCCCTCGACCCAGCTACAAGGGGGCAAGCCCCCTTGACCCCCCCCCCCTCATATGTCGTTGAGTGTGAAAAGATTCGATGATTTGACAAATTGTCAATATAACATTTTCCCACGTGCATGAAAGTAAGTTATGAATTCTGAAAATATAATGCAGCTAACAATTGTGTTGATGAACACATTCTGCAGAATCACAGTTACATCAGGGCAGCACTCTAGATAGTACAGTTGGAAAGCTTTGGATCTTGGTTTGGCCAAGAAAATGAACATCATGGATGATGCACAGGATCCCTATGATCCTGAGACAGATGCCATGGGGGAGAACATACATGTTGAGAATGTTGAAACAGAATCTAATGGGAGAAGAAATCAAGAGACTCCTCTAGGTATTGCAGCCACCATGAGAAGCCTAAGGGTGGAGTTGCAAAGCTGTAGGGAAGATAATGAAAGGATGATTAAAGCTCAGGAAGAACAAAATCAGTTGAATGCAGCCATGCTACAGAGTTTGACAGACATCCAAAGGCAAATAAACTCTGGGTATCAAACATCAAATCTAAAATGGGGTGGGAATAGTTCTAGGAGGAATTCCCGCAAGAGGTCCAGTAGCCCAAGAAGAGTTTCTACAAACAGAACATATACTCCAGAATTCTCTTCTAATGAATCATCTGACTCTGAAGAATCCATTGAGGGTTAAAGCTCTTCATCTCACAGGAGTAAGAGGAAGAAGCACTACAAGAACAGTTCACATGGGGAATTTAAGAAGGCAAAACCTCCTACATTTGATGGAGAGATAAGGTCTGATCAAAAAGATGAAGCTTGGCTTCTTGGCATGAGAAAGTATTTCCAAGTCCAAGACTACTTGGGAAATATGAAGGCAAGGGTAGCCATCTTCAACTTGAATGGAAGAGCATCTATATGGTGGGAACACATCAGGCAAGTGAAGAAGATCAATGAAAGGAAGATTGTGTGGAAGCAGTTCGAGAAATACTTCAAGTAGAAGTACCTCTCTGATAGGTACTATGATGATAAAATCAAAGAGTTCCATGAGCTGAGATTGGGACAATTGACCATGGAAGAATATACAAACAAGTTCTTGGAGCTGCTGAGGTATGTCAGGTATATTCGAGATGATAAGGTGAAAATTCAATGTTTCCTAAGTCGACTGCCCCAATCGTATAAAGATAGAATTGAGTTTGATGAACCTCGAACTCTAGAGGAGGCCATAAGAAAGGCCAAGTATTGATTTGATCAAAACAGAAGCAAACCAGAATTCCATAAGACATGGAAGGATAAGAAAAATGAAAAGTTTGGTCAAAGGAAGAAGGGATTCAAGCCTCCTCAATTCCGGAATCAGCAAAGACAACCATCACAGGTTGTGACCAATCCAACTAGGATGATGGGAGACAAGTCAAGAGATCCAAAGGAGCCAAGAGGACCACTTCAATGTTGGGGTTGTGGAGGAGACCACATGCTTAGGAACTGTCCACATCGAAATGGGAATGCAAATCAAGTTCACAACATCCAAGGAGCTAGAACTGTGGGTCAAGTGGCGAGAGCAATCCCTAGAATCTATGCAGCAGTAGAAGACCGCCAGGCAGATCATCAGTCAACTGTGGTTGAAGTTGAAGGTAAGATTGCTAAGCAATCTGTTTCTATTTTGATTGATCCTGGATCTACTCACAGTTATGTCACTCCTAGAATTGTTGAGATTTGTGCTTTCAAGAAATTAAAGCATAGTAAATCATGGTTAGTTCAACTAGCTACTGGAACCAAGAGAAAAGTTAGTGAAATAGTAGAGAAATGTCCATTGGAGATGGATGGGATATTCACTCATGCAGATATGAATATTTTACCACTGGGTTCCTATGATATTCTCATTGGAATGGATTGGTTAGAAGCACATAGGGTTAAACTTGACTGCTACAATAACACATTTGAATGCATCGACGAAGAAGGAAACCCGAGGGTTGTAAAAGGCATTCCAAAGGTGTCTTCTATTAGACAGGTTTCAGCCATGCAACTGAAGAAGTTCTATAGGAAGGGATGTCAATTGTATGCAGCCCACATTTTAGAGGCAGCAGAGAATGAAACTTTTAAATTGGAGGACTATCATGTATTGCAAGAATTCAGGGATGTTTTTCCTAATGAGATTCCAGGACTCCCTCCAAAGAGAGACATTGACTTTACAATTGAACTTGTGCCAGGAGCAGCACCAGTATCTAAGACACCCTACAAGATGAGTACACCGAAATTGCTAGAATTGAAGATGCAATTACAAGAGTGGCTGGAAAATAATAATATTAGGCCAAGTGTGTCCCCGTGGGGAGCACCTGTCCTATTTGTGAAAAAGAAAGATGGAACACTCAGGTTATGTATTGACTACAAGCAGTTGAACAAAGTCACTGTGAAGAACAAATACCCATTGCCCCGAATGGATGACCTTTTTGACCAAATGAGAGGAGCAAAGGTATTTTCAAAGATTGACTTGAGGTCTAGTTACCATCAGGTAAGAATCAAAGAAGAAGATATTCATAAGACAGCCTTTAGAACGAGGTATGGACACTATGAGTTTGTAGTGGTACCATTCGGTCTCACAAATGCACCAGCTACATTCATGTGTCTCATGAATAATGTTTTTAGCAAGTATTTGGACAAGTTTGTTCTTGCATTCCTAGACGACATTCTCATCTATTCTAAGAATGAAGAAGAGCATGAAGAACATTTGAGAATGACAATGCAATTACTAAGGGAGCATAAACTGTATGCAAAATTGAGCAAATGTGACTTTTATAAAGATAGAATTCATTATTTGGGTCACATCATCTCTGACGAAGGAATATCTGTAGACCCTGACAAGATTGAAGCCATTATGAATTGGCCAACTCCAAGGAATGTGACTGTGTGAGATATTTTATGGGACTTGCTGGTTAGTACAGGAGGTTTATCGAAGGATTCTCCAAGGTTGCGAACCCGATCACTTCTTTGCAAAAGAAGGGGATAAATTTTGAATGGTCACCAAGATGTGAGGAAAGTTTTCAACGGTTGAAGAATCTTCTTACAAGTGCACCAATTTTGAAAATTGCAGACCCGGAAAAGACTTTGTGGTGTGTACCGATGCATGCAATCAAGGACTTGGAGGAGTTCTTATGCAAGACAACCACGTGATATGTAATGAGCCAAGAAAGTTGAAGGAGCATGAGAAGAACTATGCTACTCATGATATAGAACTTGCAGCCATAGTACATGCCTTAAAGATGTGGAGGCATTACTTAATGGAAAGAAAATTTGAGTTAAGGACAGACCATTGTGGTCTGAAATACTTGTTTGATCAGCCAACTTTAAATGCTAGGCAAGCTAGATGGTTGGAATTTTTCTGTGAATTTGATTTTGAAATCAAACACATAAAATGGAAAGAAAACAAGGTGGCTGATGCACTCAGCAGGAAGGTACATGAAATGCATGTGGCAGCGCTTAGTACTTGCCAACTAGATTTGAAGCAGCAGATTGTTAACCATATTGTTGAGGATGAAGTATACGTGCAGATAAAGGACAAATTGCAGCAGCAAGACCTTAGCAAGAAGTATGAAGGTTATCATTTGGAGGAAGACGAATTTCTTACCTATAAAAATAGAGCCTATATTCCCAATGTGGCATATTTGAGGAGGATTGTTATGGATGAAATCCATAAAGCTCCATACTCTGGTCACCCAGGATATCAGAAAACAATTGCTACAGCAAGAAAATATTATTAATGGCCAGGGATGAAGAAGGATGTCGTTGAATACATCTCTAAGTGCATGAAATGTCAACAGGTGAAGGCTGAACACCAACACCCCACAGGTTTATTGCACCCAGTGCCAATTCCAGAATGGAAATGGGAAATGATTTCCATGGACTTTATTACAGGATTGCCAATGACTGTGAGACAATATGATTCCATCATGGTTGTGGTGAACAAGTTAACAAAGGTAGCACATTTTACACCGGTTAAGTCCACACATAAAGCCGATGCCATTGCAAATATTTTCATGAAGGAAATTTTCAGATTACATGGGTTGCCTAAGGCAATAATTTCTGACAGGGATACCAAGTTCACTTCCAATTTTTGGAAAGGTCTCTTTGCAGATTTGGGTACACAGCTAAGCTTTAGTACCGCATACCATCCTGAAACAGATGGGAAAATAGAAAGAGTAAATCGGGTGCTTGAAGACATGCTCCGCATGTATGTAATGGACAAACCATCCAAGTGGGAGGATTATCTACACTTGGTAGAATTTGCATATAACAATGGGAAACAAGCATCGTTGGGAATGAGTCCTTATGAGGCTTTGTACGGAAAAAGGTGTAGGACACCAGTGACTTGGGACAATCCAGTGAACAGAATTGTACTTGGGCCAGAATTGCTTGAGGAAATGGAACAAGAGGTTGCGAAGATCCGACAAAATTTAAAAGCAGCCCATGATAGACAGAAAATCTATGCGGATAAGCATAGGATCCATAGGGAATTCAGTGTTGGGGATCATGTGTATCTTAGAGTGAGATCAAGGAAGAGTTCCTTGAAGCTTGGGAGTTGTGCCAAGCTATCACCTAGATATTGTGGGCCATTTGAAGTGCTTGAAAGAATAGGGCTAGTTGCATATAGACTTGCATTGCCTGCTAGCACTAAAGCTCATAATGTTTTTCATGTCTCGTTTCTTAAGAAATATGTACATGATCCTAACCATGTCATTAATTGGGATGTGATCCAGGTGGAACCCGATGGAGAATTCCAAACCGATCCGTTGTGCATCCTAGACAAGAAGGTAACATTCCTCCGGAATCGAGCCATCGGACAGGTAAAGGTGCAATGGAAGCACTATGGTCCCGATGAGGCTACATGGGAGCTGGAGGATGCCATGAGGGTGGCATATCCATTTTTGTTCAATTTTGATGAGCACTGAGGACAATGCTAATGTAAGGGGAGGGGAATGTAATGTCCCCATTTTGACCCCTTTGCATTAAATCGTAAATGATGTAAATATTGTTATTTAATCATGGTTAGGAGCTCAAGGCCAAGGCCCCACCATTGATTTAGCGTTTTATGTATCGGCAATTACAGAAATAGATGCCTATGGTTCTTGTGCTAGATAGGCACAATGTAGATAAGACATCATGTAAATACGAATTTTAATGAAAATACCCACAACTAGCTATGCAATGCATCAAAGAGATGGGGCATGATTCTACAAGGAATAGGGAGGGAAATTATTCAAACCCTTGAGCCAATGGTGTTAATCCATGTGTCAATGAGAAAACCCATAAACCCTCAACTACCCATTTTGGGTTATGGACCCAATCATTTAATTCTTCCAGAAATTGGTTGAGGCAGTTAATGCCTTGGGAATGAAGAGGTATGGCAGCCAATTATGTGTATGGGCAAGCTATCAACCTGGGAAATCGTATTTTGTCTCCTTGGGCAAGAAAACACCCACGAAATGGTGCCCAAAGCCATTCTAAACCCATAGTCTTTCCTCTCTCACGCAGATGGAGATTGCTGGAAGTTACATTCACATTTTTCATAAAAAACGCACAGGTTTCCTTGCCCAGAAACTTGTTTTTGGTTTTGGACAGTAGCTGGGAAGAAGGGGCTGCGATTTGGGACCATATGGAGGTCGTTTTGTCCCAAAATTGCCATGGGCATTTTTCCTAAAAACGATTTCTGCTCCCTGGGGTTTTCCCAAACCTCCATTGTTCATTTTTAGCCTTCCCACATTTTTCTGAAGCTTAGGGAATCATTTTCATGCCTATCACTATACAAACATTTTTCTCTTGTCCAGCCATTGTAGTTGGCTGATTATCTACATCCCTGTTTGAATTGGAGATGGTAAGCAAGAGATTGGAGTGGTAGTGGATAGAGAGGGCTTGATAAACCTAGTGGGGGAGACAACCTCTCAAGAAGATCAAGAGGGCTTTGGCTACTCTTCTATGCACACCCTGAGAGCACTAGATGGGGAAGGTATGGTTTGAGGGACTGTACAGCAGTGAAAAGAATACTTCCTTGTGCTGGGTGTGTAGGTATTGTGGGTGCCAAGCTAGGTAGATCTTGTATGGTTACCCCTGGCTGTGTGCTTGAGCTCACTAGCTTAGCCACTCTTCCTTTCCATTTCCTAGCAGCCTGATAAACCCAATTGTAGATTTGCTTGGCTCATCTTGGTGTATGCTTGGCTATGTGCGAGTCTACTGTTCCCTGGTTCCTTGTAGAGATCATGCCCATCTCGGGGGTGGCAGTTGTATCAAGAGGTTGATAAGCACAACTGGCCTATGGTTGGGTGGAACGTTGCAAATGCATAGCTGGTTGTTTGGGACTACTTTGTTAAGATAAGTAATCTCTTGTGTTAACTTTGCAATTATTATTTGATGAATATTTGAATGAATGATGGATGTGTTATTGATACTACTTCCGCTGTGTTTTTCTTATAAATTATACATTTCCATATGTTCTTTTATATTATGTGTGAATGCTTATTCAATAAGTACATAGGGCTAGATGCCCGGATTTAGTGTCACATCCTCTCTATCATGCTGGTATGATAGGAGGGGACATTACATTAACCGATTCTAACAATTGAATATTGACCGAGCAACCCCCATAACAAAACCACGCTAACATCCGGAGTATGCACCGAGACTGAACTTCCAAAGACATGGAAAAATACACAGAAAAAATAGTGAGCCACCAACAAAAAATCCACAGAAAAAACAGCGAGCTGGATGCTGACCACCAAGATCGACACGAACGCAGACCGGGAAGACCAATCAGGGAGCAGGGTGCTCCCCCCATGGGGAAACTTGTTCTTCATGAGGGAAGTCCCTCGAGTTACTATCCATGTAATCTTTCAGAGCAGACTTGAGCAAGCGAACACCAGCCGAATGAGTTTGTTGGACGCCTTTTATAATTGGAGGGCTTCATGGAGGCCATGAGCCAGCTGGTTCCTCGCTTGAATTTCGTGAGCGAACAAGATCCTCACCGCCCAGTAGGGGTTGGAGATTAATTTTCGGCCCAAGTGGGCTTCATATTCTCGGGGAAGGGATAATTCGTGGTGTACTATATGCACCTCTATTGGAGCAGGCATCTCTGCTAGATACTGGGCCCCCCAATTGAATTTCTACAGGGCAGACTCTTCCATCCCCATGGTGTGCTGTTGAGACGAGCCTTATCCCTGAGATCAACTTCCCCCCCAGGTCGTGAAGACCCTACACCCTTGCTGTATCCCCTGCGTCTACATGCCCTCAAACAGGTAGCCATGATATACCAATTAAGAAACCTGAACCACCAGAAATCCACCCAGAAGTTCAGCCAACCTTTAAATTGCAGGTCTCTCTAATGGATGTCGCCTACTCCATTGAAAATATTTATAGGAATTTCTATGGAAAGCAGGGCGGAGAGCCGACTTGACTCCCATAGATTTTCACAGAATCCCACACATACGAGAGGATTGCCATTAATGGCTTTGTAGAGAATCGAAATTGAATGGCTCAAAATCCATGTAAAAGGCCATCTCGTACAATTGAAAATCAATTTGCAGTACTTGCTCGGCAACGCGATACAACCAGAATTATTGCCTTCAGCACGGAGGCAGTTATGTGTAAGGAAGCAATGATAGAAACGAATTGTGTAAACCGGCATCAGCATAATGATTGAGGGCATAATTTATTGGAGGCATGACATTACAGGGCATCTGGATGACCCCTTCCCCATGTCATCCTCCACTACCGTCCCTTCAAACCAGCCTGCATCTGTCCGAATAGTACTATCATGATGGTTGATAGTACTGTCATGATGGTTGATAAAAGTGTAGATGGTGAAAGCTAATCATTGAGCTGCAGAGTATTAAATGCAGCAGCTCCACTACCATCCCTTCAAACAAGCCTGCATCTGTCTAAATAAAAGATGCCACCAACGTTCAACAACTGACAAGGACAATCTAAAACGACCCTTCTTGCAGAAGGATCGAGCGACCCTTCTTGCAGTTTCGAACTAATATGAAAATAATATTGGGAATAAGAAGGGTCGGTCGACCCTTTTGAGAGTGTCGAACTATTATAAAAATAATATTGGGAATAAGAAGGGGCGGTCGACCCTTCAATTACGAGGGAATTGTAAAAATAGAGCACCTTGTAAGTTATAACATATAAAAATGGTTTTTGACGACTTTTGTCTTCCATCCTTGTTTTCCGACAAGAAGTTGCCCCTTCTTTTCGTAGTTAATTGTGAAAACCTCTATCCAGCAATTCAACTATATCCATAATGGGAAACACAAGAAGGATCGACCGACCCTTCTTGCAGTGTCGAAGTATTATGAAAACAATATTGGGAATAAGAAGGGTCATCCGAGCATTCAATTTCAAGAGAATTGTAAAAATAGAGTACCTTGGAAGTTATAACATATAAAATTGTTTGTCCCGACTTCCGTTTTTTGACAAGAAGGATTGGCCGCCCCTTCTTTTCATAGTTAATTTTGAAAACATTTCTCCAGCAATTCAGCTATATGGATAATGGAGAACACAAGAAGGACTGACCAACCCTTCTTGCAATGTCGAAATATTATGGAAATAATATTGGGAATAAGAAGGGTAGACCGACCCTTCTTGCAGTGTCGAACTATTGTGAAAATAATATTGGGAATAAGAAGGGTCGGCCGACCCTTCAATTACGAGGGAATTGTAAAAATAGAACACCTTGGAAGTTATATCATATAAAAATGGTTTGTCCCGACTTCCGTTTTATGACAAGAATGATCGGCCACCCCTTCTTTTCGTAGTTAATTGTGAAAACCTTTATCCAACAATTCAGCTATAGCCATAATGGAGAATGCAAGAAGGATCGACCAACCCTTCTTGTAGTGTTGAACTATTATGAAATGAATATTGCAAATAAGAAGGGTCGGCCGACCCTTCATTTAGGATGGAATTGTAACCATAGAAAACCTTGGAGAAAGAGCGGCCGCTCTTTCTCTGAGAATATTTCTATTTGCCAGCAAAGTCTTTAAAGCAAATATTGTATAAATTTTCTTGTTAAAATGTTGATATCTGCTATCCTAGGGTGACACGTGGAATGATCTTATTGATACACGTGGCATATTTGATTTGGCACATTGAGTATAGCGAGGTTACTAATGCTGGTTTAACCACAACACGATCAAGAAATGAAAATTCACTGATATTTGTTTTAAGGATTAGGCACATGCAAGATTACCCTGTAGTTGGAAATGCTAATTGAAAAATTAACATGAATTTATTAATTTATGTTAATCATTTGCAGAAATAGATAAAAATTTTAATTAAATAAATTCATTTCAAACATAAAAGACACACAAATCATTAGTAAAGACAAATCCAAACTATAGATCAATGTATGGATTATTGATTGCAAAAATTAAACAGTGTGGATTATTGATTGCAAAAATGTGTTCATAGACAGTGTGGATTATTGATTGCTTATTTGGTAAAGTTTCGAGAACCCGAAACCTGCAACCCGCATTTTCGGATTGCGGATTTCGGGAATGTTGAATAAAGCAAGATTTTGAAACTTTACCCCAAATCCTGCATCCCGTAGGAGTAATCTCAGCTATTTGTTTCTTCCTAGGTCTACGGTCTAGATCTCATCCGGTCGAAAAAACCTTAAATAAACGGTTTTTTCTGATTTTTCACTATCATTTTTACTGTTGGTTTTTATGCTCCTACGTGGATTTTACTGTGGAGTTTTTACTAGGGTCACCTGCTTGGTTTTCAGCTGAAATTAGGTTGGTTTGTCGTGAATTTTGCATCTTCTTTTCGTGCTTTTACTGTTTATGGGTTGATTTTGACTCTCATTTGTTTATTTATCAGAATTTCCTGAAACCTTCATCAGAATGTCTCTAACTACCTAGTCCAAGGAACTATATAGGGATTCACTGACCAAGGATCCCAATTTTGGCATTTTCTCAGACACCAGTGAGAGGGTGACTGAGGATTATCAAATGGAATGGGCGAAAATTTATTCAATCTTTGACAACCATGACCTTTCACGCATCAAACAAGACCGGCTAGCCTATGAAAAAATTAGGGCTTCCCAAATTCATGCCATTGCTGCTCGCCCTTCCATCTTACCTTATACAAACCCTGTAAAATGGATTGTTGAAAATGCCAATACCAAAGACCGGTCATTCAATGATTACACAGGTTCACAATTGACTACCTTTCACCCTCAAGCCAGCTATACACACTCTAAGTTCTGACTTTATTCAATCCTCCAAGACCAGAAATAATTTTGACAAGATGATGAAATGTTGGATGATGAAACCTAATAGTTTCGTGCCCAAGGTGGATGATCTCTATCCTATTATTTGGTTCAAGGAACCTTACTCTTTACTCGCAGCCATGCTTTACAGGCTTTTTGGTCTCCCCAATTGTTCAGTTTTCAAGGCTGAATGGGCTCCCATAGCCCATCATGTGTTAACAATAGGTGAATCCTTTCCCTGGGCATCCATCCTGTCATCAGAAATTAAGAGACAAATTCAAAACTATCAAAAGGCACCCACCTCAAAGAAGCCACATTTTTATCTATCATCCTACATCCTTGATGTCTTCTGCACTGACTTTCAATATCCTAAGTTGGGGTGGAATTGGACTCCTGAGACTCCACCAGTTCATATATATCATTCTGCATTATGGGAAAGCAATTATCTACCCTTGCTTTATGAAATTTGTGACCACTTCATGGGTACCATTTATTTTAAATTATTTCACTAGGAAGCTCATGCCTTCTCAGCAGATGCCAGAACCTTCATCAACACCATTGGGGACTGGTATGTTTATGAGTCTTTTGCATATATCAGAGTTGGGGAAGTGACATTATTCACCTGTTTTCCATAATTGTACCTGACAAGTTGATTATTCAAGAAGTTTCCTATCAGACTGTCACTGCTGGAGTCTACAAGAAACTTACGGATCCTAAAAAGAGAGGCCGGCCTAAGTTCTCTCTAAATCTTGACCCACTAGTTATTCCTACTTCAACCTGGGCTGCTGTACTTGGTGATCAGTTGGCTCCTTTGAAGTTCGGAAAAGCACCCAAAAGAAAGCATGATCCCAAGAAATTCTTGGATGCACACTTCAAGCAATATCACAGGAAAATGGACTATGTCCATGAATATTTTCCAGATGACTCTATCTATCAAGGGGTGAACACCTTCCCTGAAGTGTTAGCAAGAGCCAAGAGCTTGGATGAGCAGCGACAGATTATGGCATTTAAAAAATAAATAAAATATCAGGTTTATGGGCAAAGAACCTTGGAGTTGAATATCATTGAACAGGTTAGAAGGAGAAGAGAACAAAAGCAAATTCAGCTAGCCAATGCTGCCTTAATGCTTACTTATACAGATGGAGACAAAGGTAAAAATCCCATGGAGGAACCTCCTCAGATTAAAACCACTGAGCAGGTTAAAGCCTTGTTGCATACATCTCAGAATTTTCAGCAACATTTGGAAAAATTGACTTCAGTGTTGGGTACCAAGATAGATGAATTGCCTAAGGTTGCTATGAGTGTTCAAGTAACTACTGCAGCTTTGCAGCTAGTTGATGAATCGACAATGATTGAAGATAATCCTCCTAAGAGACAGAAAGTTTAGGTTTCCACATCTGAAGTTCCTACTGTTGATCTCACTAATAGTGGTGTAGAAGATGAGCCATAGGCTGTAGTTCAAGTGACTGAAGAAGTACCTGAAAAGGTAACTGACAAAGTTGTGGAAGAAGTCACTAGGGAAGTGACAGACAACTCATAGTCACTTACAAACTTGTTGGACAGTATTGAAATGGACCATTCTGATCTTGATCAACCAATTTTGGAACTTACCTCTACTAACCCTGACATCACAGTTCCATCACTTTTGTTACCGCCTATCTAGGATCTTTCTATTTTTCCTACAGGGGAAATCCCACCACTCTCTATTTCACAGTTTTTTCACACTTTGACTCATAGGGTGACCCCTTTTCCTAGTAAATCAGTTTCTTTTTCCATTCCTTCCTCTATACTTGTAGAAGCCTAGTCTTCGACTGGCCTCCTGCAATTACCCACATCTACTTCATCATTACCCACTGACAGAGATTCAGTCACAACTACTTCTTCATTACCATCAACTGCTAATGGTGACCAAGTTCTCCTTTCTGAAGCTATCACTTCAATCCCTTCTCCTATTATTCTCTCATAAATTCCTCAAATTGTTTCTACCCCTATGATTGTTCCTCAAGTTACCATGCCTATGCCCGATGCCATGGCCACTCAAACTACCTCATTGGTTTCAACAGAAAATGTTATTTTAGTCACTTCTGAAGTAATAACTGAATGGGAGGATGATGAAATAGTCCCTCTTGGACATTACTTCTATAGTAAGGATAATAAGGTAGTGGTAAAGAGGGGTAAGAAGAGAAGCATTGATAAAAAAAGGCTTAGAAGTGTTTGTTCCTAACTAGATAGTTTGGGCTCAACAAGCCAGTAACCCTCAGACAGGGGCAATTGAGGCAGCTACATCCCTAGGGGCATTTGTAGGAGCAAACCTTGATTCAATACAGGTTCTCAATAGAGAAATTGATCAGAAGAGGGAAGAAGTGGAGAACCTTCAAGAAGAGCTGGAAAAGGAAAAAGAGGAACATCAAATTTATGTTGATGATCTTAGAAGGATTTGGGAAGATAAGTTGGGAGATGAGGAGCACAAGAGCCAATGTTTGCAGGTTGAACTTCAGAGGTTACAAGCTGAGAATTCTACCAATGTTCAGCAAATTGCTCTATTACAAAAACACTGTGAGGATTCAATTGCAAGTGCAGCCTCTTCTACTTTCTTCAAGATGACATCTCAGGAATTGAAGGGCTTGGCTTCTCAAGTCAATAAAGAGTATCACGAATACCTGGAAAAGTTATTTTGCACATTGGATGAAATTTGAGAAACTCATATCACTTTTGGCAAGATGCTTAGTGCCTTTGAAAGGCAGGAAGGTAAAAGGATTGAGGCTTCCAAGGCATATAATAACATTGTTGAATGGCAGAAGTACAACAAAGACATTCCAGAAGGATTTCCCATGCTTAGCAGTTTTCAATTTAAAAAGATCAGAGGTACATTGAATACTTGGTTGGAAATAAACGAATCAGTTGATGATATTCTTAAGAAAAACCGATCCATCTGTAGCAGGTGATGGTATGCAGTAGATAATGTTCTGTTGGCTCTCCAGTTGCCTGCCATGGAACTCATCGAAGATGCCTGTCCACCTAAATTGAATATTGAGGAAGTTGAGCGTAAGTTTGATGAAGTTCAACAGCAAATTCAACTTCTAGAAGAAGTCAAGGTTGATGATGTGGAGCAGTTGATTAGGAATTTGGTTTCCCTAGAACGTAAGATCCAAGTCTATAGCTATATATGGCATAAGCTAGCAAAGAATGAGATGGATACATTTGAATGCAATTCCCAGTTGGGACTCGAGTCAGCAAATTATGCTATGATAGATGAGTTGTTAGAGATTTGGGGCAAATGGCAAGATGTCCTAGGACATTAGGTTATTTTTTATTTTGTGGATCCCTATTTTTTGTGGATATTCATTTTTGTACCCTATTGTAGTTCTTATTGGACAGATGCCTCTTTTGAAAAGGGGTGGATAATTTTGGGATTGGGAATCAACAGGAGACGACTGGGGATTCTCTGTCTTACTAGAGCTTTGTAATTTTGTTTGCAGAACTCATTAAGACAGTAAAGTAATCTCATTGAATCTTTTCCTGTTTATTGTTCAAGTTTCTTTAACAACGCCTGATTTTGTATCTCAAATTGTCATCTACAGTATGTGATACCTTTTGCATGTATGAATTAATGCACAGGTCTGTTGTACTGATTTCTCTTATGGCTGATCTATGTATAAAATATCTTGTTGAATTTATTTAATTAAGATATTTTTCTTTATCGATTTCTGCAAATGATTCACATGCTATTTGATCAATGTTAATTTTTCAATTGACACAGTGATCACAGATTGATCTTGAATAGGTTTAAATTACTTGAATTATTCTCTTTTAATTTTCATTAATTAGTGATGATTTAAGTAAACAAGTAAAATGCATCTTTTACATTTCTGTTGTAGTTGGCAAACATGCTTGATCCTTTCACATCAAGACTGATCTGCACAACAACAAGTCTTCCTTATAATAGATTCTAACTTAGATTAGGATCCCTCCCCTCGTGCTCTCCACGTGCTTTGGGGATGGCCCCATAGATCATGCTGACATCCGTAGCCGGGGGATAATGCTCCTCGAACTGAAGTTTACTTGTGGAAGTAATTGTAAATAAGTAACTTAACACATTTACATTAGTATCATAATAGTATCATTATACGAAAGCTATTCTATTCTTTCTTTCTTTTTTTTTAATAGAAAATTTCTTTTTTTTAAATAGAAACATTCTTTCCTTTTGTTTTTTTAAATCGAAGCATTATTTCTTTTTTTCTTTTTCTAAATAGAATGAAATCTCATAAAAAGAATGAAAAGTGTTGTTAGGTATTATTATTTTTTAATTAAAGCCCTTCATGCTAGAAGGGAGGTATGAATATATAACCTTCAAATGTCAATTTAAAATAATAAAAAATGCAATTTTTGATTTGAAAAGTGTTCAAAACTGCAATTTTCATTTGTAATTGTTCAAATTTTTAAGGTGAAAAGCTATAACATATAAAAATAGTTTTTCTTGACTTCCGTTTTCCGACAACAAGGATCGGCCGCCCCTTCTTTTTATAGTTAAGTAGGAAAACCTGTATCCAACAATTTAGCTATATCCATAATGGAGAACACAAGAAGGATCGACCGACCCTTCTTGCAGTGTCAAAATATTATAAAAAGAATATTGGTAATAAGGGTCGATGGACACTTCTTGCAGTGTCCAACTATTATGAAAATAATATGGGGAATAAGAAGGGTCGGGTGACCCTTCAATTACGAGGGAATTGTAAGAATAGAACACCTTGGAATTTATATCATATAAAAATGGTTTGCCCTAACTTCCATTTTACGACAAGAAGGATCGGCCGCCCCTTCTTTTTGTTGTTAATTATCAAAACCTTTATCCAGGAATTCATCTATAGCCATAATGGATAATACAATAAGGATCGACCGACCCTTCTTGGAGTGTCGAAATATTATGAAAAGAATAATTGGAATAAGAAGGGTCGGCCGACCCTTCATTTAGGATGGAATTGTAACAGTAGAACACCTTGGAGAAAGATCGGTCGCTCTTTCTCTGAGAATATTTCCACTTGCCAGCAAAGTCTTTAAAGCAAAACTTCTATAAATTTTGTTGTTAAAATGTTGATATCTAGTATCCTAGGGTGACACATGGAATGATCATATTGTGACACGTGGCATATTTGATTTGGCACACTGAGTATAGGGAGGTTACTATTTTTTATTTGATTTGGCACATTAAGTATAGCGAAGTTACTAATGCGGGTTTAACCACAACACGATCAGGAAAGGAAAATTCACTCAGTAGTTTTAAGGATTATGCACATGCAAGATTACCCTGTAGTTGGAATGCTAATTGAAAAATTAACATGAATTTATTAATTTATGTTAATAATTTGCAGAAATAGATAAATGTTCTAATTAAATAAATTCACTTAAAACATAAAACACACACAGATCATGAGTAAAGACAAATCCAAATTGTAGATCAAACTAATCAAAGGCAAGAGGCAGGATATGATTAAACATGACAGTGCTATGCAAATAAAACTAATCAGAGGCAAGATAGCTGATTAAAGAGCTTTTGTTTGGTGATTAAAGAAGAAGATATGAACAACCCATCAATATAGAGCTTATGATAATGAATTCTATACCAACTTTAGCAGAAAATGGTAGTGGATGCTTGAAATGAAAGCAACAGAGCATAATATTTATGACTTATGTCTTGATACAACACTTATCCAAGCATGAAAAAGCATAACGGTATGAATTAAACAGTGAGAGAAACATTCACATAAGAGAAGAAGTAAATAGACTGTAAGACGAATAAAACAGAAATCTCTGATAGAAAACCTTGCTCGGCCTAGCAAGATTTTATTAAGATATATCTCAGAGTACTTAATAAAACATGGAATTCACGAGTCCAACAAAAGTTTCCAACTTTTTCTCCTTATATTACATTGCTTACATAGATGCTCAGAGCCTTCTGGCTCGAGCTGCCTCAATAGGAAGTTGTTACAATGTAGGTGACACCTATTCAAAAAGGTTCACCACCCTTAGGAATTAGTTACAACAAAATGACAATGCTGGTAAAACTGGCTCAATTGTCTTTTACAAAATTACTCAGCATTTTTACCGAAAGACAACAGACTCTAACAAACTAAACAAAATGCTTCACGAATATTTCCTCCATACTGCTATCCCACAATCATCGAATCTTCAGCAGTTCAATATCAACTTTCCCTTCCCATATTTCTCAACGAGCTTCCATAGCTCGGCAGCTAGCAGCTCTGAGGTGGCCAACTCCTTCATTAAGACTCAGATCTCAGTATGGTCCCTATAAGAGTAGCTTCGCAGATGTGCACTAGCCTCCTTGAACATCATGCTTAACTCAAAATCCTTTGCCATTTTCTCCACCACTGTCTTCCCTGATAGTAACTCATCCATACCTGCAAAATCATTGAAATGCACTTTACATCCTGCCAATTTCTTCTGATATTCTTCTTTTGTGAGCATTGTTCCATCCTCCTCCCAAAAGAGAGGTAACCCTTTCTTGAACAAAGGGTCAAACATGTCTTTGAAATACTTGATCTGTTGTGCCATGACATCTATTTTAGCTTGAATAGCCTTTACCTGCTAGTGCTTGTGCATCACTTTTTTGGCTCCAATGATGATGGAAACCCTATCTGTTACACCAGTTGTCTTGACCTACTCCTCAGATAAGCCGTTCAAGAATTCGATGGCATTCTCAGTATACTCTACAGGTTTTTTGTTCAATTTCTCATTTGCTGCTGTCACACTACTCTTGGCTAATTTTATCACCGTTTCCTTGTCCAAGACAAAATCGAGGAAGGGCCTCAATTTCCCTGCTTCTTCAACAATGCCATCCCATATTACCTACCTGGCCTCTAGCAAGGAAGTCTGCCCTGTAGCTTGTCTTTCCAACTCATCATATTTACCCTGCAACTCTTGGTGCTTGGCTTCCCAAGCCTCCTTTTCTCTTTGTGCATTATCCTTCAGGGTTTTTAGATTCACATTCTGCTTTTTTAATATTGTTATTTCCATGTCTTCTAGACTAGATTCGGCTATGGCCCCTACCAAGGAGAAATCATCAACCTCTATGGATGGAGTGGCCATGATTTCTACTTCTTTCTCTTTCTGCTTCAATCTCTTCTCAATCTCTTCCACTCTGGCCTTTGAGATTTTCTCACTTTCCACCACAGTGGCTATATCTATCTGCGATTGTTTTTCCTTCGCTTCAAACTTCAATAGCTTGGCCCTACAGTCTATCAAGTCAGCCTACAAATTCTCCTTCTTTTCCTCCAATTATGTTAGCTCAGAGACGTCTACTAACTGGGTAGAGGGGATTTTCAGCCCCTTTTTTAGAGATCGGATGATGTTGTCTTTTTTGTTGAGTAGGTTTTGAATAATGGCTCTTTTATCAGGCTAGCCCTCATTGGCCACTATGTCACCCTGCAATTTTTTTTATCTTTGCCTTATGAGATTTGTGTTAAATTTTGAGCATTAATTCACAATACTCTAGGATATTCACTGAGAGAATAACATATACAGTATATCAATGCATAACAATCACAATAAACATCACAAGAATCAAAAGCATGAGAGACAAGAGACACAGAGTTTCCATGTGGAAAACCCTAAGGTGAAAAACCCCACAACTTCCTCAGAGATAGAGAGAGAAATGGCTCAACCAAAGTACAACCAAAATACACTGAGATAGTCTCCTAGTAGCAAATGATCCTCCTCCTCACTAGTGCGCCACTTTCTGAGTGAAGGAAGTGTGAGTTTTCGAGTGATCCAAATAGAGATCTCCCGATCTCTATTTATACTAACTTGTTTGCCGAGTTACACTATGGGGCCAACTTGTCTAGCTAGGTACATCCACAATATAATATATATTTCAGGGCCGACCCCACACATGGTGGTCTAATAACCCATCGCCAAGTACACACACTTGCGACACTTGTCAATACACATGATGACACTTCCTTATAGAGGAATAACACATCTCTTATAAGGGTACAATAAATATATATGAAATACATTCCGAAGTTACATATACATCAACACTCCCTCTTCACTAGGAAGGTATTTCTCGACACAGTTCTGCTAGACAAGTCTTCTTCTTGGGATCATCATCATCGTCACTGCTGCTGCTATCTCAACCAATCTCTGACTCTACTCATCATAGAAAGTTCTACAGAGCCAGTCCTTTTTCATACTGGATGAAGGCCCACCACCTGTAGGTCTTCATCATCACTGACCATACTGTGGATTCCTCAGGACTTATTACGTGAGTCAAAAAAATATTGAAAGAGCATCCCAGGACTGATTATGAGCACACAGCTCAACCTATCGGATCTCCCAGGATCTTTTACATGCTATTGCACAACCTGTGCACAGCCACAGAGTATCACGAAGCACAACCCAGATGCACACACACAGCACTTACACTCACCGGCATGGGAGGACCAACCTACTACCATCCATGAAAGGCTCACAGCACTTACATCAACGACCATGGGAGAACACATTTTCCACCATGTCGGAAAGGCTCTACACTTACATCAACGCACATGGGAGAACACATCTACCACCATGTCGGAAAGGCTCTGCACTTACATCAACGCACATGGGAGAACACATCTACCACCATGTCGAAAGGGCTCTGCACTTACATCAATGCACATGGGAGAACACATCTACCACCATGTCGGAAAGGCTCTACACTTACATCAACGCACATGGGAGAACACATCTACCACAATGTCGGAAAGGCACTGTGCATCTGTGTCTTCGGAAGTCATCACACATAATCCAACTGATTATGTAATGTATCCACTTGATACATATGATCATCCTGATCATCATCATTGTACCATCCTGGTACATATCATCTGGAGCAACATCCTGAAGCTCGACATCATGATCATCCTTATCATACAATGCATCTACCTGATGCATACCAAGTATCTACCTAATACATATCATCATACATGATCCACCTAATCATATAATGTATCCTCCTGATACATACATGGATACATGATCCACACAATGTATCCACCTAATATGCATATCAACACACATGATCTAGCTGATCATACACAGTATCTACCTGACACATATACAGATACATGGTCCAAGCATCCAACATGATGCATATACAAAATACATACAAATGATCCAACTGATCATATCCAGCATCCAACATGATGCATACATATACATATAAATGATCCAACTGATCATATCTAGCATCCAACATGATGCATACATATACATATAAATGATCCAACTGATCATACAGAGCAGAAACTAGAACATCATCCTGATGCTCATCATCCAGCGCTTACATCCACAGCCATGTGAAGGATCCTCCTTCCAACATGCTTGGAATGGCTTCAACAAATGTCTCCATCACTTCTTCCTTGAAGTGTCATCGATCTGGAGAACACCTAGCCTCTCTCTGAAGTACTCAAACTTCACTCTGGATAATGGCTTCGTCAATACATCTGCAATCTACTCGTCTGTCGCAGCATACAGGAGCTTCACTGCTCCTCTCTGCACCATATCCCTGATATAGTGATATTTGATCTCTATGTGCTTCGACCTGTCGTGAAACACTGGGTTCTCGGATAGCTTCACACAACTCTGGTTATCACAGAAGATACCGGTAGCATCCAATGGGAGACCAAATAACTCAAACAGTAGCTTTCGAAGCCATACTGCCTCACAGCTAGCTGAACAGGCTGCAACATACTCTGCCTCAGCTGTACTCAGTGCTATGTAGGACTGCTTCCTACTAAACCAAGAGATCAAACCTGATCCCATACTGAAGAAGCACCCAGATGTGCTCTTCCTATCTGCAGCACTACCTACCAATCTGAATCAACACAACCTTGTAGGTTAAACTTTTGATTCACTTCATACTTGAGCCCATAATCCACTATACCCTTCAGGTACCTCAGAACATGCTTTACAGCAATCAGATGAACACTCCTCGGATCTATCAGGAACTAACTCAATGTGTTCACAGCAAAGCAAATATCTGGTCTCGTGTTCGTTAGGTACATCAAGGACCCAATCATATGACGATACATAGAGACATCAACCGGCTCAGATGAAGCATCACAAAGAAGCTTCAGATTCGATGCCATAGGTGTGGCCATGGCCTTACAATCCATAATCCTAAACCTCTTCAGGATATCTACAATATACTTCCCTTGTCCAAGGAAGATCCCATCTATACTCTACCACACCTCCATACCTAGGAAATAGTGCATCATCCCTAGGTCCTTCATGTCGAACTCAGTAGCAAGCTTCCTCTTTGTATCTACAATCAATCTGTCATCTCCTGTTACAAATAAGTCATCCACATACAGGAGCAGAATCATAGGATTCCCTTCCTCAACCTTGTACTAAAGGTTGGAATCCGCTTTACTCTTGGTAAAGCCCAAGCTAGATAGGAAATTGTCCATCCTACCATACCAAGTTCTAGGAGCTTGCTTCAAGCCATACAAGGCTTTCTTCAATCTGCACACATATGACTCCTTGTCATGTGTTTCAAACTGAGTGGCTGCTCCACATATACTTCCTCTTCAACTACACCATTCAAGAAAGCAGTCTTGACATCCATTTGGTGTATTTTCCATTTCATTGCTGCAGCCATGGCAAGTACTGTTCTGATGGAAGTATACCTAGATACAGGTGCAAAAGTTTCTTCATAATCTATTCCCTCTTTCTGAGAGAAGCCACGAGCTACGAATCTTGCCTTGTATTTCTCTACACTGCCATTGGCAGCATGCTTGATTTTGTAGATCCATATGGAAGTCATAACAAACTTCCCTTTAGGTCTTGGGACTACATCCCAAACATCATTCTTCATGATCGACGGATCATGGCATTCTTCCCATATCCTGGGAACTTCAATATCTTCAATAGATATCTGTGTTGCTGGAACAAATGTTGTAGTCCTTCTTTCGTAGGTGAAGGTATACGGTCTTTCGTACAAAACAATTTAAATTGCATGATTAGAAACATCTCATAATTTTCAGAACAAATTCTTACACATAAAGAAATATGTCACACAGTCATGCGATTATTTTAGCCAATGCTTCAATACAACATTTATCCATATCCCGTAACTTTCTAGATGCTTTCGAATCTCTACCAGAACATTGTTAAGAGTGTGCACAATTCTCAACATGTCAGCAAAGAGGTTTCATTCTAGATAAGTAGCAATGGAATGTTGTACAGTGCCATAGGCCACTTACCCATCACATGCATATCAGTAGTATACTATTCATTAATGCACAATTACTTAAACAAACAAATATGCAAGAAATGATAATTGAAATACTTATATTTGTTTGTTTGTTGGGTGGACTCCCTCTGAGTGTTTGCTTCCTTGCAGGAGCTGCTGAAGTAGCTTCTTCTACACCTTTCTATTGTGAAATGTAGAGGGATGGTCAACTCCCTCTAGATATCTGCATCCTTGCAGAAACTATTGGAGTGTGCTCCCTCTTGATCTTTTGTTCCTGGATTACCTGTCCTTGAACTTATATACATCCTTGGTCCTTATGCATGCTTATTAGTATCATCATTGTGTTAACCTTGAGGTCTCATACATAATCATTAGTATAATCTTAATATTATCAAAACACAATAATCTCAAGCATGTAGAGTCAGGACCATTTCAAACAGAAATAATAAGCATTCTTATGGTTAGTCATAAACATAATATACCTAAACCCGTGATTACTCAAACCTAAAACTCTTCTGGTTAGTCATATCATTAATTAAGGTAAGAAACATAATATGCATAAGTCCTAGATTACTCAAACTTGTAACTTCAAGAGTAATCATTATCAATCATACAAAAGTATACGATATATATAACAAAACATACCTGGTCATCATATTTGCTAGTTATGTCTAGCAATGTGTTCTTGTTCTCTTCAATTACCTGCATAACTCATTAGTTAACTTTTGCAAAAACAAATTATACATACCTCTATGTGATCCATGACTATTGATGAATCTTTGTCTTCATAGCATGTTCAGGTTGTCCCTTTAATTTGTACAATCCTCCCTCTTGCTCTCCAATCACTACTGTATCATCTATGGTCTTTCCCTTTTGCCACATTATAACTTGGCCATCCACAAATGCAACCTTCATACCTTTTGCATCCAATGCAGAGATGGAGAGTAAGTTCTTCTTGATCCCAGGTACATAAAGGACTTCTTTCATCTTCAAAGATTTTCCAGAATCTAGGTTGTAGGAGGCTTCACCACTTCCTTTGATTGGGTATTGATAATCATCCCCAAGTTTCACCTTATGGGGTGATCCATGTTCAGATAAATTCACAAAAGATTCCTTAAACCCATTCATGTGTTTGGAAGCCCCACTGTCAATTAACCAATCATTACAACCATGGGAGATAGTACCTGTGAGAGCAGAGATTAGAACATACTCTTCTTCACTTGATGAGTCATCATCACTATCATCACTTTCTACCCTAGCCTTCTTCTTTGGTGGTTCATAA
Organism: Larix kaempferi; assembly: GCA_027924585.1. Lineage (NCBI taxonomy): Eukaryota > Viridiplantae > Streptophyta > Pinopsida > Pinales > Pinaceae > Larix > Larix kaempferi. The sequence continues at coordinate 16,193,109 of BSBM01000767.1, read as the reverse complement.
TCTTCAACAGCATGACCATGATCTCTTTTCCTACTGCCCTTCTTCTTCTTGATGTTGTTGTTCCTTTTGTTCTTGGGACATTCTGAAGCAAAATGACCTTTCTCATTACATGAGAAGCATCTGAGATCTTTCTTATCTTTATGTTTATGATAGTGTGAAGATTTCTTGGCATGAGAGTGCTCTCTCTTTGACCTTCCTTTCTTGGTGTGTACTGTGAGATCTTGATCTTCACTTCCCATCTTTTCTTCTCGAGCCACAAGCCTTGCTTCTTCTTGAGAACATTCTTCCCGCAATCTGTTGAAGGAGATCAACTTCTTCCTTGCACAAATTCCTTGAATAAAGGAATCCCATGACCTGGCTAGGCCATTTAGAGTGGTCATGACAACTTCACCATTCTCCACCATTTCATCTACCACTTCCAATTGTTCCTTAATCTGGGAGACCCTAGAAAAATAAGATTGAATGGTTTCTCCATTCTGAAACTTTACTCCTTTCAATTGGTTCTGCAGGGTCATCTTTCGATTTATGTTCTTCCCTTCAAATAGCTTGGTCAAAGAGTCAAACATCTCCTTGGGTGTCTTTAGAGAAGACACATGGGGTATGAGATGGTCTTTGATAGAATCAGCAATGATTCTCTTTGCCTTGACCAAGTTCTTCTTATGTAATACTTTAGCCTCTTCATCCTCTGGGATAGGGATGTCTTCTTTTATATATGAGTCCAACTCATTCTCTTCCAGGATTAACCCAATCCTATACTTCCAAGCTCGGAATTTATCAGCCCCTTCAGGCTTATCCTCAAGCTTGGTGTGGTGAGAGATATTAAAGAGTATTTCAAATGGAAATAGAAAGGATTTAGGTCTTACCACTTGAAATGCTGAAAACTGGATCTGGTCCCGGATTAGGGTTTGTCGGAAAAACCCTAAAAATTCAAAATGTGAATTTCAACTTTCAGAAAGGATAGAAAAATGTGCCTTGATGAGCTGATCAGCCTGGTGTATTCAGAATTTGAGATCAGCAAAGCTTTACCCTTCAGATTTTCCTTTCTGTCCTCACGGGTTCACTAGGGAGAGCCCTGAATTAGGGTTTGAGTTTTCTGGAGATATACCCAGCCAAAAATCTTGATCCAAAGCTCTAAACTTCGATTGTTGCAAGGCGCTTCCAGCTATGTCTTCAGATTTCAGAAATTCCTATTTTTGTGGAAACCCTAATTGTTAGGTTCAAATCTGAAAATGCTCAGAATTGAATTATGATTGGACAGATAGATTCTCCTTGATGAGTAGAGTCAATCTACTATACTGCTTTTCCAAAAACTGTGGAGAGAAACCCAATAAATAAGAAACTCAGGTTTTCATCACTGCAAAATGTCTTCTTCTCAGGTTAGCTCTGATACCATGTTAAATTTTGAGCATTAATTCACAATACTCTAGGATCTTCACTGAGAGAATAACATATAAAGTATAACAATGCATAACAATCACAATAAGCATCACAAGAATCAAAAGAATGAGAGACAAGAGACACAGAGTTTCTGTGGGGAAAACCCTCAGGTGAAAAACCCCACAACTTCCTCAGAGATAGAGAGAGCAATGGCTCAACCAAAGTACAACCAAAATACACTGAGATATTCTCCTAGTAGCAGATGATCCTCCTCCTCACTAGTGCGCCACTTTCTGAGTGAGAGAAGTGTGACTTTCCGAGTGATCCAAATAGAGATCTCCCGATCTCTATTTATACTAACCTGTTTGCCTAGTTACACTATGGGGCCGACTTGTCTAGCTAGGTACATCCACAATGCAATATATATTTCAGGGCCGACCCCACACATGATGGTCTAATAACCCATCGCCAAGTACACACACTTGCGACACTTGTCAATACACATGACGACACTTCCTTATAGAGGAATAACACATCTCTTATAAGGGTACAATAAATATATATGAAATACATTCCGAAGTTACATATACATCAACAATTTTTTTTCCATCTTTTCCTGCTTGAGCTGGCTGGAAACCTTACTCTTACTGACCTGTACCTTTGATAGCTCCAAAGCTGTCCTCAACAGTTTAGTATAAATAACATCCTCGATTTCTTTGTGCAATTTTATTACATCTAGGACAGGGATGTCATCTAAATTCATCCTTATCTCAATGGCCTTGCTCTTGGTGGCCAAGGCCAAACTCAGGGTGTTCTGAGTGAGGCTCCTGCTAGTCACTAGAGACACTTCTTTGCTTGAAATTTGCCTTAGTTCAGTATATAACTTGGAATCCTCTGAGGCTTCCCGTGGGTCCACCTTGTATTCATCTATCAACTCATCTCTAGTCTTGCCTAAGACAGCAGGCTGAGTGGTTGCTGGGTTAAATACATAATCTTTGATCTCAAATGATGGTAGCTTATCCACTTGTTTCTTTTTTCCTTTACGAGTCCCCACTGGTACTGGCTGCTGCTTAGATTCGTCATTTTTCTACCTCTTTGGGGCTCTCTCAGCTTCCCCTTCTGTGTCCATAGGGACACTGTCAGCTACCTTGCTGGAGTTTATTAAGTTGATGGCCATAGGCATGGCTGTTGGCACTGAGAGGACTAGGCTACAAGAGCCAGGCACTGTGGGTGGGTTCCCTTGTGTCAACAGGGAGGAGCTCTCATGTGTGTCTATTTCCATTTGGCTCCTACTAGGAAATTCCAATAAATTTGCAGCTTCTGCCATGCCTGGAATTTCGAAATGCACAAAAGCCTTCATGTTGCTTTCCTTCCTCCTATTGGAAATGATGTGGTGGGGATCATAGTTTAAGGTTGTTTCTATTTTGAAACCCATCTCCTTTATCTTGCATTTGATGGCTATAAGAGCTCCTTTGTTTTTGATTAAGAATGGACCTACAGTCCATGGAAACACAATATCAGAGCCCTTTCTATGATCTAGAAAGTGCTCAGCTTCTGCCTTCAATTTTTTTCTGATGAATTCTAATGCAAACATTATGGGGGTCAGGAAAACTGGTAGCACGTGGGGTGCATAAGCAAACCCATAAACCCTGATGATTGTGCCATGCTCTGAAAGGAACCAATCTCTGACCCTCTTCTCAGGAGAAAGCTGTAGTAACTCCTGCATTTCTAGCAATACTCTAGGCAACTTCTTTTGGAAAATGACCTGATAAACCTCAAACATGAGCTCGTCATGGAACTTGGTGTAATCAGTGTACATATCCTGAGTAAGTAGTACCTCAGGCATTTGCAAGTTTTCCTCATTGAATGCCAGGAACATTTTTAGTAAGTAGGACTGAAATCTGAAAATCCTTGTTTCCTGGAAATTCTTTAGCTGGGAGTGTATACTTTCAACCAAAACTTCATCAAACCTGAGGCATACACATTGGGTAGATTGGCTTGGGTCATCTGATTCCAGGGGGCAAGTGCCTAAGACAAAAAGAAAACTTATTAGAGGTTCTGTCACATACATATCAGAGTCTAGACCTAGGAATTAGCTCATCATGGCGATAACACCTCTGGATTCTTCCGTGAATAGTCTGGCTTCAACTGGGAAATTCTACTCTTGTATTTGGATAGTAGGATTCAAACAGGACCTATAGAAATTCTGTTTTACTTCAACAGGGGATTGTCTAAAAAACTGGATTAGGGCTTCCTTGGTATACCCTATAGCTTTCTGGCAAAACTATTTTGGGACTGACAGGGATTTTCTAAGGGTTTGGGTATCAATTTCACAAATGATATTCGACTTGGAAGCGTCCATGATTTCCCTCTTGATAGAAGAGTAGTTATAGGCGCACCATTCAACAAATTCAGGAAAACCAGGGGTTTGGCCGACTGTAAACAGATGGAAATAGGATTGGTGGACCTGGTGCACGTCTATACCTCACTCCCTAACCAGTTTCAACTTGTTTTTTACAGTTTCCATGGGGTCATCGGTCATCATAGTGTTGTAGACCTCTGCATCTCTGTCTGTAAACAGTGTTTCTATGGGTTCTCTATCACTCAATTCAGCCATTAAATAGTTTATTGTAGAGCAGATAACCTACCTATTTTTTTGAGGTTGGATTGGGCCCCTGGTTGACCTGTCTGTTTCTTCACAGCTTGCTCATGTCACTTTTGGATGCAAAATAGGAATCCAACTCTCCGTGCAGACAAGTTTTTTATATTATTTATCCTTTGCTATCACCCCTGCATCTCTTGCGGCTTGGAAGCTTCCCTGACCGTCCATTTTCCTGATCCTTGGTGGCCTCGAATCCCGCCACGTGTCGCCTCGAATCCTAGCCGTCAAACGTTGCGACTTTTACCAACTTCAAGGATTTGGCTTGTGTTGATGTTTCGTGCAAGTTAGATCCGCGAACAAAACCTCGACCATAGATATCGGCCTCCTTAGATCTGCGTCATCCAAACCCGTAAGCCTCTACCAAAAGTTCGCAGATCCGAAAGTTTGTTTGCTCAGCACATGTCGTATCGGCGAAGTAGTTCCCAACCGTCGATATGTTCCATTGGCCGTTGATCTGTTACTTAAGATGCTTGTGGGCTAAACCTCCTGCCTCCGTCTAGAAAACCTCACCCTTTTTGCGCGAAGCGTGCTCATGATTGTAGATCTTCACCACCTTCGATCTAGACCATTTATTTGCACAGATATGTAACTGTAGGCGGACCTCAGCAATTTAATTATCCTCGCAAAGTTTTGGGCTTGGGATTTGATAAGTTCACCCTTGAGGCCGTCAATACCTACCCAGATGATTCTATTTTTCTCAAACCACCGAGGCTTTCTCCGTTCTTTTTAGAAATTGAGCCTCCCAGTTTTATCTAGGACAACGCTAGTGCTAACACCGACAAGCTAAACGGGCAAGCTAAACTTCATTTTAATCACCCGATGTAATCTCATCCGCGGGATCAAGACAAATCGACAGTTAAAACGTAAACATGCCGAAAGGAAAAGAAGGGTTGCGGGGTTTTATTTCATAAATATATAAATTCTTTCCGCAATCCTCAATCCGTAATTGTGGGTTGTAGGTTCCAGAAAGAAAATATATCAAAACCAAAAACCAAGATTCCACAATCGTCTAAGTTATAACATATAAAAATCGTTTTTCCCGATTTTTGTTTTCCGAATAGCCAATCAATCGGCTAAGTTATAGCATATAAAAATCATTCGTCCCGACTTCTATTTTTCGACAAGAAGGATTGGCCGCCCCTTCTTTTCATAGTGAATTGTGAAAACATTTATCCAGCAATTCAGCTATATCCATAATGGAATACACAATAAGGATCGACCGACCCTTTTTACAGTGGCGAATTATTATGAAAAGAATATTTGGAATAAAAAGGGTCGTGCGACCCTTCTTACAGTGTCGAACTATTATGAAAATAATATTGGGAATACGAAGGGTTGGCCGACCTTTCAATTATGAGGAAATTTTAAAAATAGAACACCTTGGAAGTTTTAACCTATAAAAAATGGTTTCTCCTGACTTCTGTTTTCCGACAAGAAGGATCGGCCGCGCCTTCTTTTCGTAGTTAATTGTGAAAACCTTTATCCAACAATTTGGCTATATCCATAATAGAGAACACAAGAAGGATCGACCGACCCTTCTTGCAGTACCAAACTATTATGAAAAGAATATTTGGAATAAGAAGGGTCGGTAGACCCTACATTTACAAGGGAATCGTAACAATAAAACACCTTTGGGAAAGAGCGGTCGCTCTTTCTCTGAGAATACTTCCACTTGCTAGCATAGTCTTTGAAGCAAAATGTCTATAAATTTTGTTTTTTAAATGTTGATATCTAATATCCCAGAGTGACATGCGGAACGATCATATTGTGACACGTGGCATATTTGATTTGGCACATTCAGTATTAGAAATATAGTTGGCTCGCATAGAATATTGGCTCGTATAGAATATTTTTTCCTATGAGCACCGCTGAATTTGGCAGTTTGAGTATAGCGGATCATATTTTAGTATTTAGGTAGTTACTTTGAGGATAATTACTTGATTTTAGGTGCAGCGGATAAACCACTTCTAAATGCCAATTATTCTTAAGCACAATTACAACACTTAACGACAGTTAGTGCGCAAATTACGACAATTATCACAAATCCAATTTTGTAACAAATAACCATCCATTATCAATCACAATGGCTATAAGTTGTATCAGTTTCCTTTTATAAAACTTTAATGAAAATGAGAAAATACAACTTTTTGTTGACCAAGTGGAAATTTAGAAACACAACAATTTTGTTGCTTAAAACTGCCACATAAAGAAAAAAATTTAGAAACCAATTTTGTCTACTATCAACCCTTGAGAACATCCACCAATCTGAACACTATTCCCCATATTTTCTCGTTGTGCCTTGACTGCTGCAAGGCCCTTCTCGTTTATTCTAATTTTTTCTACTGCAAGGCCCTTCTTGGTGACCATGCCCATATGATGCTATTTACATCGATCTTCATGTTTTCTTCTGCACCAACAACCCATTGTTGTTGTCTATCTAAGAATTTTTTAAGTATATATATTCCCTGTCCAAAAACGGTTTGGTTTAAATTTTTCCTTTTAGCAGATAAAATAATTACCTATCCATAGTAAATTTTTTATTAATATATATTTTAAAACTGATTAAAATTTCACATTTACATAGAAAATAAAAGTTTTAACTATATAGCAAATGCTCATGGCTGAAAATATTTTCAATGTGTACGTTTATTTCCAGGTATGATATGCATAGAAAGGTCCAATGGTTACGTGTCAAGTTAACAATTTTGAGTTTTCTATTTTAATGCCGAGTTGTTTATGTTAACTTATCAAACAAATTAATGATCATGGAAGAAAAAATTAAAATAAATTAGAAAGGTTAGCTGTAAAATGTAAATCCAAATTCTGCTAAGAGTGACCCACAAAAATTAATGACGGTTTAGAGAATAAAGTGCCCATCAAAAATAAGTTTTGGAGAAAAACGTGACAATTTAACATGACGGTTCCAATATGACAGTACTAGCATCTAACTCCTGATAAATATCACCAATCACCTTAACCAAAGTGCTCTTTTTTATCTGATGGCATTTATACCATGCATTTTGACAGACGTCTATTGTGTCTAATCTCATTGTAAACAAGCTTCTTTTTCTGTCATCTCCTTCTTTGGCCACATGAGCATTTGATCCCATAGAATTTATAACATTCAACTATTGATCGAAGTGGAATTTTTTATATACAAAAATTTGAGCAACATTGTTCGGTACCAATGTTTGAAAGGTGTGCATGATGATTTATTGCAGGCTTGTAAGGTAACGATCTTAAATTTCATTCGAAAATTTTAGAAGAAGCTGGTATATCCACTGCTCACCCCTGGACAACATGCCATACAAGAAAACACCACTTCATCAACCAGAATACCACAGGAGATGTCACCCAAAATTGTTCCCCAAACAAAATCAGTCTCACTCACATTCGTTACAAAACCTATGGAAATGCAATCCTTTCTTTATGAACACTTATGTAACAACTTAACTTTTCTCATAATAAAAGAATATTTATTCTCAGTTGTGATATGTGCTACAATCATCAAAGTAGAAGATGGTATATCATTCACCTCATTCTCAGTTGTTATGATATCTCATTTACGAAATTGTATTGCCTTGTTCGAGTACCTTTAACATGTGTATATTCACAATGAGGAGTACCCGAAAGGACCATCTGTAAAGGACATTCTTCAAAAACATTCCAAATGTATAACATCCAAAAGAACATTATCAAGGTCAAGCAAAGTGTTTGCATGCCATCTTATAATAGAGCCTTCAAATACACCACAATCCTCGCAATTGCGGAAGACTTTATGAACTAAAATACCAAACTCACCAGCATCTAGTACTTTGAATTGTACAATGTCTCCCTTAAAAACAGTTGACACTAATCCCCAAGAAACATACTATGGCTTTATAGAACATTGACGTATCAAATTAACGAGTAGATTCAGATTGATTATTGTTGAAAGCTCTTGGAACAGAAAGCAATGTTTCTGTATTAAAAGCGATGATTCTTTTAATCGGCCATACAACAAAATATCCACTGCTCACCCCTGGACAACATTCCATACAAGAAAACACCACTTCATCGACCAGAATACCAAAGGAGAAGTCACCCAAAAATGTTCCCCTGACAAAATCAGTCTCACTCACATTTGTTACAAAACCTATGGAAATGCAATCCTTTCTTTCTAAACACTTATGTAACAACTTAACTTTTCTCATAATAAAAGAAGTTTTATTCTCAGTTGTTGTGATATGTGCTACACTCATCAAAGTAGAAGTTGGTATATCATTCACCTCATTCTCAGTTGTTATGATATGTGCTACACTCGTCGAAGAAGAAGTTGGTATATCATTCACCCCATTCTCGCGAATAGCGGACCCAATCTAGTTAACGATCTCAGATACAGGCCATTGAATATAACCACCAACATCCTCTGACAATGTATTTGGACCTTCTGATCGATAGGGCAATGGAAAACTTGCATTCAAAGACTTGGTAACATTTACAATGATACATCCTTCATTAATGCTTATATTATGCAAAAATTTTCTTTCTGGAAACAAGATTCCTTCAACAACTTTCAATCCATTCAAAAGTAGGTCCACACATTGTTGAGTACCAAAATCCATTTCATAAATAATATCTGAAATATAAAATAACAGCACACATTGTTCAGAACCAAAATCCAGTTCATAAGCATTTTATGAAATATAAAATAACAGGAGCACATTAACAATCATATTTATTTTAAACAAAGATATAACATAGATTATAATATATAAAAAATGGTTGTCTAGACTTCCAATTTTCTGAATGGTAGGATCGGCCACCCCTTCTTGTAGAAGAAGCGAACACAAGAAGGATCGAACGACCCTTCTTGTAGTCTAGAAGTATTACGAAAAGAATTTTGGGTAGAAGATGCGTCTCCCACCCATTCATTTATGAGCATAACCTACGAATGTCAAGCCATCAATACATGTATTTCCAAAATTGTGAAAAAGGGAAGAATACTGAGCACAACAAGGGTTGGCCGACACTTCATTTACGAAATAAATTTAAATATATTTAATCTACGAAGGCTATGTCGACAATTCTCGGCTTCCAACTTCCACTGTAAATAGTAAGGACTCAGACATCATCTAAGTTCTAACATATAAAAAGGTTTGTCCCGGCTTCCATTTTTCGAAGAGAAGGATCGGTCGGCCCTTCGTATAGGAGATAATTCTGAACAACTATATCCAGCAATTCACCTATATCCAGAATGGCGAAAGAAAGAAGGATCGACCGACCCTTCTTGCATTCTAGAACTATTATGAATACAATACTGGATAGAAGAAGGGTCGGCCGCACGTTCATTTATGAGGGAATTGTAAAATTATTAAACCTATGAAGGCTAGTACATCAATTCATCTATATCTAAAATGGTGAACACCGGAATAATACTGAGCACGGCTAAGTTATAACATATAAAATTGTTTGCCCCAACTTCTAATTTTCGAGAAGAAGGATCAGACACCCCTTCCTTTAGTAGATAATTGTCAAAACCTTTATCTAGAAATTGAAAGATATCCAGAATGGTGAAGACGAAGAAGGATCGACTGACCTTCTTGCAGTCTCAAGCTATAACGAAAAGAATATTGGGAAGAAGAAGGATCATCCGCCCCTTCTTTTATGAGGGAATTCTAAAAATAGAACTTGGAGAAAGAGCGACCAATCTTTCTCTTTGGATATTTCCACTCTCCAGCAAAATTTGTGAAGCAATGTTCCTATGAATTATGTGTATAGAGTGCCGATATCTACTTTAGCCACTCCGAAAACTCATCCCTAGAGGAAGGAGCGGACACTCTTTCTCCTCAGCATCTACTTCCAACACCCCGAAATGGAACAACCTTACGATAGAGCGACCTCGCTTTCATTGACAAAATTTTGACTTGATGGCAAACTCTTTGTAGCAAAACGTGTGTAAATTTTTTCGTTCAAATGTCGAAATCTAGTCTCCGGGGTGACACGTGGAACATTCAGATTGTGCCACGTGGCTTTGATTATTCTAGAATTGATCTTGGCTACACTCGGCGAAGTAGAAGCTGCTATATCATTCACCGCAGTCTTGGACCAAAAGTATGAAAGAATTTTTGTCTGGTTATTAAATTGCAGTCAGAATCTTTCCAACTAATGGCATCACTATCTGCATTGTCATCACTGTTAAATTCATTTTCCAACACGGTCTCCTGCCTAAATTTTAAGAACATTTTTATCAGCTTTAACTCTATTACTAAATGCCTTGGTATCGTATGCAAGACTCACATATGTTCTCATTGCATCCAATAATTTGAGTCATACACCGTGTCCAACTACGCAATACATGGGACTTTTCTAGCCAAGATACTGTATTGGCAAACAATTATACCTTAATATTGTTTAAAGCTAGTATTTGATTGCTTAATTTTATTCAATTAAATTAAATACTTAAATTATATATATTTATATTAAAAGAAATGCAATCAATATTATATAAATTAAGACATAAATTATCAATTTCAAATATTTCAAATAAAGTATTAACGTTTACATAGATCAGTATACTATAGTGAATATTAACTGCAAAATGATATTAAAAAGAAAAAACATGTTTCAATTTGTCGAGTTCATTTCTCGTTATCTTTTCCAACAAACCTAGCCAAATGCTAGAGGATTTGCATAAAACAATATGGAATATATGAAAATAATATGCTACATCACCAAACAAAAAACGTATGCAAGCTGGTGGGAATAGACATTAAACCTGTTAATTCTGTTAATTTAGCCCAGTAATGAGTAACACACGATTTTGCAAATATAACGTTGTGAATTCATATTAATGGACTGTAAGAAGATCACTACCCAGAATTGAATGGTGGAAGAAAATCTAAAGAATCTAAAACGTTCAGTGACTTTAAATTATTGTTACAGATTTAGATTTATGGTTTGAATAATATAAATACCTGCCAATTGAAAAATTAGCAGTCGATTCTTCAAACCAATATTACTGCTCTACCCGCCCAACACTCTTCTCAGTTCCACCTTAGCAAAAGCAAACCTCGATCCTCAAAGAAAACAAAGCTCCAAACTATCAAACACAGAGAGTTTGAACTTTAAGTTTCAATGTAGGCAGTGGGAGGGAAGAGCAGTGTGGTAGGATATCAATGCAGAAAAGTTCGTGACATTTATTATCACAGTGTGGAGGAATATCATCTATACGTCATGACACATAAACACAATCCATCATAAACAGGTGCCTCATAAACGTGATGAGATTATTCACACGAGTGTACAATCCATCATTTACCATTATCGCTGTAGAAACCATTTTAAATGGCGGAAAATATCAACTCCATTCCAACGTACAAACCATTTTAAATGTTCGAAAATATCACCTCTGTGCGAACATACAAACCATTTTAAATGGATGAAAAGATCACCTCCATGCCAACGTACAAACCATTTTAAATGAAGGAAAAGATTACCTCCATGCCAACGTACAAACCATTTTAAATGAAGTAAAAGATCAATCAGGCGACGGAAGATCAAGGGTCCCACTTCCGTTCCGCATCCCCAACATGGATGCTAGGATGAGGGGATGGGTGGTTGCGAAATATGAAACCGCTCTCCACGTGGCAGCACCACATGATTTCGTAAGTTGGAAGGGCAATAAGGAAAACCACCATCCTCCATTTGCAAAACCACCTTCGCCCATCCTTCATGGTCGCCGGAACGTGTGGATATGATGTGGCCCGTCCTCATCACACCTTCTACCCACGCAACTCCTCCATGTCGGGGCTTCTGCCAATGTGTCTCCTCTGTACTAGACTTCCTACCCATGTGGCTTCTCCACATCAACCTGCACATGCACAGTGGAAAACACCTTTCAATAACACAATCACAACATAATTAAAAACCTTTCAATTACACAATCACAACATGCAAGAATGAAATAAAAATGCATCAGAATCAAATGCATAAGATTACTTATCTTTATGCAACACAGATCCAAGCAACTGGCTTTGTAAGAGCGCTTTTCCACTTACTAGCATCAATATAAATGTGTGGTTGTTTATTAGTTGCAGAAAATTATAGATAAAATGAGTTAATTTAACGAAGAAATTCATTTAACACATAATAACACATGAATTGTATATTAATAGAAATCCAACCTACAGATCGATGTATTCATTAAATTGGCAACATAAAACATAGTTCAAAGAAATTTGACAAATTAATATCCAAAAAAGATGGCCAAGAGAAATCGACTGAATTTCATTAATTATGCAAAAAATTACAATGAATCAATACATAAACATTAGAATAAATTTACCTAAATTATACATAATCCAAATTGAATCGACATCCCCACAACTTGCCCTGATATTCTTCTTCCTGTGTCCTCGTGGTGCCATCCTCCTCCCAAAAGATAGGAAGTCCCTTCTTGAATAATGGATCAAACATTTCTTTGAAGAGTTTTACTTGATGTGCTAAAATGTCTATCCTTGCCTAAATTGTGTTCATCTGGTGATACTTATTCACCACCTTCTTTGCCCAAATAATACTAGACACTCTATCCTAAGTTTATGCTAGTTGTTTTCACCTCATCCTCTGTCAGCCCATTCAGAAATTCTATGGCCTTTTTTGCACAGTCCATGGGCTTCTTGTTGAACTTTTCCTTGACTGCTGTTAGGCTTTGCCTAGCTAACTTTATTACACCCTCTTTGTCCAGAATGAAATCGAGATATGGCCTCAATTTCTTTGCATCCACAATAATTTCATCCCAAATGACTTGCTTTGCTTCCTGCAAGGAGGTCTCACCTGTAACCTGCTTTATTAATTCATCATATTTCACCTGTAGCCCTCCTAGAGAGGTCGGCCCAGGTAGAGTAAAGGGAAAGTGGAAGACAAGTATAAATAAGTGGAGGAGGTAGGGTTATTAGACTCTCTATTTATTCATTCATTCACTCACTCATTCTCTCAAGTGAGTAGTGCGCACAAGTGGAGGAGGAGAAATACAAGGCAAGGTTTGTGGCTCGTGGCTTCTCCCAAAAGGAAGGGATATATTATGAATAAACTTTTGCACCTGTAGATAGATACACTTCCATCATTATTAATGGTACTTGCTCTGGTTGCAGTGATGAAGTGGAAGAATTACACCATATGGATGTCAAGACAAATTTCTTGAATGGTGTAGTCGACGATGAAGACTTGTGCTAAAGAACTATGTCGAGAAATACCTTCGTAGTTAAGAGGGAGTGTTGATGTATTTGTAACTTCAGAATGTATTTCACTTGTATATTTTATATTGTATTCATATGGCATTGTACTTCCGACGGAGAGGTTTCATTCCTCTGATCGGAAAGGTCATCATTGTATGTGATATGGTTATCAGACTCCCTACTGGGGTTGGCCCTGAGTATATTAGGATGTTAGAAAAAAATTGCATTAATGAAAAAGATACTACTTATATGCAAGTAATGGGTATTAGTGGTCGATGGTACTGTACAACATTACAGTGCTACTTATCTAGAATGAAACCTCTTTGCTGACATGTTGGAGTAGACTTGCACACTCTTAACAATGTTCTGGTAGAGATGGAAGGCATCTAGAAAGTTACGGGATTAATAAATGCTGTATTGAAGCATGATTGGCTAAGATAATTGCATGACTGTATGACATATGTCTTTATGTGTAAGAATTTGTTCTGAATACTATGAAATGTTTCTAATCATGCAATTGAACTTGTCCCATAGGAAAGACCTTGTACCATCACTTGCAAGAGAGACTTGTTTCGAAGAACAAGTGACGATGATTCAACAAGAAGATTGATGAAGTCAAGAAGAAGACTTTGAAGAACCATAAGTACTCATGAATCGATATGCAACAATGAATGAAGTAAAACCAAAAGATAATGAAGATCGTGAAAAGGAAGATCATACACCAGATGGATGTCAAGACAGGATTCTTGAATCATTATGGTGTAGTGGAAGAGGAAGTATATGTCGAGCAATCACTTGAGTTTGAGACACACGATAGGGAGACTCATCTGTGCAAACTGAAGAAATCCTTGTACAGTCTGAAGATTATGGGGTGACATTAGGGTACACAAAATTTTGCATAGACAGTGTAATCAGTCCTGAGATGTACCTACTTGATGGCTTGCTCACAGAGATGATGAATACCTACAATGATGCTCCAGTGATCCAGTGTTGATGATCCAGCTCCAGTATTGAAGACTTGTGCCTATATGTATTGACGCCTATGTCAAGAGAATACCTTCCTAGTTAAGAGGGAGTCTTAATGTACTATCTGTAACTTTAGAAGATACTATTCACTTTTATATTGTATGTATTACATTTGTACTTTATTGTATACCCGACGGAGATTTTCTTATTCCTACATTCGGAGATGTCGTCATTTGTATTTGCAAGTGTCACAAGTTTTATTCTAAGTGTCGTAACTTATATTTTATGGGTTATTAGACCTCCTTAGAGGGGTCATCCCAATATGTGTTAAGTGGAAGGGTTATTAGACTCCCCTAGGGGGTCAACCCAGTTAGGATAAAAGGCAGGTCAATTTAATTTAAAGTATAAATAGAGTGGTTGCACCACTATATTTTCTCATTCACTCACACATCCAACTCGCATAGTTGAGAGAGAGGAGTGCGCACAAGTGGAGGATCCTGGAGGAAGAACTGCTGGAGACATCTATCTTTTGGGGTTTCATTTTTGTGATCTTTTGTATTGGTGCTTATTCTATCTCTGAGGAAGTTGCGGGGTTTTTCACCTTTATGGTTATCCTAGGTGAAATTCTTTATGTCTCTTGTCTCTTGCGTTTGACATGCTGTACATGTTGTTCTCTCAGTTAAGATCCTAGATCATATTAATTTGAATTAAATGATGAAAAGCTAACAAAACGAGGCTACAACCCCTTGGTTTTTATAATTTCCAACATATAGATAGGACTCCAGACCTCAGTAAAGTCCAACTCAATAGTTTTACTAGCACCAACTGGATGGAATCCCCAACTCCCTAATATCACAAGCACCAAACCAAAGGAGACTTCAATCTCCTATCCTTGCTCGATCATGCCACCCTAATATGAATAAGAAGAACAATACTACACTGCCATTGTATCACGGTTTCCATCAACCTATACGTGTATCTATGTCCTTGTACCTGTATGTCATTATCCATGTATCATTGTATTGATGTCACTATCACAATCCATGTTTGTCCCCTACCCTTGGGGGTTTTGAACCTCGATTTGAATAGTAAAATTCCCCAACTTCTCCTGAAGTTAAATGGATGTTGCAGAAGTATTCTGATATTAGTCTATAATCACCAATGAGGTTCCTTTCTATTTCTTAATACCCTCCATATACCTTGAGACCCAATTTGAAATCCTTTAAAGAGTCTTTTGGAGCCATCTACCCTTGGGGGCTTCCACATAGATTTTCCTAGTGATTTTTCCTTTCATTCTCTAATTGTAAATGCAAGTGGTTGAAGTCTATTGGAAGTTTCCATGCCTATAATATCTGCATAAATGTGTCATATTACACCTCAATCCACTCTAGACATAGTTCGAAAGCATTTGGGATCATTTGGGACATTTTGAGGCTTCACTAGTCCAAGTTTTGAACATTGATCGAATTGGGAAAAGTTCTAAGTTGGGGACATTACACAAGAATTTAATGTAAATAATGACTTAAAGGCCAGTTGAAAAACACAAGAAAGTAAGGCTTACTAAAAGCATAAAACCCCATAGTTGTCAAAAGCACTTTCTAAAACTGTCTAAAGGCTCATGAATTGGCTATAGATTTAGCTTTGGTTAATGTTACCTTTGCACTTTGTCGTCCACTTTCAAGTTTCCAAAGGGCTTCAAAGGAGTGGCATTTGTTAATGACACGATTCAAGATAATAGTTTTTGTATTCGTGAACATATTTTTTAGATTCACTCCCTCTTTTGTGTTTATCAATCTCTGTATTCATTGGAAATTGCATAGATTGTATTCCATTGGCATCCAACCTTGGTTTTTCTATTAGAAGTTTGATTACTTATCAATTCAATCTCAACGGTTACGAATATTTTTCAAATGTTTTTTTCAAATTGTTAGGTATTTTTTATGTTTCTAAAATTTCCTCTATATGGGTTCTTGGTTTATCTCGGTTAGACATTGCTTATTAAAAGCTGTAGAAAGGAACAATGCAAATTTTGTCGCTTTTTTTGTCCTAATACCTTTCAAACACCTTGAGACCCAAATCAGAAGCATTTGGAGCCATTTGCAAGCATTCGAGTTATTAGTAGTCAAACATGAACAATATAATTATGGAGCTAATATGAAATGCGTTGTTTAAAACAACAACACAACCTTAGATGTTATTGCTATGACATGTGATCTCTCCTTCTTTTCCTAATTTAATGTTTAATCTCAATGCCATCAATGCCATCTTGGAAGATTGATCTTGTTGTTTAGACTTCTCTTATCTCATATGGTCATCTCTCCCTCTTCTTCATCGACTTCTTCCCATGTTACACTAGATCTTCTACAAACCCATCTACAAACAATGTCTAGAATTGGTATTATTCATCAAATAAGGGATTTCTTCATATTGTTAACATTTTTGTCTTTATGTTTTTTAATTTTATTCTATATGGATTCTTAGGTTATTAATGTTTATAGAGAGGAACAATGCAAATATTGTCACTATTCTAAGGTCTCTACATAAGGTCTCTCACTCCAAGGGCGGAGGTGGAAAAGGTGCTAAAAAATTGGACGACTCACACCAAAGTTGCAAACGTGTAGAAACGTGGCAGACACACCCAGATAATCGATGGTGGAAATGGGTTCGCGTGCTAGAAAGTGTGTTGAGATATTGTAACTTCAAAGAATATTATAATTGTACTTTATTATTCCGGAGATATTTCATTCCTCCGTAAAGATCTTATTGTATATCCGGAGATGTTTATTCCTCCGTCGGAATGTGGTAACTTGGGTTATTAGACTTCCCTAGTGGAGGTCGGCCCTGTATGTGTTATGTGGGTCAAAGGGTTATTAGACCACCCTAGAGGGGTCGGCCCAGTCAGTTATAGTGGGGTATTTAAACCATTGGTTAAATACGAGCCTACATGTATTTGTGTAAAAGATATGTCATAGTAGTGTATAAATAGAGGAGGTGTATTCCTCATTTGATACACTCACACACTTGAGAGAGGCGCACTTGTGGAGGAGAGGTCTGCTATGGTGGAGGAGGAGATCATGTCTTTGGTTTGCATCTTTGTATATTGCTAGTCATCTATATTGAGGAAGATTTACTGGGTTTTCTACCCCATGAGGGTTTCCCAGGATAAATCTGTGTCTCTTGTGTTTATGTTATGCTTGTTGTTTCTTCAGTGATCCTGTATATGCTATTATTCTTAAATGGAATGTAATGCTGCTATTTTCTGTCTTAGCATATTAAATTTTAACATGGTATCAGAGCTAAAATGAAGGAAGGCAAGGTATGGCACTTACGACACTTGCTTTACTTACGACAATTTGAAGGTTAGGGTTTTATATAGCAAAAACCAGTCATCATGGAACTTTCGCTATAAATCCATTTTGGAGAAGGTTCAAGATCTGAAACCTTTACAAGTCGTAGATAACATCTCAAGGTATCTTGTGTACAAAGGGCACCCTCAGATTCATTGTACTTTGTAAGTTATGATCAATACAAGTTAGGGTTTCTGCCTCTTCCAGATCTCAGTCAAAATAAGGTGACCTAGGAAAAAAGGTCATAACTTGGGATAGGAAGCTCCAAATAAAATTTCATAAAAAGTGACAGGTAGTACACAAAATGTACTATCTCAGGAAACGTTTTCAGAGGCCAAAGCTGAACCAGTGACACGTGGCACACCGTACAAGTTTGCTCTCCTGTTTTATCCCATAAACAGGTCACGTTACGACACTTGGAATAACTCTCTCTTAGAGAGTCCAATTGATCTCAGACCTATCAGGATGGAAAGATAATAGAGCGAGCTATCTCAGAAAAAAGTTTTTAGAGGCCTAAGTTCAAATAGTGACACGTGGCACGCCGTACAAGTTCGCTCTCATGTATTATCCCATAAATAGGTCACGTAGCAACACTTGGCATAACTCTCTCTCAGAAAATCAAATTGAGGTCAGACCTATCAGGATGGAAAGATGACAGGTTAGGCTACTACAAAAAAAGTTTCCAGACCCTGTGGAGTGAAAATTTCAGAGTTATAGCAGAAACAATCAGGTACATATTTCTGTCAAAACAGAATTATTTTCGGAGCACCTTTATTCATGGCTTCCGGAATTTAGGGTTTCAGAGAAAATTAGAATTTTTGGAATCGGAGTCCACGGCTGAATGCTACTCAGGAAAATCAAAATTTAGAGACCAAGATCAAACTTTTGGTTGGGTAGAATACCGGGCTTGATCAAACCCTAGTTCGGGTTCCTGTCCAGAAGATCGAGAAGTTTCAAAGGCAATTTTGAGGGGTCAAATTTTGGAGATTTCAAAATTGAAGAATGCTAGTTTGATCAAGCTCAGCAAGACACATTCTTCCATCCATTCAGAAGTGTGAAAGTCAAAGATTGAATTTTTAGGGTTTCTCTAGCAAACCCTAATCAAGCTCTAGATCAAGTTCCAGGGGGAGTTGAGGCTAAGGCCTTACATAAGAAGACTACAAAAAGTCTCGACAGGTATGACTTAAGGAGGTTCAAGTATGCCTTAAAATCTGATTCTTGATTAAGTTCATAATGTGTTTGTCTTCATGTTATTTATTAGTACAATCTTGATTAATGTTATTAATTGTCTTATCACCCTAGTAACAATATGAATGCATGTGAATGATCGAAGACATTCATTGATTAGGGCTATATGATTGTACTTATGCATTATGGTGTTGTGTGAGGTTGATGTTGTCTGCTAACAAGATACAGGTACATCACAAAAGACAAATCAAGTTCCATGACCATGACAACATGAAGACAAAGACTCACGAGGTATGTATGACTTTGTTATATTATGTTTAACCTATGAGACATGCAGATTCTAGCTCAGGATCTCTAAATCATTGAAGAGATTGTTTAGGTATGTTGTACATAACTAAGCAGGTATACTAATCCAGGTATGTTTTCCTATGTCATGTTAGAATCTTACCTTGTGTTAGGATCCCTTATGTAAGTATACTTGGTATGATTGGTTAGTAATCAAGGGTTTATGCATATTATGTCTCTTATCTTGGTTGATGATTTAACTAACTAGATCAAACAAGAATATGCATGAGTAAAAGAAGACTTCCTTGAAACCCTGAATACTAATGATCATGACTGTACATATTCAAGATTATTTAGAATTAGAATGTTTTGATAATATTATGTTTGTGTATGAGATCATGAGGATGACACTAGTGTACACTTGAGCATGCACAGTGGTACAGAATGAATAGAAGTTCAAAAGACAAAGACATACAGAAGATCAAGCGGGAGGCAACCCCACAAACATAAAAGATAAGTATTTGAGTTGTTATTAGAAATAGTAAATGATATTGCTTGTATGCATATTTGTATTCCTAGTGTAAACATTCATAAAGCATTGAACAGTATACTACTAATATGCATATGATTGGTAAGTTGGACAAACATTCCATTGTTGCTTGTCTAGAATGAAACCTCTTTGCTAACATGCTGAGAGCTGTGCACACTCTCGATAGTATGTTCTGGTAGAGATGGAAGGCATCTAGATAGCCACTGTATGCATACAGGATATGGGAAAGTGTTGTGCCAAAGTATTGGTCAAAATAGTTGCATAACTATGTAAATGATATCTGTATGCATAATAGGTTATCATGTCAATATGATTTGATGATTATGAAGTATTACTAATCATGTACTTAATTTTGATTTGTAGGAAAGATCATGATGAATTATGAACTATGAACAAGCGATGGATGTTCAACAAAAGATTTACAAATCAAACACACTATAGAAAGCTTGTGGTTAAGAGATTCTCTTAGAAAGAGAAAGAGAATCATGATGAGATGTTTTTCTCCAAGGGACTAGATAAGACCAATCTCTTAATGATGTAATTAAAGAAGAAGTATGAATCAGGTTCTGTATGGGTACCCAGTATCGGTAGTCAATTGATGAGCTTAATGATCATCATGGGTGATGTGGCTCTCAACCTTTGCTACAAGGTTGAATATGGCTTCTATACACATATGACATGGATGGAAGAAAGAACTCACCATAGAGTTCGAATGATTTTGAGGCTCATATTAGTAGACCCATCTGACGAGAGATGGCACAGATAGATATGCAAAAGATCACTCAATGCAGAGTGTGAATAATGGACAATTGACAGCTTCATGACAAAGCTTGGGCTTTACCAAAAGTAAAGTTGTTCCTAACCTTTACCTTAAGGTTGTGGATGATGAACCTATCATACCATTATTGTATGACGATGATCTCTTTCTGACAAGGAATGAGAAACAGGTCATGAAAATGGCTGCAGAAATGAAAATGAAAGATCTTGGATTATTGCACTACTTCTTAGGTCTAGAAGTATGGCAAGATCCAAAAGGAATCTTTTAAATCAAGGTAAGTATGCTGTAAAGTTTCTAAAGAGATTTGATATGTTGGAGTATAAAGCCATGGCCACTCCCATGGACTCCAACTTGAAGTTATTAGTTAATGACTCATCGTATTTAGTGGACCTCACCCTATATAGACAAATCATTGGGTCATACTAGGCTAGATATATGCTTTGCTGTAAGTACCCTAAGTCAGTATCTAGTAGAACCTAGAAAGGTTCACTTAATAGCTACAAAGCATGTAGTGAGGTACCTAAAAGGTACATTAGATTTTTTTTGGTCTATATTATCTTGGAGGTCATGAACTCCGTTTACATGTTTACTCAGATTCTGATTGGGCAGGAAGTGTCTCAGAGAGAAAGAGTACATCAGGTGGATGTTATAGTCTTGAATCTGCCATGATCTCATGGTTCAGCAAGAAACAATCTAGTGTGGCTCTCAGTACTGCTGAAGCAGAATATATGGCTGTCTGCTCTGCCAGCTGTGAAGCAATGTGACTTCAGAAGCTATTATATGGAGTGTTTGACTTAGAAATGGATCCCACTGTGATTATGTGTGACAATCAAAGTTGCATTAAGATGACTGAAAATCCTGTGTTCCACGATAAGTCAAAACACATAGAGATCCGATACTTCTATATACGAGATATGGTGCAAAGAGGAGCTATCAAGCTCGAATATATAAGCACTGAGGATCAGATTGCTGATATCTTGACTAAACCTCTGTCTCGAGTGAAGTTTGAATACTTTCGAGACAAGCTTGGTATAGTTCAAAAGAACTCTCCTCGAAAGGGGGAGTAGCATAGTATCTGATAACAAGTCTGTCTCATCAATGATGAGGTTACCTATTTACTGCACTTAGTTACTTAGAATTATTTAGATTTAGGAATCTTATATTTTTTCTTTTGATGATAGATGCATACATGCTTTTGATGTTAGATATACATGCTTTTGATGATAGATGTATACATGATTTTGATGATAGATGTTATGCATGAGGATACAGGTTTTGCTATACATGTTTTGATGATGAGGATACATGTTTTGTTATACATGTTTTAATGATGAGGATACATGTTTTAATGATGAGGATACATGTTTTACTATACATGTTTTGATGATGAGGATACATGTTTTGTTATGCATGTTTTGATGATGAGGATACATGTTTTGTTATGCATGTTTTGATGATGAGGATACATGATTGACACATGTCTTGATGAAGTTCTTGGTAAACATGCGAAGGGATTGGATCATCCCTGGACTTCAGTCCGAAAGAAGAGCCGTAGACGTATGTCTTCAAGAATGAAGTTCTTGGTGAACATGTGGGGATTGGATCATCCCTGGACTTCAGTCCAAAAGAAGAGCCGTAGACGTATGTGTTCGAGAATGAAGTTCTTGGTGAACATGTGAGGGGATTGGATCATCCCTGGACTTCAGTCCGAAAGAAGAGCCGTAGACGTATGTCTTTGAGAATGAAGTTCTTGGTGAACATGTGAGGGGATTGGATTATCCCTGGACTTCAGTCCGAAAGAAGAGCCGTAGACGTATGTCTTCGAGAATGAAGTTCTTGGTGAACATGTGAGGGGATTGGATCATCCCTGGACATCAGTCTGAAAGAAGAGTCGTAGACGTATGTCTTCGAGAATGAAGTCCTTGGTGGACGGTTGAGGATTAAGTCATCCTTGGACGTGGTCCTAAATGTACGGTGGAGGATTAAGTCATCCTTGGACGTGGTCCTAAATGTACGGTGGAGGATTAAGTCATCCTTGGACGTGGTCCTAAATGTATGGTGGAGGATTAAGTCATCCTTGGACGTGGTCCTAAATGTACGGTGAGGATTGGATCATCCTTGGACTTTGGTCCTGTGAACTGAGCCGTAGACATGAGGTCTCCGAGAATTGATAGGACTGGATCGTCCCTGGACTTCGGTTCAAAAGGTACATGACAGGACTGGATCGTCCCTGGACTTCGGTTCAAAAGGTACATGACAGGACTGGATCGTCCTTGGACTTCGGTTCAAAAGGTACATGATAGGACTGAATCGTCCCTGGACTTTGGTTCAAAAGGTACATGACTGGATTGCATCATCCACGGACGTATGTCCTAAAGAGAGCAGGATTGATCACCCTGGAAAATGTTGATCGTATGATGACGATGCTGATAACGATGTTGTTGATCGTATGATGACGATGCTGATTGATCGTATGATGACGATGCTATTGATCGTATGATGACGATGCTGATGATCGTATGATGACGATGCTGATGATCGTATGATGACGATGCTGTAGATCAAGATGATGTGACGACGCTGATGATCGTATGATGACGATGCTGATGATCGTGTGATGACGATGTTGATGATCGTGTGATGACGATGCTGACGATCGTGAGGATTCAGATATTGATGTTGTTGTAGCTGTTTGAGTACTGCAGAAGATAAAGACTAAGTACTAAAGATGTTGATGTTCCAGTATTGAAGATGTTCCAGTAACTGGTTGAGTTACTAATGATGTTGAGAAAGCTTCCAATGATTTATAGATATATCATGTATGATGTTGATGACTCCTTGATCATGCAGATGCTATTATAATATCCTTCTCGTTAAGGGGGAGTGTTGAGATATTGTAACTTCAAATAATATTATAATTGTACTTTATTATTTCGGAGATGTTTCATTCCTCCGTAAAGATCTTATTGTATATCCGAAGATGTTTATTCCTCCGTCGGAATGTGGTAACTCGGGTTATTAGACTTCCCTAGTGGAGGTCGGCCCTGTATGTGTTATGTGGGTCAAAGGGTTATTAGACCACCCTAGAGGGGTCGGCCCAGTCAGTTATAGTGGGGTATTTAACCCATTGGTTAAATATGAGCCTACATGTACTTGTGTAAAAGATATGTCAGAGTAGTGTATAAATAGAGGAAGTGTATTCCTCATTTGATACACTCACACACTTGAGAGAGACGCACTTGTGGAGGAGAGGTCTTCTATGGTGGAGGAGGAGATCATGTCTTTGGTTTGCATCTTTGTATATTGCTGTTCATCTATATTGAGGAAGCTTTACTGGGTTTTCTACCCCATGAGGGTTTCCCAGGATAAATCTGTGTCTCTTGTGTTTATGCTATGCTTGTTGTTTCTTCAGTGATCCTGTATATGCTATTATTGTGAAATGGAATGTAATGCTGCTATTTTTTGTCTTAACATATTAAATTTTAACAAAGTGCACGGTGGTTAAACTTGGAAAAGGTAGAGCGAAAATTAAATCGCTTACCACATGGCAAACATTGGTGGAGTCCGCTATGAAAAGTGGTTAAATTTAAACCGCTCATCTCAGGGTGAAAAAATGAAGATGGGTGTCTATTTTGGGGGGTCTCGTGAGAAAATAATTCTGGTTTTTTCATGTTTTTCAACTTTGGGAGAACAAAAGTGATATTTTTGTTTAGAATTTCACTTTGCAGTAAAAAGAAAAAATTTAGAGAATTATGTTAGCTTTCTATTCATAACTGTTTCAATTTTTTTTATTGAGATTTTATATGTCGATTTCGCAAATGTTTGACAGTGTGTTCTTATAAAATGAAAAGACTACAAAATAGTCATGATTTGTTGCACCAGTAAAATCGTTGTTAGACTTGTTTTTTGCAAAAACAGAAAATGCTACGACAATCTACACACAATGTACTAGTGCCTGACTATAAGTTTGCAACCAATGGATTTATCTACTAATTATTATATTTTTTTAAAGTCAATCAATGGGGGAACTTAGTCGATTTTCAACATGTTTTTTGTTGCGTCACTTTTCTCTCAATTGGCTCTAAAAATAAAAAATCTATGAACACCTTTTTGAAGTAGACACGCCAATTAAGATTCTCACATTTTTTAAATTTTTTTGGTGGTTTATTTTTAAAGTTATGGATTTTTTTTTCACCGTTTTTTTAAAGAGATGAATCCAAACTCGACACATGTTATGAAAATAAAACATTAAAAATATCAGTTCTTATCTATACACAACAAAATCTATACCCACGTAAAATAGATTCAATGATGAACCTAATGGTATCAAGTACGACATTCGATTGGTAGTGTAAGAGGTGGTTTTTCCCTTCCGAAAATGGAGAAACCTGAAAATTCTGCAGAATCGTCAAGCTTCCATGTCTCAGAGATTATTCAGCCAAATAACCTTTTTTCGTAACGGCACCATCAATTACAGCAAAGGTTATTCGTCCGAATAATGAAACGGAAAAAAAATTTCGTCGGCTGAAAAAAATAATACGTTTTCTATACTCGTATAAATAAACCTAAATTGATTCATTATTTTCGTTTGTTTTAACTTCGCATATTTCTTGTCAAACTATTTTTGAAAGAGTTTTCAAATAAGATATTTTTTGCAAAAGGAGGTTTTTACAAGGTATGTTCCTTTTTATTTTTTTCCAAAGGGCACATTGAAGGAGTCTTTTTGTAAGGCATTTTTGTAAACGATTTTTTTTTCTAAGGCATTTTTGCAAGGAGTTTTTTCAAAATATTTTTTTTCTTAGACATGTTTGCAAAGTGGTTTATGCAAAGAATGTTTTTTTCCAAGGAGGTTCTTTCCAAGGGTTGTATTTAAAGAGTGTTTATTCCAAAGTATTTTTGCAAAAAAAAAAATATTTTTCCTTCTTATTTCTTTGAAATGGATTTTTTCAAAGAGTTGTTTTGGTAAGGTAATTTACAAAGGGTTTTTTTCCAAGGTAGTTTTGCACTTCTTATTTCTTTGAAAGGGGTTTTTTCAAATAGTTGTTTTGCTAAGGTATTTTAAAAAGGGTTTTTTTTCAAGGTAGTTTTACACTTCTTATTTATTTGAAAGGGGTTTTTTCAAATAGTTGTTTTGCTAAGGTATTTTGCAAAGGGTTTTTTTCCAAGGTAGTTTTGCACTTCTTATTTCTTTGAAAGGGGTTTTTTCAAAGATTTGTTTACTCAAAGTATTTTTGCAAATGAGTTATTTCTTTACAAGGGTATTTTCCAAGATATGTTTACAAATAAGTTTTTTTCCAAAGTATTTTTTCCTAGTGGTTTTTTTCCTAGATATTTTTTCAAAGAAGTTTTTTTTTTCAGTGGTTTTTACAAAGAAGATTTATTTAAAAGGTGTTCTTATTATTTTCCAATGGGTTTTTTCAAAGGTGATTCATTGTCAAAAAGTTCTTATTTCTTTCCAAGAAGGTTTTTTTCAAAGAAGATTTTTGTTCAAAGAGTTTTTTCAAAAGAAATTTAATTCCAAAAAGATCTTCTTCAAAAAACTCTTACAAGATTTTTATAAGGTGAAGTAAATTTCAATTCATGTTTTTATTAATTTCGTAAATGTTTTTAAATCTTAATTTATTTATTTTTACTATAAAGTAATGATTCTTTAATTTATCATCTATAGATTAAACAATCATGGACAATAAGAGAAAACATAAAAAAAGGTAATTGTAAACGTGATGATGATGTTAATAGAGAAAAACAAAAACTGAGATATATTGCCAAAAAACAAAGGGTTGCCGAAACGGAAGAGAGAATTATTGAAGATATAAATACAGATTTACATGATAATGTTGAGGAAATGAAAATTGAAAATAGAGTACAAGGAGAACAAATTGAAGTTGAAGAGACCATTGTTGAAGATGTAAATGGTGATTTACATCCTAATGTTGATGAAGTCAATATTGAAGATCAAGTTCAAGATCCAGAAATTGGACCTGGTATGTATATATCATATATTTTCCGAATTCATTTTTTTATAATGAATTGTATTTTTGGATATATGTTAAATTAAATTTAACTTGATGTATAGGTACTTTCACCATTGATGATGAAATGTTAGAAGACATTGATTGCGACAAATATGGAGAAAAACTACCAATACATGTTGCACGATATCGTGCTACAAAATTTTATGATGAAGTTCTCAAGGATTACTCAATAGCAGGACAAGCACAAATTTTGAGATGTTTATTAGTGTTCAAGAAGTTAGAAGGTGCTACATCATTATTGGGTATTCACAAGGCGACAAAAGAGTCGAAATTGAAACAAAATGTGATATAAAATATAGGTGATGCAATAAAAAATTTAAAAAATCCAAGAAGAAATATATCAGTACTGCATGTAAAGCAATTCATACAGTAATTCTTTCAGCTAGTACTAAACAAAATCATTTGACAACAGAACTAGCAAAAGCAGTTGGAACATCAAGAAAGACATTATACAAACATAGCAAATTCAGAATGCAAATAGATGAAAATAATGAACTTGCTTGCTGGGCAATTATTTGTAGACAACCTTACAAAGATAGAATGGGAGCAGGTGTTAAAGATATTGTACAGGAATATTGGTTGGAACATGCTCGAGTTTCACCAAATTCAAGAAATGTGATACGCAAAAGAATATCAGGAAATGTATATGAAATCCAACCAAAACATATAATGGACATGACACAAGTACAATTGTTCAATAAATTCAAGGAAGATCATCATGGAATTAATATATCAATCATTACATTTGTGCAACAAAAACCATGGTATGTTAAACCAATTACTATACGTGACACATGTTGTTGCCATTATCATGTGTAATTTCAATTATATTATGACACGTTTCCTGAATTTGGTAAAATGTTTTGGACAAATTCACCACCTCCGCCCACACTACGTGAATTCATATCTCAAACTCTATGTGAGAGAAATCACGATGAAGTATTTTATAATAAGAAATGTGTCAATGGAAAACATTGTCATCGTTGTGGAAATCTGGTGTTATTCCACAATAAATATCTTATCGATAATAATCAATCGTTGTCAAATGTAAATGTTGATTTGAGGATATACGAATACATCAATTATACTACAAGTTCTAGTGATTCACATTCCAAAATAATTGATTTGCTAGAAGATAAGATATGTGTGACAGATTTTCTCAAAAAATTTGAAAGTGAAATTTATAAATACACCCAGCATTCACATAGAGCACGATGGCAAGATCTTCAATTCAAACAGTCTCGTGAAATTTTTCCACCCGGAACAATTTTGTCCATGGTTGATTTTGTTAAAAACTATATATTTACTGCACAAAAAGAGATACAGAGTGAATACTATCACTCTGACCAAGTTTCGATATTTGTCCATGTTGTATATAGACATTCTCAACAGGATGTTGATGGCATTGAAAGCACATGTGACAATCGAGATGTAATTAAAGAATATCACTTCTATATCAGCGATGATCGTACACACGATACACATTTTGTTCAACATTGTATAGAAAATATTTTCTATGATTCACTAAAAAAATGCGAAGTTAAATTCAATGAACATTGGATATGGTCTGATGGATGTGCGGGTCAATTTAAATCTTCACGATCATTTTTTGGTTATGTCGACTTCATAAAGCATTGAACATTAAACATCGCTGGAATTTCTTTGAAACTAGACATGGAAAAGGTGAACATGATGGTGCAGGAGTATGCGTAAAAAGAGCACTTTAAAGATGGCAAATGAACTATTCTTCTACACGATTTCATTCAGCTGCAGAGGTTGTCCAATGGTGTCAATTAAATCTAAGCCATGAATATAATCAACAATCAAAAGATGTGCGAAGGTATGTACACTCTTTTTTTAATTTATATTATTTCTTGAAATTTAAAAAAATGTACACTAACATTTAAGTACACGTACACTAACATTAAAAGTTGTTCTTTGTGATTTATCATTTATTGTGTAGGTTTTTTTACTTGTTGGGGTCCAAGATATAAATAGATCAATACCTTATGACGCTAGCACCATACATGGGACTAGAGATCTTCACTCTATTCAAACAAAATCATTCCAAAACGTGTTTGCATTTAACAGTAGAAAGCAATCATGCTTTTGTCATATTTGCACTAAAAATGTTGAATCTACAAAAGTTTGTGAAAACATAACAAACAACTACGTAAAAGCTTGGAAACACACATAGATTATCCAAAAGGAAAAATGCCACTAGCAAGTGTAGAAGAATTAGAATCAGAAGAAATAGCAATATCATCTGATGGCAATAGAATTTTAGATCTTGTTAGAGAAGGTAATGAACTTACTTGACTTTTAAGTTGATTGTTCATTCTTGTCCATCACCTTATGTGTATAGTCAATTTAATTGATTTAAAAATGCTAACACCAATTGTAATTTGTACAGGAGATGTTTTTGCTGTGATTGCACCTTTAGACAACAACGAAAATGTGAAATATTATTTGATGCGATGCACTGAAGGAAAGATGAAGTTATTGGAGGACTACAATGACAACGGATTTACATACGAGAGAGAATCCATCATTTTAAAAGGCTATTTTTTTCAGCAGACTCATGTGACTAAAAATTATGTCTACTTTCAAGATTATGAACCCGATGTTATATGTTGTCAATATAGTCATTTAGTATATGCATCTCGAATAAAGTTGGTACAAGTTCCATCAAAAAAACGGTTAAAAACCAAAAAATGGAAACTGTCCATATGTGACCATGAATGGATAATTGAGGATAGCATTCCATTGCGATGTTTTTAACTATATATCAAAAATGAATTGATCTATGTTTTTGTCCATGTCAATTGTTGTGTACAATATATTTTTTGTCCATGTCACAAATGTTGTGTACAATATATTTTTTTCATTGAATTTTATGACTATGATCTTGAATGAGAAATAGAATAAGAGTTTAAATAGTTGTATTTTAGCATGCTTAAAAATGAATTCAAAAATTATTTGGTAATGGAATTTTTAATAAAAATTGAAAAAAAAAATTCAAAAATGTTGTATTTCAGCTATATGGAATGTTTGTCTTTAATTTGTAATTTCGTGATATAAAGTACTTTATTCGGGTGCCCATATGTCTATTATACCACTTAAGGGACGAGATAACGGATGTGGCTATCCCAACACTCCGCCCTGAATTTTTACTTTTGATTGATTGATGCCAATGAGAAATCACCGAGAAACCTACTAGATTTTTTATTCATCTAATTCATTGAACATGTTTCTCTAATGTACTTCGCCATAAATATGATCCGTGAGTTTTTTAAAACAAGTTGTTAATCTATATGGTTTTTAAATAAATGATTGTTGCACAAAGATAATATATCTCTTACATGTAAGTTCACATAACTGAAATCATGGCAAATGGAGATAATGATCATTTGATTTTTAATCACAAACAAGGATTCCTGGATTGTGGAGCTTATGCTAAATTAGAGCAATGATTATTTACAACAAACCAATAAAAATTCATCGAATTGTTGTCTAAAATTCATTGCTCTAACTTAGCATAAACTTCACAATCTGGGAAACCTTACTTGTGATTAAAAAACAAAAAAACATTTATCCCCATTTGCCATGATTTCAGCAGCATCTAGAAATTCACCAACTACAAAGTACCTGAACAATGAACATATAAGAAACATTAGTTAAAATTTGAAATACATATGCAATATCATATCGATCAAACGACCAAAAGATTGAAACTTTTATCAAACAATTCAAAGATTTTCATTCATAACATTAGAAATTGAACCTATTAAAACTTCATATTTCTATCAAAAATTCCTATCATTCCTAACATTCATTCATTCTTAAAGATTCATATCAAGTAACATTCTTAAAATTCCTAAAACTTTGGTAACAAATTCATTTCTTAACATTTTAAACTTTGGTAACATCCATTTCTTAACATTTTAAACCTTCTTGACACTTCCCATTCATTCTTATGATTCAACACTTTCTCAACATTCATTCTTTCCATAACATTCATTCTCAACATAACATTGAACATTTTTAACAAATTCAACATTTCCTAACTTTAAATTGCACCTATCAAATGTTCCAAACATTCATTCTTAACATTTTAAACATTCAAGTGACTTGATTCCAATTCATTCTTAGGATTCAACAATTTCCCAACATTCATTCTTACTATAACATTCATTCTCAACATAACATTCATTCTTAACATTTTAAACATTCATACAAAACATATTCTAAACATTTTACCGAGTGACAAATATGCTAAATAATTAACATGTACTCATATATAATCCAATAAAAAAGTTCATGAACATGTGAGTTCAATGTACATATGTATAATCAAAAAATAAATACCCTTGATGTCCAAAACAACTACTATATATATATATATATATCAACAAAAACAAGAAAGTTTGGACCACTATCCATAAGTCTGGACCACTATCTTCCACTAGGGCCTTCCCTTGGACTCAACTCGGCCTGCAACATGTATAAAAACAAATTATGAATATCATAAATTATTTAAACAATTTTAAATTAAATTCAAAATATTAAACTTATATATGAAAGAACAATTCAATTATTAAAAAATTTGTACATCAAATTCTCTGAATGCATGTCCACCACTTTCTTCCACCGGATTCTTCCCTTTGGCTCCAAAGGATCTAAGAGAGCCAAGCTGCAACATATACAAAAGTAATTTATGAATCCAATAAAGTATTTAAACAATTTTAAAATAAATCCAAAAAATATTAAATATTAAACTTATATCAGAGATCAATTCAAGTTAAACAAAATTACCTTGGTGCCAATATCCACATTCATCAAAGAACCTACATTTTCACCCCCAATTTTCATATGGTCTCCCCCCTAAAATTTAAATTTTGTTAATAAATAAAACATAGTGGAAGCAAAAAATAAATTAAGCAATTAACTTAACCAAAACAAAAAAATTAAAATCATTAGCTCACAAGAGATGGTAAATCATCTAAAAAGTTCGATTCTAAAAAAACCTGTATGGATAAGTCAAATTAACAATAAGATACATTGATATTTATTAAAATTCAAAAATAAAGATAAAATATCAAGTTCAAGCATAAATATTATAATAAATATACCTCTCCAAGATGCTCTTCATTTTGACTAGTGGAGACTCGAAAATTATGTGCATTCAGCATTCTAGAAAACTGCAAACAAAATACATTTACTTAATGTACTTATTACTATGTAACAAAAAATTCAATTCAAAATGAATAAAAGATCAAATAGATTGTAATAGAATAATCAACAAACCTCTCCCATACTCGATGTGTCATTGGATAACACATCTGAAGCTATGTCGCGACAAGACTTAGCATAAGCCCTGAGATCGTCGATGCTCAATCCATCTACCTCATCATTAATTTTGTAAACAAACTTTTGACAAATAATAGCACGAGCCCTCTCTCGACCAAATCCCACTTCTACTCCAACAAGAGCTGACGCTAAACTATCACCAACAGAATCCCTTGCGGTTGTCCCAAGTTGGGATGTGTGTTAAGTTTAAACCAAATAGACTAGCAAGATCACTGAAAGAAACATAATCACAAGATAGACACAGAATATATCCTGGTAAACCCTCATTGGGTAGAAAACCCAGCAAAGCTTTCCTCAATAAGATGATCAACCAAAATACAAGATGTGCTCCCTCCTTCCTTAGCTCCTTAGCAGATCTCCCAGACAAGTGCGCTACTTTTCTCAAGTGAGTGTGTATGTCTAATGAGGAGTTCACCTCCTCTATTTATACTAACTCCTCACTAACTAAAATACCTAATGGGGCCGACCTCTCCTGGAGAAGTCTAATAACCCCTAAAGTATAAGATCAGGGCCAACCCCCACATGGTGGGTCTAATAACCCTAGCTACCACAAACCCTCGGAGGAATAAACATCTCCGGATACATAATAGGGTTGCCTCGGAGGGATGAAACATCTCCGGAATAATAATGTACAAATATAATATTCTTAGAAGTTACAATATTCAACACTCCCCCTTAACGACAAGGATATTATAACAACATCTGTAGGAGCAAGGAGTCATCTGCTACATCATACATGATACATCTATAAATCATCGGAAGCTTTCTTCAATTCATCATCATCATTAACTCAACTAGTTACTGGAACATCATCATCGTCAGAGTCGATATCACTCAATCATCAGCATCGTCATCATACGATCATCAGCATCGTCATCACACGATCATCAGCATCGTTATCAGTATCATCATCACATGATCTTCAGCATCGTCATCACACGATCATCAGTATCGTCATCAGCATCATCATCACACGATCATCAGCATTGTCATCAGCATCATCATCACACGATCTTCAGCATCGTCATCATACGATCATCAACATCATTATCACACGATCTTCAGCATCGTCATCACACGATCATCAGCATCGTCATCAGCATCATCATCACACGATCTTCAACATCATCATCACACGATCATCAGCATCATCATCAGCATCATCATCACACGATCTTCAGCATCATCATCACACGATCATATTACAGGATGATCAATCCTGCTCTCTTTAGGACATAAGTCCATGGATGATGCAATCTTGTCATGTGCCTTTTGAACCGAAGTCCAGGGAGGATCCAGTCCTATCATGTACCTTTTGAACTGAAGTTCAAGGATGATCCAGTCCTATCATGTACCTTTTGAACCGAAGTCCAGGGATGATCCAGTCCTATCATTCAATTCTTGGAGACCTCATGTCTATGGCTCAATTCACAGGACCAAAGTCCGAGGACGATCCAATCCCCTTACCTGTTCATTCGGGATTTTATTCTCGGAGACATCATGTCTACGGCTCAATTCACAGGACAAAAGTTCGAGGACGATCCAATCCCCTTACCTGTTCATTCAGGATTTTGTTCTCGGAGACATCATGTCTACGGCTCAATTCACAGGACAAAAGTCTGAGGACGATCCCATCCCCTTACCTGTTCATTCAGGATTTTGTTCTCGGAGACATCATGTCTACAGCTCAATTCACAGGACAAAAGTCCGAGGACGATCCAATCCCCTTACCTCTTCATTCAGGATTTTGTTCTTGGAGACATCATGTCTACGGCTCACTTTAGGACTAAAATCCACGGATGATACAATCCTCTTACTCTCGAAGACATCTGTCTGCAGATCACTTTAGAACTAAAGTCCAAGGATGATATAATCCTCTCATCAATATGGGTACAAGTATCTTCATCCATACAAGTACAAATATACTCATCAAAACATGTACCAATGCATCACGGCATCAAGTATCATCAAAACATGTATATCAAAACATGTATCCTCATCAATAGCATCAATACATATATCATCAAAAGCATGTATACATATATCATCAAAAGCATGTATTCTCACTAATACATCTATCATCAAAAGTATGTATACATCTATCATCAAAAGCATGTATTTTAACTAATACATCTATCATTAACAGCAGGTATACATCTATCATCAAAAGTAAAAATATAAAAGTCCTAAATCTAAATATTTCTAAATAACTAAGTGCAGTAAACAGGTAATCTCATCATTGATGAGACAAACTTGTCATCAAATACTATACTACTCCCCCTTTCGAGGAGGGTCCTTTTGAACTACACCAAGCTTGTCTCGGAAGTATTCAAACTTTACTCGAGACAGAGGTTTGGTCAGGATATCAACAATTTGATCCTCGGTGCTTATATACTCGAGCTTGATAGCTCCTCTCTGCACCATATCTCGTATATAAAAATATCGGATCTCTATGTGTTTTGACTTATCATGAAACACGGGATTTTCAGTCATCTTAATGCAGCTTTGATTATCACACATAATCACAGTGGGATCCATTTCTAAGTCAAACACTTCAGATAATAGTTTTCGAATCCATACTGCTTCACAGCTGGCAGAGCAGGCATCTATATTTTCTGCTTCAGCAGTTCTGAGGGCCACACTAGATTGTTTCTTGCTGAACCATGAGATCATAGTAGATCCAAGGCCATAACATCCACCTGAAGTGCTTTTTTTGTCTAAGACACTACCTGCCCAGTCAGAGTCTGAGTAACCATGTAACCTGAGCTCATGAACTCCGAGATAACATAGACCAAAATCTAATGTACCTTTTAGGTACCTCATTATATGCTTTGCAGCTATTAAGTGAACCTTTCTAGGTTCTACTAGATACTGACCTAGGGTATTTACAGCAAAGCATATATCAAGCCTAGTATTTGTTAAATACATCAATGATCCAATGATTTGTCTGTATAGAGTTAGGTCCACTAATTCTGATGAATCATTGACTAAAAGCTTCAAATTAGAGTCCATGGGAGTGGCCATGGGTTTACACTCCAGCATATCAAACATTTTCAGAATCTCCACAGTGTACTTACCTTGATTTAGAAAGATTCCTTTTGGTTCTTTCCATACTTCTAGACCTAAGAAGTCGTGCATCAATCCGAGATCTTTCATCTCGAATTCTGAAGAAAGCTTCTTCTTGCTTTCAATAATTTGTTTCTCATTTCCAGTTAGAAATAGATCGTCTACATATAACAACAGTATAACTGGTTCATCATCCATCACTTTGAGATATAGATTTGGGTCAGCTTTACTTTTGGTAAAGCCCATGCTTGTTAGGAAATTGTCAATCCTTCCATACCAAGCCCTGGGAGCTTGTTTCAACCCATATAATGCCTTTTTCAGTTTGCATAATGAGTTCTTCCATCCTTAACCTCAAACCCTTGTGGTTGATCTATGTACACCTCTTCTTCAATTACACCATTCAGAAAAGTTGTCTTAACATCCATTTGGTGTAATTTTCATTTCATCATAGATGCAAGAGCCATGACAGTTCTAATTGAAGTATACCTGGCAACTGGTGCAAATGTTTCTTCATAGTCAATTCCCTCCTTATGAGAGAATCCTCTGGCTACAAATCTTGCCTTGTATTTTTCAATGCTACCATCTGCAGCATGTTTTATCTTGAAAATCCATTTGGAAGAAACCACACTTTTATCTTTTGGTTTGGGAACTATATCCCAAACATCATTTTTCATTATTGACTGATATTCTTCTGTCATTGCTTCTACCCATTCTTTCTTCTGAGCTGCCTCTTCATAACTAGTAGGTAGTTGATCCACAAGATCACACATCAAAGCCATGTAGTTGGACACTAGCTTTGGTTTCTTTCTTTCTCTAGTGGTGCCTTCAGGAGCTCCATATCTTTCATCCCCTTGAATAATATCTCTAGCCCATGCTGGCCTTCTTTTCTTTGATAAGTCTGAAATAGGAGGTTCTTGTGGTTCCAACATGTCATGATCCTCTGGTGAAGCATCTTCAGGGATGGGTATAGCCTCTGTGATTTTGGGAGATGTATCTTCTTCATAGATTTCTTCAAGTTGGCACTTTTTGGATTTCTTGAGAGCTGCTTCTTCATCAAATGTTACATCTCTACTTATTTCTATGTGATGAAAACCTGGTATGTAAATTCTGAAGGCTTTGGATGATTCATAATATCCAACAAATATTCCTTTCTTACCAGAAGGATCTAACTTGGTTCTCTTTTCTTTTGGAATGTGGATGTACACAGGACACCCAAATATTTCAAGATGACTTACCTCGGGCTTCTTTCCTGTAAACACTTCTTCTAGAGTTTTGAAATCAAGAGCACTATGAGATAGTCTATTTTGCACATATACTGTTGTCTTGGTTGCTTCAGCCCATAGATACATGGGAAGATCTTGGTCATGTATCATAGTCTTCACAGCTTCCATGATAGTTCTATTTTTCCTTTCAACCACTCCATTTTGTTGGGGATTATAAGGAGTGGTTAGTTCCCTTTTAATTCCAGCTTCTCTACAAAAGTCTTCAAAGTCTTTTGAGGTATATTCTCCACCATTATCTGTTCTGAGAATCTTGATTCTCTTTTCTGAGAGATTTTCTATTAGAGCCTTGAACTCTTTGAATTTTCCAAAGACTTCATTCTTACCTTTTAGGAAGTATATCCAAGTTTTATTTGAATAGTCATCAATGAACGAAAGATAGTATTCAAACCCACTTAGAGAAGTGGTGGGCATTGGTCCACATACATCTGAGTGTATTAGCTCCAAAATGTTCTTAGTCTTTGTTTCACTTTTGGAAAGGGGTTCTTGACATTCTTCCCTTTCTTACATCCTTTACATGAGCCATCATGATCAGCTTTCAAATCTGGTAATCCTATGACCACCTTGCTTACATAGGGTAAAGCTTTATAGTTAATGTGAGCTAATCTTCTATGCCATAGCTCACTAGGGTTAGAGATCTCATGAGCAAGGGCAGCTTCTGGATGACCCTTGAGCTTATACAGACCTCCTTCTTCTTCACCAATGACAACTGCATCTTTAATTGACTTTCCTTTGGACCACATGAGTACTTGTCCATCTATGAAAGCCACTCTAAAACCTTTCTTATCTAGTGCTAAGATAGAGAGAAGGTTCTTCTTAAAACCTAGTACATATAAAATTTCTTTCATCTTCAATGGTGTTCCTGAATCTAGCTTGTAGCTTGCTTCACCAATTCCTTTGATGGGATATTGGTAGTCATCTCCTAGAGATACCTTTTGTGTAGAAGACTTTTCTTCAAGATTTGAGAAAGTCTTTATTTGACCTGTCATGTGCTTAGAAGCACCACTGTCAATGAGCCATGTATCTTCTCCAAGAGATACAGATCCAGAGAGTGCAGAAAATAGGACATATTCTTCTGGTTCTTCTTTCTTTACTGTAGATCTTTTCTTTCGAGGTCTTACCTCCACTTCTTCTTCTTCTTCTTCTTCTTCTTCTTCACTTTCATCTTCTGCCATATGTGCATGGTGTCTTTTGTGGACAAACTTCTTCTTTTGTGAGGGACAAAATCTGGAGATATGTCCTAGTTTATGACAATTGTAGCATTGGACTGTGGAAAGATCTCTTTCTTGATTTGGTCCTTTTCTCTTTTTAGGTCTAGAGAAGTGTTGAGATCCTTTGTGTTCAACTTTCTTGAAGTGACCCATTCTTCTTCTTTTGGTGTGGGTGGCCAAGGCTTGGTCATCTTCTTTGAGAAGAGCTTCTCTGTTGGATACCCTAGCTTCTTCTTGAACACAATCCTACCATACTATATCAAACTTCATGCTTTCTTTTCTGGCAAACATGGTTTGTATGAATGATTCCCAAGATCTAGTGAGACCATTGAGAGCAGTCATCACAAGTTCATCTTCATCAAGAGTATCACCAATGGCATCTAGTTGTTCCTTGATTAGTGAGACCCTTGAGAAGTAGTATTGAATGGATTCTCCTTTGTGCATCTTGGTACTCTTCAACTGATCTTGGAGGCCACTTGGGGAATGCATCTTCACAACCTCCCACTTTTCTAGACCCATAACTTGTTCCCTTCGCCTCTGTATCAAATGAACAAAACCATTCATGGTTGGTTCGAGTTCCTCATATGCATCAATGAATTTTTGCAATGACCCCAAAATAATCTCTAGACTTTGTCTGCTCTCTGGAGGGATATCTAAAGTAGAAAGGTCATTGTTCAACCTGTCGTAGTGGGATCTACAACTTTCAAGGATAGTTTGTTGCACAACACCTTCCCATGGAAGCTCATCAGGTAAATCAGACGGATAAGTTGATATGGGTGTACAACCCTCAGCTAGTGGAACATATGTCATCCTAGATCTAGGAGGATCTTCAGGACCCTGCTCTGCACCCGCACCTATTCCATCATCTACAATCCTATCTTGATCTTCCTCCCGCTCTATCGAATTACACACATCTTTTGAACCTCGCTCTGCTTCAAATATAGCCGAAGTTAACTGTTTAACCTTTTCCAAAAATTTGAAACAAACAAAAATACAAATTATACATGTATTGAAACATTAATGTTCATACCGACAGAAGGTTGAGATCAACGCTCTCCCATAAAATATAAAGGGGAATCATTTGTACCCCTATCACCTTGTTAGTGATCGGATGACTATGACCCATACAGTAAACTCGAACCCCGAGGTGAATTCGACAGCCTTTGATTACCAATTGGGACACTAACTCCCGATGAATGTGTCGACCTCCTACGCTTTCACTTCGAAGACTCCACTCTTTCCATTTGATATGATATCTAAATTTACACAAATGTCAACTCATAACATATTGAAATTCTACATGCTAATTCTACAGACTTAAAGACATATCTGATAAAGAACTACATACCAAATGTAGGGGTGTCTCAAGTTGTATAAGTGATTTTTTTTTTGTAAGTCCCTCTTTCTTTCCTAACTCTAGCATAATTAATTAACTGAAATTCCTACCATCACTACTATTGCAACATAAAGATCTATTTAATAATCATTTCATAACCAGATATAAGATATAATACAGTTAATTGAAGTAGTATAGTAACCTTACAAATTTTTCATCCATCACATATGATTCCATTATATATCTCAATAAACAAACATCACACGAAATATATATATATCCACTTATTATAAGAATCGTACTTTATTTATAAGAAAAAAAAATAATGAAGGATTTACAACACTATATGACTCTTTATATGTTTTTCAACTCTGTTCATGAACAGAGTTTTTCAACTCTGTTGAAAACTCTAGCAGCAATAATGCCTTTCCATGTAGAATAATAGTTGTTACATTGAGATCTTTTATGGTTTAACTGAATCTAATTTTATATGTTCTGCTATCGCTTTTCTTTATCAATAGTTAGCCATGTATACAGTATTTGTGATAGATCTGTCCAGAGATTCTTCTCCTCACAAGGTGTGGGCAAGAAGCATCCAAGGATCCTAAAAGGATTAGAGTCAGTAACATCAGGTTTAGGACTCAGCTTGGAATCAATGATAAAGCCTAGATATGAAACAGAATCCTGCAAAAAAAGTTTTTTTTTTATCTTAGCTTTTAATTGGTGTTATTGGAGGTTATCCAAAATGGTCTACATATGTTGAAGTGTTGAAACTGTTCCTCCCAACTTTTGTTATATCTTAGGATATCATCTAGATAAGCAATTACAATTTTTCAAAGATGTATATGAAGCCTGTCATTGCTGAGTTACATGTTTATGGAGCATTAGTCGATTCAAAAGGCACTCCCACCCACCCATAAAGGCTACGTTTTGTTTTGAAAGCATTGTTTGAAATGTCTAATGATTAATTTGGTCTCAATGATATCTTCAAGCAACATGAACATAGTTGAAAAACCCTGTGTTCATGAATAGAGTTTTTCAACTTTGTGTTCATGAACAGAGTTTAAAAACTCTATGTTCGGAAACCACCTAAGCATATGTTCTATAAAAGGTTTGTTCAAAGTTTTCAAAACAAAATTTGTCACTTACTTATTACCTGGAGGAAAAGAACGGTTCGCGGGAAACATGTCGTTGTCTTCGTCAACTGGAACAGCACCCAAGAAGCTCACTTCACAGTTCACAGGTAGCTTGAAACCCTCAGTGTTTAGATTTTGTGTCCCAAATGGTGAAAACCCAAGACCTTCATCCCTTCAATGAAAGTTCAGATGAAAATGAGAAGCTTGTATTTGACCCTATTTTTTACCATGTTTTGTCTGTGTGTAGTATTTCACAGTCTAAGGAGAAGCTTCTATTTGACCCTATTTTCTCTGTGTAGCATTTCGTAGTCTAAGGAGAAATTAATGGAGTTTAAGTCACAGGGAAAGGATGTATTTAATGTTTTTGGTTCTTTTCGGTACTATTTTTGTGTCGAAAAAACCCTACAGTTCCCCAAATTTGTTTGTTGGTGTGCAGCGAATTATTCGCGGGGCGAAAGGGTAGCCATTAATGTAAAAACAACCAAAATTCTATGCCCAGTAAATGCGCAGACTGTCTGTGAGGTTCTAATTTTACCTGAAACATTTCCCAAAATCCCTGAGTCGTTTAACGAAGAAAATTTGGAAAATTTTATAGAAACAACAGTCCTGCAGAAAAAGACAAGTTTTTATTACAAGTCTTGA
Source organism: Larix kaempferi (assembly GCA_027924585.1). NCBI lineage: Eukaryota > Viridiplantae > Streptophyta > Pinopsida > Pinales > Pinaceae > Larix > Larix kaempferi. The sequence continues at coordinate 16,152,665 of BSBM01000767.1, read as the reverse complement.
AAGATGGTTAGTCGCATGAAAACCTATCGTTCCCATTGAGTATTGATTCCTTTCAATGAGATACCCAGTTAGTTTTGTCCTTGTTGAGCCAAATTTTAGTTCTAGATAGTGATAAGTCGAATCACGGGAGTTATGTTAGGTTTCCTTCTCCAAGTAATTTCACCAGAGTCACAGTCGAGTCCGGTGTGTTGTTTTAATTTTGATGAATTCCTAGCTGAAGCAATTCATGTCCAATTGGTGAATTTAAACCAGTTGAACCATTTCAGATATCAATCATATTGTTCAAACATTTCAAAATCCAAGTTTCTTGGTACCAACGTTTCTCATGACCTTAATAAACAGGTCAATATGTTTGAGTTCACCCATAAAATCATGGTAGAAATTTAAAGAATTATTTTTAATGTTGAAATGCCCCGAGTGTTAGAAGAAAAAGAAACTTTGCAGCCTACACCAAAAGGCCAAATAGGTGATTTGTTCTTGTATAGAGAACATAGTATAATTAGGGTGTATGGTTTTACAGGAGCTTCTGATGCGAAATTCCCCCTTAAAGTTGGTCCATTCATCATTAAGAATAAGGCAGTGCTCGTTGTAGTAGAAACATTACTGAAGATTATGGTTTTCCAAGAGGCTGAAAGGATGAATTATGATCCTCATCAAATTATATCGCAAAGGAGACATCTAAATGGAAACAAGGCTTTTGATCATCAAACAGTAGAAGGATTGAAATAAATGGCAAATTTATTCAAACTTGAACAAGATAATAGGGGTTGGATCAGAGAGATTTCTTTGAAATTTCTTTTTTTAGCGACGATTTCAAAGATTGTTTTGTATATATTTTGATTTTACAGAGTAATAGGGGTTGGATCCGAGAACAAAAAATACAGTGATGTAATATTTTTTGAAGACTTTAATGAGGAACGGAATTAAAAGTATATCTGAAACAGAGATTCATATGTTTTTACTTTCTTCAGTATTTTAATTTCTCTTTTGTGTATGTATTTCGTGTTACACCATCTTATCGCTTTGCCTCATAGTTGACTATAATACATGGGTTATAATTCATTTTATTTGCTCTCATCCACACATTTAAATATTGTCAATGTTCCTTCTTCCAAATAAATGCAGAATTCATCCTAGAACTGAGATTGGCTAAGTTATAACATATAAACAATATTTATCCCGACTTCCGACCTCCGACACGAAGGATCGGCCGCCCCTTCGTTTATTATAAAATTGTGAACAAATATATCCAACCATTCACCTGTATCCAGAATAGTGAACACTAGAAGGATCGACCGACCCTTCTTGCAATCTAGAACTATTTTGATCAGAATACTCGGCAGAAGAAAGGTCGGCCGACACTTCATTTACGAGTGAATTGTAAAAATATTCAACCTGCCTAGGCTGGGACAACAATTCCAGACTTCCAACTTTCGCAATGAAATTATAGTTGGGATCGATATATTGTCGAAGTTATAACATATCAACAATATTTGTCCCAACACGCGACAAGAAGAATCGGCCACCCCTTCGTTTAGTAGAGAACTGTAGACACCTATAAGTTACAATTCACCTGTATCTAGAATGGTGAACACAAGAAGGATCGAACGACCCTTCTTGCAGCCTAGAACTATTTTGAACAGAATACTCAGCACAAGAAAGGTCGGCCGACCCTTCTTGCACCCCGCATGAGGATTTCATCGCCTTTACCGAAGACGCAAATATGTTGCGTATTGCGGATACCTAGATTTCTTAAAACGTTCCATCAATACTGCTATCCCGCAACCCGGAATGCAGATTGCGGGATGGGACAACAATTCCCGACTCCCTACATCCGCTGTAAATAGTGATGAATGGAGATTGGCTACAAGAAGGATCGGTTGCCCCTTTGTTTAGTATAAAATTGTGAACAACTATATCCAGGAGTTCACATATATCCAGAATGTTGAAGACAAGTAAGATTGGCCGACCCTTCTTGCAATCTAGAACTATTATGAAAAGAATACTTGGTAGAAGAAGGGACGGTATTGCATGGCAATTTTTAACAAAGGCAAGGTAGCCATTTAGTTACTGTCAAAATTATTTGGTCTGGTGGGAAAGAAGAGATAAGAAACAATCCAATCAATACTCTTTAATCATTTTTATTTGTTATCTTTGTATGATTTATAGAGCTTGTTGTCCAATAATTTTCCAAGCTTAATTAAGGTTGTCATCTATTCAATACAGCTAAATTCCATTCTTAATACCATAAATATTTTCAAACTATCGGGTGGCCTGCAAATACTTTTGTCCAATTTTAAGGCTTAGCTCATTTGATCTCATGGAGGAAGAACATACCTATGGAAGTGGGAAATTTTCTTGCAATATGAATGGGAGCAAGATTAAACCCCTTAGCTACATTAATTTTGGTTATATTATATCAAAGATTCAAAATGAATATAACTTTGTTCCATATGTGTAATGTGCCATTCCATTGTAGCTTGCTTACCTGATTCTTTCAATTTTTCTGTGAGCTAGTTGTTTAGTTATTGCATCAGTTTTGTTGGACTTGGTCCCAGATGGAATGTGCATTCACCAAGGTGCTAGAGTCTATTTGAGTCTATCTAAATTAACTTTCCCCCTTTGACCTCGACCAAGGGAGGAAGGGGGAAACCGAATAAAACAGTACTCAGATCCCCGTGCATTCCATTTTTTATATTAGCTATCCCTTCCTATCATTCTTGCACCTCTAGGGATAAAGGAATTTCTCTGATTCATCCATCTTGCATGATCAATCTGGTACCATTTATCTCCTTCCATGCTTAGCCCCATGGCCTTCCGCAGTCTTCAATCTCTCAAACATTTCCTTCCTCGCACCTTGGATCTACGTAGTTATTATCAACTGTCGATCTGGCCCCTATTCGCATCCTGACTCTCGACATCTTGCAAGAAGGATCGCCTGCCCCTTCCTTTAGTAGAGAATTGTGAATTCACCCGTATCCAGAATGGTGAACAGAAGAAGGATTGACCGACCCTTCTTGTTGTATTGAACTATTACGAAATAAGTCCTAGGTACAAGAAGTTTTGGCATAGCCTTCATTTACGAGGGAATTGTAAAAATATTCAACCTCTGAAGGTGAGGGTGTCAATTCATGTATATGAAGGATGGTGAACACTGGAAGAAGACTGAAATAAGGGTCGGCCGACCTTTCAGCATCACCTTGTAAACTGGTTGAAGTCTAACCTAAAGTGAATATGGGGGTTGCATAATCAAGATTCTCTTAACCATGGCGATGCACAGATGTCGTTACCATCTTCGCATAACATTCTATTTAACATCAACTAGAACACCAGATGACTTTTCACTTGGCAGTTATCGCAATATATAGAACTACGCTGAATCTCTAATGTATTCACCAGTTTGCTACGAATTCGTCAAACTATGTACTTCTTCTTCACAATCACGCACTTGTATTCCAATTAATCAATGTGCAATTACCATTCACATACAGATAAATTAAGCACAAAAACTCACATAAACTCAAATAAAAAACATGTGACAAACTCATACACATATACAAGAAGGATCAGCTGCCCCTTCTATAATGATCGCTCGTTCTATGATAGATCCTTATCCCAAACGACTCTATAAAATGTGCATTCTATCTCTCATGGATAATGCTAGCAGATTTGATCTTAATCAATCAATTGATTTTGAAAATGAGGGGTTGTTCCCTAACCATCGATCATTAGCATGAACATTTGCAAGTATACATCTAATATTAAAACACTAATTTATAATTATAGACATTGTATGCATTCTTATATTGACTACTTAATATTGACCATTTTGCAGATAAAGCATGGTTGATTTGTTGTGCCTCAGTAACTACCAGGAAATCCCTTGCTTTGAATTAACAAAAGATCACTACCTTCCGCCATTCACAAATGGATGGTATGTTGAGATGGAAGAACGAGATAATTTGTACCCGGATATATATCTATTCTACTTGGATTTCGAGGGAAAGTCGATTAGAACTGGGATATTGACATATGCGGAACCCGTTGATTCTGATCAAAAATTGTGAGTTCAAGCTGAAGCGGTGATTGGTGAAAAGTATTGCCTTATGCAATGTGATCTTCTGGTTTCTGATTATCGACCAGATCTAATGAAAAATGGTCCTGATCCAGATCCGATTTCCTATGCTAAGCAAGGGTGGTTTTTTCCCTCGTATGTTGTTTCTAATCGCTCTGGAATTGATAGCGCGACATCTTTGAAGAAAGGAGTTTCGTTGGTATGGAGGAAAAGAATGTTGGCTAGGAAAACTTCCTCTGTATTACATTATCTGAATATTAATAAGGGACCGATAATGGTATGCCATGAAAAGATTCTAACGTACAATAGAAGAGCATTTCTCCAAAATATTGTAAAAGATGTGCGGAAATCTACCTTGAAACAACTCAAAGGAAGTCCTTCTAAAGTGATGCTGCGGAAAGTGACTAAGAGCTTCGAAACTTCAAAAGAAGTTCAACAACATCATATCAGATACTTTTTGTTTGATGAGAAAGTTTTTCCCATTGACGTAACAAGATGTGTTGTTGCGCCTCCCCACATACAATATCGAAAGTTTGATGAGGAGGTTGTGCAAAATATGGTGGTATCACTTGTCCATACATTTACAACAACATTGAGAGATGCTATTCTATTGCCTTTCAATAAGGAGACCAGATTGCCCTTTCTTCCTGAAAATGAAAAAGAAATTGATCTGCCATCAGTAAATTTTTATATATTGGATGGGCAGAATACTATTTCTGCCCAGAAAATAATCATTGTAGATGATCAATAGAATCAGCTCCATAAAAGGTATCGGCATCGAATAGCTCGTCTTGTACATAGAGACGTTCCTCAGGACATCATCAGCAAATTATACAAACAGCAAAACTTGTCAAACAAGGAATTTTCAAACACTACATTCATTTCTTCAGTTGAAAAAGCAAGGGAGAGATGGTTATTGTGTGGTTTTCCATCCCGCCCAGGAAAGGGAAACACTCCCAGTGATGTTTGGACGGTATAGAATTTTTCTTCTTATCAATCAAATTCTTTAGATTGCTTCCTGTGTTATGAAATTAGGAAATTAACTGGAATATTCAATTTTATATGTTTGCAGTCTTTCCAAACTCAATGTATTGATATCTTTCTTGTTAACCGGGAGGGCCTTAAATACAAGCTAACTCTTGTTTTGACATCAGAATGACTGTGGAGCAAATGGCAGTCTGTATTCGAGCTTTACAAAAGTGGTGCCTTGGATTGCTCACCGAAGAGCATCTATCAGGACGATTTGTCTCTAAATAAAATAAAGAGTTATGGCTCTAATTTTTTCAGACCATTACATGATCTTGATGAAGATGAATTGACCGCTGTGGCGGACAATATAATCAACAGATCCATTTGGTTGAGCACATCAGTCGATAAAAAGTTTTGCGCAGAAACTTTAAGTCAATATTGCAAACAAATAAAGGACGAGAGGTCAACCAGGCATTCAATCGTTGAATATTTCAAAGTTAATGATGTTCAAACTGAACGATCACAGAATGTCACTGACCATAACATCATTGAAATATTAAAATTGCACCAAACCATCTCAAGCAACTGTGCAGTATTTTATGCTCGGGAAAGCAACCAAAATCTCCGAGTAAAAAAAGAAAGAACGAATCTGAAGTGAATATTGGTACCAAAATACCAATTGAAGCTCAGAAAATATTGAATTTATATATCAATAAAGAGAGGATGTCCATTGAAGTTGTCGAAAATAGTTCACAGTTTGTTTGTCAATGTTGTTACCCTGATTCTTTGGTCACTGCACTCAAAACAATTCCATTTTTTGGTGCGACCGTTAGCTATGAATTTGTTGCTGTGGATATGTGTAATTGTGCTATTCCATAGACAGAAGAAGACATGTTGGCGTTTTTGTACTACCTTGAAACAAATCAAGAGGAATGTACTTGTATTTTTCTAGCTGATATGGAGAACTCTTGTATGATTTCTAAAGCTTTCACAAGTTGGAGCAAGAAATCAAAAAAACATGTTACGACAAATCCTACAATGGGAGTATATAGAGAATTCTCTGGGGACCTGTTTAGATGATTCTCTATTATACAATGTTGGTGCATTGGAAATGATGAGGATATTTTATCTACCTCTGAAATTGATATGGATTGGAAAGACGAGGGCCTACCGATGCTTGATTTACCTTGGCCTAATGTTAACAGCGATAGTGCGAGGAGCCATGTGTTTCCAAAAGAAAGGACACGGGAATTCTGGGATCACATAGTTTCCAAACATGTCTCTTATGAAGGCACAGTTCTTTCGTTGTACGCAGGAGGTAGGATTCTTCGTTCGTTGACCAGGTCTCCAGAAAGAATAGTTATTTCTATTGTGGAGACAGTACAACAAGAGCTGTTCATGAATAGTTTCTCCCATGAATTGGGTATAAAACAAGGTATTTCTATTAACATTTTCAGATGTCTTTGATTTTATTTTACTTTTTTCTCAAACAAGGTATTTCTATTAACTTTTTCATATGTCTTTGATTTTATTTTAGTTTTCTCGGTCGGTTATGTTCAATAACTTCTTTAAATTCCTATTCTACTACAGATTCAAATAAAGAGCATACCCAGGTATCCTTTAATCAAGTTACAATATCCAATGACAAAACTGAAGGTGATAGACAATCTACAAAGAACTACAAGACAAGACAAGAAGGTAAAAAATTATTTTTCACAGATCGTGGTTAAATTAAGTAAATTATGAAAGGGGATAGTGACCTGCAAAAAATTATATAACATGTATACCTGCAAATTTCTCGGTCAACATGTGGATCATCCACAACTAGAGCACGCATCGACGATGTCCCTGGAGATTGGCCAGCAAGTCACATTGGAGAATAAGGGACCAAGCGGGAGCTTGGACAATAATGAACAAGTCGAGAGCTTGAACAATGCAGCACAAGAAGACGGCTTGGCCAGTATTGAACCTGGAGAGGGCGCCTTGGTGTCAAAATGCGGTGTCTCAAGCGATGTTACTCACCAGTCAAATGTTGGCCTGCCATTGACAGGTAAAAGACAATATTTTCTACTTAAATTGATAAAACAAATTTATTCTGAAGTATATATAATGACAAACAATATTTCTATGCATCTCCCCATACAAAAATGTTATTGATATTAGAAATGGAAGGTTTTCTATTTCGCAAAAAAGTCACAGAAAATGACTCCAAAAGAGATAAAAAAAGGGGAAAGAGTAAAAAAGCGAGAAGAGACTACTCTAATAAATGGTGAATTTAAACATAGAAAAACTTCATATGAGTCACGAACAAATGCCATTCGATTTTTGGATTTACTTTGTTCCAAATTCAATATTGGGATTTGGTCATCTAAATGTGGTGTCACTGAGGGGAAGCTACTGCTTACACAATTTTTGTTGGCATGTGGTAAAGATAAATCATATGAGCAAAAATTTTTATTTATTTGGTTTCAAGATAGATGTACCTCTGATCAAGAAGGAAATACACAAAAAAAATATGGAGAGTGTGTGGAAGGAGTTACCAATGCAAACTTCAGAAATTATTACATCAATGATTGTTTTGGAGGGTGATGTTGAGAAAGCAGTTCCATTTCAAAACTGTATTTCGTGTAAGCCCTTTATTGGATCGTCCCTTCAGAAAGATATTGAATTGGTACATGGACTTTGGCAGCGTTTGAGTAAAATGCAAGAATCGGCTGATATCAGAAACTATCAAATGTAACCTGTCATTGCCTAAATTTTCTAGATGTAATCTATCATTGCCTATTTTAAACCATTCAATGTGTTTTCTGTTTTTTCCGGAGACGTTGCTATTTTCGTCTTAATGTAACATATTATTAGTTCAGTGTGATGCTTTTATTAAATCAATTGAATCTATTGTGATCATTAACTTCATGAACAAACTATTGTTGTTGTTGTTATATATATAGTCACTGTTCTTGTATGCAGTGAGGATATTATCACCGCAAAAGAAACTATTGGTCTTGTGAGTAGAGGGATTGCTCTTTGGGTTTCAGATGTTATCCAACATTGAAGATTCTTCCAAACAACCTCATTTTGTCCATAAATGCTATCGTTATTATACACGCATGTTCAGCCACAAAATTATCAGTGTTGCCAAAGAGCATTTTGACGTTGCTCTGTGGTTTTCCTAGCTCGACAACATGGAAATTAAAAATTTCCTGGATGTATTTGAATGGTTGAAAAATGAAGAATTTGTATTTATTTGGGGTCGAGAGCAATGCGAACCTAGTACTATTTATAATCACTCAATGTCTGCATACTATAATGTTAGTGAAGTACCGAACATAATATACAAAAAGTCCTTCAAGGATGTACTTATCCAATATGGAGATATATATAAACAAACAGACATGTTGTTTATAGATGAAGGGCAATATCAATCAGCAGATAATAGCAAGGAAAACTAGTTGGAAATTTGACGGTTCACAAGAGAGAGATATAACTATAAAAACAATGTTGTGTGCTCTGTTGAATTATCTCGGGCATCGTTCAAAAATGGGGCATTGGTTAAACACATTGAATTTGAGATGACCTTCATATTGTACAAAACAAATTCATATAGTGATTTGTATATTTTTTACAGTTGCTCCTACATTTAATTGATGTAAGTTTTATTGCACGGTTCTCATCTTATTTATGGACATCGTACCATGTATCTGGTAATGTGTTTAAAAAATTGTTGAACATGAAAGCAATATACTTAGAAACATTGAACCATAATATTTTATTGACTGGTTTGTGTGTGTGTGTGTGTGTGCTTTTGTTTGCAGATAGTACTAGAAAGCCATTGATCATTTTTTATTTCAATGGTGTTTTGTTACACGCAATACATAGAAAACAGAAACTTGGATTGCGACGACCACCGAACATCGAAACATCGACAAAGTATTATTTTATACGCCCAAGCTTAAGGGAATTTTTTGAAAAATGCTTTCGTATTTTTGAGGTTGGGGTATGGACATCTACTCAACGAAAAAATGTTAACGAGTTCTTGCCTAGATTATTACAAAGAACAAGATTGAAAAGGGAACAATTTAGATTAATTTTAACACAGGAAAATTGTTCTTCCGTACCCAAAGAGGGTTTTCAGGGTGTTGGAAATCCTAATGTATATCGCAAGCCTTTAAGTATAGTTTGGTACACTTTGAACCATGGTTGGGATTGGACAAATACTGTGATTGTCAATGACTAAGGAGAAAAACATGTTTCTAACGATGAAGAAGGAAACTGTATTATAACAAAAACTTATAATTATTCCGATGATGTCAATGACACATTTTTGTTAGATAAATTATGGCCTTGCTTGCTGCACCTGGATGGCATGAGTGATGTGAGGCCAATTGTGAATAAAATAAAAATGGAAGTATTTTGTTAAATAATACACTTGAATGTTTGTTTGTACTAGTATGTCCAATTTCACTGTGATTATAATTCTTGTAAAGTGTGGAGTTTGGTTTCCGAAAATGTAACTCTGTTTAAATTGTAATGTTAAATCATAAAACATATAAATCTGTGTGCTTGATTTATCATTCATATGATTTATATGCAGGTTATGCACCAGTAAATTTCTTTACTTGATTCATATTGTTTCACATTTTGCAATTACATAACAGTCATTAATGTCATCATATTAAGTTAATTTGCTAAGTTAATTTATTAAGCATCTAATTAACAACTTCATAACTAGGCTTATGTCTATCATTCTAAGAACATACAGGAGGCATCCATCCATCGATGAGGTTGTGACACCATAAGCATACATGTATTACATAAATGGAGTTTAGCCATTCATCATTCACATACAAAATTAATACAGCAGATAGCTTATGCAATTGAAAGAAACCTCATTCATGAATATATATTAACCTTCTAACAAGCTTAACATAGCATATTCATGGCTTACATTTATTTACACATAATTTCATTCCACAGATTGAACAAATAGTACATGTATGTTCCATGAGGTTACTTGACTCACTAGAGAGCCGAAGTAATAAAACCAGATATTGTCAAAAAGACTTCCTGGAAAATTACAATAATTTCTCAAAAACAGTCTGAGAATTTCATTCTTCTGCCAGAAAAATTTTAAAAAATCAGCTATTTAGAAACTTAGCCCTTCTAGGTCAAAAAACAGTCCAAAATATGGCTTATACGTTGTTTAGATTTGAAATCAAATCATGATACGTGATATAATTAAAATTGTACTTCATCTTAATCCAAATTTTGTTGGCGCGTGTTATATATTATTTCGTTACAGATGTAATAATTGCATTTCTTAGACCGAAAGGTTCTAATCAATTTCCTGGCAATTCATTACAGTTAATCATTATGGGATCTTTAATGCTCTTCTTAAACACAAAGACCAATATGGGCAATTTGTTAGTTGTCATATTCCATAGAAAAAGTGTTGCTATTCAATTTCCAGAGGGTAATCTTGCTATGAGTGAATTTTCATTTCCTGGTTGTGTTGTGGTTAAACCCGCATTAGTAACCTCGCTATACACAATGTTCCAAATAAAATATGCCATGTGTCACAATATCCTTGTTCCATGTGTCACCCTAGGATACTAGATATCAACATTTTAACAACGAAATTTGTAAACATTTTTCTTTAAAGACTTTGCTGGCACGTGGTAATATTCTCAGAGAAATATTGGCCGCTCTTTCTCCAAGGTGTTCTATTGTTACAATTCCCTCCTAAATGAAGGGTCGGCCGACCCTTCTAATTCCCAATATTATTTTCATAATAGTTAGACACTGCAAGAAGGGTCAGTTGATCCTTCTTGTATTATCCATTATGTCTATAGATGAATTGATGGATAAAGGTTTTGACAATTAACTATGGAAAGAAGGGGCGGCAGATCCTTCTTGCCATAAAACAAAATTCGGGAAAAACCATTTTTATATGATATAACTTCCAAGGTGTTCTATTTTTACAATTCCCTTGTAATTGAAGGGTCGGCCGAGCCTTCCTATTCCCCGTATTATTTTCAGATTAGTTTGATACTGGAAGAAGGGTCGGTCGACCCTTCTGATTACCAATATTCTTTTCATAATATTTCGACACTGCAAGTAGGGTCGGTCGATCCTTCTTGTGTTCTCCATTATGGATATAGCTGAATTGTTCTATTTGACATCCATGAATTTACATTTCCCATCAAAAATTTTAATGCTTGTTATACTACACCCTATACCCTGTACTTCTTAGTAATTAATCTTGGCCATTATATTTTGCCGCTCTTGCACAGCTCGTTCAGTTTGGATTAATAGTTTCCAACACATAACATCTTAATGTTTCTTCAGTCGTACTATACGTAATGGCCTATAATGTCTTAATGAAGAAACATTAAGGCATTATGTCTTGGAAACTAAATATTTTCATCCAAACTGAATGAGCAATGTAAGAGCGGCACAACATAATGGCCAAGATTAATTACTAAGAAGTACAAAGTATAGGGTATAGTACAACTAGCATTAAAATTTCTGACGGGAAATGTAAATTCATGGATGTCAAATAGACGTTTTGCATATTTTGGTAGTTGTCACAATCAACTTTTCCATTCGAAATTTAGCTGTCAAATACGTGTTAGAATGAAAAAAACATCTTGTATGATGTCAAATTCCAGGCCGACTCATGACTCACAAGGGGCCACGTGCCGGACACGAGGAGGGCATGTGGGGGATAGCCTCGACCTAGGCGCCCGTAAAATGGCACGCGTTCCTCATGCAATATACCACCTCCCTTGCTTCCACCTGCCTGCCCTCACATGTGCGGCTTTATGGCTCCTTATCGATTCTTCGCTCACAACTCCCTTCACTGTCTAGCTGGCTGCAACTCTGGTACCTCGGCCCTCTACACATTCAAAGGAGCCCCACTCTCTGCTCCATGTCTATTGGGGATCTCCATGTCTACTGAGGAGTTTCTCCATTCTCTTTGCTTCAACCTACGAAGTATGGGCTGTCAATTCATGTATATCCTGAATAGTGAAGACTGCAAAAATACTAAGCACAAGAAGGGTCGGCCGACCCTTCATTAAAGCTGGAAAAAATGGCAAAAACGACCCCTGGAAAAAACTCATAGTAAAATCCACACAGCAGGTAATTTTCGAAGATGAAATATAATAAAAGGAAACAAAAACAAAATCAACATATTTATTAATTCCATCGGGTTAAATCTGGGCCATAAGATTAAGACAAGTCGACAGCTGAGATCTAATCTGGGGAATGCAAAAGATGAGTTGCAGGGGTTTAATTGTTTGGAAATATATACAACGTTCCGACAATCCGAAATTGTAGGTTGCAGGACTACAACTAGAAATAAAAACAAACCAAAGTTTCTACAATCCGTATTCCGCACTGCGGGTTGCAGAAACGCATGTCGCAAATCCATTATTTAAACTGTTCCCGCAATCCGCAATCGTGTATAACTAGATAACCACTTCAACAAGCTATAGCATAATATGATGGTGCGTGCATTTTTCTGAAACCATGAATATGGCGGGCATTCTATCAGAGCAATTTTGACTACTTTTTCCATACTTTCTCAATTTCCAAAGTTTCACAACCTTTCCATACTTTTTGTGAATGATGTCAGATTGCAACACTGACTAAATGATAGCACCAGAACACCATCTTGTTTCTTTCCAGCCTCATGACACATTCCATGTCATCATAGATGCCATGTCATCATACATGCCATGTCATCACTTCCTTTGGCATCAGTTCTCTCTTTGAGGCTCACACGTGTGAGATATTCCCTTTCCAAAATAGAGATTAATTCATGTATAACTAGAATGGTCAAGAATGGAAAAACATAAATCACAAGAAGGGTCGGCCGACCCTTCTGGCAGTCTGAAACTAGTATGAAAATAATATTGGGCATAAGAAGGGTCGGTCGCCCCTTCATTTATGGGGGAATTGTGGAAATATTCAACCTACGAAGTATAGGCTGACAATTCATGTATATCCTGAATGGTGAAGACTGCAAAAATACTAAGCACAAGAAGGGTCATTGGACCCTTCAATTAAAAGAGAAATGAAATACAATTAATCTACAAAGGTTGGGACAACATTTCCCCACTACTGACTTCCACAGTATGTGGCGGCGATCGGGACATTGCCTATCATATAACATGTAAACAAAAATTTTCCCGACTTCCGACTGTTAACAAGAAGGATCAACCGGCCCTTCTTTTAGTAGATAATTATGAACACCGATATCCGACAGCTCACCTGTATCCAAAATGGTGAACACAAGAATGATCGAACCACCCATCTTGCAGGCTAGAACTATTATGAAAATAATAGTAGGCAGAAGAAGGGTCAGCCACCCCTTCATTCATTTATGTTGAGCCTCGTTCAAAAGAAAAAGTATGGTTTTGGAACCTAATTTTGGCACTTTGGAAACGGATTTTGCAGTTTCGGAACTGGTTTGGTTACTTTCGGAGCCGGATTTTGCACTTTTGGAACCGGTTTGGGCTCTTTAGGAACCGGTTTTGTCACTTTTTGAACGTTGATTTGGCACTTTCGGAATCGGTTTTGGCAATTTTAGAATCGGTTTTGGCACTTTTGGATCTGGTTTTGGCACTTTTAGAACCTGGATTTGGCAATTTTGGAACCGGATTTTGCCTAATTTTGGAGTTTAGAAAGCCGATTTTTGACCTGTCTTCAAAGTGACTTGAATATTTTAGACATTGATTTTTTCACCTTAAAATTTAGAACATTTACAAATGAAAATTGCAATTTTCAAATAAAAAATTACATTATTTGATTTTAAATTCACACTTTTCAAATCAGAAATTACATTTGTTTATTTTAAATTCACACTTTTTGAATTGAAGTTCATAGTTTTATAACAACAAACTGCAATTTAAGGTTCATAAGTAATGAAAAAACACACTATTCCAATATAAAAACACCATTTTCAAAGCCAATATTGCCACTCTCATAAGGTCCTTTTCAATTACATTTTTTTTATTTTAAATTCAACTTCAGAATAATTTAAAGTCGCTAAATGTTTTAGATTCTCCTTATCCTTAATCAGATCATCTCTTTTGGAGTAATAAAAGACTAAACTTTTATTGGAGCTTCGACTTGTAGACTTAGAAGCACTAGACTCATTCCAGACATGAAGGAATGTACTAGAACAACATTCGATGACTGCTGCAAGTGTCTTTGAAAGAATGAAACCAAATCATTCACTGAATACATCATACCTCCTACACAACGTGGTAGTATAAGGTAACCTTCAAAAAGTGTTGAAAATCCCATAGTCATCCAAGGATTCCAATTTCCATCCCATTAACTTGGCCTAGTTACTCTTGGATGCAGGTGCCTGGAGAAACTTTAGAAAGCCTCCTACCCTGATGATTTTCCCACCTTCAGCTACAAAGGGAATATTCTTGCAAAGACTGGTAAGCTCTCTGGGACAGATGTAGTTATTTGTTGATGAATAGTGCAAAACATGTGTGATGGTGATAACAAGTTTACTATTTGTTAAGTCTGATACTACATCATCAAGCTCTGATACTACATCATCACCAAGTTTAGTATCAGTTAAGTCTGATACTACTATCTTAAGTTGGTGAGCTGAAATTCATCGAGGAAGAAACAGAAACAATTGATAACATTCTATTGTTTCATTCTGCAGAGCTGGAAATTCTCGAGATTTCCAACCATCTCATGGGACTCACAATAAAATGTAGTGGAAACAGGTGAGGTGCACATCTTTAAAATGAGTGAAACAAATTATGCGCAGTTAGAAGAAGCTGACAGCATGATCTGGAGGCACAGAGATTCGAAGATAGCCTAGACACGGCGGTATTGCATCTCAGTCTCTCAAATACCTGCATAGAAAACAAATAATTGTTTATCACGCTGCCGTAAAAAGAAACCATTTCCAACAAATGCAAAAAAAATCATTTTATTGCAGCCAACGCGTGAGCACACATATCATAATGCACAATAAAAACAGAGAAACTATTCCTAAATTGCCAAGTGCACCATAACAGTCGGTCTCGACATCCCGCTTGGACGAGTTAGCTCCTAACACAGTTGGTCTGGGCATCCCGCTTAGACGGGTTAGCTCCTAACACCGTAGTTAGTGGAAGCAAAGGTATTCAACCAATTAAATATACTTTGCAAATGATAAGCAAACACATAAATCAGACGCGTGTATAATAATGACTACAAAAATTATTTCTTACCGAGAAAAACCTTTTGCAGATATGTAGTCTTTCAAGGTTAGGAAGTTGCTCCAATAAGTTGAGAAGAGGAAGAGGCTTCGGAATATGGATATCAATATTTTTCAATGATTTCAAGATACCTATTATCTCCCCAAATTTATCTGCAGGAAAATGGTGCATTAGATCCATTATATGAGAACATTTCTTCATCTACCTATATGAGAATGTTTCTTAATATCCCTATGTCCCCTCCTAGTTGCAGGAACATAATGACAAATCCATGCATACCCAGGGAATATAAGGCAAACAAACTAAAAAATTACATTTCAGTTTGCTGTGAGTGGTCACTGTGTTGATGGATTAGCCTATATATAGTGAGTGGCCACTGTGTTGATGGATTGAATGGGATGGGAATCTGGGATGGATGGGGAATGGTAATTATCACAGTATGGCGAGATCATGGTGGTCAAATATATCATCTGTAGCGACTAAAGATTTTGCTGGAGTAATCGTACACGTATCACTCCAATCGATTCCTTGAAAATCCAATGGCCAACATTCCTACTGCTAGCGCATTAAATGGCCAGCGTGCCTGCTTCCAGCGCATTAAATGGCCAACATGCCTGCTGCCAGCGCATTAATAATATTCGCTATAAATGATGGATTGTATCACTCGTGTGAATAATCTCATCATGCTTTCAGTCCACATAATGTTTATGTCTTGTCACCAACAAAGTCTCTGGTTGGGGTCAATGGTAATTATCACAGTATGGTGGGATCATAAGCTAGGCGCATGAAACCATTTGGGTTTGATGGCCAATTAGAACATGAAACATAGGCACAGAATATTCAAAACATGGTATTTGCCTTCGATACCTTTGTTTTTGGAGGATTTAGGTGTCAATATTTCCAATCCATAGGTCTCAACGATTGCAAGTATCTAGATGATTCAACGTGAATGACCAAGATAATAGGGTGTACCGACAGCTAGAGAGGCAGTGATACTGTGAGAACACAAATGATACTATAATTATTCACTTCCTCTTGTAGTTCGCCCAAGCATATTTAAAACATAGTGTTTAATAGAGAATAAAACATAGCATGGATTCAGTGGTGCTCAGAGGAGAAAATATTCTATACGAGTCAATACTATAATTAAACTATATTTCTAATACTCAATTTGCCAAATCAAATATGCCACGTGTCACAATATGATCCTTCCACGTGTCACCCTCGGATACTAGATATCAACATTTAAACAACAAAATTTATAGACGTTTTGCTTCGAAGGCTTGGTTGGCAAGTGGAAATATTCTAATAGAAAGAGCGGTTTCTCTTTCTCCAAGGTATTCTATTGTTATAATTCCCTCATAAATGAAGGGTTCGCCGACCCTTCTTATTCCTAATATTCTTTTCATAATAATTTGACACCACAAGAAGGGTCGGTCGATCCTTCTTGTGTTCTCTATTATGGATATAGATGAATTGTTGGATAAAGGTTTTCACAATTTACTACGAAAAGAATGGGCGGCCGATCCTTCTTTTCGGAAAACAGAAGTCAGGAGAAACAATTTTTATATGTTAAAACATCCAAGGTGTTCTATTTTGAAAATTGCCTCGTAATTGAAAGGTTGGCCGACACTTCGTATTCCCAATATTATTTTCATAATAGTTCGACACTGCAAGAAGGGTTGGTCGACCCTTCTTGTGTTCTCCATTATGGATATATCTGAATTGTTGGATAAATGTTTTCACAATTAACTACAAAAAGAAGGGGCGGCCGATCCTTCTTGTCGGAAAACAAAAGTCGGGAGAAACCATTTTTATATGTTATAACTTAGCCGATTGACTGGCTATTCAAACAATGAGTGAATATTTTAGACATTGGACTTTTCACCTTTATAGGTAACTTCATTTCTGAAGCAAGGGATTGTTTAAGTACCTAAAATTCATGACCATTAGAGGTATGTACAGGTTCTAATTGTGAGGTTGTAGATCCTAGTGATTTTTTGTTCACTGTAGAAATTGAATAACTATTACATTGAACAATACATGCATCAACATTGAATAGAGTTCCCACACAATCACCCTTAGCAAACACCATAGATTACTAGACCATTTTACACCCTTTGTTAGATAAAAGGAACCTGACACGAACATGAATAAGTTTTCTTAATAATACTAGGTTACACGCAAAACCTGGAATGCGTAAAACTCCATTGATCCTCTTCACTATACCACCAAGGAATTTGATCAAGACTCTGCAATGACAAACTATGTTGAGAGGAGAATCGCAAATCCATTATTTGAATTGTTCTCGCAATCTGCATTGCGGGTTGCGGAAACGCAAAACGCAAACATTTACAATAATCTTCCCGGAATCCGTAAATGCGGGTTGCGGGAATCAAATCCGAATATCCAGTAATTCACCTGTATCAAGACTGGTGATCACAAGAAGGATCGGATGACCATTCTTGTAGTCTAGAACTAGTATGAAGATAATATTGGGCAGAAGAAGGGTCAACCACCCCTTCATTTATGAGGGAATTGTCCAAATATTCAACCTATGAAGTATAGGTTGTCAATTCATATATATCCTGAATAGTGAAGACTGCAAAAATACAAACGTCACAACAAGGGTTGGTCGTTCCTTCATTTAAAAGAGAAATGAAAAAATATTAAATCTATGAAGGTTGGCACGACAATTCCCCACAACCAACTTCCACAGTATATGGTAGGGATCAGGACATTGCCTAAGTTATAACATCTAAACAATATTTCTCGAGACTTCCGACTGCTGGCAAGAAGGATCGGCCACCCCTTCTTTCTGTAGATAATTGTGAACACCAATATCCGACAATTCACCTGTATCCAGAATAGTGAACATAGGAAGGATTGTACCACCCTTCTTGTAGTCTAGAACTATTATGAAAATAATAATGGGCAGAAGAAGGGTCGGTTGACCCTTCAAGGGTCGGCTGACCCTTCAAGGGTCGACTGACCCTTCATTCATTTATCTCGAGCCTCATTCAAAATGGGGTGTCCGTTAATGAAATTCAACTTCAAATGACCGTCATATTATGCAGACACCGATTCATTTGATAATTTGTATTTTTTTACTACTTCAAATGACCATCATAATTATTATATCGGAACACCACAAAAACCAATTTCAAAAGTGGCAATATCAAAAGAAAAAGTATGGTTTTGGATCCTGGATTTGGCAATTTTTGAAACGGATTTGGCAGTAAAATCCACACAGCAGGTAATTTTCGAAGATGAAAAATAATAAAAGGAAACAGAAACAAAATCAATATATTTATTAGTTCTGTCGGCTTAATTATGGGTCGTAAGATTAAGACAAGTCGATGGCTGAGATCTAATCTGGGGAATGTGGAAGACGGGTTGCGGGGGTTTAATTGTTTTGAAATATATACAATGCTCCCATAATCCGCAATTGCGGGTTGCGGGACTACTACTTGAAATAAAAACAAACCAAAGTTTCCCAAAGTTTCCCGCAATCTGCAATCCACAATCCGAATTGCGGGTTGCGGAAATGCATGTCACAAATCCATTACTCAAACAATTCCCGCAATCCGCAATCATGTATAACTATAGATAGCCACTTCAACAAGCTATAGCATGATATGATGGTGCGTGCATTTTTCTGAAACCATGAATTATGGTGGGCATTCTCTCAAGCAGTTTTGACTACTTTTTCCATACTTTGTCAATTTCCAAAGTTTCACAAACTTGCCATACTTTTTCAAAATGATGTCACACTGCAACACTGACTTAATGATAACACCAAAACACCATCATGTGTCTTTCGATGCCATGTCATCATACATGTCATGTCATCATAATACATGCCATGTCATCATACATGGCATGTCATCATCACACATTCCATATCATCATAGATGCCATGTCATCATACATGCCATTTCATCACTTCCTATGGCGTCAGTTCTCTCTTTGAGGCTCACAAGTGTGAGATTTTTGCCTTCCAAAATAGAGATCAATTCATGTATAACCATAAGGGTCAAGACTGGATAAATATAAATGACAAAAAGGGTCGGCCGACCCTTCGGGCGGTCTAGAACTAGTATTGAAATAATATTGCGCAGAAGAAGGGTCGGGCACCCCTTCATTTATGAGGGAATTGTGCAAATATTCAACCTACGAAGTATAGGCTGCAAATTCATGTATATCCTAAATGTCAAAGACTACAAAAATACTAAGCACAAGAAGGGTCGGTCAATCCTTCATTTAAAAGAGAAATGAAGAAAAATTAATCTACGAAGTTTGGGACAATATTTCCCCACTACCACGTTCCTCATTATGTGGCAGGGATCGGGACATTTCCTATGTTATAACATGTAAACAATATTTATCCTAATTTCCAACAAGAAGGATCGGTTGCCCCTTGTTTTAGTAGATAATTGAGAACACAAATATCTGACAATTCACCTATATCCAGAATGGTGAACACAAGAAGGATCGAACCACCATTCTTGCAGTCCAGAACTATAATGAAAATAACAATGGGCAGAAGAAGGGTCAGCCACCCCTTCATTCATTTATCTCAAGCCTCATTCAAAAATGGGGTGTTGGTTAATGCCATTCGACTTCAAATTGCCATCATATTATACAGACATAAATATCAAAAGAAAAATTATGGTTTTGGAACCTGGATTTTGGCACTTTTGGAAACGAATTTGGCAGTTTCGGAGCCGATTTGGTCACTTTAGGAACCGGATTTTGCACTTTTGGAACCGGTTTTTGGCTATTTAGGAACAGGTTTTGTCACTTTTGGAACCTTGATTTGGTACTTTCGGAATCGGTTTTGGCAATTTTGGAATCGGTTTTGGCACTTTTGGAACCGGTTTTGGCACTTTTAGAACCGGTTTTGGCACTTTTGGAACCTGAATTTGGCAATTTTGGAACCAGATTTTGCTTGATTTTGGAGTTTAGAAAGGTGGTTTTAGCCCTGTCTTCAAAATGACTTGGACAGGAATA
This sequence comes from Larix kaempferi, assembly GCA_027924585.1. Lineage (NCBI taxonomy): Eukaryota > Viridiplantae > Streptophyta > Pinopsida > Pinales > Pinaceae > Larix > Larix kaempferi. The sequence continues at coordinate 16,132,373 of BSBM01000767.1, read as the reverse complement.
AGTCCAAGTTTAATGAAATAAGCGTTAAAGGGGGATATTGTTGAGTAAAGTTGTCATATGATTGCAACAGGGTCAAGAGATTTGTGTCACAAGCTTATAAGATTGTTGCTCAGTGATGTTTTCATTAATGTCAATGTAGCAATGATAATGATGATGTGGCAACGGTAATGATGATGTGGAAATGGTAATGATGATATCGTAGTGATAAAGGGATATTGTATGAATCCTTAAAGAGCTTTGAAGTAGCATTAGCATAAGTGTATATAAATCCAAAGTGGTCCCCTTATGGTATATATGCTAAGCATGGACCGCATGAGATGAGATCAAATGTGGTTGTTTCCGCATGCCCACTTTGTGTTGTACACAAATGGAGCAAGCCCCTAAATCCATTGAAGAAGACCCTAAAGCAATGATGATATGTACACATAAAGTGTCTTGAAGAAGTTTTGAAGAATCCAATAAAGAATCCCATAAAGTGTTGATGTTGTGTCCACATGAAGTGAAGTGCAAATAATCCCCTAAAGTTATGATGATCCCAAGTCATTAAAGAATCCCCTAAAGACCATGATGAGACGTGTGAAGAATCCCCTCAAGTGATGATGATGTCTCCAAGCCATAATGATGAAGCCCCTAAATTGATGATGATGTGTCCACATGAAGTACCTTGAAGAATCCTTAAAAATGAAAGATGCCCTTAACATGAAGCACCAATGAAGATATTGATGTGCTCCCATAGGTAATGATGATTCCCATTGAGTGAATATATTGTTGTTCCCCCACTTCAAAGAAATTTAATGATGACACCCAAGTAAAGATATTGATTTATACCTCACTTTCCAACTTGTGGAGACAAGAAAACCAAAGGAATATGAAGATTGTTGGAAATGTTGTCATCGATGCCGAATTTGAATACCCTATCTTCAAATATTTTTTTACTATAGATACCTAGCTCAAATGAGAGTATAGGACTCATGGTTGGAAATCTTATTTAGAGACATTTCCAATATATGGAACTCCCTCTAACTCCATAGGAATGAGGATATATGAAAGTATTTTTAAAGACAACCCAACTAGAATTATAGGTCATCCCTACCAAGATCTTGAACATGTTGGACCTAGAAGAAGAGGGAGCCCCCGGGAGAAACCTAGCAGGGTATACATAAGTGGATCACTTATTGTTTCATTCATGCATTCATCTAAGGCATGGATATCTGATAGGAGAGGTGAATTTGTGAAAGTGTTACAACATTTGAAGAAGATGGAGAGGAAAAAGGGGATATTTTCAGGTCGGTATGGAAATTTCGCTATAACATCTATTCTAGGACGTTTTAGACAATGAAAACTAGTGGTGATGAAGTAGAGATTGTGAAGAACTTATAATACAAATTTTAGATGATGGTTCTCTTTATTTTTGGACCTATGATCTCAGGAAGTTATGGCTTCTGAATGGTCCTGAAATCAACCTCAAAAAGTTTGGAATTTTCACTAAATGATTTGTTTTAGAAATATTAATATAGTGCCCCTTGGAGGCTACAAATTACAGATATTCAAGAACCTATGGTGCGAGTTTAAGATGTTGGTATGCTATATTCTCGGAGGTATGATGTCAGGAAGTTAGGGCTTATGAATGATCCTAAGATCAGCGTTAAAGAGGTCATTTTGTCATTTTTTCTATATCTTTTCTTCTATAAATATTTAGACAGTGCACCTTAGAGGATATGAAGTAGAGATATTAAGGAAATTTTTGTATGACTTTTAGATGTTGGTATGCTATATTTTTGGAGATATGAGCTCACGAAGTTAGGATTTCTAAATTATTTTGAAATCAACTTCAAATGAGTCAATCTAGTTTTTTCTCTAAAACTTTGTTATAAGATATTTCAGATAGTGAACCTTGGATGAGATGCACTAAATATATTAAAGTACCTGGGGTACAAGTTTGAGATACTGGTTTTCTATAGTTTCAGAGATATGCCCTGTGGAAGTAAGGGTTTTTGTATAGTATGAATACAAGTGATAGTAGTTACAATGATAATATGAATAGAGTGACAATTACAGTCATAGTGATAGTGTGAAGATAGTGATAGTGACAGTGTGCAAACAAGTGACAATGACAATGACAGTGATAGTGAGAGTGATAGTGACAGTGATAGTGACAATGAAGGTGAAAGTGACAGTGATGAAGATAGTGACAGTGACAGTGTAAAGACAGTGACAAGTTGATACTCTTACTCATTAGGGTGGTAGGGTGGTGCTAGGGCAGGTTGGTGCCTATCATCTGAGGGGGTTGGAGCCTCCTTCCAATCAATGCATGTAAACCAAGGAGTTGGAGCTTCCTTAAGCTTGGATCCAGTAAATCAGGAGGATTTATAGGAGGTTGGAGCCTCCTTCCAGTTAGTGTTAGTAAATCAGGGAGTTGGAGCTTCCTTCAGGTTGGAGCCTATAAATCAAGGGGTTGGTGCCTCCTTCCAATTGGTGCTGGAGAATCTTGAAATTTGGTGCTTCCTATTAATGTAATCTGGTTATTATATAATATAAGCATTCTGTGGTTTTCTCCCATTTGAGTTTCCACATAAAATCTCTTGTGCATTGTGTATGATGTTATGTGATGATAAATGGCATTGTTAATTTTTAATGTTACATGATGTGCTTAAGGTTAAAAATAGTAAAAAGTACTCAATACCAATTCACCCCACCCCTTCTCAGTATTAATAAAATTTCCACCAAAAGGAAGCTATACATACAATATTTTATTTCTATTAGCATGCATTGGCATCCACAATATTAAAGTTACATATATGGTTCTCAAAGGTAATAACCAATTTAATAGTTATTATACTTTATTGTATTATATCAATTGTTGCACCGAGTGAAACAAGGTTCTCTACAACCCAGTATGGGGGAGATGTTGTAACGTTTGTGATGTAACAAAATAATTAAAAAAATTCATGTCGGATCATAAAATAAAAAAATTATGGAAAGTTTAAAAAAAAAATCCATGTTGGTTCATAAAATAAAATATTATGAAAAGTAATTAAAAAAGAGATCTTCGTTTATAAAATAAAAACTTAAAACTTAAACCCGGATCTATCAATCAAGAGAGATCAAATTTCTTAAGTTTAAATTTAAAAAAAAGAAATACACCTCAAGCAATTGGATCCCTCTCGGTGCTTGATAAATACAGGTTTAAGATGGATCTATGATGGTATTATATTGTAACATCCCGATTTTTTCATAAAATTTAAAAAAAAAAAATCGCCAAAAAAGGGCTAATATTGTAAAATGCGGAAATAATAATAATCAATATTCAGCAATTAATAAAAGTTTCGCTTGGTAGGAACAATTTAATGGTTGTGTCTTTTGTCTTTTAATGACGTCATGAAAATCAATTGATGATTATGTACTTCATTCATATGCTGGAATGATTGAAAATTTATGATGCATTGGAAAACAAAATTCCTTTGACAAGTGCTGATAGTTTAACTTTTCTGGATGATGATGAAAGGGGTCCCACAAGGTGCCCCGAGGCTTACTTAGCTACTCCGCTAAAGCATTGCACTCGTCCTTCATGCACAGATTCGCAGGTAAGAAATAGCGATAAAATTCAAGGATTTTAATAACCGTGATAGAAGTTGAAACTGCTTATGAATTTCGATGCTACAGGTATGATCTCCTTCCAATTCTGTAAGATGAACCTGTCTCTCTCAAGACTGCAGATAACGTCTATTTCAGGGTGTGTTTGTTGTGAATGTTTACATTAAGTGTTGGTGAATTTACGTAAGGTCATTCCATGAATGCCTTACAGTTGTTAAGTAATTCTTTTTATAATAATGACGGTGACAGGTTGATGACAAGGATGCATGGTCTTAAGTCATATTGTGGAGAGATTGACAAAATGGTTCTAAACTCTATTTCCTGGGCAATTAAAATGGTGATGCTTTAAGTATTAATACCCTACCATGAAATGTGTGCGATGGGTCCTTGGGTGGAAACCATACCCTAGCGGTGTGTTTATATAACTTAAGGTGTGGACGAGCTTTATGAACCCTACAACGATCCCTATAGTGAACCCTATAAAGGAATTTATGTGAACGGCGGAGTCAAACCATGGCCTATGATTGCTCGCGACCTTAGTGGATATTCATATGCTATGAATATGTTTCGAATTGATGATATGGAACGTATGAGACCTTGGTTATAAGCTCTCGGTGATTGTTATACATTGATAATATTTACATGTTAATGCTTTTAACGTTGGTTTGTATGGGTTGGCAGGTGGAATGATGGCCCTACAAAAAGCCTGCGTACGAATCGAGGGTGTATTAAATGATTTGGTTTGCAATTATTGTGCCTGGCCACCGTGTTAAGGATATTGCTACGTGTAAGTGGTGATAGCTGACTCGTCGTGTGAAAGGGTTTGGAATGTTGAGTTGTAACGGGCCTCCTACCCTGCTGTCTACCGATATGGCAACCTCCTAGCTTGGGAGGTAGATGGGAAATTGAATGCTACTCCTTCCACCTTACAACATGGATTGATGAGGATGGATCTCTACCGTTGATCGTTGTGTATTGGGATGAGTTGAACCCTAGCATAACTTATGGATTCTCGTAACGTTTCTTGTCATTGTTCGGTGGTAGGGTTTGGGAGGTGAGGCCAACCGGCCGAGAGGCACTTAGGGTTTGTTGGTTTTTCTAGCCTTCCCCAGGCTCGATCCTGAGACTGGTAACAGTCGTCAAACTGCATGTGAGAGTCATCAATGGAGGCCGAGTTAGGAGTTAAATGGTGTGGCCCTCCATAGTTTAGATGAGTGCGTCAGTTGGGCATTGCAGTAGCTTACAAGTTAGGGTTTCTCTGTCGGGTTGTAAGTCTTCGAGAGTTATCACACAGGGTGGTCTACGAGCTGGGTGCATCTCCTTCGCAGTGGATGGATGTTGGCTTCGTCGAAAACTCTGTCACAACTCAGGTAATGTAACATTGCAAAGGTTTTCCTACTATTCTTGGTTGCATGCATTTCTACCTCATGATCCGATGCTTAACTTGTTGTATGGCTGTTGGCAGGTAACCCTCGGCAAATCCACGGAGTGCCAAAACAATTGCAAGGGAAGAGAACTTAAGCGAACCCACCAGTAAGCTTCGGTGGTATCCCTCCTTAGTGGTTCTCCTGGAATCGGACTTGATGAGCAAGTGCTGGTAGCATGCCTTCGCGGCAGTGGCTTTGTCTCGCCTACAGCATTTGGGCAACCTTCAGTTTTGAGTTTTTGTTGATAGAGTAGGTGATGTAAATGTTTGAAATCTATGGCCAGCCATTCCTGGCATCGGCGAGTTTAGCAGGGTTAAACCCTTGTGTTTGCAAATCGTCTTGCATCTTTACGTTTTATGTCTTATCGTTTTGAGTACTTATGGGTTGATGCATGAGGAGATACGTTGACTGTAACTTGTTTTCAGTATTTACTGTGTGTATAAATGGCATGGGATTTCGAAAGTAACCTTCAGCAAAAGATAGTGGCGACCGTAGGGGGTAACCACTGTTATTTTAAATGGAAACAATAATATTTCAGGGTTTAATGGCTACGTTTGGTGAAATGGGTCTTCTCGTTTTTGTATCTGTATCTAAGAAGCATGTTTAAGATATTTTGGGTTTCGTGTCTACGTAATGTGTTTTGATCTACTCATTCTTGAACTCGAAAGGCATGTTTGTTTAATTAAAAAGTGGCTATAATCCGAGAGCGATCCTCCAAGATTATATTGCGTTTGTGCTTGTATGGATTAAGCTGAGAATTAGAAAGGAAAGGGTTTTGTTTTGAAAGCATAAGTAATCATGTTAAACCCTAGCTATCGATGTGAATGAAATCTACATGTCTATATTGATGTTTTAAAGTAATAAGAATAACAACTCTTGATTCTGCAGTTAAATTGTCTATGGCAAGGAAACCTTGATTTGGTAACTGTTAAATGTTATAAATAATGATGTAATGAGAGCCTGTTGACCCCAACTTGGGTGTAGAGATACTAGAATTTAATCTATCAATTTAACAAAGCTATGTTTGTCCTAGCTGTTAATCTGTTAATTACTTGGTATTTTGTGATGTAAGTTTTATCACATGCAATTGATAGTTCAGGAAAACAAGGAAAATAACAGAACAATCGTCAGATAATTTGATTGCTTATGAATATACAGTTTTTCTATTCTAGCTATTTATTCCTGTATTTGTCCATTTTGGGCCTCTGATGAAAGGATAAAATAACACAATAGCTTTCTTTCTGTTTGTACAATATAATATAGTGAAGACAATATTCGTATAAAATCAATCAGATTCTAAAACAATAAGAAGATAGAAAAATGGGAATATGGTTAAACAGAATGCATGTTATTGTTTTCTTTGAAATAATTAATAAAGATCAGTAACTCTATATGTTAACATAATGATCACCTTCAGAAATAAGAAAAGAATCTACTGCTATATTTAGTTTCTGTTAAGTTGTTTCAGCATACAGAATTGGATAGTAAAACAATACATGCATAGATCTAATCTACAGCTGCTAAAATATAAGATGCATGATAGCATAGTCTATGCATGGGTGGTCTTTGGTTTAGATATTTAGATGCATGCTAGGTTTCACTTTTAGTTGGGCATATTTAATGCTACCTCTTTGTACTGGAGTACAATGCAGCTCCATGCATGGGGAAAAATGCAGAGGAGTCATTTTATCAGTTTAGCAAATCTAAATTGATTAGGATCTGACATTTTCCACTATTGATCATTAAAAAAAAATACTAAGCCATTTTCTGAGAGCATCCGTGAGATTTGAAAAAGAAAAACAAAGCAGAATAGAACCTGAGTGTAATGGGAGGAACAAATCACTCAAGAAACCTGTTCCACCCAACCTGCTCCCAAACAGCCAAGATGTTTGCCTTAGGACCCCCAAGCCTATCCACTGATCCACCAGGAGGAAGAAGGTTCTGCAACTTAGGACTTCTGCTTGCAGCAACAAGAAAATTTATATATCCAGCCTTACAGGCTTAGTAATCAATGGAATCAGCACCAGCACCTTGGGTCTGTCCTTCTCATAATCTTTGCAGACTTATACTTGCACTCTCCACAGCCTCCCCTATTCAAATTTCTCAGCCATCATCTGATGAGCATCAGGAATGTTTCTGCAGAAAACATTGTAAGAGCTCCCTGCTCAATTCGAATTGCCTTTTATAGGATGCCTAGGTCTTTGGTAATTAACTGGTCATTAGTGAGCTGCCTGCTCACCTCTCTCCACCTGGAGAGGGAAATGCCACAAAATTAGGGAGAGTTGTCCCATACCAACAGCTAATGGTAGAGTGCAAATGCTGCCATCTATCCCAATCCTTCAAACAGCTTCCATTCCTCCTAATGGGCCAGTGGATACTCTTGTAACAGCTTTCTTGAGTGTTTATCTCCCATTTTCATTTATTAAGTAATGATAATGAGTCATTACATTCAATTTTGACCTACTTGGTCATAATTAGAACCTTGTAATTATAATTTAACACAAAGTTTTTTTTTTTTTTTTTTGCAAAAAGAATAATAGTAGAAAATAATTATTCTCAAAAATTGGGTAGGTGACATACACCCCCCCTTAAGCCTCAACATCGTCTTCGATGTTGCTTTATTCACTCATTGAGTGTTCCTGGAACAGAGTTGGGTATGCAGCCCGGATACTACTCTCCAACTCCCAGGTAGACTCTGTTGGGCTCTAGTGCTTCCATTGCACTTTTACTTGGCCAACCGTGCGGTTCCGGAGTAGAGTTTCTTTCCTTGCGAGAATACAGTCCGGTTCCACTGGAAAATCGTTGCCTTGTTCCACATAAACATTATTCCAATTTACAACATGAGTAGGATCATGCAAATATTTCTTTAAAAATGAAATGTGAAAAAACATTATGGACTTTGAGGTTTGAAGGTAGGGCTAATTGATATGCCACAAGTCCAACCCTGGATAGGATTTCGAAAGGACCACAATACCTGGGTGCCAGTTTGGCACAGTTTCCCAATTTTAAGGAACTCCCTTTCGGCCTTACCTTAAGAAAAACATGTTCACCAACCTGGAACTCTCTATGAGTTCTTTTAAGGTCTGCTTGACTTTTCTGTCTATCCTGGGCAGCTTTAAGATTCCCTTGTACTTTCTTCACGATTAATTCTAATTCCTGGAACAATTCAGGCCCTAGGGTGACCCTGCTAACCGGATCACTCCATGACACTGGTGTGTTACACTTTCTTCCGTAAAGGATCTCAAATGGGCTAAGTTTGGCTGAAGCATGGTAGTGATTATTATACACAAACTCTGCTAAATGCAAGTAGTCTTCCCACTTACCGGGCTGATCCTTAACATACAGTCTGAGCATATCTTCCAATATTTGCTTCACCCTTTCAGTCTATCCGTCTATTTGTGGATGGAATGTAGTGATGAAATTTAAGGTGGTGTTTAACCCCTTGAACAAAGACCTCCAAAAATTACCTGTGAACTTCAAATCTCGGTCTGAAACTATTACCTTGGGTATGCCATGTAGTCGGAAAACCTGCTTCATAAAAAATTCTGCAATATCAGGGGCTTTATGGGTAGTTTTGACAGGGATAAAATGGGTTGTCTTGCTAAGTTTGTCTACTACCACCATGATGGAGTCATGCTATTTTTTATTCTTGGATAACCCAGTGATGAAATCTATACTTATGACTTCCCATTTCCAGCTGGGTATAGGCAAGGGCTGTAGCAATCCAGCAAGATGTTGATGTTCCACCTTCACTTTTTGGCAATCAAAACACTTAGCTATATACTCCGCTACTTCATCCTTCATGCTGGCCCAGTAGTACTCTTTCCTTAGCATTGTGATGGTTTTTTGGTAACCCGGGTGGCAAGAATAGTGGCTTTTGTGCATCTCATTCAAAATTAGAATTTTTACTGCTAGTACGTTTGGTATGTACAATCTGTTTCTGTACAGCAGTAAGCCATTTTCCTTCAAACTGAAATCTGTTACAGAATTTTCAGAGTTGTTTTCTATTGTCCTTTCCTGTAATTTTCTGTATTCCTTATCCTCCTTGATTCCTTCGAGAATCTGTTCCTCCAAATCTGTTGCGTATGTGCTGATCGATGAAACAAAATGTATTCTTGCATTACAACTTAATGCGTCGGCCACTTTATTCTCCTTCCCTTTAATGTGTTGAATTTCAAAATCGTACTCACTCAGAATAGTTAGCCATCTGGCTTGCCTGGCATTCAAATTTGTTTGATCTAACAAATATTTCAGCCCCATATTATCCATCATCAGGGTAAATTTTATGCCGATAAGGTGGTGATGCCACATTTTTTAAGGCATGAATCACTGCTAGCAATTCTAGGTCGTAGGTGGAATAGTTCTTCTCATGAATTTTCAGTTTTCTTGATTCGTATGCTACAGCATGTCACTCATGCGTTAGGACTCCTCCCAGTCCATCATTGCATGCGTCTGTGCATACTACAAAATCTTTATTAGGATCTGCAATCCTCAAAATAGGTGTTGAAGTCAATAATTCTTTTAATTTTGCAAAACTGTCTGCACACTTTTGGTCCCAAACAAACTTCTTTTCCTTATTCTGTAGCGATTTTATGGGATTTGCGATCTTGGAAAACCCTTCAATGGATTTTCTATAGTAACCAGTGATGCCCATAAACAATCGCACATCTGTCACATCTTTAGGAACCGACCATTCATTAATGGCCTTTATCTTGGCGGGGTCAACTGCAATCCCTTCCTCAGAGATTATGTGTCCCAAGTACTGAATCTTGTCTTTGTAAAAATCACATTTGCTTAATTTTGCATACAACTGGTGTTCCCTCAGAACTTGCAAAATGATACGTAGATGTTCATCATGTTCTTCCTTGTTCTTAGAATATACCAAAATGTCATCGATAAACACCACTGCAAACTTATCTAAGTACTTGTGCAGAATTTTGTTCATTAAGCACATAAATACAGCAGGTGCATTAGTTAGTTCAAACGGCATGACAACGAACTCATAGTGTCCATAACAAGTTCTAAAGGCTGTTTTGAAAATGTCTTCATCCTTCACACGGACCTGATGATATCCTGATTGTAAATCGATCTTCGAGAACACTGTTGCTCCGCGTAGCTGGTCAAAGAGATCGTCAATGCGAGGCAGTGGGTACCTATTCTTGATCGTCATTTTATTCAGTTGACGATAATCTATGCAAAGTCTTAGGGTACCATCCTTCTTCTTGACAAAAATGACCGGTGCTTCCCAAGGGGACACGCTGGGCCTTATATATTTTTTATCGATCAGCTCCTTCAGCTGAGATTTTAACTCATTCAGCTCCAGTATATTCATCCAATATGGAGCTTTGGAACTTGGTACAGCGCCAGGCATTAATTCAATAGTAAAATCTAGGTCCCTTTTGGGAGGTAAATCTGGGATCTCTTCAGGAAAAATGTCTTGGAAATCCTGCAAGACAGGTATGTCTTCTATTTTTAGTTTGTCCTCCTTAATACTTATCTCATCATGCACCGCATTCGCAGCAAACAGCTGACACCCTTTTCTAATTGCCCTTTTTACTTGCATGGCTGAAATCTACCGAACGAATGTTTTTCTGGGGATGCCTTTTAACTCTGCTGTCTTTCCTTCATCATCCAAGCAAATGAAGCTTTTTTCATAACAATTCAAAATGACCCGATGGGTTTCTAACCAATCCATACCGATTAGGATGTCATATGACCCTAATGGCAGGATATTTAGCTTAACCTATGTTGTTAGTTGATTCATAGATAAAGCACAATTTTCCACAAAATCAGAAACCTTCCTTTTTGTTCCTGTCGCTAATCTAACTAACCAGAATTTATCGAATTTCTCGGTTTTCAAATCAAGTCATTCTACCACAACTGGTGATATATAACTTAGACTAGCACCGGGGTCAATTAAAATAGAAACAGGGTGGTTTTGCAGCATACCTTCGACCTCCACCATTGAGACTTGGTGTTCTGCTTGCCGGTTGTCTAATGCTGCACTAATTTTGGGTACTTCTCTTGTAGCATCTCCTACAGTAGCTTCAAACTGTATGGAGTGAATATGAATTGCCGCCCGTTTCCTGAGGGGACAGTCTGAGGCATAATGGGGCCCTTGGCACTCAAAGCATTTTATAGGTGGCTTTTGTTCATCGGTCCTGGAAACACTGGGGACATTTCTGGGTGCTGTAAATTTCTGCTGCTGATTATTTCTGTTCTACTGAAATTTTTGATTCTGAAAATTTTTCTTCTGAAAACTGGAATTGCTGCCATATCTAAAATTCTTCTTTTTTTGTTCAAAGTTACTGGGTTTTGAGTTTTTCCAGCTAGGTACCCCTTCTCTTCTCTTATTCTGGTCAAAGCAAAAGGTGGCTTTCCTCATGGCTTCCTCTAGGGTCTTAGGGTTATCGTACTCTATCCTGTCCTTGATGTGGAAAGGTAGACAACTTAGGTACCTCTGGACCTTCAGTTTTTCTTCCACCATATACGGCACGTATCTTAGCAGACTTAAAAACTTGTTGTTCATTTCTTTCATATTCATCGTTCCCAGTTTTAGATCATAAAATTCCTTGGATTTTTCTTCATAATACTACTCAGATAAGAATTTATTCTTGAAGTGTCTTTTAAAAGTACTCCAACTCACATCTTGGTCTTTTACACCTTTTACCTTTTTAAGGTCTTGCCACCAAATATCTGCCTTCCCGGTCAGATTATAAATTGCCATCTTCACCTTCAAGGGCTCCGAGTAGTCGTAGATCTAAAAATGCTTTTTATTGCCGGATAGCCATGCTTCTATTGTCTCTCCTTTTTCTGTCTCGCCATTGAAAATTGGGGGTTTGATTTTCTTGAATTCACTAGATATCTGTTCGTACTGTCGATTCCTTTTTCTTTTTGGGATTTCAGTCTCCTTCACTGCTATCACTAGAGTAGTTATGCTTCTTTTTACGTGGTTGTTTGGTAGCTCTTGATGATGTTGAGTTGTTGTTTTCTTCAGCTGTTTCGGATTGTTTGTTCTTCCCTTCCTGGGATAGCTCTTTAGTTTCAGAAGTATGTTCCAAGTTCTGTTCATATTTTGGATATTGGTCAAACAGTGCTTGCTTCAATTCTTCTTGTCTGAAACTATTATCTTGGGTATGCCATGTAGTCGGAAAACCTGCTTCATAAAAAATTCTGCAATATCAGGGGCTTTATGGGTAGTTTTGACAGGGATAAAATGGGTTGTCTTGCTAAGTTTGTCTACTACCACCATGATGGAGTCGTGTTGTTTTTTATTCTTGGGTAACCCAGTGATGAAATCTATACTTATGACTTCCCATTTCCAGCTGGGTATAGGCAAGGGCTGCAGCAATCCAACAGGATGTTGATGTTCCACCTTCACTTTTTGGCAGTCAAAACACTTATCTATATACTCCGCTACTTCATCCTTCATCCTGGGCCAGTAGTACTCTTTCCTTAGCATTGTGATGGTTTTCTGGTAACCCGGGTGGCAAGAATAGTGGCTTTTGTGCATCTCATCCAAAATTAGAATTTTTATTGCTGGTACGTTTGGTATGTACAATCTGTTTTTGTACAGCAGTAAGCCATTTTCCTTCAAACTAAAATCTGTTACAGAATTTTCAAAGTTGTTTTCTGTTGTCCTTTCCTATAATTTTCTGTATTCCTCATCCTCCTTGATTCCTTCGAGAATCTGTTCCTCCAAATCTATTGTGTATGTGCTGATGGCTGAAACAAAATGTATTCTTGCATTACGACTTAATGCGTCAGCCACTTTATTCTCCTTCCCTTTAATGTGCTGAATTTCAAAATCGTACTCACTCAAAAAAGTTAGCCATCTGGCTTGCCTGGCATTCAAATTTGTTTGATCTAACAAATATTTCAACCCCATATTATCCGTCATCAAGGTAAATTTTTTGCCGATAAGGTGGTGACGCCACATTTTTAAGGCATGAATCACTGCTAGCAATTCTAGGTCGTAGGTGGAATAGTTCTTCTCATGAATTTTCAGTTTTCTTGATTCGTATGCTACAGCATGTCCCTCCTGCGTCAGGACTCCTCCCAGTCCATTATTGCACGCATCTGTGCATACTACAAAATATTTATTAGGATCTGCAATCCTCAAAATAGGTGCTGAAGTCAATAATTCTTTTAATTTTGCAAAACTGTCTGCACACTTTTGGTCCCAAACAAACTTCTTTCCCTTTTTCTGTAGCGACGTTATGGGGTTTGCAATCCTGGAAAACCCTTCAATGAATTTTCTATAGTAACCATGGATGCCCATAAACGATCGCACATCTATCATATCTTTAGGAACTGGTCATTCATTAATGGCCTTTATCTTGGCGGGGTCAACCACAATCCCTTCCTCAAAGAGTATGTGTCCCAAGTACTGAATCTTGTCTTTGTAAAAATCACATTTGCTTAATTTTGCATACAACTGGTGTTCCCTCAGAACTTTCAAAATGATACGTAGATGTTCATCATGTTCTTCCTTGTTCTTAGAATATACCAAAATGTCATCGATAAACACCACTGCAAACTTATCTAAGTACTTGTGCAGAATTTTGTTCATTAAGCACATAAATACAGCAGGTGCATTAGTTAGTCCAAACGGCATGACAACGAACTCATAGTGTCCCTAACGAGTTCTAAAGGCTGTTTTGAAAATGTCTTCATCCTTCACACAGACCTAATGATATCCTGATCGTAAATCGATCTTCGATAACACTATTGCTCCACGTAGTTGGTCAAAGAGATCGTCAATGCGGGGCAGTGGGTACCTATTCTTGATCGTCATTTTATTCAGTTAATGATAATCTATGCAAAGTCTTAGGGTACCATCCTTCTTCTTAACAAAAATGATCGGTTCTCCCCAAGGGGACACGCTGGGCCTTATATATTTTTTATCGATCAGCTCCTTCAGCTGAGATTTTAACTCATTCAGCTCCAATATGTTCATCCGATATGGAGCTTTAGAACTTAGTACAGTGCCATGCATTAATTCAATAGTAAAATCCAGGTCGCTTTTGGGAGGTAAATCTGGGATCTCTTCAGGAAAAATGTCTTGGAAATCCTGCAAGACATGTATGTCTTCTATTTTTAGTTTGTCCTCCTTAATAATTATCTCATCATGCACCGCATTCACAGCAAACATCTGACACCCTTTTCTAATTGCCCTTTTTACTTGCATGGTTGAAATCTGTCGAACGAATGTTTTTCTGGGGATGCCTTTTACCTCTGTTGTCTTTCCTTCATCATCCAGGCAAATGAAGCTTTTTTCATAACAATTTAGAATGACCCAATGGGTTTATAACCAATCCATACCGATTAGGTTGTCATATGACCCTAATGGCAGGATATTTAGCTTAACCTGCGTTGTTAGTTGATTCATAGATAAAGCACAATTTTCCACAAAATCATAAACCTTCCTTTTTGTTCCTGTCACTAATCTAACTAACCAGAATTTATCGAATTTCTCGGTTTTCAAATCAAGTCTTTCTACCACAACTAGTGATATATAACTTAGACTAGCACCGGGGTCAATTAAAATAGAAACATGGTGGTTTTGCAGCATACCTTCGACCTCCACCATTGAGACTTGGTGTTCTGCTTGCCGGTTGTATAATGCTGCCCTAATTCTGGGTACTTCTCTTGCCACATCTCCTACAGTAGCTTCAGACTGTATGGAGTGAATATGATTGGCCGCCCGTTTCCTGAGGGGACAGTTTGAGGCATAATGGGGCCCTTGGCACTCAAAGCATTTTATAGGTGGCTTTTGTTCATTTGTCCTGGCAACATTGGGGACATTTCTGGGTGCTATAAATTTCTGCTACTGATTATTTATGTTTTGCTGAAATTTTTTACTCTGAAATTTTTTCTTCTGAAAACCTGAATTGCCGCCATATCTAAAATTCTTCTTTTTCTGTTTCAAGTTACTGGGTTTTGAGTTTTTCCAGCTAGGTACCCCTTCTCTTCTCTTATTCTGGTCAAAGCAAAAGGTGGCTTTCCTCATGACTTCCTCTAGGGTCTTAGGGTTATCGTACTCTATCCTGTCCTTGATGTGGAAAGGTAGACAACTTAGGTACCTCTGGACCTTCGGTTTTTCTTCCATCATATACGGCACGTATCTTAGCAGACTTAAAAACTTCTTGTTAATTTCCTTCATATTCATCGTTCCCAGTTTTAGATCATAAAATTCCTTGGATTTTTCTTCATAATACTGCTTAGATAAGAATTTCTTCTTGAAGTGTCTTTTAAAAGTACTCCAACTCACATCTCGGTCTTTTACACCTTTTACCTTTTTAAGGTCTCTCCACCAAATATCTGCCTTCCTGGTCATATTATAAACTGCCATCTTCGCCTTCAAGTGCTCCGAGTAGTCATAGATCTGAAAATACTTTTTCTTGCCGGAAAACCATGCTTCTGCTGTCTCTCCTTTTTCTGTCTCGCCATTGAAAATTGGGGGTTTGATTTTCTTGAATTCACCAGATATCTGTTCGTACTGTCGATTCATTTTTCTTTTTGGATTACAGTCTCCTTCACTGCTATCACTAGAGTAGTTATGCTTCTTTTTACATGGTTGTTTGTTAGCTCTTGATGATGTTGAGTTGTTGTTTTCTTCAGTTGTTTCGGTTTGTTTGTTCTTGCCTTCCTGGGATTGCTCTTTAGTTTCAGAAGTATGTTCCAAGTTTTGTTCATATTTTGGATATTGGTCAAACAGTGCTTGCTTCAATTCTTCCTGTGTTTGCAGGATTCTTTCATTGTCATGTTTTACTGACTGGATCTTTGCTTTTAATTCATGAAAAGCACGCAATAATTCTGACGAATCATTACCCCGATTTCCCTGGAATTGTTGTTCCATACTTGGGATGTTTGGTAGAAATCTGCCCCTTATATGTTCAGCTGATCCTTCCATATCTGTAATCAAAGAAATTTTTCTGTATAGGACAAAATAATTTAAACTTGAGTTAGTGAAAATTTTCTCCGTCATAAATTTTCTGTTTGCGTGTTTCGTGGACCGTCTTTAGGCCTAGAGTTCGAACATGAGCTCTGACACCACATGTAACATCCCGATTTTTTCATAAAATTTAAAAAAAATTAAATCGCCAAAAAACGGCTAATATTGTAAAATGCGGAAATAATAATGATCAATATTCAACAATCAATAAAAGTGTTGCTTGGTAGGAACAATTTAATGGTTATGTCTTTTGTCTTTTAATGACGTCATGAAAATCAATTGATGATTATGTACTTTATTCGTATGCTGGAATGATTGAAAATTTATGATGCATTGGAAAACAAAATTCTTTTGACAAGTGCTGATAGTTTAACTTTTCTAGATGATGATGAAAGGGGTCCCACGAGGTGCCCCGAGGCTTACTTAGCTACTCCGCTAAAGCATTGCACTCATCCTTCATGCGCAGATTCGCAGGTAAGAAATAGCGATAAAATTCGAGTTTAATAACCGTGATAGAAGTTGAAACTGCTTATGAATTTCGATGCTACAGGTATGATCTCCTTCCAATTCTGTAAGATGAACTTGTCTCTCTCCAGACTGCAGATAACGTCTATTTCAGGGTGTGTTTGTTGTGAATGTTCCCATTAAGTGTTGGTGAATTTACGTAAGGTCATTCCATGAATGCCTTGTGGCTGTTAAGTAATTCTTTTTATAATAATGACGGTGACAGGTTGATGACAAGGACGCATGGTCTTAAGTCATACTGTGGACAAATTGACAAAATGGTTCTAAACTCTATTGCCTGGGCAATTAAAATGGTGACGCTTTAAGTATTCATACCCTACCATGCAATGTGTGCGATGGGTCCTTGAGTGGCAACCATACCCTAGCGGTGTGTTTATATAACTTAAGGTGTGGACGAGCTTTATGAACCCTACAACGATCCCTATAGTGAACCCTATAAAGGACTTTATGTCAAAGGCGGAGTCAAACCATGGCCTATGATTGCTCGCGACCTTAGTGGATATTCATATGCTATGAATATGTTTCAAATTGATGATATGGATCGTATGAGACCTTGGTTATAAGCTCTCGGTGATTATTATACATTGATAATATTTACATGTTAATGCTTTTAATGTTGGTTTGTATGGGTTGGCAGGTGGAATGATGGCGCTGCAAAAATCCTGCGTACGAATCGAGGGTGTATTAAATGATTTGGTTTGCAATTATTGTGCCTGGCCACCGTGTTAAGGATATTGCTACGTGTAAGTGGTGATAGCTGACTCGTCGTGTGAAAGGGTTTGGAATGTTGAGTTGTAACGGGCCTCCTGCCCTGTTGTACACCGATATGGAAACCTCGTAGCTTGGGAGGTAGATGGGCAATTGAATGCTACTCTTGCCACCTTCCAACGTGGCTTGATGAGGATGGATCTCCACCGTTGATCGTTGTGTATTGGGATGAGTTGAACCCTACCGTAACTTATGGATTCTCGTAATGTTTCTTGTCATTGTTCGGTGGTAGGGTTTGGGAGGTGAGGCCAACCGGCTGAGAGGCACTTAGGGTTTGTTGGTTTTTCTAGCCTTCCCCGGGATCGATCCTGAGACCGGTACAGTCCTCAAACTTCATGTGAGAGCCGTCAATGCAGGTCAAGTTAGGAGTTAAATGGTATGGCCCTCCATATTTTAGATGAGTGCGTCGGTTGGACATTGTAGTAGCTTGCAAGTCAGGGTTTCTCCGTCGGGTTGTAAGTCTTCGGGAGTTATCACACAGGGTGGTCTTCGAGCTGGGTGCATCTCCTTCGCGGTGGATGGATGCTGGCTTCATCGAAAACTCTGTCACAACTCAGGTAATGTAATGTTGCAAAGGTTTTCCTACTATTCTTGGTTGCATGCGTTTCTACCTCATGATCCGATGCTTAACTTGTTGTATAGCTGTTGGAAGGTAACCCTCGGTGAATCCACAGAGTGCCGGAATAGTTGCAGGGGAAGAGAACTTAAGCGAACCCACTGGTAAGCTTCGGTGGTATTCCTCCTTAGTGGTTCTCCTGGAATCGGACTTGATGAGCAAGTGCTGGTAGCATGCCTTCGCGACAGTGGCTTTGTCTCGCCTGCACCATTTGGGCAACCTTCAGTTTTGAGTTTTTGTTGATAGAGTAGGTGATGTAAATGTTTGAAATCTACGGCCATCCATTCCTGGCGTCGGCGAGTTTAGCAGGGTTGAACCCTTGTGTTTGCAAATCGTCTTGCATCTTTACGTTTTATGTCTTATCGTTTTGAGTACTTCTGGGTTGATGCATGAGGAGATACGTTTACTGTAACTTGTTTTCAGTATTTACTGTGTGTATAAATGGCGTGGGGTTTCGAAAGGAACCTTCAGCAAAAGATAGTGGCGACCGTAGGGGGTAACCACTGTTATTTTAAATGGAAACGATAATATTTCAGGGTTTAATGGCTATGTTTGGTGAAACTGGTCTTCTCGTTTTTGTATCTGTATCTAAGAAGCATGTTTAAGATATTTTGGGTTTCATGTCTGCGTAATGTGTTTTGATCTACTCATTCTTGAACTCGAAAGGCATGTTTGTTTAATTAAAAAGTGGCTATAAGTCAAGAGCGATCCTCTAGGCTTATACTGCGTTTGTGCTTGTATGGATTAAGCCGAGAATTAGAAAGGAAATGGTTTTGTTTTGAAAGCATAAGTAATCATGTTAAACCCTAGCTATCAATGTGAATGAAATCTACATGTCTATATTGATGTTTTAAAAGAATAAGAATAACAACTCTTGATTTTGTAGTTAAATTGTCTATGGCAAGGAAACCTTGATTTGGTAACTGTTAAGTGTTATAAATAATGATGTAATGAGAGCCTGTTGACCCCAGCTTGGGTGTAGAGATACTATAATTTAATCTATCAATTTAACAAAGCTATGTTTGTCCTAGCTGTTAATTACTTGGTATTCTGTGATGTAAGTTTTATCACATGCAATTGATAGTTCAGGAAAACAAGGAAAATAACAGAGCAATCGTCAGATAATTTGATTGCTTATGAATATGCAGTTTTTCTATTCTAGCTATTTATTCCTGTATTCGTCCATTTTGGGCCTCTGATGAAAGGATAAAATAACACAATAGCTTTCTTTCTATTTGTACAATATAATACAGTGAATACAATATTCATATAAAATCAATCAGATTCTAAAACAATAAGAAGATAGAAAAATGGGAATATGGTTAAACAGAATGCATGCTATTGTTTTCTTTGAAATAATTAATAAAGATCAGTAACTCTAGATGTTAACATAATGATCACCTTCAGAAATAAGAAAAGAACCTACTACTATATTTAGTTTCTGTTAAGTTGTTTCAGCATACAGAATTGGATAGTAAAACAATACATCCATAGATCTAATCTACAGCTGCTAAAATATAAGATGCATGATAACATAGTCTATGCATGGGTGGTCTTTGGTTTAGATATTTAGATGCATGCTAGGTTTCACTTTTAGCTGGGCAGATTTAATGCTACCTCTCTGTACTGGAGTACGATGCAGCTCCACACATGGGGAAAAATGCAGAGGAGTCATTTTATCAGTTCAGCAAATCTAAATTAATTAGGATCTGACATTTTCTACTATTGATCATTAAACAACAATACTAAGCCATTTTCTGAGAGCATCCATGAGATTTGAAAAAGAAAAACACAGTAGAATAGAACGTGAGTGTAATGGGAGGAACAAATCACTCAAGAAACCTAATCCATCCAACCTGCTCCCAAACAGCTAAGATGTCTGCCTTAGGACCCCCGATCCTATCCACTAATCCACCAGGAGGAAGAAGGTTCTGCAACTTAGGACTTCTGCTTGCAGCAGCAAGAAAATTTATATATCCAGCCTTACAGGCTTAGTAATCAATGGGATCAGCACCAGCACCTCTGGTCTGTCCTTCTCATAACATTTGCAAACTTATACTTGCACTCTCCAGAGCCTCCCCTATTCGAATCTCTCAGCCATCACCTGATGAGCATGAGGAATGTTTCTGCAGAAAACATTGTAAGAGCTACCTGCTCAATTCGAATTGCCTTTTAAAGGCTGCCCAGGTCTTTGGTAATTAACTGGTCATTAGTGAGCTGCATGCTCATCTCTCTCCACCTGGAGAGGGAAATGCCACAAAATTAGGGGGAGTTGTCCCATACCAACAGCTAATGGTAGAGTGCAAATGTTGCCATCTGTCTCAATCCTTCCAGCAGCTTCCATTCCTCCTAGGCCAGTGGATACTCTTGTAACAGCTTTCTTGAGTGTTTGTCTCCCATTTTCATTTATTAAATAATAATAATGAGTCGTTACATTCAATTTTGACGTACTTGGTCATAATTACAAACTTGTAATTATAATTTAACACAAAGTATTATTCTTCTTTTTTTTGCAAAAAGAATAATAGTAGAAAATAATTATTCTCAAAAATAGTCAAAAGTACTCAATACCAATTCACCCCACCCCCTCTCAGTATTAATAAAATTTCCACCACAAGGAAGGTATACATACAACATTTTATTTCTATTAGCATGCATTGGCATCCACAATATTAAAGCTACATATATGGTTCTCAAAGGTAATGACCAATTTAATAGTTATTATATTTTATTGTATTATATCAATTGTTGCACCGAGTGAAATGAGGTTCTTTACAGCCCATTATGGGGGAGATGTTGTAACATTTGTGATGTAACAAAATAATTAAAAAAATTCATGTCGGTTCATAAAATAAAAAATTATGGAAAGTATTTAAAAAAAATCCATGTTGGTTCATAAAATAAAATATTATGAAAAGTAATTAAAAAATAGATGTTTGTTTATAAAATAAAAACTTAAAACTTAAACCCGGATCTATCAATCAAGAGAGATCAAATTTCTTGAGTTTAAATTTTAAAAAAAAAAGAAATACACTTCAAGCAATTGGATCCCTCTCGGTGCTTGATAAATACAGATTTAAGATGGATCTATGATGATATTATATCCTCTCCAATTGATTAATATCTACATACAACACTATTGAAATATGCCTATTGCATCAACATAATTGTTTAAGAATTATTCATACATGAAATCATCATTCTATTTAACACACATATTTCGTATAATTGATATTATATGACCATACTTGATATAATAGGAGGCTTATAGAATGTCCATTTATGGAGATGACTGACGTACTAGTGTTAAAATGTCATGATGAAACTCTTTAGGTCTCAAGGCATGTAGAGTGACATATGGATCCATTTATTATTTACAAACAACATTATGCAATGAAATTTATTTTTCACAATTATTTTTTTCGGCATTACAAAGTACATAAAGTCAATAAATATTTATATATCATGGCAATACATTTCTAGTACCCATGATTTGATGATGTAACTTAATAATATCTATATGAAATTTATTTTTCCACAATTATTTTTTGCGGCATTACAAAGTACATAAATATTTATATTTCACGGCAATACATTTCTAGTACCCATGATTTGATGTTGTAACTTAATAATATCTATCTATACATGCCTTATAGTACTTACATTTTTTTTCTTATACAATTTGAGGCTGATCATACTTGGTGATGGGTGTATGGGCTAAGGTTGTAATGTTTGAATTAAATTCAAACAAAGTTATTCTTCTCACTTGTTTTCTTTCTCCACCCACCTTTCTTATACAATTTGAGGCTGATCATACTTGGTGATAGGTGTATGGGCTAAGGTTGTAATGTTTGAATTACATTCAAACAAAGTTATTCTTCTCATTTGTTTTCTTTCTCCACCCACTTTTCATTTTTCTTATGTATAGACTTGTCATTGAACTACATACAATTACCACATTAATAATAAGCACGTTACATAATGTAGATAATTGCATGTTTTTATGTTAATGATTATATGAATTTAATGTTACATAGATCATAATGAGAGGAATGAAACGTGAGGCTATGAAGATCCTAGTACTAGTTACCTATTAATGGAAAATAAGAAATGGTTTTCTTTTAGGTATAGTGTTAGTAATAGTTCCATCAAGGTTGAAATTTGACATCTTACCTTACACTTCAAGACATTTTTATATGACTTTTAATTTTAACACTACCTTTCATTTTACATTTTAATTTTACTTTTACCCGTCATAATAATAGTTGATTTCTTTTTGAAATAACATTTATAAAGCTATATGAAACATTGAATTCTCATATCTTGCCTCATTTAATACAAAAATAAAACTTAACAAAAATATAATAAACAAAAAAAACCCAATAAACATAATGATTGAACCAAGCAAACACAAAATGACAAAGAAGGTTTATCATAAAAACCTTTAAATAGGCTTCTTCACAAGCAATACAATGTGCCATTACTATGGGCCACCAAATACCATGGGCCCATAAAAGCATGACTGAGTCGAGTTTACCTAACAAATGAAGACAATGAAACCATGACAAAAATCAAAATTTCCGTATTAAAAATAGAAATAAAAATAAAAATAACACATGCATTTAATTACTAATAACTATAAAATTACTAATATTAATGTTATCTATTACTATTATTAATTAGTTATCTATCTATCTATATATATATATATTCTTGGGATCTAAATATTAATGAATGGAAAATAACAACTATTTATCTATTAAATTTCAACCTTCGTTACATCACTTTTAAAATCAATATTCCTAACTAAATATGATACTTAGAAACAACATATTTACCGTTATTTAAATGCACCTACATATATTTGCCTAGTTATAGTTGGAGAAGATAAATATGGATAATATTTGCTTGTTTATAATCTAAATGCATATATTATGAAATACAATAATAAATCAATTTTTTTTTTCCACACGAAAATATAACTTACTATTAATATGTGAAATAGTAAAATATGTCCAATTGTCAACCACAAATTCACATTATACAATATGATCAATATAACCCCGGGACAAACCGGTTTTTAAAAGCCAGAGTGCAAGTGTCTAAAAATATCAAATCCATGCTAAATCCCATAATCTATCCAGATAGTGAGGTATTCAAAAGATCAATCATGATCTCATATCACAGCCACAGAAAGCATATAGATCCCCACATATATTGTAACAAAACCTGTAAGAAAGACAAAAAATAACAAACTCCAGCCGGCACATGTACCCCGGAGCGGGTCCCAAAAAGAAATGACAGCTGCTACCAAATAACCACAGCTGCAATAGTCTGCCGCAAATATAATAATAGGTAATATATAGTCCAACAAGGGGTTGGACGCATGACATATCAAAGATCTGCACATATATACAAGGAGTCAAATGAAAATAATATATATCGCCTACATCAGAATGAAAACAAAAAAATGGATAAGCATAAAAAGTGACACATCATCATGTCCAGTGAAGCAAATGGGACCCATGAGCAAAAAGTGTATCATCACGCCATTCCTGCCACATGATGGTTCCAGCCTGAGAATGGAGAGCTCGTTTGGAAAGCATATCAGCCTCCTGATTTACCTCCCTATAAATATGTTCAAAATGGATATGTTCAAATTCCAGAATGAGCTTCCTCGCCGCTTCCAGCCAATGAGTCAGGCCAGCAACATTGAGGCGGGCTCTACCCTTTGCCCAGGAGATAACTGTCTTAGAGTCTCCAAAAGTAACAAGAGAGTGTATCCCCCGCAGACGCGCCCAATATAAAAGCAACCAGAGAGCACAAACCTCACTTCTCGTGTTAGTTCCCATCCCCAGATTTAACCACAGATGCACAGTGATGGAACATGTAAAATGTAAAGTTGCACCCGAGCCACCCGTGCCATTCCATCCAGTAGCAGCCCCGTCAAAAAAACCACAAGGGAACACCAAAATGGGAGGGGACAATCGAAATTTCAGCCGACAAGTACTCTTACCCACAGCAGGCTTAACAGTGTCTGTGAATGCCCTGTATGCAGCAATGATTTTGTAGCATAAACCCGCACAGAAAGGTTTCACATCGTCAAAAATGCAAAGATTGCGAGTTCTCCAGACCTCCCAGATCATGAAGTATGGGAGTTCTTTACAAACAACAGGCAGATGTGACCAAGTTTTCAAGCAGTCACCAAGTGAGTGTGCGTCCCAGCAGTATTGTACACCGACACCATCAGCAATCAGTTTCCACAGGTCTCGTATGAAGCTACAATTCAAAAAAAGGTGTTCAACAGTCTCCCCCACAGAGCAGCATAAGGGGCACCATCCAGGACCAATGAAACCTCGCCTGCATAGGTTGTCCCAAGTGAGCACCCGATTTGCAAGCACGAGCCAGGAAAAACATTTTATCTTGAGGGGCATGTTCATTTTCCAGATAGCCTTCCTCCACCAGGTATCCACAGTGTTAGACCCAGCAAGGCTTGCCTCGTATGCCAGATGTGCCGAGACCCTTCCACCAGACACATCCCACGACCAATATAAGCTGTCAGCCTCGTCAGATAAGAGAAGTCTAGATTGATACAATGATCTGGTATATACATTCCATTCAGTCCCCAATGTTCCAGATAAGCCCAGTTGTGAAGCAGTGATCCATCGAGGATGTCCATCCCTGCAGTGGTCAAAGGCATGGGCCAGAGAGCAATATCCTTTCTGAGTGAGATGTATCCTCAGATCCGCCGAGAGTGTATATTCCATAGGGCCTCCCACGATCGGGTCAAGGCCCAATTTGATGTCACGGCCATTTCCAGGTTTCCAAGCGATCCATTGTGAAACAATCTTGTATGATCCCATCATACCATTCCAAAAATTTGATACCCCCACCGTCGAGTGACGATCCAGCCGGAACCAGTTTGTTACTGATATACATTTCAGATACTTGGCCCTAATAATCCAGCCCCAAAGAGACTTGTCAAATAGAGCACGCCAGAGGCATTTTGCATGTAAGGCCTGTACAAAATGGTCTAAATCTTTTAAATTCCATCCCCCCAGTTTCCAAGGGCGTGCCAGGACAGTCCAGCTAACAAGGTGAAATTTAGTAGAGTCACCACCACCCGACCATAAAAAATTATACATCTTTCTGCGAATGAGGCAAAGAATAGATCTAGGAACCTTGCAGAGAGTGAACCAATACACTCCCAAATTCTGCAGAACGGCTTTGACCAACGTAAGTCTGCCACCCAAAGATAAATAACGAAAGCTCCAGTGACTGATACGACCTTCAAATCTTCGAATAAGCCATGACCAGTCATGTGACCGGTAATTATCAGGCTTCAAATAAAAACCAAGATATTTTGTTCCTGTCTCCATCTCCAGGAAATTGAGGGGGAAAATAGATCCAATAGCAGCTTCCGCCTCCAACTCAAGAGAATGTTTTATAAACAGAGATTTAGTGTAACTAATAGTCATGCCAGTTACCGAGCAGAATAAGTCCAGGATTTTCTTATAATGTACCCACTCATCAAGAGTGCCCTTACCAAACAGCATAGCATCGTCCACGAACAAAGAATGAGTAACAGCAATATCTCTGGTAATCTTAATGCCTTCTATCAGCCCATCCCTCTTTGCTTTATTGATGGTCAGACTCAGACCTTCCATAACCAATATAAAGAGGAGGGGCGAGAGTGGGCATCCCTGACGTAGTCCCCTGGACGCTTTAAAGAAATCCGTGGGATGTCCATTAATCAATATTGCATAATTTACCGAGTTTGTACAAGCCATAATCCACTTCATAACCTGCCAGGGCAGCCCAATCTGAATCAGTATCAGTCTCAGAAAATCCCAATTCACCCTATCATATGCTTTCACTAAATCCAGCTGTAGTATAAGAGCTTCCAGACGTTTCTGTTTTACAGAATGAAGAATTTCCTGAGCCACCCCCACCGCATCATGTATCTGACGGCCCTGCAAAAAACCATACTGCTCCATCGAGATATATTTTGACAGGATGGGTTTTAAACGATCAGCAATGATCTTGGAAATAACTTTGTACACAAGGTTGCAGAGTGCGATAGGTCTGAAATCATTATAACTGTCTGGGTGAGATGTTTTCGAGATAAGAGTCAGAAATGTGGAATTTAAAGCCCCCGAAATAGTGCCAGATTTTCTGGATTCCTCCACAGCCAGTCTGATATCCTCCCCCATAATATCAAAGAAATGTTTAAATATTTCCACCGTCCACCCATCTGGCCCAGGTGATTTATCTTTGGCAAAACCATGAAGAGTATTTTCCACATCAAGTAACGAAACTTCTCTATAAATATCCATCCCCTCCTCATCGCTGAACATTCGGGGGTATTCCTTAATTACCTTGAATTGTTCAGCTAAAGAAGTGTTCTTTGGATCACAATAGTAATCATGGAAATGTCGAGTAGCTTCCCCCATCAGTTCATCATGCCCCCAGATCCGCCGACCACCATGATCATTCAGGTCCCAAATTGCCTTATGCATCCTTCTTGAATCCGCATACCGGTGAAAAAATTTTGTGTTCAGATCCCCAGCATTGAGCCATATAGCACGACTCTTTAGTCACCAAGTCTCCTCATGAGTCAGGAGGATTTTAAGCTTACGGCTTTCCAAAGAAGATAATTTGTGTGCATCACCAGGGCATAATCCGTTATCAGGATTGCGCGTCAACAGAATCTTCATGTCAGTCTCAATTTCAACAAGTTCCTTATTCATCCCAGCCTTCTTGTTCCTTTCCCATGAAATAGTATAGTTTTTGATAGTATTTAGTTTTACCGCCAACTTATCCATAGCAGTGCGTTCCCCCGAGACATCCACCGCTAACCATTCCGCCCGCAGACCCAGGGTGTAATCCTCGTCCGCAAGCCAAGTAGAATTGAATTTGAAGGGATAACAAAGTTTTGAATCTTCGACATCAAACTGTAGGATAATGGGCAGGTGATCACTAATTTTGATTTGTTGTATCCAGGATCTGTAGTTATGTAGGCAGCCCAAGAGTGCTTCAGCAATAAAGAACCGGTCGATTCTCTTCTTAATCGACATATCACCCAACCGACCATTATTCCAAGTAGGTGCCAAAGGCCACGGGGCCACATCTACCAGTGAAAAATTATTGAAGAGATTTTCAAAATAAGGGCCCAGTGGATCGCTCCGAGCCACACTGCCCCAGACCTCTTCATTACCCCAAGTGAAATTTAAATCCCCAGCAAGAATTAAATTTTCCAATGCAAGTAAATGATCCAAGACAGCTTGGTCCCAGAAATCCCTCCGGTTAGAGTATGGTCCATAGCAGGCAGTTGATGACTCACCAAGTCTTTATCTCTTTGGGGCTAACAAATGTGTACATTATTTTATCGTTGGCCTCATAATTTACTCATACACCTAAAACCACATTGATTGACCTTGATTAGTCAATCAAGAATTAATATTATAATGCTCAATTTATTATTATATAAACTGAAAAAGGCATTTATGGTATTTTTTGGTTGTCATCCTACTTTCTATATAACTATGAGGAGACTTGATAAGCGGCCAGGACAAAAAATATAGGTATGCTTAGTTATGTACATGATATTAAATTGTATATATTTTTACTAACAAATGTGTACATTATTTTATGGTTGGCCTCATAATTTACTCATACACCTAAAACCACATTGATTGACCTTGACTAGTCAATCAAGAATTAATATTATAATGCTCAATTTATTATTATATAAACTGAAAAAGGCATTTATGGTTTTTGGTTGTCATCCTACTTTCTATATAACTATGAGGAGACTTGATAAGCGGCCAGGACAAAAAAAATAGGTATGCTTAGTTATGTACATGATGTTAAATTTTATATTTTTTAATTTGATATATGTTAATGAGGAATGGTTTTTCTTAGTAGTCTAAATTCCACATGATAATAATATTTTATATTATTTAAAATGATAATAATATTTTATATTTTCTTTTAAATATGATTAAATTTATTTATAAATTAAATAAAATTTTATAAATTTGAATATTATTAATCATAAGAATTAAATGGTTGCAAATTTAAGAATTAAAAAAGATTAAAAAAAATTTTACACTTTAAAAAATTATAACTCCTTAAAAATCTTTATGATCTAATTTATTATCAACCTTAATTTGAAATGTTTATAAAACATATTTATTTAATAAAAATTATCATTTTAAAAATATAAAAGGTTTAATTACATCTATATTAACATATTTTTTTTCGAATTAAAACCTTTGTTTATGATAAAAAAATATACCTTAAATCTTGTAAAGCTTGAGCTACATTCAATGCTATATGAATTGAATACTAAATTTAATCTCGAAAAATTAAGAAGTCCTTGTATCAATAGAATCGAATAATAAATTTGATCTAGGGCTTTTTTTTTCAACCACGAAAAAATAGCGTACTATTCATATAATAAATTTGATCTAGAGCTTACCTCGATATCTTTAACAAATCACCCCGGATGCAGGTGCCCGTAATGACACAATTGGGGATAGGGGTGCCACATGCCCTCCTAGCAGCGTGGCTCCCACACCTGGCAACTTCCCTCCGTCGACGCAGTTCACCAACCCCCCTCTTTAATGTCGCGTCCTGTCCCATCCCATCTGGCCTCCTCACACGTGTTGAAATTCACTACCCCCATGGCTCAGCTGCTTGCATTCACTCTGGCTCAGCTCTCCTTGTCACATACCCTTAACTGGTTTAGATGCGCCATTAATCTATCACGTGTGAGATCTGGAAGCTCCCGCCTTGTAACTGTTGATATGAGGCTCCCTCTTCTCGCCTCGACTGTCATTACACGCCTCTGTCATCCTTTGCCTATTGCCTCTGCTGAGAGCTCTTCCGCTTCTCTGTTCTCCAGTGAAATTGTTGACAGTGCCATGACACAAACGTGCGGCACCTCCAAGAGAGGTTCTAGTCACAGTGCTGGAAAAGCTGCCACCTCTGCTGAGAAGGAAAAGATGGCCAACAATGGTTATGAAGACAATATATTCATCCCTATCCGCGGGTTGGTGGACGATTGGGAATCTCGTAGTGTTGTCGAAATTCTAGCATTTGGAAACCCGGGCAACCAAGTAAACCATTACTAGTTAATGAAAAATATGCTGGGAACTTTGGTGGAGGAGATGCTAACAAACTGGAACTTGGATAAGGTGGCAATTATGGACACTAGGGCACACATGGCCCATTTGGATCTAATGATGGCTGCCCTGGAAGCCAATTTGGTAGGCCGGAGGTACTCTCTGTTTCGCCATTCTACTCCTCCTCGTGACTCTGGTCTCGCTGCTCATTCTGAAGGCTTGGCTGGCAAACCCAATGTCCTTGCTGAGGATGCTACTACTGTCACTGAATTCCATGCTACAGATAGCTCCCTGCCCGAATCCCTAGATGTTGTTGTTGCGGAAGGCGCTACTCCAGTTCTAGGCCCCTCCTCAGGCCCGAGTTCTCCTGCTGTGGTGGTGACTCACGGGGCCTCTCCCCCTGGGACTTCCTTCCCGACGCCCTCGACGATTAACACCTTACACTACAAACGGGTCAGGAAGGCTGAGGAAGACGCAGCCATACAGCGCAAAACTGAGCCACAGCCCATCAAGCTCCCACTCCAGAATTGGGAAGACGACTTCTTTGGCAGTTGTCCAATAGTTGAAGACAATCCTGGCTCTCATAATGTAGAAGCTAGTACATAGAACTGCTCTATGTGAGCCTAGTTCTTTTGTTTTTGCAGCTAGCATTATCTATCTTCCCCTGTTTTAGCTCTAATGGTCTACTGTCAGACCCTAGCTTTTCCTTTCAGTCTATGTTTTTTATGGTCGGTTATAATTATGTCAATACTGCTCAACCCACTTATGAGCAGGACTATGGATGCTCCTACTTACTTTTTCTGCTCCATGAGAAGCTTATGAAAGCTCATAAATCCACAAATTCTCATGTGGTTGTAATATTTTTGTACTATAATATAATTTCCTTATACTACTTACCAAAAAAAAATATCTTTAACAAATCAATTTCTAATAAAGTTTGGGGTTAAAAAAAATTGTTTTATGTGTGTTTGAATAAATGTCATAATAAATAATAAGCATTAAAGTAATGTAAGTATGTTTATTTTTTTTATCAAATTTAAAATTTTAAAAATTTAACCATAATTTTCTTTTTATAAATGTTATAAGATTTTTAAAAATTATATCCATGATTTATACTTAATATATTCTATTAAGACACTCAAAACACTTATGCAAATTTTATAGCTGTTATGTAAAATTCATGATTTGAAAAAAAAAAAAGGAGAGAAATGAAAAAAAAGCATTGCCCATTTAGACTACCCAAATTGCTTGGTCTCTAAATTATTATTCACAAGTTATAAAACGTATATGTTAAAGGAAAGATTAAAGAGATATGCTATTAAAATAATTTAATAAATATTTACTATAATAAAATTTTATTAAAAATTAATTTATTTGAAAATACTAATTTTATAATATTAATTTCTTTTAATTCCCTACTTTTATATTTGGATTACGAATCAACTGCATTCCCCGTAAGTTAGTGACTCTCTCAACATATGATGTATTAATTTTTTTATCATAAATAAGGGTTATAATAAATAATAAAATTAAACATTTACCAGAATTATAAGATTTAAAATGTATGCTAAATACCTAAGAAATATTATATTTTGATAGCTAGATTGGAATGACCTAAATTCAATCCTTTATGTTGCTCACATGCTTTGAAAATGGTTTTCCTTTATTTAAATGAGTGGAAGTCTTTCTTTTTTGTGTTTCAGTATTATTAATTTATTGATTTTGAAATTTAGGTGAGGTTTGATATTGTAATTTTTTGTTTAGATAATAATTTATTATTTTAATAAAGTGTCATTTTTTAGTACTAAATTACAATTTTCCATTATACTAAGTTTTATTAACTCTATATTGAGTATAAAATTACACTTCTAAGGGCTTTGTAAAAAGTTTGTCATTCAAATCAATTATGCTAGTCAACTTATTTGAAGATTGGCATGCCTATTTTCAAATAACATGAACTTCAAGTTGAACACCAAATCACATTTCTTCCTTAGTATAGTAAGTAATTACACTTCTCCCTCATACTAAATTCAATCAATAAATGCAAATATTCAAATCGATTATACTACTCAACTTATTTAAAGATTGACATGCCTATTTAAATGACATTAAATCATCTATATTTATAAGTAATTACAACTTACTTCAATGCAGCCAAATTCTTTCACAGAGTTGTCCTAAACATCACTTGCATTCCCAAAACTTTACAACTTTCTGTTACATACATCATCACAATCAACTTCTATTACCTATAAATTATTGTTAAGTAAACGTCAAAGAAAACAATTATGATGAAACTCTATAGCAATGAATTGCTAAAACCCACTGAAAAGAATTGTGATAAAAATTTACAGCAATGAACTGCCAAAAATCATTGAGAATTTAGACCTAGTGAGACAATAAGGCATTGTGCCCCCTAATTTTAGAGATTCTCCCTGGATTCTACATTTGATGCACTGTCACAATTGGCAAATAAAAGATAATCCAAAAAAATTAACAGTGATCAAAAATTCAATTGATACGAAATCCTGACCTTAATCCACTTGACATAGGGAAAAGACACCAGTAGTGGAGCAGGGACCATAAGTGGTCATAGCAATGGTCACATTAGCACTCCATAAACCATATATATAAAGATCCACTAAAATAGCTTAAATACAGTATTAAATATATACAAAAAGTCCAAAAGTTTTTCACAAAATGCCCATAAATTGGCTGGGCCTACAAATGATCCAAAAAGTGAGCTTTACACCCAGTTGTTTGTGCCTTACAGGACAGCTTTGAAAAACATCATGTCATTGTCACCACCTGTAGTGTTTTGAATAATAACCACCATCAGACCTTAAACCTTCCTAAGTAGTCATTTCCAATAGTACTGTTGCACTATCAAATCATTCCCAACAAATGGCATACTGAACTGTTCTACCAAG
Source organism: Larix kaempferi (assembly GCA_027924585.1). NCBI lineage: Eukaryota > Viridiplantae > Streptophyta > Pinopsida > Pinales > Pinaceae > Larix > Larix kaempferi. The sequence goes on along the minus strand of BSBM01000767.1, from coordinate 16,100,427 downwards.
ATTCATGCACATTATTAACCCAAGACCCATCCCCACCTGCACAAGTAAACAAAATGAAGTGTTCAGCCTCACCTACCAGATTATTCCACAACCCAACCCTGGAAATGAAATGAATGCCATTAAATCAATTAACTGCAAATAAACCATCAAATCAATTAACTGCAAACCAATCAGCAAAACAGGATAAGGCAGCGTAAAGGAAAAGGAGCAGACAACCTTGAATTTGCATGTTCAATCACACAAGTAGACAACCAAACTGGATCAGTCATCTAATCAACCATTAAACTCCTCAAAAGCACAAGCAGAAGGATCAAATAAATTGTTCAATTGCACAAGGATCAACCATGCCATGAATTTAATCACAATCATACCACTGAACACATCTAAACAACCATTAAACCCATCAAAAGCACAAGGATCCATTAAACTAATCAAACGCACAGGGATCAACCATGCTATCCCTTGGATCGTTCTCCAAGCAATCACAACCACACATTCCTAAAAGCAAGTTTGCAATCCATGCCAATAATAGCCAACATTCTTAATTAAGAGTCGCAAGCTATAAATCACATGTATCTCCAACACTTTTCACTGTTTTTGCATTTCACAATTGGAACTACTTAGCAGAGTACCCCCTCCCATAACCTACTTAGCTCGGGTATTTTCATGGGAAGCTTTTTATATGTTTTAAAATGCATAGAATTCCAATTATCATAGTCAATGCTTTATAACTATTCAAATGTATAGAATTACAATTTTCACACAATGTTTTATAAGGTTTCAAATGCATATAATTACAATGATCATAGTTAAGCATTCATAATTTTATGTTTGTTCCCCACTATCTTGCCTTTATCCAATGGAGACAAATTCAAATTTATTCTTTTCATGAGCATCATCGCCAAAATGACTCCAACATTCTGAAGAATCAAGTGGTATACTACAAAGTAGCTGGGGGAATCCAATAACTAGGTTCAATATATGGATTCCTGTTGCAAGCTTGTTAGTGTCAATAATTAGGTTCATATATGGATGCCATGTCAACAAAAGCTACATATCAACTTTGAAACACTCAGTAGATGACAGAATGGCTTAGAAAAGATTTTAGTAGACATTCCCATGCAACTAGTCACCATTGTGCTTAGCATGAAATGGATTAGAAGCTTTGGTAAAATGCAATGGGGAAACATAGGAGGACATGGACATATAATTTGCAAATAAGCAGTGTTGTATCTCATCTCATTGTTCTTATCATAGTTCTATCATGTTCTCATACAGGTTCTTGTAATCATGGCAAGAGGAAATTATATTGCTTGAACAAGGAGGACACGTAGGCGAGGCAGTAGAGGTGCACAACTACAACATGTTGCATCAGCTGAGGAGCCATAGGAGAATGTTTCTAGCTAGAATGGAGATGAAAATGGTGAATACCAATGCATGTTGAAGCCTAATGGTGCTGCAATGCAGGTAATCGGTTCAAGCAAGAAAATTAGTGTTATCAGAGGTTGGACAAAAGAGGACATGATGAAGGAAATTGACAATGTCGAATACAATGGGTATTCTATGAGAAGCTATAAAAAAGTATGGGATCACACCAACCTCAATGCATTATTGGCTAAATGGTCTCACTCATACCAAGAGGAAAGGTCCTCTAACAGTGTTAACTGAACAAGAGGAGGAAGAAGTTGTCAGTTGGTGTAAGAAGATGGTTGAAATGGGCCACAGGATGGAGTTGATACAACTGAATTCAAATGTTGCACAAATCTGTCAATCAAGGCCAAATCCATTCAGATATGGATTTCCAAGGAAGTCATGGTGGGAAGGGTTCAAGAAAAGACATCCATAACTTGTTTTACAAAAAACAGAAGACCTGGATAGAGACAAAGCCTTGAATTTGTGCCTTGCAATTATGTCCAGATTCTATGACACTCTGTCCAATGCCTATCAGAAACATTCATATAGTCCAGATCATAGATGGAACTGTGATGAGACTGGGTTACAAGCTGGAAGGAATTGTGACATGCAAGTAATCGCGAGAAGAGGTAGCAGGAACATGCCCAAAATTATGCCCAAGAGTAGGGAGTGGATAACCATTTTTTGTTGCTTAAATGCAATCAGTGCATCAATCCCCGGGTTCTCTATGTTCAAGGGAAAGAGTAGGTTGAAGAATTATATCAAAACTGTGAAGTGGGAGCATGCATGGTTACACATCCAAACACATGGATGACCAAAGAACTGTTTATGAATTGGTTGTGCCACTTTGTTGCATCTATACCAGGTAGTGTATCACGTGAAAACAAACACTTGCTAATATTCGATGGCCATGGCAGCCACATAGCCCTACAAACAGTTGAAGCGACAAACACTATGGGAATTTATTTGCTAACCTTGCCTGCACATACCACCCACATGTTGCAACCCCTTGATGTGAGTGTCTTTGCGTCATTCAAGGCTTTTTTCAAGTCTGAGAGAGCGGTGTGGATGGCAAAGAGCCTTGGGCTAGATGTGAAAAGGTTTAAATTAGATGAACTTGCTAGTAATTTATTGAGAAAGGCTCTCACTCCCTCAAATATCAAGGTTGGGCTTAGGCGTACTGGAATCTGGCCACTAGACTATGATGCTCTTATCCATGATATGGATTGAAGCCAAGCTTTTGAGGTGCATGCAGACGATGAAGATGTTGTAGCAGAAGATGCAGATGTTGCAGACAACATGATGTTATCCCTTTCTCAAGGAAATTGCCAACCATTGGGTGACAACTATGAACGTGTCAACGCTACTCAATTTGACAATAAAGCTATGGAAGATGCCATGGAAGCTGTTCAAAATGTACACGAAACACGTACAAACTCTGCAAATGAAGTTGATAATGACATTGCTAAAAGGAATTTGATCTAAGGTTTCCAAGCATTGCAAAGCAATGAGGAGCAGTTGACACTACCAATCCAGGTGCAGTAGCCTAAATGGTTATTGGAGGCCATGATGAATATGAACAAACATATTGTTACAAACACCAACAAAGAAAGCATGAACATGCCTTCACAGCCAGCATTATTGAACAACGAAGTTGTCCATTATTATGTGGATGGTGGGGCTTTAGAATAAGGTGATGTAGGTAGTGAAGAACCAGTTGAAGGAGATGATCGGATGTAACGCAACTCCCAGATGTTACTCATATCTCTGCCAGTGGTACTACACTCAAGTCATTCCTAAGGTTGCCAGTGGAGAGAGTGGTAGAAAAGGAAATGAGTCAACTAGCAGATGTTCTTTGCTTGAGCAGGGGTTCGCAGTTACTCACTTCTAATGATTACATAAAACTATTGGTTGTTGTAGAACAAAAGAAAAAAGAGATGCAAGAACTGAGAGACAAGAAGAAGGAGCTTGCAAACAAGAGGAAGGTTGCAAGGATTGTTCAAGATGAAGAAAGAAGGCTTGCAAGGCTTCAAAGAGAGAAAGAGAAGCAAGGAAAATAGCACCATAAACAACTGGCTAGGAAGGAAAAGGCTCAAAGAAAGGCACAATAGAGACCACAAGAGGATGAACGTAGGATGGAGGAGAAGATGGTGTCCATCTCAGTCAGTCGAATTGCGGATAATACACATTTATTCCAAGACCTTATAAACATCCAAGTACCCCAATAACACCCTGCTCCTGCTGCGCCCCACTTTCTTCATGGCAGTGGGGGGTTTAATCTGATATATGCTTTTCCAAGTCCTCCAGTTAATACAGGGATGCTAGGGTCAAGTCAAAACTATGCATTTTCAATGCCTCAATTGTGGCAAGGAGCAAATTGGCCTCAGGCAAATGCAGGCTTCTCAACCCATTCGTCTCATGCAAGTGCGGAAACTCAACCCAATCAGAGCATGCAAATGTGGGCACTTCAACCTGCTTGAGCGATGCAAATGCAGGCAACCCGACAATAGTGGGCAATGTAAACAGTCAACCTAAACATGAGTGAATTTGTTTGGTGCTTCCGTCTAACCACATCCAATGTGGATTTTGATATATCAACAATGTTTTGTCAACTCAACAATGTTTTACCAAGCCATAAGGCTTTGTTAGCCTGTGTATCCTATATCCTAGTCCTATCTAAAACTCATGGCTATGTTTTCCGATACTATTAATATAAATTGAAGTTCCGTTACCCTTAATTGGTTTTGCAATGAATTATCTAATCATTTATTAGTTTTCAAGTTTACCAATACAAATTCAAAGACACCTTAAGTTTACAATTGAAATTACAAGACCAACTCCAACTCCAACTACAACTATCATTACAATTATATAGAAGATTATAATGCATTACAATAACTTTTCAATTACCTTTACATTACATTATAGAAATAATTGCATGGACCAAATTACATAGAAGACGAACACAAGCAATACCATTACATTACATTACAAATTTCATTGCAAGGACCAAAATACATAGAAAGACCATAATCCATTACAACATCATTGTTTTTACCATTAAATTGGATTACATAATTCATTACAATTACCAAATTACCATAACATTGAAACAATTCGAATGCATAAAACTTCTAGAGACCTGAATACAAGGGTATAATCATCCCAACCAAAGGGTATGAATACAAGGGTGTTACATAATAGTCACGACCAGGGGCAAACAAATGATGGAAGCCCACAAACAAACACCCAATTTTCTCATGAAATCCACAAACAGATCCCAACTATTCACTCGAAAGCCCACAATCAAATCACATATATTTGCATGAAATCCCACATACACATCCATTAAGGTCAATGAATTCATTGCAATCGGGGAGAGCTATTAAAAGTACAACTCTTTTTATAACCAGTCACATCGGGTTGGGCCACCGAATAGGAGGATGATCAATCACAAAATAGTCACAGCCAGGGGAAAACAAAACATGGAATCCCACAAACAAATACCCAATTTTCGCAAGAAATCCACAAACAAATCCCAACTATTTGCTAGGGTTTTGGCAGGGCCCTTCACGTAGAGTTGTTTTGGACGGGCCTATTCATATACACTAGGGTTTTGGTAGGGCCCTTCATGTAGAGTTGTTTTGGCTGGGCCTATTCAAACCGGTGAAGCTCTAATACCTACAATGAAGCCTGTCACCCAAATTAATAGGGTCCCTACAAAAAAATGAGTCTAGCCTGCCACAATACAACCAAGCCCTTCTATGGCCAAAAATGCACAAACAACGAGTTTGAATTTTTGCAGTTACCGCAAATGCACAAAGGTGGCAGCCGCATTCCAAAAAACAAACAATTATTTTCATAACCCTACAACAAAGCCTTTCAAGTTGTGGAGAAGCCGAATTAAAACAAGCGCTCAAATTTTAACTCAAGCAATTTTAACAATGCATTAAAAAATACAAGAAATTTTAATCATGAACCTACAACAAAGCCCACAAACCCATGGGGAAGCTAAAGAAAAACCATTGAAACCACAATTAAAACCACCATGCAACACGTTTAAAACCACAAGGGTAAAAATCTTACAAATCTCCAAATGAATATGAAGCGTTTAAAAACACAGAGGGTAAGCGAACTCGAAATCGACACAAGAGCACAACAAATTCCATCCAACAGTCGAGGTGTTGTTGAAAAAATGTAGCAGGTCATCAACTGGTAGGGTTGGATGCCTAACACGAAAACGCATCCAAAACACCGCTAAAGACTCCATGCACATGCTCCACACGCAACACCCAACCAAGCTCCGTGAACGAGCTCTGCGACCGACCTCCACCTGTAAACAAACATGACCCACTTATGAGCCGAGCTAAAAAAACCAGCAAACGAGGAACAATTACCTGGTACCGAGCTACTCCAAGGCCGACGACATGTCAAATACGCATAGGAACACTCAACAATGGTGCACAACACCAAGCAATCCACCAGAGGAACCTTCCTCCACTGCGCTTCAAACCATGCGACCAAAACTATCCATGAGGTCAAACCACAAATGAGGTAACAAAGGATGAGGGTAAAGCCGAAGACAAACAACCGAGCGGACAAGGCTGCACAACCACCGCGGGGGGAGGCAATCACCCATCGGGCCCGCTCAAAACCACACTAAGCAAAACCTCCTCCCAAAATCCTAGCAATTATACTTTAATGCACTTTTGGACAGCTGTCATACAATAGGTTTGAATGAGGCACGTCACACGTGGCACCACTACCGGTGTCCCTCCCCTAATCGTGGTAAAAGAAACCATTGATTTCCTCCCGCTACCTAATGAGGATTACACTGTGGAGAGAGGATGGCAAAAAGAATCTATTGCATGCCTTTTGCCTACGAGGAGAAAGGACGAGTAAGGGTATAAATATCCAGACTAGTCAGTGAAAATGATATTTCTACTACTTTTTTCTGATACCATGAGGTCAGTAGACGTCATGTATAAACTTTCCGAAAGGCGTCAAATCCAATCAAATCAAATCCTCGTGACACAACGTACAGATCCACCTAATTTACAGCAATGGGTACAGAAACGGCGACATTATACATTGTTGGGAAGCAACTTGTCAAGATTTTTTCACAAATGCCAACTCTGTTCGTAACAGCTTCATGTCTTGAATAGATGGAGCAGGTTCTATCAAGAATCTTATTAGTTGCACTTTATGCATGTGTAGAAAATCCTATTCAGAATATTGAAGTGACGGTTCCCTCTCAATTGTAGATAGAAACATTTCAGAAAATTCCCAAAAAATAATAAAACTCGTCTTAACCTATAGATACTAATAAATAACCATTAAATACTCTCTCATAGGAATCAACTCTAAATCTGGTTAAAAAAACATTGATTAATGCGATTTTGCAATCTCAAAAACTGCGATGTTAAAGTAGTAATATGCAATCTCCAATTCCAAAGTTCAAATTAAAATAACGATTTGACAAATACAAATAGTATACAGAAAGGGATACGAGGTAATCGGAATGCTTCCTATCAAACGCTCCCACGTTGCTTATTGTTTGCCACATTTTAAATAATTTATGGTAAATTTAATATAAGACTTACTTATAGTTGTCTTTTACTCTTTGTATCTTGACACATTTGATATTTTATGGTTGATATTTGATAATATCAAAGATCATAGCTAATCGACTGAAACCTGTATTATCTCGGGGTCTTTCATTGGAGCAGTATGGATTTTTGGACAATAGACAGATCCTGGATGCAGTCGGTGTTGCTCAGGAGGCAATGCATAGTATAAAATCTAAGAAACTACAAGGTCTTATTATGTCGCTGAACTTGACGAGGGCATATGATAATGTAAACTAGACACACTTCCGTTTAGCACTGGTTCAATTAGGAATTCCATGGGATGCCATCAAGTGGATATTTACATGTATTGCATCTGTCAATTATTCTGCACTGATTAATGGTTGTCCAACTGAATTTATGAAATGCTCCCATGGCCTCCGTCAAGGATGCCCACTCTCTCCCCTTTTATTTTTGATAGTGATCGAGGGACTTAGCAAGATGATTCATAAGGAAAAAGACAACTGGTTGTTCTCAAGCATTCAGGTATCCCCTCACAACACTATCACTCACTCTTTCTTTGTTGATGATGTTATGATATTTGGTATCACGGATGCTATGGAATGGCGTCAGATATGGCAGTTGTTACACAAATTCTGCATGGCTTCAGGTATGCTGATCACCGAAAAGAAATCAAAACTTCTGGAACACAACTTGGAGGCATCGATATTAAGTGATATGACCAATTGCATTCCTCTTCATGTTGCAAAATTAATTGATGGAACATACTACCTAGGCTATTTCTTAAAGACGAATGATTACAGAATTCATGATTGGTATTGGATGGTCAAAAAATTTGAAAACCGCATAAGGAACTGCCAGGGTCGATGACTTTCCAGTGGTGGTCGCTTGATTATGGCTAAGTCTGTTCTTCAGAATATAGGTGTGTATTGGTTATCACTTTGCAAAATCCCCAAATCTATCCTGAAGAAGATTAGGCAATTGGTCCATCAGTTCATTTGGTCTGGAACTAGCAGTAAGAGGATACATCTAGTGGATTGGAAATCTCTGGCACGTCCTTACTCTCAGGGAGGATGGGCCCTAAAACACATTTTTAAATTTTCTACAGCTCTACGAGCAAAATGCTTATGGCGTGCTATGGTCGTGGATTGCCTTTGGGGTTCTATCCTCAAGGACAAATATTTTGGAAAGCTCTCCATAGTAAACTGGATACGACTGGGTAATAAATCAAAGAAGAGGGTTTGAAATATGTGGTCAGGGTTTCTTGATGCATTTCCTATTATAGTTGATTAGCTTGCGTGGAAGCCTGGAGATGGCCGTAAAATAATTATTGGGGTCGACCCCATAATAGTTGGCCCCAAAAACTTCAAATTGTCACCGGTTTTGCTGCATCATTTAAACAGTCGTGGTTATTCCAACTTATATCACATTTTGGTAATGGACAGGGTCTCATTTTCATTTAACAGATGGATCGGCTCAAATCAGCTGGGTCTCTCTGGTGCTTTGGCATTAGAGCGGGAAGCATATATATATGAACTTTACCTTTTGAATACCAGGCTAAATCAGGAAACAGACTAGCTCTTGTGGTCGTGGAATTCTAGGAATGGTTCTGCTACTGCAAAATTGGTATATTTGGCACTCTATACTCACACGACTGATGTTGCTCGCTAGTGGCATATCCAGGTTTGGAGATGGGACATTCCTCCTCGGGTTAGAATTTTTATTTGGTTATTAATGGAGGAGAGAATTTTGATATGGAGTAATCTTCAGAAACGTGGTATTCAGGGCCCGGGGGTATGCCCTCTGTGTTACAATGCTCCAGAATCTCTTCTACATCTTTTTGTCTTATGCCCATTCACCCTACAGGTATGCAAATTTCTGGATTATCCATTTCAAAAAATCATATTTGAAAATGACTTGACCATTCAGAATTGGTTCCATAGTATATATACACAAAACAAGCAATTAATCCTGAGAGCATGCATATTTGCTTGGATCATTTGGAAATCGAGGAACCTGTGTATTTTTGAAAATAAATTCCTGGTGGTTAGTAAGGTGGCTTGTGAGGTTCATAATCTTTTCATAGAATATGGATACTCTCTGATTGCACCCCCAATGAACAATGATCGTTTACATAGACCGTCTAATCTCCTTGGACAGGGCAATAGGGCCAGATTTGATGGGGCCGCTCTGCATTCGACTGGTCTATGCGGGGTTGGGGCATCTATTGAGCTCCATAATGGGGATGTGATCAACCTTTGGATGCATGGAGGTGATGGGACAAACACGAAGGGAGAACTTGTTGCTTTGTGGCTTGTTCTTCATTTTTTTGTTTTGGCCAAAATTCATCTTGATCAAATTGCAGGAGATTCGTTGCTCATAGTTGATTGGGAAAACTCTAATGTGCCCATCAATGCACTGGCCCTTTCTTCATGGCTGGATCAAACGAGGTTACTTCTATATAACTTTTCGACGACTTCTATTGTCCATATTTTCAGGGAGCATAACACGGTGGCTGCTCATCTGTCTCACCTTGGACTGGATGCGTTGGCTGGTAGGATCTTCTATGAAATCTTTGAGGGTTCCCTCAATCCCTTGAGGGGTTTCTGGAAGATTTTTTGATGATTATTTTTGAGTATTATAGTTAGGCTTTTTTTCCGGCTGTATCATTATTTTTATTATTTACTTTCTACTATTGATAACTCTGGACAGTTGGTTTGTACATATACTTTCTTGGAGGATGGTTATATCCTGGCTTTTTTTAGGTTTGCCACTGACGTTGGAATCTTGGTATGGATTCGGTTCTTGGTTGGTTTACTACTGTATGTATTGATGGACATATACACCTACTGTACCTCTTACACTTGTAATAAAGTATAGTCTTTTTCTTGTGAAAAAAAAATGGTTGATGTCCTGACCTAATTGATATTATAAGGTGAGGATGTGCATGCATGATAAAAGCTTAGTTATGACTATGATATGAGGATTTAAAGAGAAGAGGATGTAAAGACATGTAATTTTTATATGTATTTTGGCGGTGAGCGCCAAAGACAAATGTGGTGAGAATAATCCTTGGTTATGACTATGAGATGAGGATTTAAAATGAAGAGGAGGTAAATACATGTAATTTTTATACGTATTTTGGTGGCGAGCGTCAAAGACAAATGTGGTGAGAAACCACATATGTTTGGAAGGACAGAGGGAGATTACATCATGATCATTCCGCCCATCAAATCATTGAGACTATTCCTGAGCCAATTTTTTTTAAAATTTTATTAATAACCATTGTGGTGCTTTGGTCCAAATGTTTTCGAACTCATTGTTTCTCCATATCGTGTGCCTAGTGCCACTTCTCTATATTAATGCATAAATCGACCTCTACATTGTTTGTGGTCTGAGCTACGTGCCATTACTTGTAGTTGCATGCTATTGAGTGTTTTTTAAGAGTTGCCATGAGTATGTGACATTCACGCAAGAAATGATGTATTGTAGAGGAGGACTCATCAAACCAGCCATTTGAATTTCATTTTTATGAAAAACAATTGGACATTGGTAGTCGGCTTCACATAGGTAGTAGACACAAAGTTTCAGTTTCGTTTTGGGCCTATTAGTAGACTAGTAGTGGTTCTCTGTTGTTACAGCTATAGTCGTTGACACATTGTCACACCTTAGATCTCATCTCGAAGTGATTCGAGAATCAGATTCAAAACCCGGTGGCCAGTGCCTCGTAGTCGTCAGTCATCACTCTCCATCTTGCATAGCTGAGCAATGAGTGCATGACGTGAGTGAGTGATTATAATTTATGATATTTCCAATATTTTGAATGACGAATCAAATTTTATAGCATAGGAATTTCAACATAGAAATTGAAATTTATATGGATGGGTAATTTCAAATGTTGCCCTTCTTTTGAAATGTTGATATCAATTGTGTCCTTAATTGGAAGGGTAAAATTCATATTTTAAATTTCTTTTGAAGGGCTTTTTAACTGTTATCCCTTGAAAAAAAGGAAGTACGGATTATATATTCTATATTAAGTATGCAGTGGTAAGGTTGTTGATAATTGTGGAAGTTACCATAAGTAGTTATCTATTCAATTTCTTACACGTTATTTATACCATTCTTGTAAGTTAAGATTTATGGATGGGAATCATCAGAAAAGGACTTAAACTGTTTTAAAGAGCATTCAGAATGGTCCTCATCTTCGTACAAACTTAATAATAACATTTTCTTTCTGAAAAGATCACTAATTCATCCACCATTAAAATTGGCTCTAACATAAATTAAACTCATCTTTTAACATGGAAATTCATAAAATTGAAAAAACAAAAACACATACACATACACATACACATGGCCAGAATAAGGTAACCTACCCACATGGCCGGAATAAGGTAACCTATCTTATGGGGTCGGTAGGAAAAGGGGAGGTTGGGAAGTCACGTATCCTATATTCCATATTAAAATGCATCCGGGTCCCGGGATGAGGCAAGCAATGTAGGAAAGGACAGGGTTCTCGCCAGGCGGTCGGCGCATCACAGGTTTATAGGCGGTGTCTATGCTTTCGGACAGACAATGTACCGACCGACCTCTGTTGCGGTTTTTCCTCTCTGGTATTTCAATTTAATTGGCAGTTTGAACCATGAAATCAAACTTAGTAATTAAAATGATTGCGACCAGTGAATCTATTAAAATCCTAGGGATAGTGATGGGTTGCAGTCTAAGATATGGAAATATTGTTGAAAGGCACCACTCACTGCAGAGAGCAGCTCTCTATCCACAGAATCCATAAAGGACACAGATCGTCAGACCCGAGGAAATATGGTGTGACCCCTCGATGGCCCTGGTCCCTACCTTAGCAATACCCGCTGTTGCTTAGCAGGATGACTCTCGAGTCTCGAGATTGGATTGCTTTGTCCTCATAATTCAGCATTGTTGTTTTACGGCACGGCCCGCGAGGTTGAATCGCTATGTCCGCATAAATGAACCAAGAACATAATTTTGTCTACTATTTCTCGAAATATATTACCAGTTGTCTAAAATTTCAATCAATCAAAATTCGTTGATATTTGCATTTAGATATTTAGATTCATTTAGGATATTTTATTGTAAAATTCGTTGATATTTGCGTGAGATACTTAGATTTATTCAGATATATTTTACTTTAAAATTCGTTAATATTTGCATTAGATATTTAGATTCATTCAGATATGTTTTATACAAAACAAAATCATTTAAAAGCTTTTGGATAACTTATAGGGGAGGGATACTAGTAGTGGTGCATAGAAGGCATAGAAGTGGTTAGAGAAGAGGTCATATCAATACTTTACAAACTAAATAGTAAAATATCCACTTAAAAATATCTAAATTACTTAATTAAATAGATGCAAAATGTCTTGCCCATAAATTGATTGGGCCTATGAGTGTCTAAAAAGTGAGTTCTCATGCCCAGTTGTTGTTAATGCCTGACAAGTCAACTTTACAAATCATGTCATGTCACTGTCACCTATGTTACCAGAAACAAGAAAGGGTTACTAGAAACGAGAGAGGGAAATAGAACTAGAAATGGGAACGATACAAGAACGGAGTTAGCATTCTAGAAACGAGGAGAGAGAAAAACCACAAAATTAAAAATAGAGAAAAGTAGGGACATCACCAAATACACTATGAATGTTAAAACATTATTTTTTAAGGAAAAATTTAGTTGCTTGAAGAAATCCGGTACACAAACAATCAAGTAGTTGCCATCATGTCCTATTGAAGAGAAAGGAACTTCACAATTCTCTTTGAAATATCCAAACCTTAGCCACATTAATATTTACCAGCATAGATCCATCTAAAACGGGATCTACCAAGTGCCCAAAGGGATCAAATCTCTCAAAGGTGCAAACCCTTATTAAGACATGAACTGAAGAAGTGTGTAGTTTTATATATATGCCATTCTAAATATTTTAAATCTAATTTGAGCCGACATGTTATTTTTATAATATTTCGTTATTTTTAATAAAGGACACGTGTCATCTATAGGATGAGCACGGAAGGAGTTACACATCTCCCCCTACTGGGTTGTAGAATGCGCCTCTTCGACGCAATAACTAGATATTTTGATTTTTTTAAAAGTTGAATTTATTCCCACCAAACATACTCATTATTTTTTTAAATGAAATCTATTCCCATCAAACTTAGATTACCATTTACAGTGTTAGTGAAGATCAATTGTTTTTTATAACAAATAATTCACAGGTAATCATTATTTTAAACAAAATTTATTCCAATCACCATTTAAAATTTTAGTGAAGACCAAGTGTTTTTTATAACAAATAATTCAGAGATATTACATGGCTTTGTACAAAATAACAATTTAATGAGTAGAGCTTCATTGCTCAAAAAGAGAAGGATTACAAGGAAATACGAGATGAGTATAAAACCAACATAGATCCATCTTAAACCCGTATCTATCAAGCACCGAGAGGGATCCAATTTCTTGAAGTGTATTTCTTTTTAAAAATTTAAACTCAAGAAATTTGATCTCTCTTGATTGATAGATCGAGGTTTAAGTTTTAAGTTTTTATTTTATAAATGAACATCTATTTTTTAATTACTTTTCGTAACATTTTATTTTATGAACCAATATGAATTTTTTTTAAATACTTTCCATAATTTTTTATTTTATGAGCCCACATGAATTTTTTAAATTATTTTGTTAGTAACAAACATTACATCACAAACATTACAACATCTCCCCCATACTTTTACTTTACTTTACTTCTTTTTACTTTAATGTTACAAACGTTATTAATGTTACATCATGTTACAAGATCTCTCCCATAATATTCACTATCACTATTACTTTACTTCTTTTTACTTTAATGTTACAAATGTTACTAATTTTACATCACGTTACAAGATCTCTCCCATAATATTCACTATCACTATTATTTTTGGTCGACATGTTACTAAAGTTACTAACGTTATATCACGTTACAAGTTCTCTCCCATACTGGGCTGTAGAGCGCCTCTTGATGCAATTATTTTTGATGTTGATAAACATAGGGAATTTTTTTTTTGCAATTCAAACCCTAGATTGATAAAGTAGAAAGGTTCATTGCTCACAAAGACAAGATTACATAAATACGAGATGATTATATAAAACCGTTTCTTGATTGTGAAAATGAGAACACCCATATAAAACAACGTTTCTCGTCACGTTCTTGTTTCTAAGTCGTTTTTTCAACAAAACACTAGTCCCCGTCCTGTTTCTGGTAACATAGACTATCACCACCTGCAATGTTTTGTGTGAAAGACAACTTCACACCTAAGACCATCCTAAAAATTCCAACCAAATAGTACTCATGTGATATCAAATATATGCCAACGAATGGCGAATAGAACATCTCTGTTAGCTTTCATGCACATCACTAATCCAGTACCCATCCCCACCTGCACAAGTAAACAAAACAAAGTGTTCAACCTCACTTGTTGAATCCATCCACGTCCCAACCTTGGAAATGCAATAAATTGCCATCAAGTCACTAAAATCAACAAATCAACCATTAATTAGATTACCATTAAGAAGATCAACTAGCGTAAGCTGCAATCTGTAGTGAATTCAACGCCAACCAAACCTTACAACTGATATAATCACCATTAAATTCATAAAAAGCACAAGGATCCATTAAACTGATCAAAGGAACAAGGATCAACCATGGCAACCATTGGATCATACTAAAACCAATCACAACCACACATTCAAAAAATCAAATTTTGAATCCATGCCAGTTACATCCAACATCCATCATTAACCGTGTTATACTATAAATCAATAGCAATCTAACTCATTTTACCATTTTTCAATTCAGAAGTGGAATTGCTTAGCAAATCAGTCCCTGACATAAGACACTTGACTTAGGTATTTTTACAGTCATTCTTTTATAAGTATTTATATGCCATTGTATTCATGTTCAAGCTAACCCCTCAGTTGTTTCTCTCATTGACTACTATGTTCTCTGATTTGTTTAACTCTATTTAAGAAAATAGTTACCAACAACAAACTAATGTTATAGTAGAGCTTATCGAGCCTCAAATTGCACATTCACTCCCATGATGCTCTCCCACTATCTCCAAAGTTTCAACTTCACACTCCAAGTTTTCTTTGAGGCTCATGTGTCAATTTCTCTTCCAACTTCTCTAACCTAGGTCACTCTCAAATAGTACACTGTCATGCCCATTTTCATGGGTCCAAAGTTGGATTCCAACTTCACAAACCTAGACTCTGAACTAGTATATTATCATGCCTATTGACATGAGATAGTGTGGTAGAAAAATCTCTCCAGCTTCAGAAGCAGTAGTGTAGTTGCCTTGTGTTCTTTTACACATGCAGAAAATGGCTATAAAAATGGAGAGTGGGCATGTTGGTTTAGTCCAAGCAAGTGGCCATCACTTACGTGTTAAATATGAGATAGTTAAATGTTGAATGTTAAATCTGAAACAACTAACCTATTTGGTTGCCAACCGCATATCCAATTACTCAACTGTTGCAAACAACATATAGGGAGTTGTTCATACTCAACTAGAAATAATTAACACTTGGATTGACTTAGAAGCACAAAGGCAGTGAAGGGGATGAACTGTATGGATAATGTTAGCTACTTAGCATTTATCTGGTCATTAACATTAAGCAAATTCTTTATTATGTTGGTGTTTTCAGTTACCTGGCCCTTATGTGGATCTGAACTCACTTGTTTTATCACAGTTATGTCTTGTTCTCACCCAAGTTGTGGTCACCATGGAAAGAGGGAAGTATGTTGCTCGAACAAGGAGGGCATGAAAGCGAGTCACTAGAGGTGTACAAATACAACATGATTCATCGGATCAGGAGACACAACAAAATGTTGCAGGACAGAATGAAGATGCAAATGGTGAAGACCAATGCATGCTAGAGCCTGATGGTGTTGCTCCACCTGCACCTGCAATGCATGTAACTAGTTCAAGCAAGAAGATCAGTGCTATCAAAGGTTGGAAAAAAGAGGACATGATGAAGGCAATTGATGATGTCGAATACAATGGGTATTCCATGAGAGCAGTTGCAAACAAGTATGGGATTGCACCAACCTCAATGCATTATTGGTTAAATGGTCTAACTCATACCAAGAGGAAAGGGCCTCTCACCATGCTAACTTAACATAAGGAGGAAGAAGTTTTCAGTTGGTGTAAGGATATGGATGGTATGGGCCATGGGTTGTTGATATAGTTGAAGTCAAATGTTGCACAAATATGTCAATCAAGGCCTAATCCATTCAAAGATGGATTTCTAGAAAAAGTCGTGGTGGGAAGGGTTCAAGAAAAGACATCCACAACTTGTTTTACGAACCAAAAAAGGCCTAGATAGAGACAGATCCTTGAATTTGCACCCTGCAATTCTGTCCAAGTTTTATGACACACTACCTAATTCCTATCAGAGACATTCACATAGTCTAGATCATATATGGAACTGTGATGAAACTAGGTTACAAGATAGAAGGAATTGTGGCATGCGGGTAATCGTGAGGAGAGGTAGAAGGAATGTGCCCAAAATACTGCCTAAGAGTAGGGAGTGGATAACCATTTTGTGTTGTGTAAATGCAACCGAGGCATCAATCTTCGGGTTATATCTGTTCAAGGGAAAGAGTCAGTTGAAAAATTATATCAAGAATTGTGAGGTGGGAGCATGCATGGCTGCACATCCAAATGCATGGATGACAAAATAACTGTTTATGAATTGGTTGTGACACTTTGCTACATCTATACCAGGTGGTGTATCATGTGAAAACAGACACTTGATGATATTCGATGGCCATGGAAGACACATAGACCTACAAACAATTGAAGCGGCAAACACTATGGCTATTGATTTGATAACCTTTCCTGCACATACCACCCACAGGTTGCAACCCCTTGATGTGAGTGTGTTTGCACCATTTAAATCCATTTTCAGGTCCAAGAGAGCTTCGTGGATGGAAAAGAACCCTCGGGTGGAGGTAAAAAGGTTTGAATTAGATGAACTTGCCAGTAATGCATTGAGAAGGGCTCTCACTCCCTCAAATATCAAGGTTGGGTTTAGGCATACTGGAATATGGCCACTAGATTATGATGCTCTTCTGCATGATATGGCTTGCAGCCAATATTTTAAGGTACATGCAAATGATGAAGATGCTGCATCAGAATATGCAGATGTTGCAGACAACATGTTATCCCTCTCTCAAGGACATTTCCAACCATTGGATGACAGTGATGAACATGTCAAGAATACTCAATATGACAATGAAGCTGGTGAAGATGTCATGGAAGTTGTTCAATATATAAATGAAACATGTACAGATTCAACAAATGAAGTTCATAATGACATTGTTGAACCTCATGTGGTCGAATGCTGCCAAGTATTGCAAAGACATGAAGAGCATTTGAAATTACCAATCCAGGTGGAGCAGTTAGAATGGTTAGTGGAAGCTATGATGAATATGAACAAGCATATTGTTACAAACACCAATGAAGAAAGCATGAACATGCCTTCACAACCAACATTATTGAACAATGAAGTTGTCCATTATTTTGTAGATGTTGGGGGTTTAGAAGAAGGTAATGTAGGCGTTGAAGAACTAGATGCAATAGACAATGTAGATGTAACACAACTCCAATTTGATACTCATACCCCACATAGTGGTGGAACACTCAAGTCATTCCTAAGGTTTCCAGTGGAGAGAGTGGTAGAAAAAGTAGTGAGAGGATCATCAGATGTTCTTTGCTTGAGAAAGAGTTCACAATTACTCACTTCATATGAGTACATAAAACTATTGGTTGAGGTAGAACAAAAGAAAAAGAGGATGCAAGAACTAAGAGAAAAGAAGAAGTAGCTTGCAAATGAGAGGAAGGATGCAAATATTGTTCAGGACGAATCACAAAAGCTTGCAAGGCTTCGAAGAGAGAAAGCGAAGAAATAAAAAGAGCACAATAAACAACTGGTCAGGCATGAAAAACCATTAAGAAAGGTACAAGAGGATCAACTTAGGATGGAGGACCAAACTGTGTCCAACTCAGTCAATCATATTGCGGATAATACACGTTTATTCCAATACCTTATAAACATTTAGATCCCCCAATATCTCTCGGTTGCTCCTACCCCCTATTCCTTCATGGTAGTGGGAGGCCCAATCCCACATATGCTTTTCCAACTCCTCCAATTAATATAGGGACAATGGGGTCAAGTCATAACTATGCATTTTCAATACCTCCATGGTTGCAAGGACCAAAATGGACTTCGGAAAATGCAGGCATCTCAGTCCTTTCGTCTCATTCAAGTGCAAGCAACTCAACCCATTGAGATCATGCAAATGTAGGCAATTCAACCTACTTAGCCGATGCAAATGTGGGGAACCCATATAAATATTGGGCAATGAAAACAATTAGCCTACAAATGAGTGAATCTGTTTTGTGCTTATGCCCAACCACTTCCAAGTGGATTTTTTTAATTGGGTAATGTTTTGTTAACTCTGGAATGTTTTGTTGTAATCATAACCAAGCCATAATGGATTTGGCACCTATATAACCCAGATCCTAGTCTTAACTAAATATCAAGGCCAAGTTTCCTGATACTATTGATATAAAAGAAAGTTTTCTTACCCTTAATTTTTTATAATATAGGTATTGCAAGCCACACTACACATTGATTATGGTAATGAAATCAGTTGGTCAAGCTGCATAGAGTTCAATCCTATTTTGTTTTCAAGCTTGTAATCAGGTATGTTTGTTTGTTATCTAAGAGGAAATTAGGTAAGTGAATTTGTTTTCAAGTCTGAATTCAAGTTTTCGAATGAATTATTTAGTCATTTATTTGTTATCAAGTTTACAACTACAGATACAAAAGACAACTTAAATTTACAATTGAAGTCCTAAGCAATATATCAGAGAAGCCAAAGAGGAAAAACACATGCACCAAAACAACTACAATACCAACTCCAACCACAAATACAACTACTACTACAACTACATTTCAGAATTCAATACAATGACATTTCAATTACCATCAATTCAATTTATAGATTTCATTGCAACTACCAAATTGCATAGAAGAACCAAATGCATTACAAAACCATTTCTTTCACAATTACCAAGACTAGTAACATAAAAGAATTCATTACAGGAACCATTACAAATTACAATTACCATATTACATAATTCATTACAAGAACCATTACAAATTACAATTACCAACAAACGTAATTCATTACAAATACATTACCTTTACATTTACCAAAATGAGTAACATAACACAGTTCATTACAAAAACCATTTCAATTTGCAATTACCAAATTGCAGAATTCATTACAAAACCATTACAATTAAAATTAAAAAAACGAGTAACATAACATAGATCATTGCCAAAACCATTACAAATTACAATTACCAAAGTATAGAGGAAATTTAGAGGTTATGCACACCAACAGACAAAAAATGGGACAAAAGGACCTATCATCCATAACCAAGGACGAACCATCTAAATATGCATCCCAATCAAGGAGATAATCCCTTGTGATCTGCTATGTCCCATTCTAACACATTTCATTGATGGACCCCAACTTTTCTTCTTCTTCTTTGACCATGTGGCACTCTCCTTGCACCACATCTTCCTCAGTTGTTTATGACCTTGCTTATTGTCAATTAATTCTACCTAATTCCTTCTTTGCATTCAATGGTCTTGCTACTATGTTGCACCACTTCATTTGGCCCAGCTTGTTTATCTTTGCATCAATTTTTCCTTCCCACTATCACAACTGAAATTGAAAAAATCCAAAATTCAAATAAGGGGCCCAAAAATCCCAAACCACACCTATTGAATTTACCTTGATTCAACTCATGTCAACCTTGGTTGACTCAATGTCTTCCTCTTCCTTCTATCCAGAGGGTGTGTCATTCTAAAATGGTGGGCCCAACTCTAGGACCACCTTGAAAACATTGTCTTGCAACTCGATGAGTTCTTTGAGATACTTGGACTACTTGTTGACCAGGATGTTCAATCCAGTGAGATAGACATTTTCCTTATTGCGATCCAGCGTGCATGGTCAAGTGTCCTAAATATATGCCCACTCTAATTGTTTTTGTTGTTGCGTGAGTGTCCTAAATATATGCCCAAGTATCCAGCGTGAGTGAGGATGGTCGGTTTCAATCGTCACAACTAGGATTAAAATACTCTACCTACCTAGTAGACCCAATTGAGTTCTTCATTCACCTTATGTATGTATTTAGGTTTTTCATTCAAAACTAAGGTATAGATGCTATACTCAACCTCTTGTTGGAGCATGTTAATTTTCTCCTAGATGGATTCGACGGGGTACTTACATCACGTAACAATTTACATCCAGTTTTGACCCATGACTACAATATCTTAAGATTGAATTGCTTCTTCTTGTAATTATTCATAGATTCCTTCTGAAACAATTGTTCCAGGATCTAAACATTATAATATCTAGGCCATATTTTGTTGCTTCACTAAGCATTTGTAAACCACATCAACTTTAAATGTGCGTTCCCCTTCATTGTTTGTTGCACCACTTATTGAAATTTATCTATAATGTGTGGTAGTGATGTTCCAGTTGGAATCTCTTTAATCTGAATAGATGGTCACATCAGAATGAATTATTCCTAAAATAATTCAACTTGGTCTTGTAAGCATTCCTTTAATGTCCCTAGTTTTGACCCTTGACTTATGTAATGTCAATGATGTAATATTGATGATAAATGTAAGAAACACGGTGAGGAGCTCAAGGTAAATGCCCTACCATGGATATCCTTAGTATTTGTGTATGTATCAGTAGTAAATATGGTTGGTGAAACATGCTTAGGACAAGTGCAGTGGCATTGTAATGTGATTTACATGTGCATGATAATAATTAATAAATCCACAACTAACTATGCGAGGAAACAAGAGCAAGGTATGTTGTGAATCCATGAAGCCTATATATGATATCCAAGTTTCCTAGGGAGGACTAATGAGCCATTAGATTTCAGTTTGACTCGTGTGTGAAAATATAAGATCCAAAACCCATCAACACACTCAAGAAGTTCCTCACAAAATTGCCAAGAAAAGATTGCACAATACAATGAAAATTGAGCCAGAATTCATGTGCCCTTTAGTTTTTTTTTATTTTTGCACTCATATGGTCAGGATTAAGGGGGGTGTTGGAATATTAATTACCCCATCTATACTTAGAATAAGTTTTATTATAATGTTTAATTACTTTCCTGGGTAGTAGACTAGGTAGTTGACCACATAATGACTAGTTGGCCCACTTTATGTCATCCGTATCCACTTGAGCGCCCTAATTTGATTTATGGATGCTTTTATGATTGTCTTGGTTAGAAAGAGTGCCCTTCCTGCTTTTATATGTTTACTATGATTTTACTTATCATAAAGAAACTTGCCTTGCTTTGGATTTGGATAAAGAAAAAACTAGGGCACCTTCTTGGACTTAGAAAGTTGACTTCTTTTTAAGTCCAAGAAGGTGCCCTAGCTTTGTCTTTATCCAACTCAAAATCAAGGCAAGTTGATTATGAGCAGTAAAAGCATACCAAAGCATATAAAAGCAAGAAGGGAGCTCCTTCTAACCAAGACATTCATAAAAGCATCCAGAAAGTAAATCAGGGCGCTCAAGTGGATAAGGATGACATAAAGTGGGCCAACTAGTCACTATGTGGTCAACTACTTAGTCTACTACCTAAGAAAGTAATTAAACATTATAATAAAAATTATCATAAGTATAGATGGGGTAATTAATATTCCAACACCCACCCTTAATCCTGACTATATGAGTACAAAAATCAGAAGCTAAAGGGCCCAAAAACTGTGGCTAAGGTCACCCTTTTTACATTTATTTTGGCAAAAAAAAACAAGGAAAGAAGGAAAACCTCTTGTGAAAAACATTCCCTCAAAACTGGACAACAAACAAAACTAAATTTTTTTTTGTTAGTACCCATGTTTTCTTGGAAAGAGTTTTTCCATGTAGGGCACGAGCAGATAAAGTTTTAGGAATTTTTAGCCCTGAAGGAGTAAAAGAGCTTGACAAAAGTCGGAAGCGTATGTAGATATAACCTATGGCTGGGAACCAGAAGACAATAGAAGAGGGTAAAGCGGAAGAACACCCAACCGTCCGATCTAAACCAAGATCAGTGGCTCTGAGATCAAGCGCGCTCATAAAAAATGCTGGAGTTAACTAAAAGTAGCGAATGTGCAACTTCTCCACCCGTTGATCAAGATTGACAACTTTGATTGATTGCGCACCTATAAGTTACATCCACACAAAACGTGAGCTTGGGTGCGATTGTACCTAAAACCAATCTAGACACGTTCCTTGTAGTTATTGGCCGCGTGCACTTGAAAGCAGTTTCTCAAATCCACTCTACAGTGATGCGTTACCATTCTAGGAAACCAGAGTGGTATCCGCTCGAATTTGAAAAGTAATTTTCCTACAGCTCAACACGTTCCGTTGAGCTGTCACCTCATGGTCAAGTCCTCGCTTTCCATCTGTCCAAGTTGTCCCGTGGCCCCTTTTGTTCATTCATCCACTCCACACCTTCCATCTGGCACATGGGACCCACTGGTATGTCTTTCCCTCCACCCCGTCATCCGATGTTTAAAGTGTATTTTCTTTCGGCGTAAAAGGATTTTTACCCTAGTTCCATTATTTTATTACTTTCCATCCAAAGATTGTGCTCCTGCAACAATTAGCTTACCAGGTCAGCATCACACAAGCTACACCAGTCCAAATCAACATCTTTTGATCTAGGCTAGCCTTCACGTGTTAAGTAGGTATTCATATGCCACTTCTAGTCATCTCAGTTACTGTAATCTTGCTTCCTGCTATCAGTTTGCTTGTGCCCTAGTTTGCAGAAAACCTAACCTAGCTGAGATTGAACACCTGTTTACCCTAACACTATAAACTAGAGAAACATGGCACCTAAGTCAAAAGTCACACTCTCAAATCCTCGCTTCTTTGGATAAGAGCACATTTATTACCATGAAGCGGATATTTTGACACCATCATTTACAACTCATATTTGATTGAGACCCTCAAAGAATCCAGAGAGCTCAATGCCTTCAATGACATGGATAAACTTAACCTCTGGAGTTCTAATTTTTCTCACTCTATTTTCCCTAGGTTAGTTGTCTTCCCGAAATTCGTCACATGGTGCTCGAATAACTATTCCCCCTCAACCATAGAAGTCCTGTCGACTGATTCAACCAAAAACCTGTTCTTCATTACCCCTGAAGCCCTAAAATGGATGTTCTGCATACTTGAGACTCTAGCCCTTTACAGTTTCAATGAGAAAGCCTTAGCCACAACTTTTAATGGCCTCGGCCCGTTCGATCATCACCTACTACTATCCAAACACCTAGCACCTGGGATGGATATACCAACCATCCCTCCCCCTTATTCTACATTTGTCTTCTCTGAAGACTCCAGAAAGGCCATTTCAATCATTTACACTATTATTGGCCTAAAAGATGATAAAACAATAGATGAATTCATTTTTAGAATTTGTAATATCCCAATTTTGACCCCATTGCATTCAAATGTAAATGATGTAATATTGTTATAAACTCGTGGTGAGGAGCTCAAGGCCAATGAACCGCCATCGATTTATTGATGCATATGGTTTACGTGCTAGCCAGGCACAATGGAATTGCAAATATCATGTAAATATGTATTTTAATAAAATACCCACAATTAACTATGCAATGCAACAAGAGATGGGGGCATGATTTTACAAGGATTTGGGAGGGAAAATATTCAAACCCTTGAACCGATCAAGTCAAGCCAAGTGTCAATGAGAGAACCTATAAACCCTCAACTACCCATGTTGACTTTTGTACCCAATCATTTATTTCCTCCAAGAGTTGGTTGAAGTAGTTAATGCCTTGGGGAATGGAGAGGTATGGATGTCCAAATTCGGGTATGGGAAAGACACCCTTCATGGAAATTCATGTTTGAATCCTTGGGCAAGAAGTAAGCCACGAAATCCCCCCCCAAGCCATTATTCACCATGGCCTTGCTCCCTCACGCAGTTTGAGTTAGCTGGGGCATTTTTCCCTCCACGTTTCCCTATGATTTCCTTGTTTTTTAGCTGGGAAGAGGACGTTTCGGTGTTGCATAGATACTGGGAGGATGGGAAATCAATTTGGGGTTGCATTGAGGCCATTTTGGCCATTGGAATGCTCATAACCCGTGGGAGAAATTGGTTTTTATCCCTGTGGTCGAATTCCCCTTTCCACGATAGAGTATGTTGGGGTATTGGTTATGGGTATCCATTGTTTTGGCTTGAGCTTGAGGGAAAGCATCCAGAAATAAAGAGGGTTCATATTTAGCCTGATAAACCCAATTATGGGTTGGATTGGCTTAGATGTGTAGTTTGATTGGGTTGTGCTGAGATTGAGAGTCCCCTTTTCCTTGTAGAAATCATTCCCAGCTCGGGGGTGGTTTCTGAGTGCTGAAAGAATATAGGTTGGACAGAGACCTATGGTTGGGTGGAACGTTGCAGCGACATAGCTAGTTGCTTGGGACAATTGCACAATGAAGATACGTATTCTCTATGTGTATTTACTTCTACAATGTTTTAATTTGATGATCGTTATTGATATGCCGAATGCATATATATAATGTGTGTGGATGATGTTTTATTCCGCTGTGCATTTTTGCTTTGATTTGCATCTACGCACGTTTGTTTTAATTGTATGAACGAAATGAATGGGGTTGAGTTTATGTAAAAGCCCTAGAATTTGGCATCATGTTCACTTCCTCAAATTGGATCCACGGGAGGGGACGTGACAAAATCCTACTGAAACGAACTACAAAGCCTGGAAAGAACCCACCTAATTTTGACCTTTGAACCTTTCTGTCTGAAAAGATGCGTGAACAACTAGAGGAATTTCGAGCTATAGAATATTTCATATTTCCTTCATACCTATTTTTCCTCTTCTTCTAATAGAATTTCGAGAGTTTCAAGAATTTGGGCATACAAACCATAGAAGATCAAGGGATGCAAAAACCAGTTCATGAATGGTCTGACTTGGTGTTGAGAAGAGTAGATAATTCAAACTTATATGAGTTCACAGACAAATTCATGAGTGCGGATTACAGTATGATACATGGTGTTTCTCCTCCCAGGATGTTTCCTGACCTCAAAAAACATCTACAGTTCACATCAGAGATTCAAGTTGGATATTGGTTTGTATTTGAAGGCCAGAGTTCACATCCCATGCCTACCAAACTCCTCTCAGATATCCATAAGTGTGAGGGGAAGGTAGGAGAGGATCCCCATAATCACGTCAAGTATTATCATCTATGTTCTCCTCCAATAACATCGTGGATGATTTTATCTAATTACATTTGTTTCATAGAAACTTGACTGGTGTCAGATCCAAGTGTTACATTGACCAATCTCATGGGACACATCCTAAATTTGTGTCCTTAGCTTCCATTTTCTTGACTTTCTTCTAGTTACATGTTTGTTATGATGAGGGAGTAGAAATCCTTTTATCACGCGACCAAAATTCTTCCACCCATATCATGGATCATATCCATGAATTCCATCAACACTGAAGTTTTTGTATAATTGAGATCGATAATCGTATATTTTTAGACTGGTTCTTGAAAGTTATCCTCCCTTCCATAGCTAAAGACGTGGCCTCTAAGTGCCCGCAAAATAGAGAAGAATCTATTTTCAAGGCTCAGTAGGATGACCTCATTTATTGGCGTCTTGTGGATCATGTTATCGACACTGTTGCATCCTACCCAAATCCATATTAGTATTTATGCACCCCTTCGAGTGGTTACACATATGGTAATCCTCCTATAATTTAGCATAATTATTAGGGTCCTACCCTTGCACCATGGGATGGCTATGATTCATCTCTCTCTTCCTTGCATATTATAACATGTACTTCTTATTTGTCTTGTGCTTCGACTCCCCATGTTCATGAACCCTCATGTAGTGGAACCATGTGTGGTTGTGCTTCTACTGGATATGTGGTTCCTCCAACAATTAAATTGTATTATCCTTTTCCTAGCCCTCCAATAGCCACTCCAGTGTAGCCTCACCTTGCGGCTCCCCATTTTCCTCATGGGAAAGTATGCGGTAAACAAAATATGCCTAACCAACCTATAGCCAATAAACAACAAGTGCAACCCAAAAATAAGAATAAGGGGAAGAACAAAGGGAACAATCAATGCCAAGGATGTGGGTGTCAACCCCCTAACACTCCTGACAACGCTGGATTCAATCCCAACCCCATAGAGCAGGAAAAATCCCTCAGTTACAAACTAACTATATGTTTTCCTTTTGTGGTGTCGATGAACATTACACAAGCCATTTCCCTAATCTATAAGGTTCATTGATTGTGGACTGATTTCAACCAATGGGATATGGGTGCCACCCTACAAGGGAATCCCAACCCTCCCACACCTTAAGTTAATCCAATCACAATTGATGGTTCTACGAAACCCCTTCCCACCGCAAGGGGTAGTCACAAGACAACCTATGGCACCTTATCTGCCTTTGTCATTGTATTCTACCTGTCCTAATAACACTTCTATCCAACATCTCCTTATGATGTCTTCCTATGTAAACCTTCATACTAGATGTAACCAATAGAGTCTAGTTGTTAAAATCTCTATTGATGATAAATGGAAAGAATCTACTGAACTCGATGAACCTTTTCACATACCTCATTAGACAATCGATGGGGTCCCCAAAGTCCCTAAGTTTACTTTTCTCCACATAGAAAATAACCCCAATGCCCATGCCACTCCTAACTACAACATTTTGAATGACCTGACACAATATCCTACCACCATGTCTATGGTAGATTTTCTTCGGAACTTCCCTATGCAACTCAAAGTGTTATTTTACACTTTAAGTGTGATCAATCCTTCTAAATACTGCTTGAACACATTTGATCTAGACCAAGCGGAACCTCAAATGAACTCTTCAATAAATTTTCAGATTCCTATCCCCATAAAAATCTTAGTTATTCATCGGTGCATCATTGAAGGTGCCTCCACCTGCATCATGTCTACACATGTATGGTAGAATGTTGGTTCCCTCCAACTTGCACCATCCATTATGATGTTTCATGCTTATGATGGTTGTGCTACTCAACCACATGGTATTCTCCAGAACATCCCCATAGAATTATCTAGGAAAACAATATTGATTGACATTGAGGTTGGCAATGCCCAGTTAAATTACAACCTCCTCCTTCGATGCACTTATATGTATGTTATGAAAGTAGATGTCTCTTTAGTGTTTGTTCTTATGATGTTTCCTCATGAAGGGAATATTGTAAAATTGGACTAATTGACCTATTATGACTCCAAGGGGTCATCTTGTCCTTATAACATCCTACCCATGATTAACAATTGTTTCGGAAGCTCATCCATACCCTTATTCTCGAGAGTTAGACTGGGTATCTTCCACGATGTTCCCATGATTGGGTATTTTAATAATTTACCACCACTGCCTCCAAATATAGAGATATCTAATTTTTGCACCATATCCTTTGGAAAAACTATCACCCAACCTCAACCTATACCCCCTCCCAACCAATTACCTAGGAACATGTGGATAGTGACACCTATTCATCAAATATCGTTCCTATTTACACCTTCTAGAATAGTAAGTTTACCTGTCATGGCTACACTCAACCTCCTAATTTTTATGTTAGGCCTCCCTATTTGGGACCTTACTCCATAAACCCACCTCCCATACCACAGGTTGTCTTGACTCCTATGCAACCAATTGGTACTTCCAATAAACCTCCTCCTAGAGTTACAAAGGAAGCACCACTCGCCATTCAAAATCCTTCCAAGAAGAAGGATGGGGAGAAATACAAGAATGCATTGATGTAAGGCACTTTGAACCAATCCATGAACCCCCCTCCTACTTCCATAGCTCGAGCACCCTTGCCTTGTGTTGTCTATGATGTCTTGGGTCACACTACCCAATAGTGTCTATATTTTCCCATCTTTTGCACTCATATTCAGATGACTAAGGAGAGAATTGATGAGAACATTTCAATTGTCCATCTTCCTAATACTCCAAAAGTGCAAAACAAATCCCTGTGCATTAACAGTCCCTACGTGTTATGTCGCATTTATGGTCATTACTCACACAATTGTATTGATATACCCTAATATTGTTCTGTATTGGATGATTTGCATTAAATTTATCTAGAGTTCCATGTAATGTACCAACTAGGATTAGTGATACAAAAACATGCTTCCTTAGAGAAGCAATTAAAAATAATGTTTCAGGGAGCTAGTTTTCCTGTGGGTGGGTAGGATCAGAGGATATGGATGGAAGGAAGACTAATATATATGATAATACCTTTGAAAAAAGTACAAGGACCTTTGATGGGACTAAATAATCAAGGAAGAAGTCTATTGCAATGCTCCTGGGCACCCCAACATATGCAGACTAGTATTGCTCTATACTTTGAATGGAAGATGTGGACAAAAGTTTATGAATTAATGAGGCTAATAAAATTAAATATAATTCAATACACAATGATAGGTCTCTCCATCAAGTTTGAGGAATTTCTAAGAAATATTTACAAAGATACAAGCAAAATTGCATTTCAGGATTGCACAACTAGTAAAATTCAGGAACTCCCAAAAAGGTAAAGAAGGCTCACAAATTTATTATATAAGACATGGAATGGTTCAATGAACATATTAATTAACATCAGGAACATAAATCAACTCATTTGTATCTATACTCATTCACTTATTCAAGATAGTCTGAAAACTAGTCAAATTCCATGCAAATCTAGAAGGGGTGGAGAAATATCAGAATTATTCAGAATTATTTAATACTAAATGACATGATTGATATCATAGGTTTAAATGGAATTTAATTACATAATATAGGATCCAATATTCTTTTCTAAACATTACAAAAAATCTTTTCCTCTTCTACACAATAATCTAGCTCTAGAAATCCACAAGAAGCTTGGAGATCCGAACCATAGACTGACTGATGCTTCTTATGATCTTCAAACCAGAATTTATAAGCTATAGGACCTGCCAATAAAATATATGAAAATTTATGAATACCATAATACTCTCATAGGAAGCAGGGGCACATCTCCTAGCTTGGACTAGGGACACATCTGCCAAGTCTTTGAGGCAAAATTGCTCTCATACCAATACTCAAACTGACAAAATATGTGAAGGGGGTGCGCACTGGTTATTTATAGAGAGAGGATGAATTGAGGAGCAATCTCCTTAGCTAATGCGCCCTCCATGAGTGGATAAGGAAAGCTAACTTTCCTATTTTTTCCTTCTTTTTTTTTTGACAAAATATGTGAAGGGGGTGCGCACTGGTTATTTATAGAGAGAGGATGAATTGAGGAGCAATCTCCTTAGCTAATGCGCCCTCCATGAGTGGATAAGGAAAGCTAACTTTCCTATTATTATTATTATTTTTTTTTCTTTTTCTGGATTTTCTGATTTATCGTGCTTTTCTGAAATTTCCGGCTTTTCTGATCCTGTTTTCTTCTTTTGTGCTGCTTTCTGCTTTATGCTATTTTTCATTAGTTTTTGCTGCTTTTTTGATTTGCTCCATCTTTCTTTCCTTTTTCCTGATTTTCTAGATTTAGGTGCTTTCTCTTTAACTTCTCCTCCAAGTATTCTCCAAGTCAACCTTATCCATTAATGCACCCTATCCTTATAATAGTTAATATCATAGATAATATTGTAAGCATCATCATGAATCAATCCATCAAACAATTCACAAGCAAAATGGTTCTTTGTGTACTCTACCCCAAGTTGTACTTTCCAATAATCATGAAATTTGAGTAATGCAAGTGTTGGTTTTCTAGAAAGTGCATCAGCTACAATGTTCATATTACCCTTCTTATATTCAATATCAAAGTCAGTGATTGGATCTTGATTATCCACTTCTGTTGCCTATCATTCAGCTCCTTTTGGGTTAATAAGTGCCTCAAATTGTTGTCATCAGTCTTGATAATGAACATACCCCCTACCAAATATTGTATGAAATTGACTAGTGCATGCATGATGGCTAGCATCTCTTTCTCATAGAATGAATATAATATTTCATGGGGCTGCAACTTTCTTCTCTCAAAGGTCAAGGGGTGCTTATTTTGCATAAATATTGCTCCAATTCCATTCCCTGAAGCATCACACTCAAGAACAAAAGGTTGAGAAAAATATGGAAGTGCAAGAATAGGACAGCTGCTCATTACCTCCTTCATTCTATTGAACAATTGCTTAGATTCTTCTGACCAATGGAAGGATCCTTTCTTAGTGAGGTCTGTCAAAGGAGATGTAAACTTGGAAAATCC
Source organism: Larix kaempferi (assembly GCA_027924585.1). Taxonomy (NCBI): domain Eukaryota; kingdom Viridiplantae; phylum Streptophyta; class Pinopsida; order Pinales; family Pinaceae; genus Larix; species Larix kaempferi. The sequence continues at coordinate 16,070,031 of BSBM01000767.1, read as the reverse complement.
TTTGACAAACTTTTGGTAGTAGGTAAATAGCCCAATAAAACCTCTCAGTTCAGTGATATTTTTAGGACTTGGCCAATATAGAATGGATTGGATCTTTTCCATGTGAACTTTGACTCCATATTTCTCAATCACATGACCAAGATACAAAATATCAGTTGTTCCAAACTCACACTTGGTTAGCTTTGCATAAAAATATTGATCTGCCAAGATTGTTAGTAAAATATCCAAATGATGCAAATGCTCTTCCCAAGTTCTACTATAGATCAAAATATCATCAAAGAAAACAAGTACAAACTTACATAGTTTCCTGCTAAACAATTTGTTCATGCAAGATTGAAAAGTTGCAGGTGCATTGGTTAGGCCAAAAGGTATAACCATAAACTCAAAGTTTCCATGGTGACACTGGAAGGCTGTCTTCTGGACGTCTTCTTCTTTCATGTTGATTTGATGGTAACTAGATCGAAGGTCAATATTTGAAAACTACTTGGCCCCATGGAGCTCATCCATAAGCTCATCAATCCTTGGAATAGGATATATGTTCTTGATAGTCTTCTTTTTGAGAGCTTTGTAATCTATGCACATCCTCATGGTCTCCTCTTTCTTCTTTGCAAGGACTACCGATGAGGAAAAAGGACTTGAACTTGGTCTAATGAATCCCAAGTCAAGCAGATCCTTGATGGTTTACTCTATCTCATCCTTGCATATTTTTGGGTGCTTTTAGGGGTGCACTTTGATAGGTGAGGTGCCTATCTCTAAGTCAATACTATGCTCCACTCCTCTATCGGGTGGCCTGCCATGAGGAAGGTCCCAAAACAACTTCTTATGATTTTGGAGCAACTTATGACTGTATTTTGGATATTGGGATACTTCCAATGAGGTTACCTTTTTGGTGATTTGGAATTCTACAGCGCATTCAATGTCTCCATGCCTTAGTATGGATCTCATAATTAGTGCACTTACCACTTGCTTAAGATAGGTGTTGATCCCTCTCAACACTACCTCCTTTCCATCTTATCCCTTGAAGATCATTTCAGAAACTTGGTAGTCTATTTAATGCTTCCTAATGGAAGACAACCATTGTACTCCCAATACCATGTTAGTGTCAGCCACATCCATAACATAAAAGTTATCTGTAATAGTATGTTCTCCTATATAAATATGCAATTGAGGAATCCATCTACAACAGTTCATAGAATGATTACCTAGAATGATAACAGTGAAACTTACAAAATTTTCAGTAGGTAGCTTCCTCCTTTGAACCAGAGTTGAATCAATGAAGTTGTGTGTTGCTCCTCCATCCACTAACATAGTGAATGATTTTCCTTGAACCACTCCTTTGAATCTAAGTGTATGGAAGCGAGCCACCCATGAGAGTACTGCAATCTTGCTCACCTCGGGAGTAGGTTCTTCTTTTGCAGTATCATAGGCCACTTCTGCATCCACTGGGGCCTCTTCTTCTTCCTCCTCAGCTTCACCCTTTGAGAAAACTTCAATGTAGTGTGCTTTTCCCTTAGCACATCTATGTCCTGGAACCCATGGCTCCTAACAGGTGAAGCACAACTTCCTTTTTCTCAATTCATCTCGATCCTTAGAATAGTTATCCTTTATGAAATTTCTAGAGGACTCTTCATGGGTGGCCTTTGATTCTTGAATTGAGTAGGACCAATAGTCCTAGGAGGAAATATGGTCCTCAGAATAGAGTCTTGAAATTCTCTAGTCAGACTTAGTGCATCTTGCAAGGTAGAGGGTTTGTAAGACTTCACCAAACCTTTCAAAGGTTTTGGTAACCCTTCGATGAACAACAGGATCAATATAGCTTCTGAAATATCAGAGACCATCACAGCTAGTTTTTGAACTCAGAGATGTAAGCTTCAGGATTTCGAGTCTGCTTTACAAGTGCTAGTTCCATGAAGGTGATCTCAGGATCTCTTCTTTTGAATCTTTCAGCAAAATTTCTTGTGAACTCTTCATAAGTGGTCACTTGATCATGCCCAAGATTTTTTAGGCCATGAAACCACCAGTCATTTGCTTCTCCATATAATTGTAGAGTAGCCATCTTTATGGAATATCTCTCGACAATAGGATTCAACTGAAAATATGTATCAAGTTCTGAATCCAAGAGTTAGCAGTACATTTTTGTGAACCATCAAAGTAAGGTAAAGAAATCTTACCAATAGCATTTCTTAGATCATAGTTATGATTTTGCATCTGGAAGAATCCTCTTGGGTTGGTCTTGTACTGTAGATCACATATTTCTTTGAATGGTAAAGCACTCTTGCACTCTTCATTCAATGTAAGGTACTGAACATATTTGTCCTCTTATGAAGCAAGTCCTCCATTTCGAACCTCGGGTTCCTCTCTTTGACCTTCAGTAAACTTGGGCATAGTAGGCTTGGAGTAAGCTAGATATTCCATATTGAATTCTTCAGGGAGATTGTGAGGCCCATTTTTTGAGAAAATATGGCCACCACTGCTCTTCCTCTTTTCATGTTGGGTACCACCGCTGCTCCCCTCTCCATTATTGCTTCCTAGTTGCTGAGCTAAGAACTCTCTGTTCTCTTTCCCAGATTGAACAATATTGTGATATATGTCTTGGAATCCTTTCATCATGCCTTTAACAATGATTTTTAACTCCTCTTTTTCTTCATTGTGAGACATGTCTAACTCTCCTTGTAGTTTCCCTTTGGTGGAATTTATTTCCTCTTTCTCTTCTCCTTCTGACAAAGGATCCTTCTTCTTGGAATATGAATATCTTCTTGGACTGATATAAATAATTCAAGAGAATGTTTATAGGACCATGATCTGGTACCATTGTAGTGTACCAACTAGGATTAGTGATACAAAACTTGCTTCCTCAGAGAATCAATTAAAAACAATGTTTCAGGGAGCTAGTTTTGCTATGGGTGGGTAGGATCAGAGGATTTGGATGGAAGGAAGACTAATATAGATGATAATACCTATTAAAAAAACTATTGGGACCATTTATGGGTAGAAATCAGCAAGGATGAAGTCTATAACAATGCTCCTGGGCACCCCAGCATATGCAGACTAGTATTTATCTATACTTTGAATGGAAGATATGGATGAACGTTTCTGTCTTAAGGAGGATAATAAACATGAAATATAATTCAATACATATTCATAGGTATCTCCATCAATTTTGAGTAATTTCTGAGAAATATTCACAAAGATACAAGCAAAATTGCATTTCGGGATTGCATAACTAGTAAAATTCAGGAACTCCCAAACAGGTAAAGAAGGCTCACTAATTTCTTATATAAGAAATGGAATGGGTCAATTAACATATTAATTAGCATCAGGAATATAAATAAACTCATTTGGATCTATACTCATTCATTTATTCAAGATAGTCTGAAAACTAGTCAAATTCCATGCAAATCTAGAAGTGGTGGAGAAATCTCAGAATAATTCAGAATTATGTAATTTTAAATAAAATGGATGATATAATAGGTTTAAATGGAATTTAATTACATCATATAGGATCCAAGAGGATTCTCAAAAAATTACAAAAACTCTTCTCCTCTTCTACACAATAATCTAGCTCTAGAAATCCACAGGAAGCTTGGAGATTCAAACCATAGACTGAATGATGCTTCTTATTAACTTCAATCCAGATTTGATCAGCTACAATACTTGCCAATAAATGAAATGGCAATGGATGAATACCATCATACTCTCACAGGAAGTAGGGCCATCATCCTCTCACGGGAAGCATGGGCACATCTCCCAGTTTGGACTAGGGGAAAATCTCCCAAGTCTCCGAGGAAAAATTTCTCTTATACCAATACTCAAACTGAGAAAATATGTGAAGGGGGTGCGCATTGGTTTATTTATAGAGAGAGGATGACTTGAGGAGCAAGTCGCCTTAGCTAATGCGTCCTCCATGAGTGGATAAGGAAAGCTAGCTTTCCAACTTTTCCCTTTTTGCTTTGCTTTCCTCCTTTTTCCTTTTCTGTTTGCTTTTCCACTTTCTGCTTTGGATTTTTATGGATTTTCTGATTTATCCTTCTTTTCTGAACTTTCCTACTTTTTTATTTATCCTGCTTTCTGCATTTGTGCTGCTTTTTGCTTTATGCTCATTTTCTTGAGTTTTTGTTGCTTTTATGATTTGCTCCATCTTTCTTTTCGTTTTCCTGATTTTCTAGATTTAGGTGCTTTCTCCTTAACTTCTTCTCCAAGTGTTCTGCAAGTCAACCGTATCCATTAATGCACCCTAGTGGAGCATTATCCTCATTTATTTATCATAAAATTATTAAATGCATGAAAAATAAATATTCCAAGTGCATAATAAACTTTGGATAAAAGTTAATTCACACTCTTAATTAATTAAATGCCTGGAATTCAAAAATTAACCCCATGATACTAAAGTTGTCTCCTCAACCCAAGGGATTGGTTGGGTTAGTAACTTGATCCAATTCTCATTGTTGAGGGGACATGACATTCCATGTCTCCACCATTGAATAAGTGCACCCTCTTGTGTCCTCCTCAAACATTATGACTAACATTTATTGCAGCTCTTCCTCTAATGAGCCTTCCTCATCATCTCATGATGTTTTAGTCATGTCAGTAGATGCAATCCCCTCCAACTTATCTAATCGGTCCATTTGAAGCTATGAAGATATTCTCTAAGCGCTTATGGAACTAAACTTCCCTGGGGATGATATGCACCATCGGGCATACTTCGTTCTTGAAGAACCCACTCTCCTTCCTTCGTCTTTGGATCAATTCTCCACTGAGTCTAAATAATTTATTCCTCGTGGAATTATTGATTAGTTCAAGAATCCAATCCCAACCCCCGATGCATTTCAAGAAGGTAATATGGATAATATGTCTCGCACCATCCAAGTGGAAATTTCAGTTAAACCAGGTATCATCAAGAACATCCTTTTAGGCACCTCTTGTACTCCTGGAGAGATTGATTCCTATAAAGCACCCTTTCAAGAGTTTCATGACGTTTTATTTTGGTATTATATTTAAATTCCAGGACATAACCCCCCATCATTGAACACCATATTGATATATGGTTGAACATTGCACTAGTTCCCCAAAAGAAGAGATCTATTCACCCTTCAAAAGTGTCAACCATCAAGGCAAGATAAAAAACTTGTGCAAAGTTGGATTCATTTATCCGATTACGTATTCCACATGGGTATCCCACCCCGTTTTTGTCAATAAAAATCAAGGCACCATACATGTTTGCACTAACTTAAAGACCTAAATCTAGCATGTTCCAAAGACAATTACCCCACCCCCTTCATTGACCATGTTATCGATGCTTGTGCTAGCATGAGGTTCTTTCCTTCATGGATGGATTCTTTGGGTATAACCATATTCAAATCTACGAATAAGACTAGTGTAAAAATTCCTTGACCACCTCATGCCATTATGGATTAGGAATGTTGGATCTACTTTCCATTGTGATAGCATAGTGTTTTCATGTTATGGTTGACATTATCCTCAGATACTTAGATTACCTCACAATATGCTCATGGATTCATATCGGATTATGTCACCATAGTTCATGGATTCTTCTGTTTGCTTCGTTCCAATATCCCCTTTATTTGGGATGAGTAAGCACAAGCCTCTTTTGATGCATTGAAATAGGCTCTGATTTTCACCCCCTTTGTTTTCCCTCTCGACTTTACGAATGATTTCATCCTGTACATTTCAACATCAAAGTGTGTCATTTCGGGAGTAATCGTCCAAGAAGACTTTGCTCGTCAAGAGCATGTCATATATTATGTGAGTTAGAACTTGTTGGGCCCACCCTTCTTCTAACTTCATGATGATAAATTAGCCTTAGCCATTGTACTTTTGGTTTAGAATATTTTTCATTACATACTCTTGAGTTGGACCAAATTCATTGCAAATTCGAACCCTGTGATATATCTCTTCAATCGCTGCCTTATTCAAGGTAGAGTTTCCAAATGGATCATTATCCTACAAGAATATGATCTAGAATTTGTTACCCCCAAGAGCACCAGAGCTTTGTATTTAGTGCAAATTATTGCATATTTACCATCTACTTTTGCATCATCCCCCTTCACCGATCATCTTCTGATGATTCTTAGTACAGGGGCATCCTCGTGTATTTTCACACCAAGAAGTTGGTCCCCACCTCAAGTGCGATGATCATTTTCATATTCATCATCAATCTCCCTTATACCTCCTTATCAATGATGTTCCATATCGATAAGGCATTGACACTATCCTGTGACGATGTCTCAATCATAATGAGTCCTAACAAGTATTACATTACTACCATAGCATAGCATGTGGTGGACATGTATCAACAATTGCTACCACCCGAAAGTGAAACTCTTTTCTTTGATTGCATTACGAAAGTCAAACACTATTGTAACTACCAATTCTTTTCTCCAAAGAATAGAACCCCTCGTCCTCCATTACATTCATTCGCCACTGTTGGTTCCTTATGCAAGTGGGATATCAATTACATGGAGTGCAATCCTGGGTTAACCAGTGGACATAAGTAGATAATTGTCGCTTTCGACTATTTTACTAAATAGGTCGAATCCATGCTAATAATTAATTATATTGGGGCCACTAAAATGCATTTATTTCTTAACCACGTCATTAATTGATTTGGCATCCCCCACCAATTGGTGTATGATCACAGTGCTCACTTCAAGGAGACAATTGAGAAGGAACTTATGCACCTTTTGAAATTTGAGCACCAATTATCTTCTTCCTATTACCCTTAGGGAAATGTAAAATTTTAGAATGTCAACAAAATCCTAAAAACCATGCTCTAACGGATAGTGGATAACCAAAAATCCAACTGCCACCATATTCTCTTTCTATCCCTATGGGCATATCAAACATAAAACAAAACCAAGATAGGGTTTACCCCATTGCATCTCATCCATGGAGTGGAATCTTTTCTCCTTATTGAGTGTCAAATCCATTCCTTACACATCATCATCAAACTTCTACCAGAGACCACCGCTTTGGAACAATGCTTGAACACCCTAGAACAAACAGATGAGGATTATTGTGTGGCACTAAAAAAAATCAAAGATTCCAAGTGATGGTTGAAATCCCATTACGATACCCATGTCTTCCCACATAGATTCTAGGAGGGTGATCTTCTTCTTGCCTATGTCCAAGCCCATGACAATCTTGGAAAAACGAATTTCGAGTCCATGTGGAAGGGACCCCACATCGTCAAACATTGACTTGATAAGGGGAAATACCTTCTTGCTGGACCAGATGGTCAACTCTTGAAGAACCCCCACAACGGGTTGTACCTCAAGAGATTCTACACTTAAATCTGACTAAACCATCACTTTTTGTATCATATATTTTTATCTTTTCCTTTTCTTTTTACCTTTTCTAGGAAGAGATTCATGATTTATTTCCTCGTTCTTAATATATGGATCCTTATCCTACCATATACGTCAGTTATGTCGACAACGCGAGTAGATACTACTCAAATATCGCCTTGGTTGCATGGATGTTTTCTTCCCCATCATACGACTTGGTCCATATCAGTATTGTTTGTATTGGTACAACCACGAATAACCAGTAGGAATTTGATGCTACGATAGGCCTCCTCTCCAATGCCTTCCATATACGCATTCATCACCTTCATGTTTATCTATATTCCAAGCTGTTTGTCACACAATTTAATAATTGTTATCGAGTATGCAATACATGCCTTTTTAAACCATTCTTGATGCACACTAAACACTTGGCTAGATAGTTTGAATCCATTTCATTCATTCATGTTCCCAAGAGTTTCAGCAGTGTAGTAGACGAAATAGCTAATGATATTCTAAACTGGCATCTCAATCATCAATAACAAGGAAGTAAACCATTGACATGCATTCATATTATTCATCCATCTATACATAAAAAAACATCATCATCTTCATAAGAGGCTTGTAAAAAGTAAAAATTATACATCCACGTGCATATATATATATAAGAATGTGTCCAAAATTATATTAGTGTTTACAACAAGGAGCCCTAACAACTTCGTAAAAATAATAGGTTGGTCAAAAATCCCCATGCTCGTAGCATGAGAGGCAACTATACATACTACATGCTAGTCATCGGAATACGTAGAGGATTCCTTAATCTCCTCATCATCACTGTCAATCACTATGTGGGGAAACTCCCCCTGCATCAGGTCACAAATACCTTGAGGTGCCACTGCAATCCGATGCATAGTTGGGTGCCACTCAGAGGGTTCATGGTAGAACACCACGATCAAATCGTCATCCAGGTTCTACAAACCATTGTCCATCACCCCCTCTAGAAGTTGATCAATATCATTGCGTATTCCATCAAGGACTTCCTCTTCACTCCTCCTCCGTCACTATTCTCGGGGGGTAGGATTGAATCCCTCGACCTTGTCATGGCATCTCTAGAAGTCGACAGGGGGCACCAGCCCCACATTTGTACACACATATGACAAGTCATTAGTACCATGATAATATATAAAATTCTAGCTACTATCTATGCTACTGTTGTAAACACATCTATAATCATAATACATCAACCATACATACTATTAGGCCTCCACGCCTCAACGGAAGGACAACGTGTTGGAATCGGATTAGTCCACAGGAAGTGCAGAAGCCAACATCTGCGAAAGGTATAATCCACGGAAAGAAGGGTCATTCATGGATAATGCGGAAGCGTGAAAGTAGTTAGTTTGTTAGATAAGGGTCATGTGGAGCATTTTGTAACCAATTAGTTTTGTATAAATAGGAGTATGATTGTAAGCCTAAGGGAATACAGATGCGGTGATGAATAGAGCAATAGACCTTTTGAGTTTTGATCTAGTTAGTGATCTGTTTTGTATCCACGATATGATGTATTGATTGTTTCTGTGAAGGTCATTCTGCAGGTTTTAATGAATGCATGAAGATGTTCAATTATGGTTCTATCTTTGTCTTTGTTTCTGTTAGATGATGAATGCGAATGTCTGTAAGATGATCTGTGGGTTTAGTAATTTTTGTTCATGCTAATGAGTAGATTAAGATCATGTTGATGCGAATGTCTACTAATTGATGAATATGCAAATGATGAACTGCTAGCATAGTGCGAATGACATAATCTATGGTTTCTGCGAGTGCAATGTGTGTTTGATGAATGTCCTCAACTCCAATGTGGAAACTTGGTTCCTGCATCCCCCTTGTGCATCTCAGGTGAGACTTCACTCGCTCTGTGAGTGTTGCTGGAAAGGGTAAAACCTTTCTGGGCTGGTGCGTAAGGGAGTTCGGTCGATGGTTTGTTGACGACAGTGCGAAGTGAACACTTGTCGACAGTCGCTGTGTCAACAAATGGTTCCGTTTCTGGGACCTTGAAGAGGAAAAGAAGAGGATATGTTGTGGCACCTGACGAAACCGGAGATTCAAGAGTATTTTGACAAGAAGACATAGGAGTTCGCGGAAGGAGGGAAGCAAAACCCCAGATAGACGGTAAGCAGTTGGTTGTAGAAATACATTTATTCAGATATCCACGAAATATTTTTCTATGAATTCCTAGTACTGCTGCACGAGTGGCTAGCACAGCTAACATTCCAGAAGCACCGTTTCCAAAAGCCCGAGCCTGAACATTGGACACCAGAACTGATTCGACAACTGAAACGTGTCGACAACACAGTATCAATGGCTGTCGATTTTTGGGTGGATAGTATCCTAGAGGGATATATTACTGAGTTCGTAGTAGAAATGATCAAATCATATAGTGATGCGGAAAGAAATTTCTTCAAGGGACCAAGGGGAAGGTTCTTGTTGTTGCTAAAACTATGGATTAAGATGCTCATCTGCGAAAAGGGCATATTGAGGATGACTCTTGACGAGTAGACAGATCGGTGTGTGGAGGTTGTGGGTATCGCGTGAACGCGGATCCAATAGAAAGATGTGGGGTATATGGACATGAGGGATGCCGAGTTTCTAAGGGAGGATGAAGAAGAGTGTGGTACCTTGAGGAGTGGGGTTATATTCTGACGTCCTGAGAAGAAGAGGAGGATTGAGAGAGAGTCTCCCAAGAGGACCGGAACAGACTATTGCGAAACAGGACCACAAGGGAGAAAGCAACCCTATTGTGATGAAGATGGTGACCAGGCTACCCCAGAAGCATAAAAGGGACAGATCGTAAGTTACAACATACCTGCAACCTTGTGCACTACCTAGAATTTAACAGGAAGAAATAAAAGCTATTCGCAAAGTTTCCCTACGTGCAGCGGTAAAAGTAGTGCATCAGTAAACAATAACAGTAGGAACATTAGAATGGCAAATGACACAAAAATGCTCACTTTCTAGGGGAACGGGACTTAGGATCCCGAGCAATTTTAGTTTATGTGCGAAGCAGTCTGGACTGTGAAGTAGGTGCAGGATGAAGATATAAAAAAGGGAAAGCTAGCGACGACCCTTAGGGGCCGTGCGCTAGATTGGTTTATGAAGTTTACAAGGGTTCTAGCGGGAACACTAGCCAAGTCGTTGGCGCAAATAAAAGCAGGAATGATCGATGAATTTAGGAATACAAAGTCGGAATTGTAGTATGTCACCGAGCTCAAAGAAATCAAGGAATACCCAAATGAGCCGGTATGGGAATTTGATCAATGGTACAAAACGTTGATAGCGAAGGTAAGTTTTGGGATAAATGATATGCAGCACAAGGAGTGGTTCATCACAGGATTGGTACCACACATCTGCGGAATACTGATGCAATGGAAAGTTGCGACCCAAGCGAAAGCATTGGAGATTGTAATGAAGCTGGAGGCTTCACTAATAGGAGAAATGGGGTTGGGTATGGATCGAATACAAGTGCAACTGAAAAATTTGATGATCCAACTGCAAGACATGAAGAAATGGAAACAAGCTTGCAAAGAGATCTGGTGCACTAGGTGTAGGACAGAGGGACACCACAAGGATCAATGCCCAGACTTCCGAGAATATTTTCAATCTAGTGCACCAAATCCCCTCAGTCTGGGAGGGTTGCCTTGGTGTTGTATTTTCCAAACAAGAGGCCATAGACTAGAAGAGTGTGTGTATCTGCAAAAGATGGTGTCGAAACCAGAGAACTTGTATTGCAAGTTCTGTAAACCAGTTGGCCACGATGAAAACAATTGCAAAGATTATGGCCTAATCCAGGAGAGGACTGTAGCTGCATACTTCATGGCAGGAGAAGAACAGGCACCAAGTCAGCAACAACAGTAGTATAATCAATCGTCGACCTAGTATAATCACCAACCGCAGCAATATGATCAGGGACAGTATGGGAAACCGCAGTATGGTCAGCCACAGTACCCGGCACCGCAGTATCTGCCATCGCAGTACCCACCATATGGACCATTGCAACAGTCGCAGTATGGGAAACCGCAGTACCCACCATATGGCCCACCTTGTGGAGGTGCTAGAGGAGGATTCTGCGGAGGTCGAGGTGCTGATGCAGGATGAAGGGGAGATGCTAGATGAGGACGAGGACGGATTATATGCTACAATTGTGGTCAGCAGGGGAATAATCAAAGGGATTTCCTGAATCTAGCACCATAATGCACCTATTGCAGCGCTGTGGATCATAGCCTTGAAGATTGTTCGCAACTCATTGCAAAATGGCAGACCAAGAATCCGCCACCACCTCCACAGAACCAAAATTAGAATCCACCATCGGTTGTATAGATGATATCAACGGAGGCTCAAAGACACCATGTGACTATTGGAGTAGTGACACGAGGAGGAGTGGTGACAAGAGTTGACGGGCCACGAGCTACTATCCGACCAACATCATGGAAACATGTTAGCTTTAATGCGGAGGTCGAAAGGGATATCTTCTTGGAAGCGCAGGAGGCAATGAGACAGAGGAGGCAGTTACCTCTTCAGAAAGAAACTATCTACGATATGCCACCGACGTTTGACACGATGAAGTTGCGGGGGAAGGATAACACCTTAAAAGCCTTCTTGAAGAGTTTCCTGGAGTTGGAAAAGGATCAAGATTTGCTGGAAGAGATATCCAATCTGTTGAATCGACAGGAGGGTGCACACTAGGAACAAAGATTTAATTTCACACACAAGAGGAAGACGGGGGGAGAGATGCGAATGTCGGCACAAATTGGACCATTTGGTGTCGAATCAATTATCTTGGACCTGGGGTCGGATTTCAACATTTTGACCAAGCAGACATGGGAGACAATGGGGAAACTGCAGTTAGCCTGGTCACCAGTACAACTATGATTAACAAATTAGAGTAAGGTTACTCCACTTGGTCAGGTGTACCAACTTCCCGTTGAGATTGAGGGCCTCAAGACTTATGCAGATTTTGATATAATTTAAATCGTGGACAATACCAGTCCCTACCCAATGCTGCTAGGAATTGACTGGGAAATTGATAATCTAGCTGTCATCAACTTCAAGAAGCAGACTATGTCATCTGAGAATCACGAGATGAGGGTCGTTGCACCTCTGGATTCTACGGAAGGGCAGCGATACGTTGAACCAGTGAGAGATGAATTTACATAGGGATGGGATAGTGTATACAATATATCTGAGGATTACATTAATCCTACTGCAAACGGAGAATTGGGATGGCGCAGTGTCAGTTCGGCGTCGTTGGATTCAGATGAGGCGCTTGAGAACTGGGAGAACCAGATGCATGAAGTGTCATTTAGAAGGTATGCTCGGATCACACAGTCACTATGATGGGTAGCCACAGAGGAGTGTGCGCTACCAACATATGAGGGATTTCCAAATTTGAGAACGTTTTTCACTGAATTTGAGGAAAAGGTGGTGGAACTGCAATGCCTATTGGCTTTGGAGGAATCCTTGAAGGATGCTCCTGCGTGCTAGTGGGCGGTGCACAAGTCTAATATCATAAACTGGCCACTATGTCGCCACCTAATGGTGGTTAGGTTCGGCGATGCGGAAGGATATAGAAGAAGGAAGTTTGATGGCAGAAGCGACCCACAGGCACATTTGGCTGAGTGTAAAAGAAAATGGGGATTACGAGCAGAAGAGGAATGGGTCCATGCATTCATTCACACATTGGATGAAGTACCACGGAGTTGGTATGTCGCAGTAGAACTGTGATGCAAAATGAATTCTTGGGAGAAGCTAACAGTTGGCTTAAGCCAAACGTTTTGTTTATTAGATGAGAACCCCTTCATCCATAGGGCGCTACAGGTGATCCACGAGAAGATATTTGAAGCAGTACCAATAGAGCAACCATTAGAACTTCGGTGGACTGTGACACCAGAAATGAAGGGACATAAAGGTTGAAGGGAAAACTTAGTGAGGCAGAAGCATAATTAGAGGCCTTTAAGGAATCACTCAAAATGATGCCCACAATGATATGAATGACAAAGGCAACGGAAATGAAAAGCATGCAGTAGCGTGTAACAAAGGCCCACAGAAGACAGCAATGAAGGACCACACACTTGGACGAGTTCCAAATGAAAGTCGAAGTTCTCATAGCACGGGTAGTAGAGGTAATGAAACAGGTTAAGGAGCAACTGGAGGAAGCACGACAGAAAGGTTGTGAACACCCAACGGAGGAGCAGGTGGGAGAATGTGTGCAGATTAGAGCATCAGTGAAGGAAGTAGTTGACCAGCTCAAAACTGCATATGATGACTTCCAACAGCAGGTGAACAAACTAGCGGTGTCTAGCTGAGGTGGCTCGAGGGCGACCCACAAGTTTGTGTTGGGGTCCTGTTGGCACGGGATTAGTCCGCAGGAAGTGCGGAAGCCTACAATTGCAAAAGGGATAATCCATGGAAAGAAGGGTCATTCGTAGAGAATGTGGAAGCGCGAAAGTAGTTAGTTTGTTAGATAAGGGTCATGTGGACCATTTTGTAACCAATTAGTTTTGTATAAATATGAGTATGATTATAATCCTAAGGGCATCCAGATGCGGTGATGAATAGAGCAATAGACCTTTTGAGTTTTGATCCAGTTAGTGATTTGTTTTGTATCCGCAATATGATGTATTGACTATTTCTACGAAGGTCATTCCGCAGGTTTTAATGAATGCATGAAGATGTTCGATTATGGTTCTATCTTTGTCTTTGTTTCTGTTAGATGATGAATGCGAATGTTTGTGAGATGATCTGTGGGTTTAGTAATTGTTGTTCATGCTAATGAGTAGATTAAGATCATGTTGATGAGAATGTCTATTAATGGATGAATATGCGAATGATGAATTGCTAGCATAGTGCGAATGACATAATCTCTAGTTTCTGCGAGTGCAATGTGTGTTTGATGCATGTCCTCAAATCCACTGCGGAAACTTGGTTCCTGCAGCCCCCTTGTGCATCTCGGGTGAGACTTCACTTGCTCTGCGAGTGTTGCTGGAAAGGGTAAAACCTTTCTGGGCCGGTGCATAAGGGATTTCGGTCGATGGTTTGTTGACGATAGTGCGAAGTGAACCCCTGTCGACAATCGTTGTGTCAACACAACGTAACATTGGATCCCCCCTAACATCCATGCCTGCATAAGGGTAGTCCTCAAACACCATGGGAATTGTTGGAACGCAAAGGGTAGACTTGAGTTCTAACATGAAAAGACCAAAAAATCCCCTAGATACCATCCCATATGGCATCCCCTGTTAAATAGATGAAGTCTCACCCGAGGCATCTAAGGGGGTGTTGTAGGAATAAGGTCTCTACATACATGAAGGGTCAGGAGGCAATTGTATCATTTCTATGCACATACATAAGATCTCTAACAATATAATAAACATAAAAATATTTAGATTTAACATTCAGAAACACCATTCATAGTCAGAAGTAACATTCATGACATCACATTCAAAATCATTCAACAATGCACAAAGAGGGTCTCCAAAACATATTCATTATATTATCAGTCATCCAACATACATCTCCTACGCACTGCGCGACAAAAACCATGGACAAAAGAATATTACATTTGTTCTCCTCTCTCTATCTCTCTCTCTCTCTTATTCCCTCCTTCCACACTATTATATCTCTATCTATCAATCTACTACCTATTTATAGCTTTTCTAGTTGGGGCCCAAATCCTACTAACATACTAAAAATATGCCTAATGGGCCAAAACCCTAACTAATTCCCCTCTTTTGTGCTCTTTCTCCCATTTGCTTTATGTGCATAGTCCACATATTTGTGTGCATTCTCCAAAACTAGTCTCTTCTTGATATTGCTCCAACAAGCCCTCAACACTCACCTGTGGCTTGTCCGTAGCCACCTCATTCACTCAATCAAAATTTGAGTCTCTATTCGTGTTCACAATTATGCTTGCTTCTCTCGTTGCATTATTGTTGCTAACTTCTGAAGGGTTTCCTGTGCAATTGCGAACTTTTCCTTCATTTCTACTTCCTTAGCCAACATTGCTTCATCTATCTGCTCACTGAGAATTAGCTTCAAGTTTTCTGTGCAGTCCTCAATAGTTTCTTTAACCTACCCTTGTATGTGCACAAATTGTTCCACGACTTGCATTGCTTACTCTTGTAAAGTCTCTAGCTTGTTGGCTATACTTTATCGCTCTTCTCAGATCCTGCTTACTTCAATATATTGTTTTCTATATTCCCCCATCTTGGCCATCTTTTCCATGAATGGTAGGGTAGTCAAACCATGGTGCATGTTCTGTTCTGCTTCTTGCACGACCTGAAACATTTGTTCTACTTCATTTAATTGTTCATCTGCGACCAACTGTGCCCATAGCTGAGTGATTTCTTCATGAAATGTTTCACACTTTAATTCCAATGTCTTGATGTTGCCTACTACAGTGTTCAATCTTTCTTCTCTATGTTCTCACTTCGCTTTGGCATCTGGTGGTGTCTCTGGTAGTTTCTTTGCTACAAGCTCCTTAATCTTATCATGGAACCCTTGAATGGCTTCACTTATCCTTGTCAACTTCTCTTTTGGAGTGGTATCCTCTTCTATCTGCACCTCTGGTATCTTTCTACATACTTCTTCAACTGCCTTCTACAATCTTGTATTCTTTTGTTGTATTTCGTCTACTTTTTTCTTCAGTTCATCGTGCTCTTCTTAGCTACCTCTTCTACTTCCTTTCGTAGTTTTGTTGTCTTTTGTGCAGTTTCGTCTTTCTCCTTCTGTATTTTCTAGCATTCCTCCTCTAACTCTTCTCCCTCATATTTGTTTCTATACCACTTTGTTGTGGCCATAAAAATTTTTAGGGGCGATTTTTCTCCCATGGGCTAAAATATATGGTTTTGAATTTTTTGTTGGGCGATTTTTTTATATTGTAACCAATTCTTATCATTTATTTTATTCGCCCACAATTTATTTTTTAAAATATTATGTATAAAATGTTAGCCAACCCCTATTTATTATGGGAGGGAAAAAAAATTGTCTTCGCCCATTAAAATAGGAGATTTAGTCTTCAATTTGCCTCAATTACTCAGAAAAATGGAGTTACAGTCTTCAATTTGCCCACAATTTTAAGAAAAGTGGATATTTTTAATGTTTTAGCCCTTTGCAGTTAGTGTGAAGTGGGATTTCACCTTCCATTGGCCCCAAATTCATGGAATGCAAATATTTTTTGAGATATATTACCCCGATTTTCTAGAAAGGAGGTGCCCCAAATTCATGGAATGTAGATATTTTTTGAGATATATTCACCAGAATTTATGGAAAGGAGCTTAGATTGGAATGATCGAACCCCTGTATAAATGCTACACAAATACTATTTTTTTCATTTCTCATCTATTTGGTTATGTTGATATCAAATGCAGGAGCGCCGATGCCATTGTAGATAATCTCTCATATGGCGATGGAGATCCAGATTATGCCATTTTTGTTGGCTCCATTTCCATTCTATTTCCTTGGTACTTCTAAGAATACAAACCCT
Source organism: Larix kaempferi (assembly GCA_027924585.1). Lineage (NCBI taxonomy): Eukaryota > Viridiplantae > Streptophyta > Pinopsida > Pinales > Pinaceae > Larix > Larix kaempferi. The sequence goes on along the minus strand of BSBM01000767.1, from coordinate 16,053,192 downwards.
TGCTTCAATTTTTTTTTTCTAAGTTTTAATTTTTCAACTTCGCCTCAAATTTTTGGAATTCATGGATTCAATGGTTTAAACTTCAACCCATTTTCGTCTTTGGCCCCACTTCATCGTGTGACGTGCTGGTGGTTGATAACATTTAACGGGTGACTTTATGTACATGTGATCTTTAATGATAGGGATTCTTAACGATTCTTTCCAAGTGTATTTCGAACTTCTATTATTTCCCTAAACACTTAGTTCTTTGAAAATGCTTTGCATTGGAATACATTTTTTTGCACTTTTGTTGCATCAAATTTAATTGATCCCTTCATAGAAGCGATACTATGTCATGGATATGATCAATGTTGATGAAAACACTACACTGAAGCTATCTTAGGTTCCATTTACAATGCAATTACATTGTAGCTATCAAAGGTTCCATTTACAATGCAGAATTACACCGTTCAAAGACTCGCTCAACATCGCAAACACATGCTTACTGTTTCAACCTTCTTATTTATGAGGGCGTTAATTTTTCAAACTTCTTCCAATTCAAAACATGGATGTGAAGGCATGCCCAATATTAGAAGGTGTTTTGGCCAGGTAAAATATAATCTGTATGAGGTAGATTTTAAGTTTTATTAGAATTTGTTTGTGATGTACATTTTATTTTTTACTTATCCATAAATTTTCCCCACAATGGAATCCATTCATTGAGAGGTAAACAAAAAATATGTCTGGGATGGATGCACCAAGAGTCATTGCAAATAACCAAGGTCAGAAGTAGTGGCAAATATAGAATTTTGTTGAGATTCAAGCTCAAAATCAGATCAGAGAGAACCTTGTTTTTTCCAGATAAAGCTAAGGAGCTCTGTTAAACAGACTCCAATAACATTGGAAAACCGTATCTTCATATTTTTTATGTCCATAGAAATCTTGAATTTTGATCAAAACTATTAGACAAGCTACATAAAAAAAACATGTCAACGCTATCATTATACATTACCACAAACAACTAGAAGAAGAATTGCTTGTGTGCTGGAGATATAATCTTAGCGTGAAGTAATTGTAGACCATGAACAAGAACTTAAAAAAATTATAGATGCTCAGATCATTAAAGTGTATTGGACAAGGAATAATCTATTTATGAAAATAAATATTTCCAAGTAAATAACAACCATTCATATAATGTGGACAATTTGAAAACTTTTGGGTGAAAAGAAAATTACAACCACACATATTTTACTCTATTTTTCATTAGTGTATTGTATATTTTATTGGTTGTTTGTATATGTACTAATATACAGTAACCTTTTTGTTGGTTCTTTAATTCTATTTCTCATTTCTCATTTGTGTATTGCCTATTGTATGTTTTATTGGTTGTTTGTATATGTACTCAGAATATACAATACAATAATATTATTGGCTGATGTAGAAGGAGAATTCACAACATCCATTGTAGAAATATCTACAAATAATTTCCAACAAGTAGTATCACTTCTATAAATGATTTCATTCAACCAAAAAATGAATATTATATCCAAAACCTTGATTTCTATAGTATATATTGTCCAAATTTTTATGCAACAAATATAAAATATTGACTAAGCTAACCTACCATTTTTTTAACAAAATGGTGTTATATATATAAAATATTTTATATTAATTTAATACTATGCAATGGAAGAAATATTGAGAATGAAACAAGAATATATATTATTAAAAAATGGATAATTAGTTTAATATATATTCATATATATAATATGGTGTTTTATATTATTTTTATAATATGTAATGGAAGAACATATTGGGAATAAAACAATAATATATATATATAGAAGAAGAACATATTGAGAATGAAACAAGAATATATGTAGTTTAAGAAAAAATATGATTAAAAATTTCAAAAACATCTTTCTAATTATTTAATATAAAAGAAAATATTTATTAAAAATTTTGGGAATTTTTTAAATATTTGTAATGAGTGGAGGTTTTGTTTGTTCTATTCATAACTACATTTGTACTATTTCTACATTTACAAATTATTTCATTGAAAACAAAAGTAAAACATTAAAAGCCAAAACATAATTTCATAAATACCCCTCTAAAACCTTAGATGTAATACTATTTTGCAGATAGTGATGATCAAAACTTTCAATTTTTTTTCTAAATATTTAATATTAAAAAAATTTTGATTAAAATTTTTGAGAAAAATTCCCATTTTTGTAATTTATGTCAAAGAAATTCTAATTTTTGAAATACAAGTGATACCATCACTTCTTTTTTGTTGTCAATTACATCAAACTATTTCAAGCAAACACATAAAAAATATTTGAAATGAAATGAGTTCAATTTCTTGATTTCTATCAATCTTGGACTTAAACTATTTCCTTATCTAATAGGCTATGGATTTACTATTCAATTATTGCATTATCATGGAGGAAACCAACCCATAAATAATGAAAACCTAGACTTCTTCTTAACAATATAAATAGAGTCTAGATTGATTGGTGAATATAGTTAACTACATTTGCATTAAGGAAATATAGAGATAGATTTTTACCTATGGATTAGATAGGCCTCTTCTAGCTTAAAAATTTTATCATTTGATTTTTTTTGACTATTATAACATATTTCTCAGATTTGTTTAAATAAATTTAATCAGTTTCTCCAGAACGTTAATTTATTGAATATCTTACATGGAAAAGAAAGAAATATGATTTATTGTATGCATGTGAATGATTTAAACAATGACAAAGGAATCCATGAGTTGTATTCTATATTCTCTATACTCTCTGTTTCCTCCCATATTATAAAAATGATTCAAATTCAATTTCATACCCAATGATCCTAAACATTTTAGTTTTTTATGATCACATTTTAAGGAAACAACATAACCAATATTTTATCATACTTGCAATAAGTCTTTGTACATCAACGAAGAAATCCATGGTATAATATTGCAAAATATAAGATTCATAATTATTGTAGTATACAACATTCTTGACAAGGACAAACTCAATAAGGATAGAAATGCTCACCTCTTCGAGAAGAGAATTGATAGTTGGCAATGTCATGCAAATCATAGAGTTGATGAGAGAAAGGAAACACACAAGTTTAGGATATTTGTGTGTCATTGAAAATCCTTCCATGAATCCACCATAATATTTCTTTGTGAAAATTATGCTTTTCATTATAAGAAACTGAAGCATTCTCTAGAGGTAGTTTTATTGAAAATTTTATGACCATCAGGTGTTGGTATAGAGTAGTCCACTTAAAGAATCTATGACCACTAGGAGTTGGTAGTGGTGAAATCTTTGAAGAATATGAGATCAATTATTAGGAGATCACATAGCTTTTCGATAGGAAATTTTTGTGTATATTTAGTGGACAAAGTGCATGATTAAATTTGATTGGGTTTCTTGATTCTACTCTTGGTGATATGAGGAAAAGACTAGTGGATCTACTCCCACTCGCCACCCTTTCATAAATACTTTCCATTTTTCCATTAAATCTGTGAAAATTTCAAATTCATATTAAAGACACCATGCTAATTATTTTTTTGTTACAAATTACCCTATCATAATTACTTTCCATATATATATTAATTCAAATAAATTTCCACTCATGTTCTACCATTTTTACAATATTTACCATCCACGGAACTATTCATGGATGTTAGTGACAAAGATTGAGCCCTTTGTAGTAGCTTGATTGGTTTCATCTGGCTTCTTTTGATCCATGGGGTTTGAATTAAAGTTAAACAACTTTGTTGAGTAAAAAGACTTTTGTTAATATTTTATCATGCTTAATTGAGAAACACACAGTATTACCTGATTAATATTTGGATTTGGTTATGATCTAGGCATTCAATGTGTTTTTCATGATTATTATTGTTCTATTTAAATATTGGATGATTCAAGGAAAGATGTTTGTATTTCATTTCACTTTGTAGTGTGACTTAAGCATCTTCTCCATTTAGAATCTACTATGTTTATTTTATATTTTATTTGAAAAGACTTGTCAATAATTAGAAAGGGAAGTGAGATCTGAGTTGCTAAGTGAAGAGAAAAATAGTCTATGTAGTAGCTTACTCGGTTCCTATGCATTCATTGCAAGAGACCTATTTCCAATGAGACTAGCATTCCTCTAATGAAATTATACTTTTGATTTCATGGCTAAAGATCATTACATGTAGCCCCTATAACTCTAGCTATATTCATAAATTCCTTGATAAAATTTAGTATTTGATCTACATGTAGTGCTCATCTCCAAATATTTGTGCAAGGTTTAAGAAACTCATACATAGATTCATAAGAATGGGACTATGAAAAATGAAACATGTGACATATGGTCATTAAGAAACTTGTTAGGAATTTTCCATTACAGCTTAAAAAGGAATTTATAGGAAGTATATTAACAAGTTTGTTTGAAAAAGAGTTTGAGTCATGATCATAGAAATAATACATCCTCTAGTAGTGTTTTGAGGAGATAAAAAAATATTGTCATAATCCCAAACTATAATCATTCAAGAGTCTAAGAAATTTATCTGCTAAAAGCAATAATACAATGAAATTTCTACTGATAGACATAAATGATTTTGAAAATGAAAATGTGTTTTCCTTCGAAGACTGGGATGGGGCTCCTATGAATCAAATAATTTGAAGAAAATCCTATTAGAAGGCAAATTGAAAGAAAAATGAATTGTGATTTCTTAGGAATCAAAGAGATGGCGAGTCTTCTTGGAAAAAGATTCGCCAAATTTTTACAATATCTTATAAATCAATGAAAAATTCGCTAGTTTTTACAATTTTTTATAATGCAGTGAAATATTCGCCAATATTTTACAATATCATATAATTTAGTGAAATATTCGTCAATATTTTACAACATTATACAATAAAATGAAAGATTCACCAAAACATTTATATATACATATTATATTATTGATAAAATAACCTTCAATTTTTCTTATATATTGGGTATATTTGCCCATTTTTTATACATATAAATTTGGCGGGGGTTCTTAAAATCATCCCCGGTTATGGCTTCCTCATGTCACCCTCGTATCTCTTACGCAATAGATGAATGTAGTGTATGCAACTCCTCCATAGGTAATTGCAACAAGTCTATCTCTATCGGGCTTATTGTGAAAGATGAGTCCTACATCTCTTGAGTGGGAAATGTTGATGTATTTGTAACTTTGGAAGACAGTCACTTGTATATTGTATGTATTACATTTGTACTTTATTGTATCCCCAATGGAGATGTATTATTCCTCCGATTGGAAGTGTCATCATTTGTATTTGCAAGTGTCACCAGTTATATTGTAAGTGTCGTAACTTATATTTGATGGGTTATTAGACCACCTTAGAGGGGTTAGCCCAGTATGAGTTAAAAGGTTATTAGACCACCCTAGTGGGGTCGGCCCAGTGACAAGTGGTAATGGGTTATTATAATATCCTAAGGGAGGTCGGCCCAGTTAGAGTAAAAGGAAAGTAAAGGTAAAGTATAAATAGAGAGGAGCACCTCTCTATTTATCCATTCATTCACTCACTCACTTCGCATTAGTCAGAGAGAGGAGGAGTGCGCACTAGTGGAGGAGGAGAAGCTACTAGGAGACTATCTCTTGTTTTGGGGTTTGATCTTTGTGATCTTTGTATTGGTGCTCATTCTATCTCTGAGGAAGTTGCGGGGTTTTTCACCTTCTTGGTTTTCCCCGGTGAAATGCTTTGTGTCTCTTGCCTCTTTTGTTTGATATGTTGTACATGTTGTTCACTCAGTTAAGATCCTAGATCATATTGAATTAAATGATGAAAAACTAACATGGTATCAGAGCTATCCTGAAGGAAGGCATTGTATGGCATTTATGACACTTGTTGCAGTTACAACAAATTGAAAGCTAGGGCTTGATATAGTAAAAACTAGTCATTGTGGAACTTTCACTATAAATCAGTTTTGGGGAAGGTTCAGGGTCTGGATTTTTTACAGGCCGAATATTAGACATAGATCTACCCTTTGTAAAACGTTTACTCTCAAATTCGTTGTGCTTTGTGAGATATGATCAGTACAATTTAGGGTTTCTTTTTCTTCCAGAATGCATCCCTAAACAGGTGACCTAGGCACAAAGGTCATATCTCGGGATAGGAAGCTCCAAATGGAATTGCATAAAATGTCGAAGTTAGGGAACGAACTATAGTTTCATAGGTCCGATTTTCAGAGGCCGAAGTTGAAACAGTGACACGTGACACTCCATACAAGTTTGTTATGTTGTTTCATCCCATAAACAGGTCATGTTGTGACACTTAGCATATATCTCTCATGGAGAATCCATTAGAGCTCAGATCCATGGGGTTGGAAAGATGAAAGGTCAGTCTACCACAGGACGGAGTTTCAGAACCTGAGGATCCGAAATTTCATAGATGTACTAGAATCAATATGGTATATATTTCTGTCAAAACATAATTGGATTTTGAGCATTTTCATTTTTGGCTTGTCACTACTGCGGGAAATTAGGGCTTTTGACAGAAGTGGAATTTTGGAGTTCTCTCAGCATAAGATTTCTCTCCTCAGAAAAATCAAAATTTAGAGACCAAGATTGAATTTTTTGGTTGGGTAGAACCCCAGGATCTATCAAACCCTAGTTCGGGTGTTGGACTAGAAAACTAGAATTTGACAGAAGTTGCAGATCCGAAATTCGCAAGTCAATTTTTGGAGTTTTCAAAATCTGAGCACACCAGCTTGCTCGCCTCAGTAAATTGCATCTCCTTGTCTAGACAGAAGGTTGAAATTCCAAGTTTGGATTTTTAGGGTTTCTCTATCAAACCCTAGCCAGCTCTAGATCCAAATTTAGCAAATCAAAGTGGATTGGGTTAATCCTAGAAGAGGATGAATTGGAAACCTACATAAGTGAAGAGATTCTAGTTCCAGAGGGAGATGAGGCTAAGGCCTTACATAAGAAGACTAGAAGCAATCCCGACAGGTATGACTTGAGGAGATACATGTATGTTTTGAAATCTGTTCATGATTAATATTGTCTTCATATTATTAAGGTTAGTACAATCTCGATTAATTTTAGACTTGTGTTATCACCTTAGTAAAAGTATGAATGCATGTGAATGATATAAGACATTCATTGATTAGGTTGTGACACTTATGATTGTACTAATGCACTGTGGTGTTGTATGAGGATGATATTGTCCACTAACATGAAAGGTACATCAAGAAAGACAAATCACGTTCTAGATCAAGAACATATGACAATGGTGACATGAAGAAAAAGACTCATCCATAGCCATTGATCACACTACTTACGAGGTATGTATAATTTGGTTCTACAATGCTTAACTTATGATATATGCAGGTTACTAGCACAAGGTCTCTAAATCATTGAAGAGAATAAAGAAGACAATGTTTGGGTATGTTAGACATAACTCGCAAACATGATAATCCAGGTATGTTTTTTCCTATATCAAGTTAGAATCCTACCTTATGTTAGGATCTCATATAAGTATACTTTTGTATGATTGATAATTATTATTGATGAAGTTATAAGTTTGAGTAATCATGGGCTTATGCATATTATGCTTCTTACTTTGAATAATGATATGACAAACGAGAAGAGTCCTATGGTCAAATAAGAATATGCATGAGTAAAAGAATTCCTCCCTGAAACCTTGAACACTAACGCTTGTGATAAATTAACCGTGTATGAAATGACCATGACCATACATGTTTAAGACTATTTAGAATCATAATATTTTGATAGTATTGAGATTATACTAATGAATGTATGATTTTGTATGATATCTTGAGGATGACACAATGGTGACACTAGTGCACACTTAAGCATGCATAGTGGTCCAAGATGGATAGAAGTTCAAAGACATAAATGATATCATAAAGGAAGCAAAGATCAAGGGGGAGCACACTCCAGTAGTTCCTGCAAGGAAGCAAATATTGAGAGGGAGTCCACCCAACAAATAAACAAAGATAAGTATTTGAATTATCATTTCTTGTATATATGATTACTTAAATGATGTTAAGTCATGTACATACTTATGTTCCTAGATTTAGGATGTATATTATGCATTTTAGAAAAGTTGCATTAATGAACAAGATACTACTAATATGTAAGTAATGGGTAAGTGGCCTATCATACTGTACAACATTCCATTGCTACTTATCTAGAATGAAACTTCTTTGCTGACATTTTGGGAGTAGTGCACACTCTTAACAATGTTCTGGTAGAGATGGAAGGCATCTAGAAAGTTACCGTATGAATACGGGATATGGATGAATGTTGTATTGAAGCATTGCCTAATATAATTGCATGAATGTATGACATATGTCCTTATGTGTAAGATTGTGTTCTGAAAACTATGAGGAGTTTCTAATCATGCAATTGAATTTGACTTGCAGGAAAAATCGTGTACAATCACCTACAAAAGAAGAACAACAACATTTGTTCCAGCAACGAAGTTGAAGAAAACTACCTATTGAAGATATTAAAGAATCTGAAGTTCCCAGGATCAGGGATACAGTAATGGAAGGATGCCATGATTGAAGAATACCAGTCGATCATGAAGAATGATGTTTGGGATGTGGTCCCAAGGCCAGAAGGGAAGTTTGTTGTGACTTCCAAGTGGATCTACAAGATCAAGCATGCTGCAGATGGTAGCATAGAGAAATACAAGGAAAGGTTTTTGGCTCGTGACTTCTCCTAGAAAGAAGGGATAGATTATGAAGAGACTTTTGCACCCATATCCAGATACACTTCCATCGGAATGGTACTTGCTCTAGCTACAGTAATGGAGTGGAAGATACACCAGATGGATGTCAAGACAATTTTCTTGAATGATGTAGTCGAAGAGGAAGTGTATGTGGAGCAGCCACTCGGTTTTGAGACACATGACAGGGAGTCATATGTGTGCAGATTGAAGAAAGCCTTGCACGGTTTGAAACAAGCACCCAGGACATGGTACGACAGGATTGACAAATTCCAGACTAGTTTGGGATTTACCAAGAGTAAAGCAGATTCTAACCTTTACTACAAGGTTGAGGAAGGCAATCCAGTGGGACTCCTACTGTATGTAGATGACCTGCTTGTGATAGGTGAGATTGGGTTGACTGCTGATATGAAGAGGAAGCTTGATGTCGAGTTCGAGATGAAGGACTTGGGTATGATGCATTACTTTCTAGGTATGGAGGTGTGGCAGAGTGCAGATGGAATCTTCCTTGGGCAAGGGAAGTATGCAGTAGAGATCCTGAAGTGGTTCGTGATGATGGACTACAAGGCCATGGCCACACCTATGGCATTGAACCTGAAGATATTGAGTGATGCTTCATTAGAGTCGGTTGATGCCATGATGTTTCGTCAGATGATTGGGTCCTTGATGTACCCGACGAATACGAGACTAGATATTTGCTTTATGGTGAACACATTGAGCTAGTTCCTGACGGATCCTAGACATGTTCACCTGATTGCTATAAAGCATATTCTGAGGTACCTGAAGGGTATGGTTGATTATGGGCTCAAGTATGATGCGAATCAAAAGTTTAACCTGGAGAGTTATGTTGATTCCCTGCTCAGGCATTTTTAGCTCCCCTGCATGGTGTATTTTCAAAATTTGTGTCTTTTCAGGTGAAAACAGTGGAGACGTTGGCTGGATTTTCTGTATTCTTGATTCAACTTTCAATGTTTCCAGCTCCTCTCTGAGATTTTCTAGTTCTTCCCGTGCCTCAACGAGTTGGTCAGCAACCCCAGGGTTTTCATTGTGCTCAGGAGGGTTCCCCTGGAAGACGTCTTTCTCTTCTTGTGCATTCTATTCTTCTTCTGCATCCTGTCCTTCTTGTTCATCCTGATCCTCTTCTTCATCTTGCTCTTATTGTTCATCCTCTTTTGGTGTAGTGGGATCTTCCCGATCTACCCCAAGATCATCATCATCATCATCAGACACATTTTAAACTAGGGGGCTGGGTTCCCTTTTCACCTCCTTGGTAATTTGGTTTTTGGATGCCTGTGTGAATCTTTTACTTCGTCTCTTCAACCCTTGATTATTGGTGGAAATCCCTAATTCTGTTTTGGGGGAGTCATCTCGTGAATGCTTTATCTTCATCAGGGTATCAGCCACGCTATCCAAGTTGATTTTCCTCTTAGTCCCTGATGTAGAGGCGATCTTATGCTTTGATCCAGGAGGTAGGGGTATGCTGACTATGGGTGTACCCTTCATTCTTTGAACATCCTCAGCTGATACCAACATGAATTCTTCCCAAGAAAGTTATGGTATTTGCACTTTTAATTCCTCACAAATGATCAATTCGATTAGCCCATGGTGGGCTAACACATCCTCTTTTCCTTGAATCACTTTCCTGCTCATTTATCCCAGAGACAGGAGAAGATAGTATGGGATGATGATGTTGTTGTTCGGTGGAAGATGGCCCCTATTCCTCAGCAGATCCAGAATTCAAAAATGAAAAATAGGGACATAACTTAGCCAACCAGTGTATGAAATGTATTTCTAGACGATTGCAGCCATTTCATCCCATGGTGCCAACATGGAGAGTCTTTTGAATCCATTTTTATCTTCATCGTAGACCTCTCCTTGTTCAAAAAATGTTGCCTTTGCTTCATGGTTTTCCTCCCGGTCGTCTCTGTTCCAATGTAGACCCATTGGTAGACCAGTGAATTTGGCAATCACTTCATCATCCATCCTTATACGTAATCCCTTCACTCGGGTGACGAACTGTTCATCCTTGATATGGTTTAAATTTCTTACAAATTCCAGAGCCACCTCTGTATTGTATCCTTTCAATCCTAAGATGAAAGGCATCCATCCCACATTGCGAATGATTGGTAAGATTTGCGGGATTTGATAAATAGCGATGTGTTCCTCTAGTTCGCTCTTTTTGAACCCTTTTGTCATCTTAAAATCCTTTACTATAAACAATAAACCAACACTTGGAGTGTGGCTACCTTACCTCAAATGGTCGAGGTTGATTGCAGGTTGGAGGTCTGGATTGCTGGCTATGTGACCACACTAAATTCCAGTTCCTTACTTCTGGAGAGTTTTGAGAGGTTTCATATATGCAAAAACTGGCTCTTTTGGGAGATTATGCTGCCTTACTTAACTGCCTTTCCACACCTATCCTCATCATCTTTCCTTTCATTTGCTAATTTATCCACTTCTTTCCATAATCGAACCCTGTACTTCGTTTCATCATTGTACATTGTGCTTCTGCTCCGATTATTGGGAAATATAGTGGCTAGATGCGGGTTTATCATTTGATGACATGACAAAGGTGGCTAATCATGATCTCGTGAGGTAGTATGAACCTTGCCGCCGACTTTGATTTGACCTTAAAAATAAAACAAAGATGTTTAGAGATTACATCGTTATGTTTTAGCGTACCTGAGTTCATGATCTGGCCCAATTTTTATGTGCACTGGATTTTGTAGTAGATTTGGCATTGCCTGTAGTAAATTTTGGCATGTCAGTAGTTACGTGCATTTGCTGCTTTTTCCTTTGGTTCGTTTGAATTTGTTGTATTACCTGCTTTTGATCTTCATGCTCTCTTTTCTGATTTGACTTTGTGATGATGCTTTTGCATTGGGTTTGTGAATCTTTCCTGTATTGTTGTAATCTATGCTGGCTCTCTTGAATAGATGGCAGGCTCGCGTGAAGTTTTTGCAGATGTGATTGAATAGATTGTTTGCTATGAATGAATTCTATAGTAGTTGATACCTTTGCTTTCTTCTTTGAATACGTGGCTGACTTGCTTGATTGCTGTAATGGTTGATAAGTTTTGGGCTCACTTGATTATATTGTTGGCTCGCTTGTATTTTGATGACTGGCTCGTTTGATTTTTTTATTTGCAATGTGCCTGCTACTTCTTCATGGGGATGTAGGATGCCCTGCAATTTTACCTGTGATTACCTAAATGCATCATGTTGGATGGTTATTTCAGTTATGTCTCCTTCTTTTTTCTTTTTTCTTTTCATTTTTTTCTTTTTCATCATTTTTTCATTTTTCATTTTTTCTTTCATTTTTCTTCTCTCTTTTTTTTCTTTAGAATTTGGAATTCAATGATATTCCATATTCTCTATTAGCATCAATTGTTGCTGGTAGAGTATTTGTGTGAATTCCTCCCTTGACTAAGACTTTTTGTAAAGTTTTAGCCTATGTCCTTTCACTATCATGGGAAACTCTTTTTCATCGATTGTAATAATCTCATCAGCTCCATTTTCATAGATTTTCTCAATGATGTAAGGTCTGAGCCATCTAGTTGTTAGTTTTCCCTTGAAAGTATGGAACCTGGAGTCATAGAGTAGTGCCCAGTCACCTTCCTTGAACTTTTTATCTTTTATGTGTTTGTCATGCCATTTCTTTCTTTGCTGTTGGATTATTTCTGTATGGCCAAGTGCTTGTTGGAGTTGCTCATCCAGTTGATTTAATTGTAGCATGCATTCTTGTTGTATCTCTGATAGTTCCATATTTAATTTTGCTGCAATTCTTAATGTATTTATTTCAAATTCAATTGGCATCATGAATTGCTTTCCATATACTAACTCATAAGGTGTGAAGCCTGTTGTTGTCTTCCATGTGGTATTGTAGAGCCCAAACTACCTCACTTAGTCGGTCTTCCCAATCTCTTTTGTGGAGTTGGACAGTCTTTGTCAAAATCCTTTCCAATTCTTTGTTGGTTATCTCAGCTTGACCATTGGCTTGAGGGTGATAGGAGGAGGACTGTCTGTGTTTTACATTGTTTCTATTAAGTAGGTCTTCTATTAAGTTGGATGTAAATTGTGGTCCTTGATCAGAAACTAATTCCATTGGGACACCAAACCTGTGGAAGATTTGCTCAGTGAAAAATTTTGCCACATTGTTCTCGTTTGCTATAGCAAGTGCTGCTACCTTAGTCCACTTTGTAAGGTAGTCAGTGCATACCAGGATGTAGCTTTTCTGATTTGACTATGGGTTGATTGGACCAACGAAATCAAATCCCCATTTTTCAAATGCCTCCAAGGAGATTTGTGGATGGATTGGCATTTCTTCTTTTTGCTTTGGTTTCCCTATTCTTTGGCAGTCATCACAGTGTGACACATATTCATAAGCATCCTTGTGGAGTGTTGGCCAATAATACCCTGTTTGCAAAATTTTATAGGCTGTATTCTTTGCAACATAGTGTCCTCCACATGGTTCATTGTGAGTGGCATGCATTATGTCATGCACTTCATCTTCCCTAATGCACCTTCTAAGTATTTGATCTGGTCCTTGTTTGAAGAGAATTCCCTCTATCCTTGTGTATGTGGCACTTTGCCTTATTATTTTATTCCTCTCTTTGTAACTATAATGTTCTGGAAATTTCCCAAACACTAGATAGTTTTCTATCTCAGCAAACCATGGGCTTCTTGTTGATATGGAAAAAAGGTGCTCATCAGGAAAACTGTCATTTACCACTTCACTGTCTTGACCATGTGTGAGACTAGATAGAAAGTCAACCACTACATTGTGTTTTCCTGGCTTGTCCAAAATTGTGATGTCAAACTCTTGCAGGAGGAGTAGCCACCTGATGATTCGAGCACCTATATTAGGTTTGTTTGTGAGATACCTTATTGCTGAATGATCTATATGGACAAAAAATTGGTAACCTGTTATGTAATGCCTGAACTTGTTAATGGAATGGATGATAGCCAAAAATTCCTTCTCTGTAATAGTATAATTTAATTCTGCCCCTGCCAAATTTTTACTGATATAATATATAACATAGGGATTTTTTTCTCTTTCTTGTCCAAGGACAGATCCAATGGCCTTATCTGATGCATCTGAGTGGATGTGGAATGGAAGTTCCCAGTCTGGTCCTTGGAGTACTAGAGCTGTAATTGTTTTCTCCTTAAGGTTATCAAATGTTGTCATGCAATGGTTTGTCCATATGAACTCGGTGTCTTTTGTGAGAAGGGAAAACATTGGTGCAACAATCCTGCTATAATTTTCAATAAATCTCCTGTAGTATCCTGTTCGCTCCAGGAAACTTTTCACATCCCTTTGTTTGACAGGTGGTGGCAACGTTTTGATTATTGAAACTTTTGCTTGATCAACCTCTATCCCCTTCTGTGATATATGGTTCCCTAGAACGATTCCTTCTTCCATTAACATTCTGCATTTGTCATTTCTCAGACATAAGCTCATCTCAATACATTTTTTCAATACTAATTCAAGATGGTTCAATGCCTGATAATAACATATAATATCTCCTTAAGAGATTTGACAGATTCTCTTTCGATGTTTTTCTTGGAGGGACATATAATATCTCCCTGGGAGATCTTGCAGGTTGTGCTTTGCACGTAATCAGTCCTGGGATGCTCTTTTGAGGTTTTGTCTGTGGCATATAATAACGCACTGGGAGATCTTGTAGGTTGTGCTTAGCATGTAATCAGTCTTGGGATGCTCTTTCGAGGTTTTTCTTGCTTGCATATAATAGCGCCCTGGGAGACTTGTAGGTTGTGCATCGCATGTAATCAGTCCTGGGATGCTCTTTCGAGGTTTTGCAAGATGCACATAATCAGCCCTGAGATTCCATTAGATGGCCTGCTTGCAGAGATGATGAAGACCTACATGGAGGCTAGGCCTACATCCAGCATGAAAAAGGGATGGCTCTGTAGAACTTCCTATGACAAGAAGAATTGAGAGATAGCACCAGTGATCGAGATGAAGAGTACAGCAGTAGTGGTGATGATGCTCCGTGATCCAGTGATGATGATACAGATCCAGTATTGAAGACTTGTGCCTATATGTATTGATGACCTGTGTCAAGATAATACCTTCCTAGTTAATAGGGAGTGTTGATGTATTTGTAACTTTATAAGATATTCACTTGTATATTGTATGTATTACATTTGTAATTTATTGTATCCCCAATGAAGATGTATTATTCCTCTGATTGGAAGTGTCATCATTTGTATTTGCAAGTGTCACAAGTTATATTGTAAGTGTCATGACTTATATTTGATGGGTTATTAGACCACCTTAGAGGGGTCGGCCCAGTATGAGTTAAAAGGTTTATTAGAAAAACCTAGTGGGGTCGGCCCAGTGACAAGTGGTAATGGATTATTAGACTCTCCTAAGGGAGTTCGGCCTAGTTAGAGTAAAAGGAAAGTAAAGGTAAAGTATAAATAGAGAGGAGCACCTCTCTATTTATCCATTCATTCACTCACTCACTTTGCATTAGTCAAAGAGAGGAGGAGTGCGCACAAGTGGAAAAGGAGAAGCTGCTAGGAGACTATCTCTTGTTTTGGGGTTTGATCTTTGTGATCTTTGTATTGGTGCTCATTCTATCTCTGAGGAAGTTGCAGGGTTTTTCACCTTCTTGGTTTTCCCTGGTGAAATGCTTTATGTCTCTTGCCTCTTGTGTTTGATATGCTGTACATGTTGTTCTCTTAGTTAAGATCCTAGATCATATTGAATTAAATGATGAAAACTAACAGGAAATACCAATGTTGCTGCCAAAACCTTTACTCCTTGTTGTGGTTTTGTTGTATTCTAGTTGGATAGGATACTTGGATCTTACCTAAGAGACATGGGTTCAAGTCCAAGAAACATTGCCATTTTTTGGCACACAGAGGGCGGACTCGGGTTCTAACATGAAAAGACCAACAAAGCCCCTAGATACTGGCCCATATGGAATCACTTGTTAAGTAGATGAAGTTTCACCCGAGGAATTTGAAGGGGGTTGTAGGAACTAGGTTTCTACAGACATGAAGGGTCAGGAGTCAATTCTATCATTTTTGCACACAGACATCAGATCTCTAACAACATAATAAACATAAAAATATTCAGATCTATCATTCATAAACACCATTCATAGTCAGAAGTAACATTCATGACACCACATTCAAAAGTATTCAAAATCATTCTACAATGCACAAATAGTGTCTCCAAAACATCTTCATTATATTATCAGTCATCCATAACCATACATCTCCTATGCACTACACGACAGAAACCACATACAAAATAATATTACATTAGTTCTCTCTCTCTCTCTCTCTCTCTCTCGTATTCCCTCCTTCCACACTATTATATTTATATCTATCTATCTACTACCTATTTATAGTTTTTCAAGTAGGGGGGCCAAATCCTACAAATAGACCAAAAATATTCCTAACGGACCAAAACCTTAACTACTTTCCCTCTTTTGCACTCTTCTGCCCATTTGCTTTATGTTCATGGTCCACATCTTTGCACATGTTCTCCAAAACTGATCCCATCTTGATCCCACTCCAACAAGAATTTTCCACCACTACATAAAGAATCCCTGGTTGAAAACTGCCAACCACATTGCTACCCTCTTGTATTATCATCTCCCCCAACCTACGCATCATGGGTTCCGTTAGCTCTCCATCCTGTACTACAAAGTGGGTTCTCAGTGTAAGAACTTTCTCAAAAAAGAAAGCACAAATGAACATAGCAAAGTCAAAATCACCATCATGTCAACTACATTGGTTTAGCTACTGTCTAACAGTTGTCAGAAACACCTGGGCCCACCTCAAGTAGGTCCCTTCTAGTACCTTCTATACAATGAGCATCTTTCCACCTGCTATATTATGAGTCCCACTATATTCCAGTGCCCTCACCACCTCTGTTGTGATCGCCCATGTCTCCAGGCTCTCAATATCCATAAAGAGTATAGAGGATCCATGAATCTCTATGCTCGCCATGTAATGATGAGACAATATATCCTCCATTTCCACGTCTCATGGACAGATAGGATGCATGTCACATATCACCCCCAATCATGGGAGGCCATTCATAAATTAGAAATCTTGCAAAGTGAGATCCACTAGCTCACCCTATAAAATAAATGATCTTACCTCCGAGTGCCAATGCTCAACAATCCTGTTGAGTAATAGTCGCACAATCCTCACCAACGAGTTCTCAAGAAACTTGAGTGACCCATGTCTTGCCATGATGTCATGAACACAATGGTCATCATGGATATCTCTCCTAATGTTCACGATATCGCTCTCCTTACAGTTGACATGAATCCTACATACGAGCATTAATAGGGTCAATCAACAGTGCAAAATTTAAAATCTTACTGAAGTCAATAGCTTTCTTAGCGAAAGTTGCGACCTTGGTCGCACTTGCTCAGGAGAACAGTATGACCTGAGTTGGTCATATTCATTAGATATGTGCAACCTCGGGTCACATCTATCTCTTAGTCCGTCTCTTAGATAGTCGTAACCTGAGTAACAACCAGTGTTGGGCCATGGATTTGTCATCATTTTACATTCTTAGTCCCTTTTGTTTCACCCATAACCTTTAATTAGTTCACTTTTAAATGCTTATATGGGAGATTCAGACTCAATCACGTTTCCATTACATTTCTTTGGTATTTCATGTGAATTATGATTAAACATTGGAAGATTAACATATTTTGCATTTATCTTTTAAATAGGGACGAGTTTGATAACTTTTTGTAGAAACAATCCCAGGCCACTTGCTGTTACTCCATGCCAGTTGCTGCAACTTGTATAAATGAAGACCCATGAAGTGAATACTTCATATTTTTCATATGAGGAATTGTTAAGTCAATATAATACTATCCTCACAATATCTCAAAAACCTACATCGTATTTTGTGAGAAATTGGTGTTTTATTATCTTTCGTTACTTCTACTGTTGTTACTTCCGCAAGTAACAAGAATCCGAGAACAGTTTTGTAAATCCATGAAAATCCATTTTTCAATTATTGAGATTCATCATGGATTGAGATCTTGGATGAAGATAATATTGGAATAATTGATGCAAATTCGTTTGGTTAGTTTAGAATAATTAGCAAAGATCTTGGGATTAGATTTGAATTAGTTTTGAGATCCAAATTATTAGGAATTTATTGAGGATATTTCGGATCTTCATGAGGATATTTCGGATTTTCATTTATTAATTGTTATGAACAATTCATGTATAAACAAGAGCGCTCTATCTACTCCAAAGCGAGGACTATTAGAGAAACAAATCTAAGTTATCATGGAATCAAATCATATTTCTTTTGATATCTTTGTTAATGTAGATTGTAGTTCTCTAGTTTTCTTAGATGGTTTCTTTATTTTCTTGTTTCGTAAATTAATTATGTATTGACGTATAATTTACTTTATTTAATTCTATAACTATTTTCTTAATTCAATTTGTTCCTGCAATTAGATTAATCATGCGGGGTTGTGTTTATTTATTTATGAAATTAAGTTTCATGTTGGATTTCATTTGTTTATTTGTTTCTAATAAATTTATTTCAGATTGGGTTGCATTCCTTTATGTCATTGAATAATTTCCATTAACACAATGACTATATTTTTTGGTATGGGAAATGATAGGGATCATCTTGGAAAGGATTATGATCTAGTTTTGAGGACTTAGTTAATTTATTTTTTAGCAAGCGTGGCATGAATTTCAATTTCTGCAAGAGTGATTTAGGAATTCAATTATGCAATTAGTCTTACATTGTTGGGGTTTCTTCTGGAGATAGTTGATTCATACTCATGATAACTGCAGATGGTGTAAATTTCCTTTCCAACACAATAGTTAGCATGTCTTCTTCTTGCACAGTGTGAATTATTTTTAACATTCACTTTTAGCAGAGTGTGAACTTTGTTTTAGTATTTACTTGATGCAATTTACTTTTATGTTGTGTGATTTATCTTCCTTGCAACTTAGTTCTAGTATTTTGCCAAGATTTTGTTATTTTTCATACCAATGTATGTAAGTAAGATTATTGAAGTACAGCTTCACAATAGATAAACCAGTTATAGTAGAGAAAACTGTAGCCTGCATATATTTTGCATGATAACCTTGAAACAACAAGCGTACCTTCGATTGATAATTAGTGTTTGGAATTTTGATTGTTCTAATAAGCAATTGATTTTTTAAAAAAATTGGTTCCATTACCGGGGAGGTTATGAAGGGCACAAAAGTAGAGAGTGTTGGCTTGGTTTTGCAACCAAGCTTGAGTGCTATGGGCACCTATCAACAAGTGATAGTAGTTTCAAATATTGAAAGCAAAAACAACAATTATAAATCTAAATCTAAACTAAACTAGCATGTGCATATAACAAATAAAATTTTCTGAAAATGATTCAAGAACAAGAAATAAAAAGAATGAGTATTGTATTAAGATACCTCAAATGGTGAGGATTTGTGTTGAGCAACTTCCAATGTGAGTAGCTCCAAGCTCCAAAGGTCTCTTCTCCAAGATAGCTACAATGGTCAAAAGCTCATGAGAGATTTTGACAGCATGAGGATAGGATGATGGATGGATGGAAAGAGAGGAGCCCCTACCACCTTTTTATAGTTTTTGGTGGTGGGGAATATCATTATGGTTTTGAGGAAACCAATGGTATTGACCAACATGGTTTAGGTACCTTTTCCCTCCTTTTTTCTTTTTTTGAATATTTTGAATATTTTTGGGAATTCTGGACCCTTTTTGAGGGTTTTTTATGCTTTTTGAGAAAAAATATTCATTTTGAGTGGAAATAGGGGTGTATTAATATCTTTTGGTGACCTTTTGATGGCTTTAGAGGATCAAATGGTGAAAAAGTGGACAAATGGGTCATGTGAATAAGGAAATGAGCTAGTGAGCACTTTTTGGGTGTTAACAGATTGCCCCTTGATGTGTGAGGGCAGGAGATCATCGTATGGCCGATAGACATCATAGTTCTTTTGTCTTTTTTTCTGGGGTTTGGGGAAGAGAAGAGACCAATTGGAGACTGGATCCACGGCCCTTGGAAGCTGCAAAATAAACAATATTACATGGCCTCAATATGAATGAGGAATAATCTCTGATAATGGACGAGGCGGGCATACCCATGCTCATATCAAGACATATACATAACAATTAGTCCCAAGAAGGGGGACCTAAAAAAATACATAAAAAATCTGCTGGTGCATCATAATGGTCTAGAGGGGACATCATTTGGGGATGTACTCATGATCATAACATGACTGATCTCAATAACGGATACACTGGAATAAAGCGTCAACCATTCTGAATAAGATCTCAGAAGGGTTGATGAAATGCTGAAACTGAAGGTGTCCACCATCTGTAGGGACTCAATGACTGAGAGTCATCTTTGATAAGTACATGTACATGTAATTGTATACTCGAGGGAGTATAAAAACTGGGGTACATCTGAATACTGTCGCCATGTGAAACCCGGATATCTATAGGAAAAATGTAACTGGTTGTTTTCATAAGTAGACTCTCAAATGTGGAAGAATCAGGTGGAATCCGAGGTCTTGAACGAATAACTGAACGGACCAATACCCTGTGTGAGTCTCAACGATGCGATCAAGGTGTTGAAGTCGAGCATGTGAGAAACAACCATTTGGAGAGGCACTGAGGACTCTTCTCGAAATGATTTGTAGGCACTCATCGTAAATGGTGATGAGTCGAAGACACTGGGACCTCTAGGTATATCCTCTGGAAATAAATTTGGTTGTCGTCGATAGAGGGAGACCAGCAACTAACGAGGCAATGATGTTTCCTTGATAGGAGCACGAGGTGTAGAACTAAAGTGTGGTAGTACTGATGGTAGGACTGTCATACTTGTGGGGATGGGAAGTAATTGGGGTCATATAGTGGGTAGACTCAAACTTCCTTTGTTCAGAGCATGATGAAATGGTTGACCTGGCAGCGTAGGGAACTGACTTGTAGGTGCGAGGATCATAGCTTTTAAGGACTGAAGGGTATGTATTAACTGAGGGGATGAGCTGATGGGTGCTGTCGAGGGATTCTCAGGGTGACATGCTGCAGAATACTCTGAACAAAGGCGACCAAAATGGGGAAGCTGCCATAGAGTAGACGTGATCTGTTGTGGCGCTAAGAAGCACCATTGGGTCCTTCTTCGTAGTTTTAATGAGCTCCAAGAAGGGATAAAAGTGTGCTCTGAAAATGGTACTGTCCTGTGGATTTTGTGAGCCCAGGATTGTTCGTGCTCATGAGTGCTTTCATTTTTAAGGAGTCTGAAAACGATAAGAAGACTCTATAGTGGTTATGAGTACCATCCTGTGGCTTTTTACGAGCCCAGGATGGTGATTGCTCGTGGTTGCTTTCATGTTTAGAGAGTCTGAAAGCGGTAAGGGGATTCCATTGGTGTTCTTTTTCGTAAGTTAGTCTCCAAGGCCCAAAAAAGCATAAAATGATGCAAATGGAGAACTCTTCTAGCCAATGTGACTAGAGTATTCCTTTTTCATAATTAGTCTACAAGGTCTGGAAAAGGGGTAAACTTATACCAGGTAGACGCCCTTTCAGATACGTTTAGCGAGCATGAAAGGAAGCAAGGTTGCTCGGCGATCTTTTCATTGTTTTAGGAGTCAGAAAAGAGCTTAACAGAAACTCCCTAAGTGCCTTTTTCGTAAAAGGGATTGCTCGGCCCAAAAAAGGGGTAAAATTATACCGAACAAAAAGGGATTGATGAGAGCGAGAAAAGGTCTCAAGCACCATCATGAGTGCAGAATACTAGATCCAGTGACATAAAGATTGTCAAAAAGGGGAAACGACCAGTGTGGCACGTAAGTCGAGGTGATGGGTGGGCATGGTAAAAATGCCCAAAAAAATGAGGAGGTGAGAGTGAGAAATGATCTCAAGCATCATCACGGGCGTGGAAAACTGAATCCGACGATATAACACTCGTAAAAAATGAATGATGGCCAATGTGGCATGCAAACCGAGGTGACGAGGGGGCATGGTAAAAAATGCCCGAAAAAATCTAGGCGTGAGAGCGAGAAATGATCTCAAGCATCATCACGAGCACGGAAAACTGAATCCGGCGATATAAGACTCGTAAAAAACGGATGACGGCTGAAGTGGCATGCAAACCGAGGCGACGAGGGGGCATGGGAAAAATGCCCAAAAAAATCTATGAGTGAGAGCGAGAAATGATCTCAAGCATCATCACGAGCGTGGAAAACTGAATCCGGCGATATAAGACTTGTTAAAAACTGAGAATGGTCGATGTGGCATGCAAACCAAGGTGAAGAGGGGGTATGGGAAAAATGCCCGAACAATCTGGGCGTGAGAGTGAGAAATGATCTCAAGCATCATCACGAGCGCGGAAAATAGAATCTGGCGATATAAGACTTGTAAAAAATGGACGACGATTGATGTGACACGCAAATCGAGGTGACGAGGGCGTGAAAAAATTGTCAAAAAATGGACCTGGTGAAAACAGGAAAGGGAAAGAACTATCATGAAGTTCTCGCTGTGCTGATTCCAACGGTCTGAGGAACAGATGTTGTATGACACCGGAATGGTTGTTTGAAAAATGGCGGAATTTCTATAAATAGGGCGTGGGGCCCATATGACGTGTCATTGTTACATGTGAGTTTGGCAGAGCAGTCAGAGCTCTATCTTGATTTTCGGGAGATTTGACCGTTGGTTTTCGATTCCGCGAGTTTCAGGTAACCCTATTTTGCTTAGCCTTTTCAATTATGTACTTTTTGGTTAGCGGCAGGCCCCCAAAGGCCGCGAAATTCCATGTTGGCCTTCCAACGTGGAATATCGCGGGTTTCGTGTCTTTTGCCGCGGTGGACATCGCGGGTTTGAGGCTGACAGTCGCGATGTTCATCGCGACTGTTGGGCTGAAAGTCGCGATGTTCATTGCGAGTATGGGGGAGATAGTCGCGATGTTCATCGCGACTGTCTGGCCAATACCTGCGATGTTCATCGCGGGTTCTTGGATGGAAGCCGCGATGATCATCGCGGCTTTTGATGGAAAAGCCGCGATGGTATTTTTTCAAAAATTTTCTCTGGTGCTAAAAGTTTCTTTGTTTTTTGGAAGGATGTTGAGGAGACCATTGGTGTCATGGTGAGAGCGAGAGATGGAGGAGGATTTGATGGTTCGAGTTCGAACTGATTAGGGGGTCCGACAGGCTCTGGCGGTGAGTTGACTCTTGAAGTTCGCTCAGATTCCACCGATGCGTTCAGTAGGACCGCTACTGAACAAATTGGTGAGTTGGTGGGTTCTTGCAGAGGGTGTGTTTATTGTTGGGTGTGAGAGGTTGGAGATCACCCTTACTGATGTATATTTTCTTACCGGGTTACCTCGCTTAGGGGAGGTGGGGGATCTTCTGCCGAGGATTCCGGCAGGTGTGGACATGGAGGATCTCCTGGAGACTTTCTGTGTTCCTGGGGCGATTGTGCAGAACAATGCTTTGAGTTTGAGATCATTGCGGGAGTGGGACATGCGGGCTGTCGGGGCTTGTGTTCTGCGGGTGTTGGGTGCCGCGGCGCCACATCGTTTGTCGGGGGGGACAAACGATGATGGTGGATTCTGTGCTGACGGGGACCTACTATGCATGGGATCATATGTTTTTGGCTAGTGTCCGGAGAGATCTGGACAAGGTCAGTCGGGAAGGGGGAGAGTTCTGCTATGCCTCCTTTTTGTGTTGTTTTTTCTTTGAGCAGGTACCGACTTTGAGGCCACGGGTACTGGTTCGAGACGGTCTGGTGAGCGAGCCGCGCATGGTGCACTTAGGGCAGATGATGCCCCGTGGTGGTGGTGGTATCCGTGGGTTCTTTTCATAGGAGATGTATGAGCAGTGGGAGAAGATCCCCCTGCTGATTGAGGACTATCCATATGCTGGTATGGATTATCGAGGAGATCCGGAGATGCCTCGAGCCCAGGGATAGGACTCGGGTTTAGATGGTATGTTTTGTGTTTTGTTCTCTACTATATCATTTTTTAGATGTGTTTGTTATGACTATAGCTAGATATTTATATGATGGTTACTTGCGTGATTGTGCAGATGTTGGTCCTGTACCACTAGCCGACTATGTGGCTCGTAGGGGACGGGCGATGGTGGTTGCTCCACCTCCTCTAGCGGTACCTCCTCTGCATGGTTGAGGATTTGGGGCTCGCGGTCGAGGAGCTGGCCCTCGAGATGATGCTGTGGAGGTTGTCCGAGAGACACTTGATATGATTCTAGCAGGATTCCCAGAGGATGGGTGGAGGGATTTGGATCGGGACATCGTCGAGCGATGTTTCGATGCGCCTCGTGAGTGGCACTCGATCCTGCTGAGAGCAGCGTTATTGGCGGCTAAGTGGAGGGATGGGGCTCGGCAGGATCAGGCAGGGCCGGTGGAGGGGAGGATTTGTTTACGAGATGCTCCAGCAGGGCCGGCGGAGAGGAGAGTCTGGGCTCGGCATGATCTGGCGGGGCCAGCGGAGGAGGCGCCAGAGGAGCCTAGGGATCGTGATGATTAGATGATATTGTATCTGCCCCCAAATGCTGATGAGCATATGGGGAAGCACTTTTTTATACTGCTGATGTATTTTTGTATATTGGGTGCTGAGGGCACCTATGACATGTTTTGACTATATTATGATGATATATATATATATGATTTTGGTATATAGTCGTATATGCACATGGATGCATTCATTGTCTTTTTGTTTGCTCGTGGAGGCATGTTTGGTTTTGTGTATGCCCGTGGAGGCACATGTTATGCACGTGGATGCATTGTTGTGATATTTATATATGTCCGTGGAGGCACAGGTTATGCACGTGGATGCATTTTTTGTCATATTTATATATGCCCGTTGAGGCACATGTTATGCACGTGGATGCATTTTTGTTTATGATATGATTTGATTGGTGTGCCAGTCAAGAATGTTGTTGGCCATATGGTCTGCTACACTATTGAGGTTTCTTGGGACATGTGTAAATGAAATGGATTTAAACTGTCGAACCATTTGTTTAGTGTGCAAGAATTTTCTGAAAAGATAGGGATCGCATACCTGGTAATCATTGTTGAGCTGGGAAACAAGGAGTTGTGAGTCCAAGAAAACGTTAAGGTGACGTATGCTCATTTGGAGAGCTGCGGCCAGGAGACCGGTCACGACATCGTATTCAGCTTGGTTGTTGGTGGAAGCACCTAAACACACTCCGTCGATGTGGATCAACTCATGTGAAGGGGAGTATATTACCCAAGCTGCTGAGGCCAGATTGGGGGACCAACGGCTTGCACCATCAGCGAAACCGACGTAGCAGAGTGGAACAGGATCCCTCTGTGGTCATGCAGAGAAAACAAATATTTAGTTTTTTTTTTGAATTTTTTGTGAAAAAGAAAATAATACTGTACAATAATGGACGGTGTTGTCCATCAGATTTACTATGGGTAAAATCGCTTGAGGTACAACCCGTTGCGTGGGTTGCGTAGGGGGTTTCCTTCTGAATCGGTCAGAATGTATGCCCCCTGTCCGAGGCAAGTGTGTATAATATATGGGCCTTTCCACATGGACACAAACTTTCCTTTCCCGGTTTTGTCATGAGCTTGATCGTAGGCAAGGACAAGGTCCCCTTCAGTAAAAGTTATTGGGTGGACATGTTTATCATAACTCAGTTTGGATCGGTTCTTGGCTGCTGCCATGGTTTGAAGGGCTGCGCGCCGATCTTCATCGGCCTGCTCGAGGAGTAGTAAGCGTTGCTCGATTGGGGAAGTGTCCGGTAGGAGTTCAACGACCATATGTAGGATTGGAATCTGGCACTCAATGGGGAGGACGGATTCGACACCGTGAACTAAGTGGAAAGGGGTAAAACCGGTGGCGGTTTTGGTTGACATGCGGTATGCCCATAGTGCCGGGAAGAGCATGTGGTGCCAATTTGACTTGTGTTTGTCTACAGTGCACTGGAGGATGGTTTTCAAAATTTTGTTGATCGCTTCGACTTGGCCGTTTCCTTGGGGGTAGTAAGCAGAGGAAAAATGGTGTTAAAATTTCAGTAAGGTTGATAGTTCCCTCCAGACGGCGTCTTCAAAGTGAGAGTCGTGGTCTGAGACGAGTTGCTTTGGTACTCCAAAACGAGCGATAACATGGTTGAGAAAAAATTGTGCTGCGGTGTCGGCCTTGCAATTGTAAGTTGGCATGGCCTCTGCCCACTTGGTGAAATAATCTACGGCCACAATAATGTGTTTGTGATCGCCGGATGACGTGGGATTGCAATCGAGGAAGTTGATGGCCCATTTGCAGAATGGTCCGGCAGTGATGACTGGATGAAGGGGGGCGGGTGGGGTTCTTGCTTTTGGGGCAAAAAGTTGGCAGTTTTGACAATGTTTGACTGCGGTGATGCAATCAGTAAATAATGAAGGCCAAAAGTAACCTGCGCAGATGATCTTTTGGGTGGTGGCCATGTCGGAGAAGTGGCCTCCACAGGCACCGATATGGCAATCATTAAGGACTTGTTCTGCCTCGTTATGAGATAGGCAGTGTCGTAAGATGGTATCGACGCCGCGTCGATAAAGTACATCGCCTAACAAGAGGTATCCGGGGGCGTGGTGTTGTATACGAAGGCGTCCGTCACAATCGATGTGGGGTAAAAATTTTTGTGTGCGGAGGTAGATTAAGATGTCTCCGTACCATGGGTCGTCAGACGAAATGATGAAAATGTGGTCGTCAGTGAGATCCATTTGGATAGCGGGTGATGATGAAGAGGATGGGAGATCTGTGATGAGTTGAGCTAGTGCTAGTGCCTTGGTGCTGTTTGGGGTCTTGAAAGTAAGTTCGTACTCTTGTAGGATAATCACCCTTTTAGCTAGGCGGCCTTGAAGAAGGCGACGCGTCAAGAGGTAAACCATAGGATTGGAATTAGCTACGACTGTGGTGTGGCTTAGGAGAATATAATGTCGCAGCTTTTGTACTGAAAAAACGACGGCGAGGGCCATCTTTTCTTCATGTGGGTATCGGAGGCGTGGGCCAGACAAGGTATGGCTCACATAGTAGATGACATGCTCTTGGCGAGCAGTATCTTCTTGTACAAGAACTCCAGATACGGCATGCTCGGATGCTGAAACATAGAGGGTGAAATCTGGAGGAGAAATCAACGGGGTGTTTGTGAGTGCTTTCTTTAAGTCGGTGAAAGCTGTCTCTGCTTGTTGGTCCCATATGAAATGGGTATGCAGACGTAGTAGTCATAGGAAACTGTGGACTGTTGTGGCATAGTCAGGTACAAAGCGGCAGAGGAAGTTGGACCTCCCTTGTAGGCTTTGCAGTTGTCTTCATGTGCGAGGTGACGGTAACTCTAGAATGGCTTGGACTTTTAAGGGGTCTACAGTGATGCCTTTCTCTGAGATAACAAACCCCAGTAGGCGACCTGATGTAACGCAAAAGACACACTTGAGAGGGTTGAAGCGGATGTTGTATTTTCGACAACGCATGAAAATTTGTCGAAGGTCGTCTAAATGGTCAGATCGCTTCTTGGATCAAGCGGTGAGGTCGTCCAGATAAACTTTTATGATCTTGTAGAGATCATGGAAGCAATAAGTCATGGCCCGTTGGAAGGTGGCTCCAGCATTCTTGAGGCCAAAAGGCATGACGCGATAGGCGAAGGTGCCCCATGGGGTGGTGAAAGCTGTCTTATATTGATCTTCTTTACGTATTTTTATTTGGTTGTATCCGGAGAAACCGTCCATAAAAGAAAGGACCTCATGTCCTGCACATTCATCGATTAGTTGGTCAATGAAAGGTGTGGGGAAGTTGTCTTTGGGACAAGAGAGGTTGAGGTCTCGGAAATTAGTACAAACGCGTATAGTGCCCACTTTTTTGTTTACTGGCATTGGGTTTGAAACCCAGGTGGTGTAGGCAATAGGATATATGAATCCTGCTTTTTGGAGTTTTTCAATCTCAGCTTTAACAGCTGGGAGCTTGGACGGGTGAATGGGACATTTTTTTTGTCGGACATGAGCCACATTGGGCCAAGTGTCGATGTGATGTTCCACAATTTTGGGATCGAGGCCATGCATCTCAATGTAAGACCAGGCGAAGACATCACGAAACTCTTGGAAGAGTTTCTTATATGCTTGAGTTTCCACTTGAGTGCAAGATGCACCTAGCGAGATGAGCTCAGGTTTTCCAGGTGTGGTGGAAATGCCGATTTGTATAATAGGGGAAATGTTGGACATGTTCCCTTCTTCGAAGGCATCTGGTGCTGGGATGGGGTCCTTGAACCAATCAACCTTAGTTGGTAGGAAATATTTTGAATCGACTGATAGCTGGTTTGCTGCAGTGGATGTAGAAGCCTCAGGGAGGAAGTATGAGCGATGATGCATATCGTCCCAAGGGTAGTCCGGTGCAGTGAGTGTTTCTAAAATTTGCTCATCAGTATGGAAGTAATCAGACCATAAATCGACGGGTTCTGGTTTGTATGTGTTTGAAATCATATAGATGGTATTGACTTCTTCCGAAGAAGATGATTTCGGAGGGTAGATCTCCTCAATGAGGGGAGGAGATATCTCTAAGTTGACATTATTCAACTCGTACAACGCTGCTCTGCAATCTGGGAGATCAGGGCAGTGGTGTGAATAATGGCCATAAATGCCACATATCGCACAAGGGTGGTTAGTGTGGAGTGTTTTGTCGCGAGGCTGAGGAGGTGGCTCAAGTCTTACTACTGGAATTCCGGTGTCGTCATCCAACATATTCATGTGTTCCTGGAGTGCAGGTAATTGTGGACATTGATGAGTAGCATGGCCTACGTCGTCACACAACGAGCACTTAGGGGGAATACGAGTAGCTGGGGGGTTTTTAGCTACCTTGGGGGTTGCTGGGGGGGTGCGAGTTATGAGTCCAGTGTTATAAGTTGGTGGGCCTCTGCCCCCTGTGTTCCGTAATGGAGGTGGAGCGTTTTTGGATGTTGATGCCGTAGTCACTATTGGGGGAGGTCTGTTTTGCAGATGAGTGACGGGAGGGGGTGGGTGGTTGGTAGTGAGGATAGGTTGTACCAGTTGTAAAATAACAGTCGGAGTTGGTGGGGGGCTCGGAGCAGGTAAGTACCATACAAGTATCGCTAATGTTAAGCCAGGAAGGTTGAGTGTAGCCATTACTGGCAAACTGACAACTCCGGAGAATGGGAACAAGAACGGGATGGTGTGAATTGGCGTTGTGCCAATATGAGTAGGAACTGTGGGTGTTTGTGGTAGTGATGAAGGCTGCTGTGTGGTGTGCGACAGGGTGCACAAATCCGATGTTTTTTTTATCGGTGAAGGTGGTGAGATCGATGGAAAAGTGGAAGTCATAGGTGACTCGGTGTAGATTCCAGGACCAATTGACGACACAAATGATGTCCGTGCGTTTTGAATGGTTTGTTCAATCATTGGTAGCACATTTTGAGGAGCTGCGGGGGCGTTAGGATCATAATATGTGAGTTGATCAATCTTGATAACGCGTCCATCATGTGGGAACATCATGAGGCGAAAAACAGATGAAGCCACTGCTTTCATTTTGTACATATAACTACGTCTAAGAAGGAGGTTGTAGTCGAGCTGGGCATTGATCACTTCGATGTCGATGAGAACTAATTTGCTGCCTAGTTCTACGGGTACATTCACTACAAGGCCTTGTGGTTGAGCTGAGCGTCCGTTGTAAGCTTGTAATGCCGTGGTGGATGGTTGTAAGGCGGGGGAGCCAAGCGTCTGCCACACAAGGGTGGACATAACGCAGGTGGAAGCTCCTTCATCGATGATGCATCAATGCACAACAAGGTTTCGAATGTTTACTGATACTTGGAAAGCTACATTTGATGGCAATTGAGGTTCAACTTGGTCTAGGTCGAAAGCCATCATGTGTGTGTCATTAGGGTCTGCTCCTCCGATGGCGGATAATAGTAGTTTGCGTTGTGCAGGGCATGTTTTCAGTACCTCTAAAGTAGACATAGCAGCGGGGTATTGTGCTAGGTCTTCCACGACGTTATAATTGGATGCTGCGTGAGAATTAGGATTATTGTTAATCCTTCGCAAAGGGATGCGAGGGATTTTAGGTCCTCCGTCCAACGACATATTTGGTATGCGTAGTGGTTGATTTGGTGGGAGGGAGGTGGATGCGTCAGTGGGAGGAGTTTCTGGGGGTGGTCCGTACTGATTCTTGCAGGTTTGGAGGTTGATGTCGTTGGATGACATCATTAATAAATGGTGTATGCCTGGATCCGCATGCTGATAATCAGTTGCGGCGTAAGTGATTTGCTACTGGGGTGCAGCGCATCCTTGTGGGGGATCCATAGGATGAGTATTTACTACTCCCTGGTTTGGCAATGGGTTTTGTAATACCATGGGTTGCAGTTGATTAAGTGGAGCTGGTTGTCCAGCGTGGCCCTGGCGTTGGGCATCGTCAGCCCAAAGTTGACGTGCTTTCTCTAAGTGGGGGCAATTATGAGTGTAGTGTCCATAGACTCCACATATAGAACATGGATGGTTTGTTCTCAGGTTATTGTTTTTGGGCTGCTTGGGATGACGATCCGGATTCTAGTTGGGAGGAGCAGCATTGTTATTATTTGGAGGATTGGGAGGTGGTGGACCTTGATTATGTTGTTGGTTGTTGCCGCGGTTACGTCCTCTTCCACGGTTTTGTTGTCCACCCTGGTTGCGTTGGTTGTTTTGATGTTGGGGCTGATTGTGTTGTGTGTACACTTGCCCTTGAGCAGTGGGAGGATTTTGGTTTGCCGCAGGTATGGGAGCAGGTTGCGGTGGATAATAAGCTGGTGGGGCTAGAGGTGGTCCAATTACCTGCTGGGGTTGTTGGTAACCCTGAGCTATTGGAGGTGTTGGGTTAGCTGTTGTAGCTTGCTGTGGGTAATACATGGTTGTGGCAGGAAATGAATTGGGTTCTGGGTAGCCGGTTGGTTATAGTATGTGGGTGGTACATATGCCGATGGCGCTTGCCCATAGCAATTTTGTGGACAAGAGGGTCCATGAGTGTGATGAGTCTGATGTGTTGGAGTGTACAAAGTTGTCACTCCAGAATTAGATGTAGCCCTAGAGAGGTCTGGGGCATTTATGGTGCTCACCATTCTAAAAGGTTTAATTTGCGGTGTGACCTGGCCAATAATACCATCAGCGGCATGTGATGCCCCCGGCGCGTCACCGCGTGAAGAATCGCCTCGTGGGGCGTCTGGTATGATGGTGTAGAGATAGCCTGATTGGGCATAGATTAGGTCGAATTGCTGAGCTTTTTGTAAAGTTAGTCACAGCAGATCTAATGAACAAATAAATCAGTCACAACAGATGAACATAGAAGAAATGGTGCAAAACTGTGCAAAACATGCAGCAGTGCTCTCTATCCCAGAAAGGGTGAATGAATTACAATACAAACTGTTACAATGAACAGAGCAATTCGAATTGCCTAAGGAGGTCATTCGAATCACTGAATGGAGTAGCTTGACTCAATCTAGGAGTCCTCATCAATCATCGGTGTTGCTCATCAATCACAACAACCAGTCATCCAGGTGTCAAGCTGAGTCTAACTGATCATAATAAATGTAACTGAAGTGTGTAGCACTGATATAGGATCTGGAGGCTCAGTGGGGGCGCATGGGAGGCTAACTGGAGTCAGAGCAAGTCACCTAATCGAACTGGAGGTCAATCGGAGGTGAAACAGTCAGTCAGGAGTGAAATCGGAGTGAAATCAATCAGAATCGGAGCTAACTGAATGTAACTGGAGTGAATCTGCAGTGGTAGGTGAACAAGTGCGCCCTTCTCTGTCAGTAGGTGAGAAGAGGGCGCCTTTCAGCTTAGGAGGGCTAAAACTCTGTGGAAAGTGGCTCCCGGGTGCTAGAAGAAGGTGGATAAGGTGCTGGAGGCATCAAACTGGTGACTGGACTGCATATCCTGAAATAGATCATGCAAGATCCTGAAGTAGATATGTATCCCGAAATAGATGATCCTGAAATAGATATGTATCCCGAAATAGATGATGGATATCCGAACACCCCCCCTCAAGCTAGACTATGATGTGCCAACTAAAATAATGTGGGGCCCTGGTAACTAAGACCAAAGGTCACCCCAATACAATAATCCAAAAAATGCTGAAAAATAAACTAAGTGAGGAAAGAGGGAAAACCCAGTGGGAAGAAAGCCCCCCCTCAAGTCTAAAGCATAATAATGAATCAATCTGTCTCCACCATGATGGAAATCACCCCCAACAGTGAACGGAGGTAAGAGAACTTCTTCTCAGTGAAGCTCTTGGTGAAGATGTCTGCAATTTGCTCATCGGTAGGGCAATATTGCAGAATGATGGTGCGGTCATGCACCAACTGTCGAATGTAATGCATATGAATCTCAATGTGCTTGGTCCTCTGCCGCTGAACTGGATCTGTGGAGATCTTGATAGCACTTTGATTGTCACAAAATAGGACAGTCGAAGTAGTGCCACCAAAACCAAACTCGGAAAGAATACCCTGCAACCAAACTGCCTGAATGCAGGCATTGACTGCCCCTCGATACTCTGCCTCTGCTGAAGAAAGTGCAATGGCTGCTTGCTTTTTGCTGGACCAGCAAATAGCACCATGACCAATCATGAAAACATAACCGGAAGTGGACTTCCGATCAATGCTATCACCTGCCCAATCTGAATCAGTAAAACCAATGAAATCTAGCTCAGAATCTGCAGCATAATGTATGCCAAACTGTCTCGTACCTTGCACATACTGCAAGATCCGCTTGGCTGCTCGCCAATGAAGCTCATGTGGCTGCTGCATATATCTTGACACGGCACTCACGGCATATGAGATATCAGGCCGTGAATGTGTCAAATAAAGTAGTGAACCAATCAACTGTCGATACATACTGCAATCTGCAAGCGGTGTGGAATCTCCCTCCTCAAGACTGATTCCTGAGAGGAATGGGAACGGGGCTGCCTTACATTCAGCCATATTAAACTTCAATAACAGGTCGGAAGCATATTTTTGCTGAGATATAGTGATCCCATCGAAATTTTGAGCTATCTCCAAGCCCAAAAAGTGACTCAGCAAGCCCAAATCGCTCATGTCAAAAGCTAGATTTAAGGCAGTTTTTAGCTTGTTTATTGAAGTAAGTGTGCTACCAGTAATAAGCAGATCATCAACATAAAGTACAATAACCAACAAATTACCTTTAACTCGCTGAAGATAGACATTCGGATCAGATTTGCATCTTTGGAAATTCTGAGAAAGAAGGAAGGAGTCCATCTTTGCGTACCAAGCTCTTGGGGCCTGTTTTAACCTGTACAAAGACTTCTTCAATCTACAAACCAATGATGGATCTGATGTATAACCCTCTGGATGCTGCATATAGACCTCTTCAGTAAGGTCTCCATGTAAAAATGCACTCTTCACATCCATGTGATGCACCTCCCAGTGCTTGGATGCGGCAATAGCTAAAACAAGGCGGATGGAATCCATCTTTGCAACCGGTGCAAAGGTCTCTGTGTAGTCCACTCCTTGGACTTGGGAAAAAACTTTTGCCACCAACCTTGCTTTATATTTGCTGATAGTGCCATCAGCAGCAACTTTAGTACGGTAGACCCATTTACACTTCACTAATTTTCTTCCAGGTGGAAGAGAAACTAGCTCCCATGTATTGTTCTTTTGAAGAGAACTGTACTCTTCATCCATGGCATCTTTCCATCTCGGATCTCGATGGGCTGAATAATATGATTGGGGATCTGAACCAGCCATCAAATAACAAATCTTAGGAAGAAATGGATCAGCAATAGAAAGAGCCATACCTGCCCTTTGAAAGTCTCCTCTTGTTCGTCTTGGATCAGCAGGATTTCCAAGATTCGAACCAGCAGATTGTAGAGTATTTTGGGCCCACTTTGGTAACTGAGGGGGATCTGAATGGTCGGATTCCGAACCTGATATGTCATGATCATCATATGCTGCTACAATATCAGAAATATCAGAACTCATACCTTCATTATCGCTGCTCGAATCTTCTTCTGGTGAAGGCGGTGAATCGGCAGTTTTCTCCTCAACTAGTTGCAATTCTTGAAGCGGTTCTTCAAACTGCACACTGCGCTCTATGAATATCTTTTTAGATCTGATATCCATGAGTTTATATGCTTTTGATTCTTCCCCATATCCTATCAATATGCACTCGATACTTTGTGGATCCAAGGCTCGTCTCTTCTCAGAAGGAATTCTAGCCCATGCAGTAGAGCCAAAAACTCTCAAATTTGACACATCCGGTTTGTGACCAAAGAATGCTTCGAAAGGAGTCATACCTTTCACGGATGAATGTGGAACTCGGTTCTGTATATATGCAGCAACATTGATTGCTTCAGCCCAAAGATTTGCAGCCAAACCTTTAGATTCAATCATGCATGTAGCCATCTCTTTCAGTGACCGGTTTTTCCTTTCCGCTACACCGTTCTGCTGGGGTGTGTAGGGAACTGTATGTTGGATCTTGATTCCGCTTTGGGCACAAAGTTGCAGCAACTCGGACTTGATATATTCCCCACCATTATCAGATCTAAGAGCTTTGATCTTGCTCTCAGTGGTGGTCTCAACAGAAGCCTTAAAATCCTTGAATTTTCCAAGCACTTCTGACTTGTTTTTGAGAAAGAATACCCATGTAAAGCGAGAATAATCATCAATAAATGTCAAAACATACCTTGAACCATTTAATGACATATGGGGCAGCGGACCGCTGATATCAGAATGGATCAATCCCAAAATAGTAGAGGCTCTGCTAGCCTTGCCGCGGTCGAATCTGTGCTCGGGGTGCTTCCCAATAATGCAACCGGAGCATATTCCCTTCGAGGAACGGAGTTGTGGAAGCCCATCAACCATGGATTTATTTGATAGCAGCAGCAAATACTTATAATTTAGATGTCCAAATCTTTCATGCCAAAGCATACTAACCTCATTACCATGTGTGCGAAGAGCAGTGGGCTTTGCAAGCGGAATAAAGTGCGAAAACTCATAACATTTAGCAGTGTGGTTTGCCTTTCCAACCGCAACTAGTCTTCCACTTTTGATATCAGAAATTTCAACTGTATTAGGGCTGAATGTGACTTTCTTTGGATCACCAGTATGTGTCATTTGATACACAGAAAGGAGATTCGAAGCTAAAGAAGGCACATAGAGAACATTCTGAAAGCATCCATGATCTACATGAATCGTACCTTTGCCCTTTGAAGAAATTTTTGAGTCATCTCCCAAATGGATGGGGATGGAGCTGTTTGGATCGAATGAGGAAAAAGAATCAATATTTGCAGCCATATGATTTGATGCACCCGAATCTATCAAGAGAGTGGGCTTCGAAACCGTTGCCATGAGTGCTTGTCCTCTTTCATGATCGTCATTCCGATCCTTCTTCCTTGCACCGTCAGGAAGGGTTATGTTGTTCTTTTCCAAAAGGAGGGCCATTTGATCTATAGTCTTCTTCATACATGAACTTTCGGGATGAAAGCCACGGTTACAATAAGTACATTTAGATTTTTGGTTACCTTCTTTGCCCTTTTGCTTGGATTTCGAACTGGATGGTGCATCCGTTTGCTTGCCTTTGTCTTTTTGCTTGTGAGGCTCGAATTTGGGCTTCTCCTTCTTTAGCTTTCCTTTACCATTCGAGATCTTGGGTCCTTGAACAAATAGGGCTGAATCTTTGGAGCTTATGGACCCCATTTGAATCAACTTGTCATGCTCTTTCGTAACGGACTCAATGAAGGCATTCAAGGTAGGCATCTTCCAATTCGGGGTAGTTAGCCGACCGGAATTGAAAGTGGAGACAAATACCGAATAATCTTTCCCAAGCTTGCTTAGAATGGAGAGGATCAACTGTTTATCCTCTTTGATAACACCACTGTTCTTCAATTGCAAGTTCAAGTTCTTGAATTTTGTGAAGAATTCATTGATGCTCTCGAAATTCTCAGGATTAAGGCCAATCAATTCATTCTCTAATTGAAAAGCCCTAAGCTCATCCTGCTTGCCGAATAGTGTCTCAAGTTGCTCCCATATGGCCTTTGGAGTCTTCAATCCGCTGAGATGGAAGTGAAGATCTTTGGAGATGGAGAGACAAAGAAGACCGTAAGCTTCATCAAGCTTATTGTAGTGTTTGGTTCTTTCTGCCACATTGTTTGGCTCCAATTCAAGACCAAGAGTGACTCGGTAGTATCCTTTTGAACGTAATATGATCTCCATATCATCTTTCCAATCAAAATAATTGAATGGGGTGAGGATAGGCTTTGAAGAAGAGTATTCCATTGCTAGGAGCGAGTCAAATGATGAAGAAGAAGCTTGCATGCAGACTATAGCGAATGGAAATGCTGTAGGGAAGCTTGCATGCAGAATGTAGCGAGTGCACTTGGAGGAGATAATTAACCTGCAAATCACATAAGAACAATCACAATAAGGTCGAACAATCCACCCTTTGAGAGTTGCATCACACCTGGGATTGGATTTCAAGCAATGTTGAAAGGTCCAATGTATCAGATCCAGGAATTATGTGGTAACTCAAGCTTCTGGAGTGGTATTGGAGTATTTTTCAAGCTTTGCATGCACAGGAGCGAATGCCCTTGAGATATCTCATGCCAAACTTTTTGCAATTTTTAGCAATTCAGTCAAATCTTCTTGTATAAACACCTGTAGAAAAGAGATCTTGTCCCTGCAATGGCTCTGATACCATGTAAAGTTAGTCACAGTAGATCTAATGAACAAATAAATCAGTCACAACAGATGAACATAGAAGAAATGGTGCAAAACTGTGCAAAACATGCAGCAGTGCTCTCTATCCCAGAAAGGGTGAATGAATTACAATACAAACTGTTACAATGAACAGAGCAATTCGAATTGCCTAAGGAGGTCATTCGAATCACTGAATGGAGTAGCTTGACTCAATCTAGGAGTCCTCATCAATCATCGGTGTTGCTCATCAATCACAACAACCAGTCATCCAGGTGTCAAGCTGAGTCTAACTGATCATAATAAATGTAACTGAAGTGTGTAGCACTGATATAGGATCTGGAGGCTCAGTGGGGGCGCATGGGAGGCTAACTGGAGTTAGAGCAAGTCACCTAATCGAACTGGAGGTCAATCGGAGGTGAAACAGTCAGTCAGGAGTGAAATCGGAGTGAAATCAATCAGAATCGGAGCTAACTGAATGTAACTGGAGTGAATCTGCAGTGGTAGGTGAACAAGTGCGCCCTTCTCTGTCAGTAGGTGAGAAGAGGGCGCCTTTCAGCTTAGGAGGGCTAAAACTCTGTGGAAAGTGGCTCCCGGGTGCTAGAAGAAGGTGGATAAGGTGCTGGAGGCATCAAACTGGTGACTGGACTGCATATCCTGAAATAGATCATGCAAGATCCTGAAGTAGATATGTATCCCGAAATAGATGATCCTGAAATAGATATGTATCCCGAAATAGATGATGGATATCCGAACACTTTTAGGATAGCTTCTTCCTCTGACTGGGGTTGTTCGGAAGTGACATCTTTTGCTATGAGGGGTAGGAGTGATTTAAGGAACCAGTCCAAAAATATACAGTCATCTAGTTTAATCTTACAGAGGCTACGACGCTTGCGCCACTCATGGATGTGGTCCGTGATGTGAGTAGCTATGTTTTGTCTGCAAGACAACAATATTTCAACTCCTGCATCGTAATGTACATGTAGCTAAAAAAATTAAAGGAAAGTGGAGGCGAGAGACGTAAAAGTATGGTGGGTGCCATGTGGTTGTTCGATGTACCACTTGGCTGTAGAGCCAATGAACGTTCGTTGCAACAGTCTTAGACGAATGGAGTCATCCACTATGGAGTTAAATGAACACCATAGGTGAAAAGACATTATGTGGTTTTGAGGGTCCTCCCCAGGTTTTCCTTCAAACTTGGGTATGTCTGAGGGGAGATTTGTAGGCATGGGTGGCCATGTAGGGTTGTGCCTGATAGGATCGTTGGTTAGCCTGGCTAAGTATGGTAAGTTCAAACTAGCCATGTAAGGTAAACTAGCATATGGGTGTGGCGTAGTGACTGGGACATAACTATTCATGGTGGCATTATGTAGTGGTCTAGTAGCCCCTAAGGGTATGCTAGGTATTGAAGGTATGTGTCCTCCAACTGCTGTGGTTTGGTATGGGCCAGCGTTTCCAAGTGCAACATGGGTTACACTGGGGTTAGGAATATCGCCAGGAATTCCTGGGATCTGGTTTGTGGTAATGGCAGATGGTGTGATTCCTATGTTTGGCATACCCATAATAGGAGGTAGTCCTGTGTTGGGCATACCTAAAGGTGGAGTGTCCCCCATATTAGGCATGCCTAGAGGGGTTGTTGTTACCATGGATGGCACAGTAGTAGAAGGGTTTGTGGATGTATCTCCAATAGTACTGGTAAAAAGTGGGTCGTATTGTGTTCCAGCCATGAGGTTGGTTGGTGATAATTCAGTAGGGTTTTCGGATTCAGCCTCAGAATCAGATGTGAAGTGAGGCGTGTGAGAATCGGATGACTGGATGTTTGGCCGATGATGTGTCGAGTCAAGGGATAAGGCTCTACGTCGGTGACGTGGAGAGCCAAGTAGACTGAACTGAGGGGGTTCACCCTGAAGACGACGAGATCGTCTTAAATTCTCAATGGTGAGAAATATGTTTTAAAAATTTTCAGTGTAAGGTGGTGATGTAAAAAAATCGAAACCCTAATGCAACAATGAGTGCAAAAAGGGGAGTGAAAATAAAGGCTCTCAGGCCAAAAATCAACCTCAAAAAGCACTTATTATAGCAGCTGTGCTATAATAAGTGGAGGGATGCAACAAAATTGGTCAGAATACCAAAAGTCAAACAGTTTCTAGAAAAAAGAGGTGCTACTAGACCAAAGGTGGGTAATGTATCATGCAAACACCTAACTAGAAGTATTGTGAGTCAATAAACGATATCCTCTACAAGGTGATGAAATCCAAGTCAGACAATATAGAGTGTTGAATCAACGGCTAGATATCCCCCTACCGAGAGGGACACCGGGTAGACAATCCTAAAGAGTGGCAACTAGGATACCCCGTTCCTGACACGTTCGGTTGGGTGAATCTATGGTTTGTTTCTATCGTCGCTGTACACCAGGGGGGTGTACACTGAGAACTTCGAAAGGTATCCTTCGATTACTGAATGGATTGCGGTATTCCACTCAGACTTCCGGAACCAGTCTGGCTACTTCAACCCTCCTAAGGGAGAGGCCTTCCCGATAAATTGGTTGATAACCATGTCAAAATTATAAGGGATTTTGGTACCATAGAGGACAACTGCTATGTCTCAAATGTAATAACTGAGGGGTGTTATTTTAACACCTATCCCCTCAATTCTACCTAACTACAAAATTCTTTTAAGTGCTCCCCAAGTGGGGTTAAAAGTTGGTTGAGTTTAAGGTAAATTTTAAGGCTCAGTTTAAATTATGTGGCAGAGTGGGTGCAAGTGTGGTATTTAAACTGAAATTGATTTTCCTCGCTTGGGCGATTTTACAAATGAAAGAAAAGACGCTTCCAGTTTTGCAAAAAATAAAGGCGTTTTTAAAATGTAAATGCTTGAAAAAACTATTAAAAATTAATGGATCTTTGAAATAATTTAAAGGGAAGCAAATAACATAAATATTTCAAGGAATAAATGGATCTCTTAAAAATTGCTTGGGAAAAGTATCGAGCAAGTAAACAGTAAAACCTTGATCTAGATAAAATGCAGAAAAATCTCTCTTTCAATTTCTGAAAATTTTGTAAGAAGACTTTTTAATGGAGCATTCTAAATAGTAAAAGATTTAATATGGCTGTAAAAATGCAGGAAATTTAATATTGTAAAATATGCTAAATGGGCAGAAAATACAGCAAAAAATAATTTTCAAACAATTGGCCGAATTGAAAAAAGTTGCATCGCGGGTTTCGGGAAAACAACCGCGATGGGCCGCGTAGGTTTCGGCCGCGAATCCGCGATGTGCAGCGCGGGTTTTCATCACACAATCGTGATGTGTAACACGGAAAATGGCCGTGAAGCCGCGATGTGTAGCGCGTAAAATGGCCGCGAAGCTGCGGTGCGCCGCGCGAAAAAAGGCCGCGAGGTCGCGATGAGCCGCGCGACTGTCGGGCAAAAAACCGCGAGGCAAAAGCTGAAAATGGACGCCGAAAAACGAACCCGAAAATGGAAATTTCAGGCTGTTAATGGCAATAGAAGGGACCAAGATCTAGAGCAGCAATGGATCTGCTGTCTAGGATGGCAGATCTATGAATTAAAGTGATTAAAACTAACAAAAACTAAGATCTAAAGCAAAAAACTGAGATCTAAGAATTCAAAGCCAGCGGAGTCGCCAAAAACTAAGATCTAAAGCAAAAAACTGAGATCTAAGAATTCAAAGCCAGCGGAGTCGCCAAAAACTGTTGGCTTGGTTTTGCAACCAAGCTTGAGTGCTATGGGCACCTATCAACAAGTGATAGCAGTTTCAAATATTGAAAGCAAAAACAACAATTATAAATCTAAATCTAAACTAAACTAGCATGTGCATATAACAAATAAAATTTTCTGAAAATGATTCAAGAACAAGAAATAAAAAGAATGAGTATTGTATTAAGATACCTCAAATGGTGAGGATTTGTGTTGAGCAACTTCCAAGGTGAGTAGCTCCAAGCTCCAAAGGTCTCTTCTCCAAGATATCTACAATGGTCAAAATCTCATGAGAGATTTTGACAGCATGAGGATAGGATGATGGATGGATGGAAAGTGAGGAGCCCCTACCACCTTTTTATAGTTTTTGGTGGTGGGGAATACCATTATGGTTTTGAGGAAACCAATGGTATTGACCAACATGGTTTAGGTACATTTTCCCTCTTTTTTCCTTTTTTTTTAAAATATTTTTAATATTTTTATTCCCTTTTTAATATTTTTGAGAATTCTGGACCCTTTTTGAGGGTTTTTTATGCTTTTTGAGGAAAAATATTCATTTTGAGTGGAAAAAGGGGTGTATTAAGGTCTTTTGGTGACCTTTTGATGGCTTTAGAGGCTCAAATGGTGAAAAAGTGGACAAATGGGTCATGTGAATAAGGAAATGAGCTAGTGAGCACTTTTTGGGTGTTAACAGAGAGTAGCATTGGTTTTGGTCACATTACCTCTGTTGTTGTATATGCTTGAGTGATAAAGATAGAAGGTAAGAACCTACGCATCTACCACAAATTTTTTTGAGGGTAAATTATTTGTAGTAGGCCCCTATCTCACCAGTATTAGATAATATAGAGCATACATAACACTTAGGATGCATAAATAGAACAATGTTTTTGAATGAAGACTACTGGACACATGGTAAGAGGATGGAAGCATTGGTGAATGAAGATTCCATTAGAGGAGAAGCCAAGTGGATATAGAAGCTTTCAAGATTGAGACTCGTGCGATCCCAATAAGTGGTTTGCTTTAGTTTTCATGTAAAATTTTGGATTATTTTGAATATATTTAATTGAAAATCACCTACCCACAAAAGAATACACAAATCCTATTTCAAAATTCATATCATTTTTAGGTGTTGCAACAACTGCTGCAACACAATGTGCAAGTTAATCTAGGAACAAAAATCTTGAATTTTTTTTTGTGTGGATATTTTTCATCAAAATTATACTCCTACAAACACTCACACACCTCTAGATCATCATTACAGTGTGAAATTGGTTGTTGTGGCATTTTTCCTTGTTGGACTTATTAAGAACATAGTCGGGATAGTTATCTTTTGAGGGACGATGTGGGCACATTTTTAAAACTTGTTTATGTCCAAAGTAGCGCTTGAAATATAGTTTCTAAGACAAATTAAATTTTTCAGTTTGGGTATTAAACGAAAAAGATATGGTCAAGATACCAACTAGGATTCAAGTACGAAATTTCAGGACAAAGTTGGGACAGTCAATTTTTGGCAGACCTAATGTATGATTTTAAAAGGCTATTTCTATGGAATCTTCTCCTATAAATATAGTTTCTAACACAATTCGAATCGCTTCATTTTGATATCGTATGAGAAACGTATGACCAAATTACTAACTGGCTATCATAAATATGGACCCTGAAAACTCGGTTTTCCTAGCAGTTCATTGGAATATTTGACCCACAATTTCTTCTTTTATTCAAAACCTATTTTTGTTGGAGACACCTATGTGAATCTACTTTCTCCTTAAAATATGAATCATGCAATATGTACTCAAATGAAAAAGTTGTACTCAAAATAGTAACTATTCATCTAGGTAGGAACTCGCAAACAACATTAGCATGCAAGCTGTTACATAGAAAAATTGACATATCATCTCATTGAACTCAAAACCTTTTATTATTTAAATTAGCACTCTAAATCTGTTTTCATTTGTCGTTGGAATCACTCAAATCGGATGAGAAACGATGAAGTTATCAATGAAATACTGTTAGGTAGTCTAAGGAAGGCCGCCACTCCTCAATAGGTACAAAGTGAAATTTCTTTGTTCATTTTCTCTTAGATTTGTTTCGTATGTAAATACTTGTTTTTTGTGTATTTATTGGATGAATATATCTTGCACATCTCTCTTCTTCCATGATCTTATGTTTTATTGAAGGTAAGTGCTATTGTTTTGCAGGTCTTGGGAGGAGTAGGAATTACAATCCACAAATGAGTGATTCTTGACGCCAAATTTTTTATAATAAGGGTGGGAATCATTATTTATTATCTTAATACAAGGGTTCTACTAATCCTATGAAAACTTGATGTTGCTACTCATGTGAAACCTTGATGTTTCTACTCTTATGTAAATATGATGTTGCTACTCATGTGAAACCTTGATGTTTCTACTCATGGGTGACCTTGATGCTTCTACTCCTATATGGTTTTTCTACTCCAGTAAATATAGGAAGTGGATGCATTCAAGCCCCTACAAGTTTTCTCCAAAAATTTTCCAACTCCTGCCAACAAGAACACTTTCCATATAGACTTTTTCATTCAAGCTTATGATGGATAGAAAAGGAGACAAATGAATACTTGTTATGAAGACCAAGTGAATACCAATGTCAAAGAGAAATAAAGTAACATTGCTACATCAACCATGCCATTTATATCAAATAGTACTTCTAGAATACCTGAATTTTAACATGATCATTCACCTATATCATGGTATACTTATGCGTTTCCTTCTTCCCAGTTCAATCATACATGCATACCAAAGTTGTAAAAGTTTCATTTTCATATGTGGCTGACTTAAAATCCAATAATTTATTTCCTAATAAACATCCTTCATGTCACCACTATCATCATATCAACTTCACCTTTCACCATTCCATCATTTCCATTACTCTCTACTCCATCCACCCTTAACCCACACAATAAACATCTCTTGGCCCACTTACAATGCCAATTTCTCCCATTGTTCTACCCTAGTTCCAAATAAACGTTGATGGTGAAAATCTGTATTAGATTCCATCAAAACTTGGAATGCTTGAAAACCAACTTGCTGGAGGGAATTCCTCATGAATAGGAAAAAAATTGACTGTGAAATCCCTTTGTGAATAGTTAGATAGATCTTGTCTGAAAATTAGCTTGTTGGCAGACAAGGTTTGCAAATAAAGTAAGAAATAAACAATTCCATAAAGGTTTCTCTATGAATAAATATTTCCAAGTTGATATTTGAATAAGGATTTATAATATTCATCTCTACATTAGAACCCTATTATACCTCCTGATGCTAAATGGTCTCAGCTCCAGATCTCAGTTGCAAATCTTCATGTTACATGTTACAAGATCCACATTACTCATTCTACAAATTTTCACATCATTATGGACCATATAAAATCTTGTACCTCTCAAGATGTTGCTATAGACATATGGAATTCATAGGTAAGGTGCATGTATGATTAATTTTCTTTTATTTAATCATAGTTCATTGAGTGCTATTAGAAGTACATTTGGAAACTTACCCACTATTCCTCTACCTTTTTCCTTTGTCCTACTTCCTTAACATTTGTTTTTCAAGCATATAAAAATCCTTTAGTTTTGGGGGGCAGGACACCATGCCATCATCACTCTTACACTATTTTTTTACACCCTTG
The DNA here is from genome assembly GCA_027924585.1 of Larix kaempferi. NCBI lineage: Eukaryota > Viridiplantae > Streptophyta > Pinopsida > Pinales > Pinaceae > Larix > Larix kaempferi. The sequence continues at coordinate 16,009,412 of BSBM01000767.1, read as the reverse complement.
TCCAATCCATAAACCTCCACTATCTTATATCTACTTCCATAGTCAATATCCACTCCAACATTCCTTACATTGAAGCATTAGTAGGACTAGAAGTTTCCTTTTGTTGTCACACAAGAACCAACAATAAGAAGTCTTGCTAATGTCACACAAGAACCAACTGTACGGGAACAAGAATCCTTGATGTTGGCACAAAATAACCAATAATAATATACACATTCACAAGCTAAGGAAACTACTAAAATAGATTAATTGGATGCCCACAAGAACCTACCGTAGATTAAGCTATTGTAGAAGCCATTCCTACATAAAACATATACTATTAAGAAATACATTTGGGAGGTATGAATTTCTTGATTCATGGTCGACTAATACATATTTTGGTACATGTCTTCACTGGGTATTATGAGTGGCAAGATTAGCATAAAATATAATTCAAGTTGAAACTCATTACTATTACACCCAAAATCTACTCATCATAAGATTCAGTGTATACACCCCTGAAGATACTTGGACTAATTAATCATCCTGGGAGGATTTGTATCCAATTGTGCTAATTTTTGAAGGGTTGTCGTAGGCTGCACACTAGCAACATGTGAAGTTGCACCTTGCCCCATTACAAGGTGCGACGAATTCAGTTAGATGGAAAAAATAGCTTCTTCGAGGTCCATCTCAAAGCTTGCTGACTTTGGACCCTATTCCTGACCTCTTGGAAGAGTTGGCATTCGGTTCCTAAACCTTTAGAGAGATCCCTTAAGCCTCTCCTACCATCTCTCAATCTATCCTATCCATATCCTATTCACTTAGTCCTATATAAATGAAGCTCACTCCCATCCTAAAGAGAGGAAGGCTATGGTATCTACATGCTGGTGAAATCACTTTTAGAACATCTCCACTCACCTATTGGAGAACTCATACTTCCTTGGAAGGATATGGCAATTGGATTTGTCGGAGAAGGGCTACAGCGTTAAGCCTCGGTTGTAGTTCTATATCTCTATTATGTACTCCTCTTTTTGCAGTAACACAAATGCTTTCCACCAATATTGTTCATGTGTGTGATGATATTGAGTAGTTTACCTGCTTAACTGTTTACTTAGATCTCTTATTGTATAGATGTCTTTTACTGGTTTCTCTTGTTTCTTGTCTTGATAGGTCTTGTAGCTTGGATTTGACGACTGTGGGACGTGGAGCAACATTCAGGAGAAAGGATTGCGAAGTGAAAGGTAAGACATCTAATACTCGATCCTTAAGTAGATCTAGGAAATGCATTAGTAGTCTGTTCTATTTGTTCTAGACTCACTTAGAGCTAGGGAGATCCTACTCGCGTCTGCTCTAGTGGATTGTCCGATAACAAATCTGGCGACCATATAGGCACAATTGTTGATGATCTGGTCAATGAAAGGGGTCGGGTAGTTGTCTTTTGGACAAGCCCTGTTAAGGTTCCGATAATCGACACAGACATGAATGGTACCCTTCTTTTTGTTCACAGGGACGATGTTTGAGACCCAATCCGTCAATGGGACAGGATAAATAAAACTAGCCTTTAAGAGCTTTTCAATCTCTGCCTTGATTGCTTCCGTCTTCCGGGTGTGTACCGATCGCAACTTTTGGCGTACAGGTTTGATGTCGGGATAGGTTTTTATTTCATGAGAAACAATCGTGGGGTCTATCCTAGGCATCTCCTCATAGGACCAAGCAAATACGTCTCGAAATTGCTTGAATAAGGCTGTGCCAGCGGTTATTTCTTCAGGGGAACACTTATGGCCTATGAGAATGTGTTCCACTATACTAGGTTTCACCGAGAAGTCTACTGGGGTGGTTGGCTCAATATTGGCCAAGTTTCCCTCCGTGTTCGTAAGACATGTAAGGATGGGGGAATGAGGGAATGGGTATATGTATGGTGAAAAGAGGGTGTGTATATTGTCCTCTATGTACTCCAAAGGAGGAAGAAAAGATGACCTATGGTGTAGATCATCCCACAGACCGTCGTCAACATTCATAACTTCCATGATGAACTCGTCTGAATGAAAAGTTTGAAGTAAGAGATCAGGTAGAGATGACGTCCGTCGTAGAGAACAAGATGGAGAGGCCACGGTTAAATGGTCCTCCGGTGCTGATTGGATAGCCTCATAAATACATTTAGCGGGTGAAAGAGGCATTATATATCCAAGTAGGTGTGTTGTGGCTTCATCCGGTATAAGCCAAGCATCGGTAGAGTGAGATAAAATCTCTTTGGAGATCATGTTCACCGTAGCGACATGATTAGGGGGGTCCGTTGTCGGAAAAATGCCCAAGAGAGATGAGTCTTTCAAAAGGCCAACCCCTATACTCTCATACTATTTTGACATTTGTCCAGTGGAAGGAACATGGTCACTAGGATGAGTAGTAGCGTCTGGTGCGCAAAAATCTAATTGGTCGATAGTAACAATTCGTCCTTGATGAGGAAATTGTACTATGTAGAAGACTGAAGAGGCTACCGCCTACATGATGTAAAACCAATTGAAACCAAGCAAGAGATTATAATCTATTGGGGATGAGACCACTTCCATGTTAATGGTTACGGTCTTTCTGCCCAATTCAACTGCAAGAGCTTGTAAGAGCCCATGAGGTTGAAAGCCATGCTTGTCGAATGCTTTCAACATGGTGGGAGAACAATTCAATTCGAGGGAGCCAAGTCCAAAAAGTCTTTGGTGTTTGCTGAGCTGATCTGTGACCTTCCCCGTCCTGATGCATATTTTGAGCACAATGACTCTTTTCCGGATGAATCATTGTTTCTCATCAGTATGATTGATCCATGGTATGGAGATATCTCATTATATCTTCAAACCCAACACTTCAACCTTCAACTGTCTCGCGATGACCGCCGTAAGATACATAACCATGCGAAGTATTATTTAATCATCAATGATACTTTGTATCACCGTGGAATTGATTCAATTCTTCGACATTGTCTCACTCATGATGAGGCTGAATGCGTTCTCAATGAATGTCACGTTGGGGCATGTGGCGGTCACCTCTCTGGGATGGCTACAACCCAGAATATTTTGCGCGCAGGATATTTTTGGCCTACTATCTTCAAAGATTGTATTGAGGCCGTAAAAAAATGTTCTCCTTGCCAACACTTCCATACGAAGAAGCGCACCCATCCCGCCCCATTACACCCGGTTATTGCCATGGGCCCCTTCGCAAAATGGGGCATCAACTTTATGCATTGTAAGCCTACCTCAGTCGGGGGGCATAGTTACATCATTTTAGCTGTGGATTACTTTACAAAGTGGGCCGAAGTTGTGCCTACATACCAGAATGACAACAAAAATACCACACTCTTCATGTTCAATCATGTAATAGTGCGGTTCGGAGTTCCTCAGGCAATTGTTATCGATCATGGTTCCCATTTTCAGAACCATATGGTTGATGAACTGAGCGACAGGTTGGGTTTTCACCATGAAAATTTGACACCCTACTACCCGCAGTCCAATGGACAAGTCGAGGCCATTACCAAAGTCTTGAAAACCATGGTCCAAAGGATGGTAGGTACGCAGAAATCCAATTGGCATAACATGCTCTTTTCAGCGTTATGGGCCTACAAAATCTCCGTTAAAACTGCCACAGGTTTCACTCCTTTCCAACTAGTCTACGGATTGGAGGCTGCCCTACCTATAGAGTGCGAAATTCCATCTCTACAACTCACTATCAAACTTCTTCCTAATACTAGTGCTGAGGAAGAACGTCTCATGCACTTAGAAAAACTTGACGAGTCCCGCCGAGATGTCGCTCTTGCTAATGAAGCGCACAAGAAACACATCAAATCCCATTATGACAAGTCAGTTGAACCTCGTATCTTTAATGAGGGTGACCTGGTCCTCACTTATGACCAGAAGCACGACAAACTAGGAGCAGGAAAGTTCGAATCCATGTGGCATGGACCTTACATTGTCAAATGTGTTTTGGAAAAGGGAGCTTACGAGCTTGATGACTATGATGGAATCTCTTTGGGTGAACCCTGTAACAGGCTTTACCTGAAGAGATACTATGCCTAAACTCTTCATGCTTATACTTTCTTGTATATACTGTACATGGCGTGTTTTTGTGTGTCGTGACTCTTTTGTTTTTGAGTGTCTTTAGATCTTGTTTCCACTCCTTATACCATGTTCTATCTGCATGTGCAAATGGAAAAGTGCTATGGATTCACAGACGGTGCCAGCCGGCATACCCGTAACCTTGCTTTGGTATCCTGGGTACTATATTCCCCAATAGGTGAGCTCATTATCTCAGGAGGAAGTTGCCTAGGGTTTGCGACCAACAATGCCGTAGAGTATCAGGCAGTAATCAGAACCCTAGTTAACACCATTTCCTTGGGTATGAACCACATTGTCATCCACATGGATTCTCAATTAGTGGTTTCCCATCTTAACCGGGTTTACACCATCCATGATCCCACCTTACTCCGTCTCTTCAGACGAGTACGTCTCCTAGAAAGGTCATTTGAATCCATTCAGTACCTACACATTCCACGAGAGTTAAACACAGTTTTTGACTCGATGGACAAATTCATTTTGGATTGGTACATCACACACACATAATATTCATAATATGTAAAAGCATTCACAACATGTAAATAATGCAATGTATAAAAGAAAACATGTAAACAAGATCACATCACTCATCATTTTTAAAAACACATAATGTATAAATCGCTGAGAATGTCTGTATATATATATATCGCTCAAAAGTAGTGCTGGTACAAAATCTGAAGCACAATGGCTTTCGGTGAGTCTCTGCAAAATCTGAAGCATCGTAGCTTTCAAGTAGTACAAAATATGAGGTCTCTAAGCTCTCAGTACAAGTATAATAGTGTCATCAGGCCTGATGTCTGACCCGTACACCACCCCTAGCACGGACATCCCGCTGTTGCTGCGTGAGGAAGCAATCCATGGTCCTCGCTACCTTGCGGAGTAGGGAATTGAAGTGTACGGACGCTCCAACCCTAAACCTCTACATAGGTCTCGGCAGGTCATCTATTGCTGTCTCAGGAACCTCCACTGTCAACTGGGACAAGTTCCTGTATACCTCCTCCATCTCCTCGATGGCAGCATGAGCACCTGGGGGCACAACTGCTTCCCCACCTCCATCTCTCCTCGCCAGGAGGGAAAGTCCTATCAGCCGTACAGGCCCCACATCTGCACACACATGTTATATACTTGTCAGCACTACATAAAAAAAATGATAAATATACAAAACTAAAAGTATAAGGGTTTTTGTTCTCACCTATGTCACCCCATGCTGCACCCTCTGGCAACACCAAGTCAGGATCCTCTCTAAAATTTGTACCGCCATATGGGAAGTCCTCAACCATGAGTAACTGGCCCTCCATCCAGCTGAAGAGCTCAAGACCAAATATGATGATAGGTCCTCCACCATGACGAGTCATCACCTCAACCCATCTGAGCATGTGGGGATCTCTGGGTTCCCTGTCATCCAGTACTAGCTGTGGATGCAAGAGAGGGATCCACTCCAAGAGGAGCGATACCATGATAGATCCATAACCAAACTGCTTGAGCTCTCCCCACCAACACTTGGTCAGCTGAGCTCAGAGGTTTGCGAGGAGACCCTCGCACCAGTTGAAAACCATGGGGGACATGCAGTCCTCCGCATAAAACATCTGAGTCCAAGTAGCCCTGTGTGGGGCTTGGCTTCCTGCCACTCTATTAATAGTAAATAATATGGTATGCAGTGGGTGGCTCACCACATCCCTAATAAGAATCTTCCCACTGGAAGATCGAGCAAGAGCAGTACAATGCTGTGATAGCATGTCATCGAATGTGCGGTCACTGGACCGTGTTCCAGTAAGATGTACAGGTTCCCCTCTCCAGGACAAACGGGTGAGAAAATAGATGTCCTCAACATCTATTGTGAGGATGTTCTCACCAATCATGAAATGTTGTTGGGCCGCATCCCAACTCTGGAGCATGTGTGATAGCAATGGGATTTGGGATCTCATTCCCTGAATCTCAAAGAACTTGAGCAAACCGCAGTTCCTCAAGGCATCCACACATTGTGGATCATTGGAAGCTTGTTCATCTTCTACTTCGTGTTCTCATTCCTGCCACTCTAAAACCATGTTGGCTTGCTAGCAACCTGCCAAAAGGGACATTTAAACACTGTTAGATCCTACTTCAACCACAACAAGTTCTTTTATTGAGTTCATTTTGATGTTTGGGAAATGCAACTCCGTCATCGCACTGTACTTTTGCGTACAGTGCGATGTTGTCGCACTTCACTGATTCGGGACTTGCGCCGAGTCGGTCTTGTCGCAGTTCCCAAAATGGCCAACTGCGATGAGCCGAGAGTGCAGTAGCCTTCCATGAATTCATCAAAAAACCCAAAAATTGAAACTAAAAACAAAATCTAATCCACTAGAAAGTTGCTGGATGAAGTTTAGGCTTACCTGCTCCTGACGGTGGGTGAAATGGCGGATCGTAGCTCCCGGAATCGGCAAAGGAAGTTTTGGCTCCAAATTGGTACTTCTCCTCCCAAATTGGAAAATGAAACAATGAAATCTATTTTTGGCCCATTTTTCTATTTATAAATAGAATGGAATATTCCTTTTCAAATATTTTGATGCTCTTGGGCCATTTATCATAGTTTTTGACCATTTTTGTCATATTTGAGGTTGTTTAACACATTTTCTAGTGTGCAGGAGTTGTAAGTAGTCTTTCGTGTTGTTTCTTGTATCACAACGGTCATCATAGGTATGAACACTCCCTTGAACATTTTGTTGTTATTTTTGCAACGGTTAGTTTGTAATTATTGCGTGATGATGAGTTTACTCTTCGTTTGATTCTCGTACTCATGGAACTATGAGAACAAGTACCGAGTTATGATTTATCACTTTTTTAGGCTCATTAAACTTCCATAGAAAAGGACACCCCCCGGAGTCTACCGTTAAGCTCTTTTTAGGCTCTCGAAAAATGAAAAGATTGCCAAGTGAACTTGTCGCGTTCACGCTTGTTAAAGTATTTGAATGGTCATCTTCCTGGTGATAGTTTACCCCTTTTTCGGACCAGGAGGCACTAATTACGAAAAAGGTATAATCCAGCCAATCATGACTGGAAGAGTCCTCTCCCACATTGTTTTACCCTTTTTTCGGGCGATGAGGCTAACTTTACGAAAAAGGACCGGTGGAGTCTTCTTTAGATCTTTTCAGACTCTCTAAACATGAAATGACGACTGAGTTTACCTTCTATGGACTCGTTAAAATTCTCACATTGAAGGACCCATCATGGGATGAACCCCTCCTATCCCAGGTTCGAAAAATATTTGGGATTGGACTCATCTATGAGATGATCTATACTGAGCATCTGGTTACCCTCATCAAGCTCGTAAAAAAACACATGAGGCACTCATCATTCATGATGGGGAAAAAGGAAAGCGTTTGTGTTACATGCCTTGTTAGTGGAAATATGTAGTCGTTCTTGAACATGGCACTCATCTGCATTTGCATACAGCACTTGGATCATCCGTTTGTCCTTGAGTTCCACTTATTTCCTGAGTCTCGCTACTCCTTTGAATCATTTGAAGAAAAGCTTCCATCATCAATCGCTTTGAGAATTTGTGTCGCACTCGTCATGTCAATACTGCCAAGTCATGCCATGCCCATGTTCAAGAATATGTCTATCATTTATCATCTGTAGTCAGTACACCCGCCATCACGTCGGTCTACTTTGGGTCAGTCTTGCATGTTACTATACCATCCGATTTACCCTATACATTTTGTCATGTTTCGTGCCGATTTATGGGGGATTCATCATGGCCCTCCTTCGACGGATTCATCCTTGTCAACTTCAACACATCATCCAAGGATTGAATCTAGAAACCAATCAAGTACCTTGGCCCTGCATTCCTTAATGGCAGGTTACCTCGCTTTCATCATGAGTTTACGTCATTGACTCTTGATTGAAAGATTTCATATTGCGTTCGACTTCAACTCATTTATTCACGCTTGATGATATGTACTGTGATACCTTGGGAATCATTGACATCAATGGTGATCTCCCTTGCACTTGTTAACGGTTTACATCAATGGCCGGTAATCAAGTGGTTTCTACCATGTTCGACTTCAAGACATTTGTAATCACATGGATAGATTTGTATCATTGTGGGTTCAGCTTGAAGACCCTGGGGAGTCATGTTTTACCCAGGTTGCAATAGAGTTTGTATTAAGTTATATCACACGGATCCACACTTGTATTGGTCGTGGCTGTGTTGTCATCTCATCATGGATCTACATTTGTGTCTAGTAGCCATGATTGTGTTCAATCGGTCATTACTACCATGGATCTACAATGTATTGGTCGGCAGCCATGTTGTACTTCATATGAGATTGTCAGTTTAGAGTTAGTTGTACTGCAGCAGCGTCCTTTTTCCCGACAAGTGTATTACCATTACTTCTATCAAAGCACTTCACCTGTCTATCTTCAATAGCTTCATGCTTTGGGGGGCATTATGTTACACCCAAAATCTACTCATCATAAGATTCAGTGTGTACACCCCTGAAGACACTTGGACTAAGTAATCATGCTGGGAGGATTTGTACCCAATTGTGCTAAGTTTTGAAGGGTCGTAGTAGGCTGCACACTAGCAACATGCGACGTCGCACCTTGCCACATTACAGGGTGCGACAAAGTCAGTTAGATGGAAAAAATAGCTTCTTTGAGGTCCATCTTGAAGCTTGCTTACTTGGGACCCTATCCTTGACCTCTTGGAAGAGCTGGCACTCGGTTCCTAAACCTTTGGAGAGATCCCTTAAGCCTCTCCTACCATCTCTCAATCTATCCTATCCATACCCTATCCACTTAGTCCTATATAAATGAAGCTCACTCCCATCCCAAAGAGAGGAAGGCTATGGTATCTACATGCTGGTGAAATCACTTTTAGAACATCTCCACTCACATATTGGAGAACTCATACTTCCTTGGAAGGATATGGAAATTGGATTTGTCGGAGAAGGGCTACAGCGTTAAGCCTCAGTTGTAGTTCTATATCTCTATTATGTACTCCTCTTTTTGCAATAATACAAATGCTTTCCACCAATATTGTTCATGTGTGTGATGATATTGAGTAGTTTACCTGCTTAACTGTTTACTTAGATCTCTTATTTTATAGATGTCTTTTACTAGTTTCTCTTGTTTCTTGTCTTGACAGGTCTTGCAGCTTGGATCTGACGACTGTGGGACGTGGAGCAACATTCAGGAGAAAGGATTGCGAAGTGAAAGGTAAGACATCTAATACTCGATCCTTAAGTAGATCTAGGAAATGCATTAGTAGTTTGTTCTATTTGTTCTAGACTCACTCTGAGCTAGGGAGATCCTGCTCGCGTCCGCTCGATTGGATTGTCCGATAACATTACTCGTGGCATGAGGAATGCCACTGATTTCTTTCATATTAAAGGAATGGGCTATTCAAAGGTCAAATACATTTTGCTTGCCAAGTTAGGTATAAATTTTTTGATAAGGTGCTATGTACTTCTACTAAGTTTAGTGCTCCTAAAACAAATTGGTGAAGGGTAGTTCAAGTATTCATTTTAGCATAATGTTGAAAGTCTAAAAAATATTTGTGGATGGTCCAAATAGTTTTTTTGCAACCAAGTGATGGCAATCTTGATACCACAAGTATGGTGCTTTTCACAGATTAGTAGCAACAATATTTAATCTCATTCTTCATTATAATTTCCTCTCTCTAAGGTCAACATGGGTGAGTGAGATCATGGTTGTCTTTGCATATATTTCGCCACCACTTCTCTTATCGCAGTACTTTCAACAACAATATATATTTTGATGATGGGTTTGCATGAACCAGTTGTCGAATTATTGCATCCTTTTGTTTTTGTGCATACAGAGGTTTATGATGCTGCTCAACCATTCCTTAAGAAAAACATAAGCATTCATGTTAAATTATTGAACATAAATGCCTAACTCAAGCTCAAATTGGATTACTTTGAAGTCATTTTTTTGAAGTCTTTGAATGAGCTATTATTTAACAAGGCTTCACATATTGTAAAATATTTGCTTCCGGTGGCACACCAAGTTAGCATATTTCCTCCAATTGGAATTGAGGAGCCATACTATGATAGCTCTTGTTAGCACACATATCAAAGTTCAGATGTTGGGAATAACAGTGTAGACATTCTTGCTCCAGAATTGTGGGTTGCATAAGGACAAGCTATATTTTCTATTTGGGGAGATGGATTGTTTTGCACTCCATGTGTTTTTATCATTGAAAATAAAATATTTAATGCAAGATGCAAAATTGCGTTCCTTAGTTTTTGTAGCTTGGGAATGATATGGTCACGAGGAAGAAGAATATAAGTATAATCCTATGAAACTGAAGGCCACAAGGATGCATATGGATCTGATGGGTTTTTCCCTTTGTAATGCACTTTCATATGTTCACACTTGTAGTTCACATTTATTTTCATTCATTCACATTATTTTTGTTAAAAAAAATGCAGAAAATGAATCATCGATATCTTCTAACTAAAAAACTGAGTATCCAAAAAAATTGGCAAGAAGAAGCATTATGGTAAGGAGAATAAACCCACCTATTTTAAGGAAAAACCAGTTCATAAATTTCAAGAAATTAAGCATCATCACATATCGTCATTTTTCTTTTTTCTCAAAATCTGTGATGTGGGTATCTCCAATTTTTGGTAAGGAGAAGCAATGGAATGGTAAAAATATGCTTGAGATTAGAGGAAATTTTAGGTCTAAAATGGGCCTCCTAAGGAATTAATAAAATAATAGTTAAAATAATTTTAAAAAATGTAATAAATTTTGAAGGAAAAGACACAAAAACTACTTTTTGTTTTCCCATTTTCAATTTATCTCCCTGTGGTTTTACTCAAATTTCAAGTGGGGGCACTCGTTGGATGAGGAATTGAATTCTGCAACGAGTACTATTGCTTGAAATTTGAGTAAAACCATAGGGAGATAAATTGAAAATATGAAGAAAAAAAGTAGTTTTTTTCCTGACAAATATGCCAAGTCAACCATTATGGTTCACTCATTTTCTTCAAATTCTATTGGTTCTTAAATTCTAATGCACCAATTGCTTGTTTTCTTATAAGGCCCATTTTAGACCCTGGTTTTCCTCTAATTGAAAATTTGACAAAAATCCAGTTTGTAGTTTATGAGAAAATGGTTCAACGCTCTACAGTTACTTCTACAACAGTCTATTGTTACTTCCACAACAATTCACTGTTACTCCTAAACAGATTGTTTTTATTCCATCGGAACTGTTGAAAAAAAACACTTGGGGGTTAAGGTATGTCGGATATGAGGATGAAACATAAGAATTCCAAGATGATATAGGTGACCATGGATTGAATAAATCATAAGTAGATCACTTGTTTTATTATTGGCTAATGTTGACATGTGTTTTAAGATGGTTATTTTATGAAAAATGCAAAATTTGAAAAATGGGACATTTATTGTTTGAAGAAGTTTCAAGATGTTATTGGGAAAGAATTCTTGCAGTAGATTAGTTGGGGTTTCAGAGAAATATTAACATGTGGTTTTGGTTATTGTGCATTAAAAATTGACATGATATAATACAGGTCCTTATAGCTTGGTTGATACAAAGGTATTGGGTTACATGGGGACATGCAACATATTTAGTTTGGGCGAGATGTTGCGTCATGGAATTGTCATCATTTTACATCCTCTATACCCTATTCTTAGTCCCTTTTTGCTTACCCATAACCTTTCATTAGTTCATTTTTTTATTATACGTGGGGTTTACACCCAATCATGTTTCCATTACATTTATTTGGCATTTCATGTGAATTATGGTTAAACATTGGAAAAATAATATATTTTGCATTTATCTTTGAAATATGGATGAGTTCGATGACATTTTGCAGAAACAGTTCCAGGTCACTTGTTGTTACTCCATGCCAGCTATTGCAACTTGTATAATTGAAGATCCATGATGTGGATACTTGAGAATTTTCATATCAAACATTATTAATTCAGGGATGATTCATGAAGGTGGTTCATGATTTTTGGCAAGCAAAGTGCCAACAATTTGTGTCGTGGACCCTCGATCAAGGTCTTTTAAAGCCCTTGACTGAGGTATTAAAATCTCGATCGAGGGTTTTAAAAGACCTTGATTGAGCGCTTTAAAAGAACTCGATCGAGCTATCAAAAGATCAATCAAGGGTTGAAACAAGACCTCGATATAGCTTTTAAAAGCTCGATCTAGCTTTTGAAAGCTTGATCTAGCTTTTGAAAGCTCGATCTAGCTTTTGAAAAAAATAAAAAAAGGCCCGCAACTTGTTTTTAGGCCCTCGATCGAGCAATTTGCTTGATTAAGGGTTTTAAAATACCTCGATCGAGGTTTCATTTAGCCCTCAAGCGAGGTATTTCAAATACCTCGATTGAAGGCCTAAAAAACAGGCCGATAGCCCTTTTCACTACAAAAATAAACTTTTGTCTTCCTTTTAGAGGCTTAAACTGTCATTAAATGCAAATTAATGGGAGGAATTGATACCATTGGATTGTTCAATGAATCCTCTATCCATATATATATAATTTATGAATTTTTATCTTCGTATGTCTTTTGTTTTTACATTTCTACTAAAAATTCCCTAAAAAACCCTGTTGACAATTTCGAACGAGCTCAAAGATAAATCAACAACAATCAAAATACACATCCAAAAAATTTGAAAAAATATACAAGCGCTAGATCAGTGCATCCTCTTCAAAATGGTATTTTAGTTTTACAAATTATGTAAACAATCAAAATATTTGGTGCACACACGCACATGTGTGCAAAATGCGACTGAAATATTCATTGGTCAGTTTCGAAAAATAATAATAAATATAATTTTTCGAGAAAAATTAAAAGAAAATTATGTAAGCACTAGTGCATTCTATCTAGATCATGTTCACATATTTCATTTTTTAAAATTATTACTTTAACATTAAATTATTTTGCACACACACAAACCACTTGTTAATTGCTCTTCAAATTTTTAAGGAAACACGTTTCATTAAATGAAAATTTGACATGATAAATGATATTGGTATATTTTAAAACAAATATCATTGGAAAGCCAACATAATTCTCTACATTTTGTTTTTTAACTGCATGTCGAAATTCATATGGAAAATACGAATTTCGAGGGATTCAATTTAATATATGGGTAAAATTTCCATTTTTCATCACCATATTTTCCCAAAAAGAGTTACCCATCTTCATGGAATCACCCAATAAGGTATATATCACAAATATGAGTTCATAAATCCAAATTAGTTAAGTAATAATGTTGAAAACCAAGTCTATGGACAAAGCCAATATTTTATATAGAAAATTAGAGACTCATGGTAAAGCTATAAGGTGTGTATAGGAGCACATATAAAGTCTATGAAAAGACCACCTTTATAAAAAAGATAATTTCTTATAGGACCACAATAACATATCTAGTGTGAAAGGTCTACATCTCAAATGTGAGATCATATATTTAAATTAGTGACATAAGAATGTTGAAAACCAATTCTTTGGACAAAGCCATTATTTTTGCTAGAAGATTAGAGACTCATGGTGAAGCAATAATGTCTATATATGAACACATATAAGGTGTATTCAATGACTACCTTTATGGAAATTATAATTTCTTATAGGATCACAATAACACATCAAGTGTTAAAGGTCTACATCTCAAATATGAGTTCATAAATCCAAATTAGTAAGATAAGAATGTTGAAAACCAATTATTTGGACAAAGCCATTAGTGTAGCTAGAATAATAGTGACTATTAACTTAGCACCCTAACACCCTAATACACTATTAACTTATAACCATAATACACTATGACTATTAACTTATCACCCTAACACCCTACTACACTATGACTATTAACTACCATTATTTTTCTACCATAAAATTTTCTACTATAAGATGCCCCATGTGTAGTTCCGCTACTCCTTGTCATGTCTTTGGTTCCCCATTTAGTACGACACCTATCACTACTCTAGCCTCTAATAATGGTCCTTTTGATCACCTTGCATCAAATGATGACATCAGTGCATCACTAGGCATAGTAGTTGTCAAGAAAAATGGGTACTTATTTATTATTTACACATGGATGAAGAAATGGTCCCAATGAAGGGATTAACAATTAATGGTAATTACTAACCCATTATATTATTTTAATTTTATACGATGATGAATATTTTTATGTTCATCTCATGACTCTAATCATATTATATGATTTCAATGGCAGTGAATAATGAGTTTTATCAATAGTTGTACGAGAATACATTTGTTGTTTTCGCACTCGCAATAAGAACTAGATATAAATACCAAATATATACTTCAAGAAAAAAATATTTGATGAAATACATGATGCAACTTTTTTCTCAAGTACTTAACCAAAAGACGGTTGATTATATGGAAGTGGAGTATCTTAAATTAGTGCATGACATATATTTCACTAATCTCACACTATAACCTAATTATCAACATCCTACACTAGTTTCCATAAATGAGTGGGATGCACTGGTAGAGGATGCTAATGAGAAGAAGATGAAAAAAGAGAGAATATTTCCCAAAGATGGACAATTGAAAATGTAAATGTAATATAATATAAATTGAACTTAAAACTATGTATTTGATATGATCAACTAAATCACATTATCACACACTTCAAACTTTTCATATACTTAAAGCCACTTTGAATACTTCCAAGGATAGATTGGTCATGGTTGGGGAGAACAAACTTGGATGAAGGAACTATGCTAAAATAAAAGGGATATATGTAAGTACTTACAAGATATAAAATATTTAATTATTGATTTGATGAATTATAATTTAAAATATTTCATTACTAAATTGTGTTATGCAATGATATGTAGTCAATTGAATATGGTGTTATGCTCATCGATGAGGATCTAAAGGTCCTCTTGACAATAGGATATAAATGCTTTGTTGAAATGAAGGCAAGGCACATAATACTTCTATTGTTAGTGAGGATGTAAATATGTTAAATATAATTTAAATGCTTAATTATAAACATGTTTATGGATTATGTATTATGAGATAATTATAAGTGTTCGTATAGAAACATGAAGAGAGGCTATTGGTGATGATCAACCAAAGGCTAACCTTACCACCCTATCTACTATACTAGGTACTATTAACAATGTGACATAGAAATAATATATTTTAATTTCATTTAATATGAACGAGGTGACTTATAAATATTTTTATCTAATTATAGATTGGTCCTACTAATCAACCACATGCATGGAGGTGTATTTTACGTACTCAACATCCATAGGATTAATGGAGAGAAGAAGAGCATCAAGAAGGAGATACCAACATCAAAATTATGGACCTTCTTAAAAAAAAAAAAAAAAAACTAGAAATAAAGTGTAGTATGCAAACATGTTATATGATTGACACATTTTGATGTATACATTGTAATTGTGATGTTCTTTAATGTAACCTTTAACACTATTATATACGATGTTTTGTTTTCCTCATTTACACTATGTTGTGTGTGTGCATTGTTTAATAATGAAATTGGGCATGGAGGAATGAGAGCGATGTGAGGGGGGGAATCCATATGAGATTCCACCTTCTCATTTTTTGACCTCATTAGTATAGAGTAAATCATTCTCAAAGCTAATAGAATCTCAAGGTAGTAATGATACTACCACATCATCAACCAATTGGTGAGCTCAACACTTAAAACATTTATAATTATATTTTCATGACCTGGTTCTTATATTTGTTTTGTCATATATGTATAAAATTAGATGGTAATCAATATTTATGGATTTTTTGCAGTTCTAAGTAGCGATATTTAGTCATGGATCGATTCATAGCCATTACATTTGGTTGTTGCAAGAGCATTGTCCATCTCGTGTCTTAATTTTAATTATATGGTTGTATAGATGATTAAGGTATTCCTCTTTTGTCTTTTTATGATACATTGCATGATTTTGTCTATGTTTAATTTACCTAATAAATCCATTATATAAACTCGTTATTTTATCATGTTTTCTTATAGGTATCTTGTTGTAGAAGACCTCATTTGCTTGAATATGAAAGGATAAAATTATTTTGGTTGAAATCCATTGTGATAGTATTGTACTTATGGTTTATAAATGAAAGTTTTTATATTTAAAAACAAAAAATATTAAAAGATTATTTGGAATGTGATTGAGTCACAACTCATTATTTCATTTTCTTGTGATTATGTTTATCCATTCATTGGAAGGACTCCTTAGCTTAGACCAGAAGTGCATCCAATTGAAATTTTCTATTGGTGATAAATAGAGCTCAAGTTTAAAATAATTGTATATGCCATATTAGTTTGTACTGTGAAATTTATATCACACCAAGATCTGATCAAGAAATTTCATCCTCTCACAAGTTATCTCGCACAACTAATCAAGAACATTGATAAACAATCAAGTATGATGCAAACATAATTTCTCTATTGATCAATAATACATCAGCAAAACTTGGGAAAATAAGAGGCTGCAAATATATAACCTTACATCAGAGATTCGAAATCAATTTTTTTCCATTCGAATCCTCACAAAAGTAGGCTTACTAAAAATATGCAAAACCCACCTAGGTAGAAAGTGTGCTTTCCAAGTCACCTCTAAGGCTCACGGATTTTTGAATTAGTGATTCGATGGTGATGTATGATGGAAAATCATGCTAAATCCATAATTTGGAAGGAAGAAACATCATAGAGGATGAGTTGGCCAAAAAACAGTCAAGACTAGTCAACTAGCTTTCACCTTTCACCAAAAAGTGGTAAAAATCAGTAAAAAGCAGTAAGGAGACTTTCTATTCCAGGATTGGATAAGATCAGCCAAAATCAAAGAAAATGTTATCCAGAATATTCAGAAATGCGCCCAGGTGAGTCTAGGATGCTTGTGGTCCACACGATGGGTATTTTAGCCCACTACCTAGTCTAACACCTAGGAATTAATAAAAAATGATCAATAATGCTATCCTAAGGTATTAAATGACATGGATGGTTTTTAAATATTCCAACACCCCCCCTTAATCCTGAATTTATGTGCTAAAAATTAGAAATAAAATAGGGCCCAACAACTAGGCATGGTCACCCTTTAACATACTACCTTGTCCACAAAACAAGGAAAGAAGGAAAACCTCATGGGAAAAACCTCCCCTAAAATATGGACATAATAAAAATTGAAAGATTGTTGATTAATCCTTCACTCCACCACATGTTCAACCATACCAAGAAGTGATCTTAGATAGCTTAAAGTATTCTCAGTAAAATATTTGGTGAAGATGTGTACAGTTTGCTTAGCTGTTGGGCAATACTGTAGATCAATGATGTGATCATGCACTAAGCTCTTGATGTAGTGCATATGGATCTCCATATGATTGGTCCTTTGCCTATGTACTGGATCACTTGATATGTTTATAGCACTCTGATTGTCACAAAAGATCATTGTGGGACTGCTAAAGGAAATCCCAAACTCTGAAAGAATACCTTGCAACCACACACACTAAGTAGAAGCATTCACTGCTCCTCTGTACTAGGACTCTATCGAAGATAGTGCAATTGCACTATGTTTATTACTGGACCATAAAATAGGGCCTCCTCCAAGCATGAAAACAAATCCAAAAGTGGATTTTCTATCTAGGTTATCACCATCCCAATCTGAGTCAGTAAAGCCAAGAAGATCTAGGCTAGTATTTAAAACATAGTGAATCCCATCAGAATTGGTGCCTTGCACATAATGAAATATTCTTTTTGCAGCCCTCCAATGAATCTCATGTGGCCGATACATGTATCTTGAGGCCATACTCACTGCATAAGCAAGATTGGGTCGAGTATGATTCAAGTACAACAAGCTACCAACTAGCTTCCTATACAAGGTGATGTCAACCAATGGTGTAGAATCTGCTTCTTCAATTCTGACTCCTGAAAGGAAGGGAGTATTTGAAGGCTTACAATCATCCATATTGAACTTATTTATCAGTTCAGATGCATATTTTGACTGAGATACCTTAGTTTTATTCTCAATTTGAGAAATCTCAAGCCCCAAAAATTGCTTAAGAATTCCCAAGTCAGTCATGGAAAAAGCATGATATAAGGTAGTCTTTAATGAATCTATTTGATCAGTAGATCTACGTGTGATTATTATATCATCAACATATAACAAAATAATCAATATTGAGCCATCAATAAGGTTCATGTAAACATTTGGTTCATATTTGCATCTAGCAAACAATTGTGACAAGAGAAATTTGTCCATCTTGGCATACCAAGCCCTAGGGGCTTGCTTAATCCCATATAAGGAGTTCTTCAACATTCACACATAGTTAGGATCATATGTATAGAATTATGGATTATGAATATATATCTCTTCCTCAATATCTCCATGGAGGAAGGCACTTTTGACATCCATGTGATGCACTTCCCAACGCTTGGATGAAGAAACTGCCAGAACTAGTCTTATCGAATCCTTCTGTGCAACTGGTGAAAAAGTATCTTTGTAGTCAAGGCCATGGACTTGGGAGAATCCCTTTTCCACAAGCCTATCTTATATTTCACTGCTGCACCATCAACTACAAATTTAGTCTTGAATATCCACTTACACCTTACCAATTTTTTGCTTGGGGGGAGCTTGACTAGCTCCCATGTATCATTCTTTTGCAGTGAATGAAAATATGAATCCATGGAAGCCTGCAATATTGGGTCATGTGAGGCTTCCTCATATTTCTTAGGATCATAATCCACAATAAAAAAAATCTCTAAGATAGATAAGGATCATTCACATTGAGAGCATTCTCAAATTGTGATCTAGTCCTTCTAGGATCTTGAGGATTTCCCACTAGTTCACCAACTGCTTGAAGAGTCTTAGCAGCCCACTTAGGAATTGTTGGTGAATTAGGATATGTAATAAAATGGTCTTCATCATCATAAATATAAAAATCAGAAAATTCAAAAGGAGCATCACTTACACATTCAGGTGGTGGTGTGGAGGGTTCTCCAATTTCAACACTTTGCGAGGGCTCTTATTCAAATTGAACACTCCTATCAATGAAGTATTTTTGAGAGGGAATGCTCATAAAATTGTAGCCCTTGGATTCTTCTGAATAGCCAACAAAAATACATGGTTGTATTTGGGGCTTCATGGTCCTCCTCTTCTCAAGTGGAATTCTAGCCCAAGCCTTGGAGCCAAAAATATTGAAATGAGAAACATCAGGTTTGTGCCCAGTCCAAGATTCAAAAGGAGTGATTCCTTTTAATGCTTTTTGAGGAACTCTATTATGTATGTATGATGCATAATTTATTGCCTCAACCCAAAGTATTGGAGACAAAGACTTGGCCTCAATCATGCATGTGGCCATCTCCTTAAGAGATTTGTTCTTCCTCTCAACAACACCATCCTGCTGAGGTGTGTAGGGAATAGTGTGTTGCATCTATATGCCAGAAGAGGCACAAAATTGCTGAAAATCAGATTTAATGTATTCCCTACCATTATCATATCTAAGGATCTTGATATGTCTATAAGACTGGTTCTCAACTGAGGCTTTGAAAAGCTTGAACAAATTGAACACTTCTCACTTTAGCTTGAGGAAATATATCCAACAATACCTGGTAAATTCATCCATGAATGTTAGGATGTACTTGGCATGGTTCAAATACTCGTGGTGGAATGGACCTAATATGTCAATGTGAATAAGCTCCAGGGGTGTTGAGGTTCACTCAGTTTTTGCTCTTTCAAACTTATGCTCAGGGTGCATTCCTAGGATGCAGCTTTGACAGACACCTTTAAAAAACTTGATATTGGGAATCCCTATGACCATGTATTTCTCATGGAGTTGGGAAAGATATTTGTAGTTTAGGTGACCAAATATTTCATGCCACAATTTTCTTGACTCATTGGCATGGGTAAGTAGAGGAGAAGGCGATGGGAAGGGCACAAAATGGGAGAATATGTAGATTTTTGAGCTATGGTTAGTAGAACCTAAGGCAACAATTCGTCCTATTGACATTTCACAGATTTCAACATCATTAGGTTTGAAGATCACCCTTTTGGGAGACCCAGTGTGAGTCATCTGATATATTGACAAAAGGTTTGCAGCAAGTCCTGGAACATACAACACATTAGTGAATGAACCAAAATCTAGATCAATATTTCCTTTACCTTTGCTTGAAGTTTTAAAATCATCACCCAACATAATGGTTGGACCAGTAGAAGGATCAAGAGAGAAAAATATCTCTCTTGTATACACCATGTGCCTTGAATCTCCAGAATCTATGATGAAAGAGGTAGGCTTGGATGTTCTTTCCATAAAAGCATGCATTCACTCCTTGTCTTCTGAATTATGTCCTCCATCCTTCCTTCTTGCGCTCTCAGGAAGAGGAATATTTGTTTTCTCTAGGAGTTGATCCATTTGATCAATGGTATTCTTCATGCAGGAGCTCTCAAGATGAAAGCCCCTATTTCAATAGGTTAAATTTTCCTTCTCTTGCTTCTTATTTGGATGCCTCTTGAAGTTGGAGGAGTCTTCATGAACTTTCTGTTTGTCTTTCTTCTGATCAGTGGGTTTCTTGAAATTTCCCGTCTTCTTTCCTTTCGAGCTCTTTGAATCTCCAGCAGTCAAACAATGATATTTTGACGGATTTTTTATTGCTCCCATCAAGACCAACTTTTCTTGTTCTTGTGTAATATATTCCATGAATTCTTACACTGTAGGACTTTTCCAGTTTCGAACTGCCTTCCTTGTAGCATGGAAGCTCAAAACAAAGACTGAATAATCTGGGACAAGCTTGGAGAGATTGGCCAAGATCAATTTCTCATCTTTTTTTATCAATTCCACATTGATTCAATTGAAGAAAAAGTGACTTGAAATTTTAGGAGAAGTCTTGAAGGTTCTCAAAATTCTGTGGACTCGGTGAAACTAGTTCATTATCCAGTTGGTGGCCTCTCAATTCATCTGTCTTTCCAAACCAATCTTGGAGATTCTCCCAGAATTCATTTGGAGTGGTAATACCATCTATATGGAATAAAATATCCCTGGATGTCTTGAGATAGAAGAGACCATAGGATTCATCTCTTATGTTGTGCCACTTTTCCTTCTCAATTGTTGATGTAGGCTCAGTTTCAGTTGGCATAGTCACTTTGAAGAGGCCTTTGCTCCTCATCATGATCTCCATTTGTGATTTCCAGTCAAAATAATTGAATGGAGTGAGGATTATCTGATGTGACTAGTCCATGGAAGCTCTAAGATATCTTTTGGAGTGGTTTGGGTGCTCCTCTAGATGCTTAGTTGCGCCCCCTGGGTGAATGAATGTGCCCTGTGGATGACTGAATGCACCCTTCTTGAGAATGGTTGGATCCTGCAAGACAATATAAGGAGAAATGAATAGCTTGATATATATTATACCATGTGAAATTTATATCACACCAATATCTGATCAAGAAATTTCATCCTCTCACAAGTTATCTCACACAACTAGTAAAGAACACTAAAAAACAGTCAAGTATGATGCAAACATAATTTATCTATTGAATAATAATACATCAGCCAACCTTGGTAAAATAAGTGGCTGAAAATATATAACATTACATCATAGATTCAAAATAAAAAGGTTTCCATTCAAATCCTCACAAAAGCAGGCTTACTAAAAATATGCAAAACCCCCCTAGGTGGAAAGTGTGCTTTCCAAGTCACCTCTAAGGCTCACAAAATTATGAATTAGTGATTAGATGGTGATGTATGATGGAAAATAATTCCAAATCCATAATTTGAAAGGAATAAAAATAATGAAGGATGAGTTGGCCAAAAAACAGTTAAGACTAGTCAACTAGCTTTCACCTTTCACCCAAAAGTGGTAAAAATTAGTAAAAACAAGTAAGGCACCTTTCTATTCCAGGATTGGATAATATCAGCCAGAATCAAATCAAATCTTATCTAGAATCTTCAGAAATGCACCCAGGTGAGTCTAGGATGCTTGTGGTCCACACAATGATGACCTGTTGTCCACACAATGGGTATTTTAGCCAACTATCTAGTCTAACACCTAGGAATTAATAAAAATGATCAATAATGCTATCCTAAGGTATTAAATGACATGGATGGGTTTTAAATAATCCAACATGTACGAATCATGATTGACATAGGAACAACATAATGTATATTTATTAGTTCAAATATATTACACATATGTGGGGCCTTTGACTAGCTTCTTCTACCATGTATTTAGGATCTTTCGTCCCTATTTTTTATAGAGAAATTACTTTTTTTCAAGTTAGCTTGAAATAAATTATATTCAACAATACCCTCCACAAATTCCATGAGATGCTCCTACATTATATATCAAACAAGTAAATAATGTATGAAAGAGAAAAAATAATATCATTAATATTCCATCCAAATTAATGAATATTTATGATGTAGAGAAATCAAACCAATATGATGAAGCTATCTCCTGATCATCTCTAGAAGATCCAAGTGAAACTTTTTAATTTGGTCTTGTTCCTAATATTTTGGGCACAAACACTAAGATTCACTCATCTTGAAAACCATAATAACTTAGTATTGGACAACAATCATATAAAGTAGGTTGGATTAGACCAAAAAATATTACTATTTTTTTCCTCTCTTAAAACAATTTGAGGTGAAATCCATGACTCAATATAAAATTTTAGATGCTATTGCAAACTTCATACAATTCCATGTGGATTTTAGGGACCTATTCACCCGCAAGACTACACCAACATGTATTAGTGAACTATCACACTAAAAGAGTGTTAAATAAGGCTCATTACCATTAAATATGGCATAATTATTCGTTATTCAAAAGAATTCAATTCAAAAAATCATATATCTTGAGTTGATATCTATTTCCCAAGTTAGTTGATTTTTTATGATCTTATATTTCCATGTAATACAACATATGAGGTACGAATTACATAAGGAACCAAACCAGGCCCACACAAATTCCATTAGAGGACAACACCAAAACTAATGTTCTAAGGACATGTGTCATCCACACTAAGGGAACTATGTTTTTTAAGTTATTTGGTAAGAAATCCTTTTACCTATTGGTCAGTCCCCCATATTTGAAAAATAGGAAAACATAACTAATTTTAAATCTAGAAGAAAAATACAAATTCTCTTCAAACTAAGAATCCAAGTCTAATCCTTATATTTCACTAATCAAATTTTATTCGACTAGATTTCCATATACTTATAGTAGAGCCAAAATAAACATATGTTATATTAAATGCTTGGTGAATGTTGTAAAAAAACTCCATTTCTAGTCCTTCCATGAGTGTTGGGGGCTTGACGATTCATCTTAATCAAACGAGTCTCTATAAATTAGGCTACACACTCATTCCTATATAAACTTATTGACAATGGCTAGATTCTAGCTAAGGGATCCATTGCCTTGTCTCACTATTGATCAATTAATTGGCTCATTGTATCCCTATATTTAACATTATCGATGTTGAAAGACAAGATTATTTACCAAAATCCTCATCAACATTTATGGATTTCGCTACAAATGTCACTAACAATTAATGTTCAAGTTCCAATTCCAAATGAAAATTTTCCAATTACACTAGGGTTTGTATAGCTTGAGAGGTCCTAATGGTTAAGAACATGTGTTTCCTCCTAGGTGGTCACAAGTTCAAATTTAGATGGGGGTAAGGTATGTATGCATGAAGGAGGTCCAATTTCCCACAAACAAAGGGGTCTCATACACCAATTTAGTGTTTGTCTTGGTCATTACCTCCTCCTCCTCCTCCTCCTCCTTCTAGGGGGTCCACTATCCCACAAACAAAGGGGTCTCATACACCAATTTAGTGTTTGTCTTGGTCATGACCTCCTCCTCATCCTCGTCCTCGTCCTCCTCCTCCTTCTTCTTCTTCTTCGTCTTCTTCTTCTTCTTCTTCTTCTTCTTCTTCTGCTTCTTCAAAAATGTGCACTAAAACATGTGCTTCTTCTTCTTCTTCAAAAATGTGCACTAAAAATGTGCTTCTTCTTATTCCTCTTCTTCTTCTTCTTCTTCTTCTTCTTATTCCTCTTCTTCTTCTTCTTCTTCTTCTTCTTCTTATTGTGCTTCTTCTTATTCTGCTTCTTAAAAAATGTGCACTCCCCCTCTCATGGCTTAAAGGAGGACTTCTTCTTCTTCTTTAGCTTCTTCAAAAATGTGCACTCCCCCTCTCACGGATTAAAGGATGAATCAAGGATTTAGATAATCAAAGGAGCAAAAGAAGATTGTATATCTTTAGTTGAATATTTACACAATGCATTTTATCAAAACATAAAGTTGAATATTATAACACATTTTTGGGGTTAACTATAGAAATTATAATCAAAGTTAGCTCTTAAAGATTTTAATTGATAGTTGTAAATTTAGTTAAAGTAGTTAAGTGTTAATATCAACTTTTTATTGTATACTATAATAAAATCCATAGGAATCATACTAAACAATAGATATTTTTAGTCTATAAATTTGTCAAAATTTTTTACTTCTCTTATTTGTAGAAGTGATCTCTTGAATTCATCCCTAATTTAAGGTGTGTATGTTTTGTCATTTTTATTACATTCTCCATTATTCTAACTCAATAGCACCAATGTGTATGTATTCCCATTTAATCTAATTAAATGGCACCCATTTTGGGTTTGTTCATTTGTCATAATTAGTCTAAACTTACTTATTCTTTGTTGAATAGAACATGGGAATGATGGAAGTATACACTCAATGTCCATTTTACAAATAGAAAGAACCAAATATCCCTATCATTAAGTTCAAAGTTGTGTGTCTATGTTAGGAATTCTTTGGTCCTTTCACATGCAAGTATTGACAAATTTATACTATAACAAACCATTAGTGGAGATAAATCCATTTAGTAATATAAGTGATCTGGTTGGTGCTCCTTATCTAGTCTTGAACTCATTCTTTTTCACATAGCCAAGTATATGTTGGTTGTGGAGCTTGATCTTCCTTATTCAAATCTTTTTTTTAGCCGTGTCTGGATCCCAGCCCACAACAGGGTATTTTGAGGGGGATCCCCCCCCCCAATATAGTCGCCATGGGGGTTCAGGGGGAGCGACTACATTTTAGGAGCCCCCCCTTGGAGGGGGTTTGGGGGAAGTGCCCCTGTAGCGAAAATTTTGGAAAAAAATGCCTTTTAAAATGTTTTAATTTCATAGTCATGACTTGGTAAATAATGGGTGATTTACGGGCCCATGGTATTGGGTGTTCCATAGTATTTTCCCATAGTAATCTCTCTTTAAAAGGAAGGTATTGTAATATGGTTGTGTATTGTAGTATTGTAAATGTCTCTATGATTGTGTAAGAGAGACTGTGAGAGAGTGAAGAGGAAGTTGCAGCAAATGTGTTGCAGGTTGTATCCCTTCATTTGTTGGATGGTATAATAATAAGGACTAGCAATTTATGTGTGGGCATAGCCAATCTTGGGTGAACCATGTTATATTGGTGTATCTCTTGTATTGTGTTTATGTGTTTTATATTTTCATCTTGTTTATTGTTATTTCTCTACGGTCCTGTTTTTCTAAAAATCGGTATCAGAGCCAAAGGTCTATTTGGCATATAAACTCACAGGAAAAAAGGGTTCTTGGTTCGAGTGGGAGAAATGGTAGAAGAAGGAAAGTTTAAGGTCGAGAAATTTAACGGCCAAAACTACCATTTATGGAATATACAAATGGAGGACTATCTATATCAAAAGGATCTATTCCTACTCTTGGGAGGAAAAGCAAAAACGTTGGCGACGATGAAGGACGAAGAATGGGATGTTCTCAATTGAAAGGCACTAGGAACAATACGGCTATGCTTGGCTTCATTGATGGCTTTCAATATCTCAAAAGAAAATACAACGGAGGCTGTGATGAGTGAATTGGGTAAAATGTATGAAAAAACCTCAAGTTCCAACAAGCATTTTTCTAATGAAGCGTTTATTTAATATGAAGATGTCAGAAGGTGGATCTGTTGTTGATCATTTAAACGAATTTAATATGATTACAAATCAGGTAAGTTCTATAAATGTGAACTTTGATAATGAGGTTATGGATCTTCTAATATTGTGCTCATTTCCAGAAAGATGGAATGGCTTGGTCATGGCTTTAAGTAACTTTGTCTCTGGTTCAAATAATTTGAAATTGGGTGATGTTGTTGGAGTTATTCTTAGTGACAAAATGCAAAGGAAAAGCATAGGTGAGACATCAGGTAATGCGTTGACCATGGAAAGCAAGGGACGATAAAGGGAGAGAGGAAACAGACCAAGTAATCGCAACAAGTCTAGGAAGGAACGATCCAAGTCCATAATAGAAAAGATATAGTGTTGGAATTGTGGAAAGAAAGGACATATGAAGAAAGATTGCAAATATCTAAAGAAGAAAGAATATGGACTGCAGTAGACTATTCAAGAAGCAAATGTAGCAGGTGATGTGTTACAAGATGCTTTGATTCTTGCATTAGATAGTACTAGTGATTACTGGGTAGTAGATTTAGGGGCTTCATGTCATGCTACACCCCATAATAAATTTTTGTATGATTATGTTCAAGGTGATTTTGGACATGTTTTATTGGGTTATGATGAACATGTAAAATTGTTGGAATGGGTAAGGTACAGATAAAGTTAAAGAATTGAGGTGAATTGTTTCTAAAATATGTAAGGCATATTCCTGCTATGAAAAGAAATATGATCTCAATAGGTAGGTTGGGAGATGGTGGTTTTTTTATCTACATTTGGAGAAATGTGGTGGAAGATCACTAAAGGATCGATGGTGATAGCAAAAGGAGATAGGATAGGTACGTTGTATTTATGTCCTCATAATATTGATTGTTCTGTCTCTTTAGCTTCCACAGGAACAAATACAGCATTGTGGAATCATCGGCTTGTCCACATGAGTTAGAAGGGGATGCAGATTCTCAACTCAAATAAGTTGTTACCAGATTTGAAGTAGGCAAGTTTGGAATTTTATGAGAACTGTGTTTGTGTAAAACAAAAGAGAGTCATATTTCTCAGGGTTGGGAGACAAAAGAAGAGTGAAAAGTTAGAGCTTTTGCATACATATGTATGGGACCGGATTAGGTACAATCTCTTGGTGGCTCTCATTTTTATGTTAATTTTATTGATGATGCAACTAGAAAAACTTGGGTTTATTGCATTAGACAGAAATCTGATGTGTTTTATACTTTTACGAATTGGAAATATTTGGTTGAGAATGAGACAGGAAAAAGGTTGAAGTGTCTTAGATATGATAATGGAGGTAAATACTACATCTAGGAGTTTGATAGTTATTGTTCGTAGCATGGGATTGGTAAAGAGAAGACAGTCTCAGGAACACCACAAGAAAATGGTGTGTCAGAAAGAATGAATAGGACAATCATGGAGCGTGCAAGGTGTACGAGATTGCATGTATGGTTTCCCTTACAGTTTTGGGCAGATGTTGTACATACTACTATTTAATTAATAAACAAAGGGCCTTCAAGTGATTTGGATGGTGATAATCCAGAGGAGGAATGGAAAGATAAAAAGGTAAACTACTTATTTCTGAGAACTTTTGGTTGTGAACCATTTGTCCATATTGATAAAGAAAATAGAACAAAACTTGAGTCTAAATCCAAGAAATGTACCTTTATTGGATACGAGGTTGATGATTTTGGTTATCGCTTATGGGATTATGAAAATAAAAAAAATCATTAGGAGTAGAGATGTGGCATTCACTGAAAATGCCATGTATAAAGAACAGTTGCAGGGAATGAAACAGGAAAAGAAAAACACAAAGTACACAATGCTTGATGAAATCAAAGAAAATGAAGTTCCAAAGGTGTCGTAAAATCAAGAACAGTAGCAGGCACCTCAAACTCTTGCAAGTGTTAGAATATCTACCAGGTCAAGTAGACCCCCTCAACGATACTCTCCTTCAATGTAATATTTATTGATGACTGACTCTGGTGAACTAGAATGTTATGAAGAAGCAATGTAGGTGGAAACTAGAAAAAAGTGGTAGCAAGGCATGAATGAGGAGATGGACTCATTGGTAAGAAACCAAAATTGGGATTTGGTTCAGTTTCCAACAGGTAAAAGGGAATTGCAGAATAAATGGGTTTAGAGGTTGAAGGAAGAAGATGGAAGAAAGAAGCGGTACAAGGCTATACTTGTTGTAAAGGGGTTTGTACAAAAGAAAGGTATAGATTTTGATGAAATATTTTCCCCTAATGTTAAAATAAATTCAATTAGAGCTATTTTAGCAAGAGTACCATTCAACCAGAGTGCCATTCATCTTGCAAAGAAATCATCCTTACATTCTAAGACTAAACATATATAGCTCAAGTACCATTTCATAGAGTATGTTCTAGAAGATGAATTGTTGAAGATGGGAAAGATACACACTAGCCAGAATCCTATAGACATATTGACAAAGGTAGTAACCAGAGAGAAATTGAGTTCTTGTTCAGTTTCAGTTGGCCTTCAAGCATGAAGGTGAAGATGAGAAATTTTTCAGGTCCAAGGTTCAGAGCATATTCCAGCAGATGCAGTAGCAGTGGAGCTATTGTGATCAGTTTCCAAGTGGGATATTGTTGGTTGTGGAGCCTAATCTTCCTTATTCATAGGTTGTATTTTAGTTGTTTCTGGATCCCATCCCATGATGGGGGAGTTTGGGGGGGATTTCCCCCCTATTTCGAAAAAAATTCCTTGTAAAATGTTGTAATTTCATAGCCATGACTTGGTCAATAATGTGTGATTTACGGGCCCATGGTATTGGTTGTTCCATAGTATTTTCCCATAGTAATCCCTCTTTAAAAGGAAGACATTGTAATACGGCTGTGTATTGTAATATTGTAAATATATCTATGACTATGTAAGAGAGACTGTAAGAGAATGAAGAGGAAGTTGCAGCAGATGTGTTGCAGGTTGTATCCCTTCATTTGTTGGATGTCATAATAATAAGAACTGAAAATTTCTGTGTGGACGTATCCCATCTTGGGTGAACCATGTTATATTGATGTCTCTTTTATATTGTGTTTATGTGTTTTATATTTGCAACTTGTTTATTATTATTGCTATGTGATCCTTTTTTTCTAATAGTATCCACAATTTTTTTTGTTTTTCATCATGTATGGGACCTACATATTACACTTTAGTAGACGATGTAGTCTACATTATCCTTGAGTGATCACAACACACTAAAACTGGGAAATGACAGATAGCAAGGATCACATCATTTAGAAATCATTAGAGTTGGTATGATATACACATCTTTCTCAATCTCTCTTTCCAATATGTACCTTATCATAGGCCCTTCTTCTTGCGTGGCATAGTCTTGTACTAGTACATTATATGCATTAACATCACCTTTGGTGAACTTAATGGGATATTCTTATAGCATGAGAGAATTTTTTGTAGACAATATTTGCACTCGATAGTTATCCTTTATAGAGCTTGATGTCCATTTCATGATGATCACTAGATATTTTTAGTCATAACTACATACTCATTAGGTTGTTACCTACTTGTAATGTGAAAAAATCCTTAACTAGGATATAAAACTATTTATATATAATATATAAGGTAATGCCACACACACACACACACACACACACATATATTAATAACCATTATCCATACCAATATTTAGTTCCAAACCAATGTTTTTTACTCATATCCACTATACGTCTCTCAAGTTATGCCTCACTAGTCAAATGGAAAAGAAATTTGTTGGTTATATGTTGCTTAAACATCATTACTATAGAATACATGTCAACCATAATTAATAGACATCAAAATTAGACTCCTTACACATCGGTTAGACATTAGCTAAGAGACGATTTTTATTTTTTTATTTTTTCAATTATGTGGCTTGATTTTGAATTTTGTCAACTATACATTGACAAAACATTACTCTACTTTAAGTATTGAAAATATACTCCCTTTATTGTCTCTTAAGTGACATTCAAAAAGTGATTTGTTGACACTAAGTCATTATTGATGTGTAGTTGATAAGAGTAAATTTTTTTATTGATGTTTGACTAACATTACAAACATCAAACAAGCATTGAATTTTGTCATCAAATGTAGTGGTGAGTCATACACAAATCCACCCTTCTAGTTCTATCTTGTTCAATAATAAATTTAAAGAAGAGTTGTTTCAAAGAACTTGAAACACCCCACCAGTCGGTAATGTTTAAACTTTTGTAGCAAGTAGACCATTTCTAATCCCTCCCTCTCAATAGTGGTATAGTTGCATCCTTAATGATGTATATTTTTGTGTCTGAGGTAAACCATTTGGTCTATTTTTCCTTCTACATGTTACGTTAAGATGGCTCCTAATGCAATGCCATATGTGTCAGCATGTATATGAAATTCAATTTTTCAGTTTGGTAATACAAGAATAGGGGCACTTACTAGATTTTGCTTTAGCAGGTCCAAGGACTTCTAGCATTATTCATCCGAATGAAATTTTTTTATATTCTTGATCCATTGTTCCATAAGGGCTATAATGGATGTGCACCTTTTTATGAACCTATGGTAGTATTCGATATGGTTCAATGTTGACTGCAAGGAGTGGATGTTGGTTAGGGATTCAATATTTAAAACTCATGCAATATTTGTCGGGTCTACCAACACAACATATTTACACACTACATGGCCCAAGAGAATTTCAAAAAGTGTGAAAAATATTCCCTTATTCAAGTTAATTGATATTTATAGCAATTGGAACCTTTGGAACATTAGCGTAAAAATGGGCACATGGTCCTTCAGTGAACTATACACCTTCCAATTATCCAGGTATACTTGTAGAAATTTATAAATGTAATACAAGGATCGTGAGATTACTATCCTAAATAATTAAACCAATTCATTCTTAAGCTCAAACAACATTACATTATATGCATAGGAATCTCATTCAGTTGTGAAGCTAGTCTTCTTCGTGTTTGCTTTTGTTATGCACAACTAGTCATAGCATGAGAATTCATTTATGAAGGAGTATGCTTCATTTCCTACAACTTGGTCAAGTACTTCATCATTGTATGGTATGGGATATGGGTCATGAGAATAAGATGCATTAAAATCTCAAAAGTATACACATACCTAGATGCATGCACTTGCTTTCATGTCTTAGATCACTATCAAGCTAATCCAATTTGACTCTTCTATAGAAAATATCAACATTGTTTCCAACATCTTTTAAATCTCCTCCTTCAATAATTCTTTTATTCTATGATTCAACATATATGAACATAGTTACTAGCTTGGCAAGGATGGAGAACTCAAAACTAGAAATTTAGCTCTAAAACCCCATATTTTTGGGTCAAAAACATAAAAATCAACATTTAGATGAGAAAGTTGTGCTACTGATCTCATGATTTTTTTAAAGTCAAAATTACAAATTATTTCTACCATGACCATAATTCATCATAAAGTTGCAAACCAGATCCTTAAAACTAACCCTTGAATTGAAAAGGGGAGACCCAATATGACCTAATTTTTTTGGAGTTAAAATCAAAACTTGTTCGAAATGATGGCCTTGATAAACAGTGCAAGCATTTTGGAGAAAATCCTTAAAATTGAATTGTGAAGCGAAAGGGGGTGCTACTACCAGTAACACCTTGTTTAATTCAGGTTAATATTTTAGAACTTGGTCCCCCCCAAAAAACTAAAAGTATTTGGAGGGGGTGATTCCTAGAATCGACGTTTGCCCAAAAAAACAATTTAATAAAAATAAAAAGGGTTTCCAAAAATGAAAATATTTTTGTATTATTAAAACGAAATTATTTAAAAACTTAAATGAAATATATATATATATATATATATATATATATATATTAGTGGGAGGGGAAAGGAGGGGAGCAGAAGGGGATAAGTGGGATGATTATAGGAATCTAATGCCAGCCCATCTTTCATCGTGTCCCGCGGGTTTAAATAAATAAATTAAGGAGGGGCGGGAGGGGGGAGGTGCTTGGGTGGGTTGGGAGATTCTAAGAATCCAACTACACCGTACCCCTTCAACCCACTCACCCTCCCTGAAACCCCACTATCCCCCTATAGGTGCCACTACACTCAACATGTCATACAAAGGGCGAGTAGAGGGGGAGGGTGATAGAGGGGTGGCGATAGGGGGAGGAGATGTAGGGATTGTTCCTAGAATATCCCACCCCCATCCAACCCCACTAGTGACACTTGCATGGGGTGATAGGAGGGGTTGGGGAGGAGGAGCAAAGAGGAAATGAATTTTGGAGGGTTGTAGGAGAGGATAGGGAGGGTGATAAAGGGGGGGGGGGAGAAACAACATTCATTTCCACAATCTTTACAGCCCACACCCCACTAGAAATACTTATAAGGATTTTTGGGAGGTCAAGTGGGGAAGTGGGGGTTGTGATTCTTAGAATCTCCACTCCTATATATATATATATTGTGTTTAAAAAAATTTGGGGAAACAAATTCCAAGAATCACCTCTTCCAAATATGTTTTATTTTCTCTTTCTTTTCTTTTTTTAAATATTCATTGTGTGGGTCCTTTTTTCTCCAATTTTTTTATTCTTTTATTTTAAGATTGAAACAAAAAAATGTTGCATCTATAGACCGACCCTTCAATTCATAGGTTGATTTTGAGGTTTTGGTTCACAGCAATGCTAGTAATAATCTCAAACAATTTCTAAAATTTTAACCCCAAAGAAATGGGGTGCTACTAGTAGTACTAGATTTCAATGTGGGGGTCAATTTTAGTCTTTTTTCCAAAATGATACTTGTTGTAAAGGAAAAAATCTCAAACAAGTTGTAGTTTTAACCTTGAAGAAAAAGAGCTTGATACTGGGAGCACTGCCTTTCAATTTGACGGTCAATTTTAAGTGTTTTTTTCCCATATTTATGGAGAATTAAGGCCATAGTAGAAGATAGTTGTAATTATAACCTTGAAAAAAGAGTGTTGTAGGTAGAAACACCTTTTAGTTCAGGGGTAAAAGCAACTACTAAATGGGACCTCTAAAAAAT
Source organism: Larix kaempferi (assembly GCA_027924585.1). Classification (NCBI taxonomy): domain Eukaryota; kingdom Viridiplantae; phylum Streptophyta; class Pinopsida; order Pinales; family Pinaceae; genus Larix; species Larix kaempferi. The sequence goes on along the minus strand of BSBM01000767.1, from coordinate 15,976,374 downwards.
GAGAACTCTAAATAGTTTTATTCAAGTTGGTAACTATGTGTACAATTGTTTCCTAATGAATCATGCATTTAGTTTCATCTCTATCTTCATTTTTATGAATTCTCCCTTTATAAGATCCTTCACCCCTATGAAATTTTGAGGGAAAAGATTGTTATGCTCACACAATAATGCCTAAAATTTGGATATTGTTGTGTTTTCCCAATAGTATCTGATGGAGTTCAACTATGGCTTCTCCTTAGCACCAATGTTAACTTAATTTTTCTTGATATTCTCAATATATTTTCCTTATAAGGTCTTCCTATTTATTTTAATAACCTTTATACCATAAAATATTATAAGGAAAGGCCTGATAACGTTTCTAGGTCATCTTCCTCCTTTAGTTCTTTAGTAATCTTGGTGCAACATTTGAATGCTAGTTGTTCACCCATCCATTTACACCTTGGATTTTCTTTGTCTAGTTGTAGTTATATGTATTATAGATGTATTTTGAAGTTTGTCTCTCTGTGTCAAATAGTATTTGTCTCTCTGTGTCAAATAGTATGGAATTTATGGTATTCAAAATATATGTAATTCCAAAAGTTATATCTACATAGGATAAGGTTGCACAAAATGATCCCTTTAAGATTTCCTAGTGGCGTGTCTTGATTTGGGTCTCCTCATGTAAGTACCAAGCCTTAGGATGGACCCCAAGGAATGTATGAATTTATTTACCAATAGATTCCTGGGGAATGCTTCCTAAGTCCACCTTTGAATTCGTACTCCATTTATTGGACTATATATGTTTCCCTTCATATGTACCTCGGAACTCCATGGGGTCCCCTAAGGTTCTTCAAATGTCAGTCACCTAATACTCAGGTGGTGAGTGTGAACCAATAAAAAATCTAGAATAAACTTTCTCCAATGTATCTAAACATTTGTTATGAGTACCCAACCACCAAGAGGAAGTAGATATCAATGTCATGTCCAAAGATGAGCTCATTTTAACTCTAGGCATGGAATGGCTAAGGTATCCCATGAAGTATTCAATGTCATCAATTATATTAAAATAGGTAGGTTTAACATATTTTCCCCAATCTAAAAAACAAACCATATTATGGAACATTGGTGAGAAGAGAAATCATGGTTGCTCTCTTGTAAATATCGGAATTCCTCTTGAGTATTAGAGTCACTAGAGTAGGTAGTCCTCTAACTAATGGCCCCATTAGTAGTTCGGTTGATGTAGTCACCCCGCATACCTAAAGTTAGATTATATAGTTTATTCGAGGAATCATTTTCCATCACATTATCCATGGGTTTATCGTATCACATTCTCCATTTATTGCATCTATGGGTTTCTTTACCCTAGTCTCATCATCTTTGAATGACATCTCTCGCATATTGATTTTTATTATTGCATTATTTTTTTCCATTATAATCCCAATAATTCCATGTAAGTATCCTTCTCTTCTACAATTTTGATAACCTCATAATCAACCATGATCTTCACCTCACTTAATTTTACTTGGATATCCTCTAGGGCATAGTTGATAGGGTAGTTTTGGTACTAGTTTTCAAGCTACAAGTTAATTGGAGAAAATACTAGATAGGACTTACCCATCATCTCCTAAAATTCCTTGGGTAGGATGTTCACATCAGATTCCATATCCAACAAGACATTGTGTACATCATAAACATGGGTTCTAACATCCATCTTGAATTATCAATCAATCTTGGTCTTCTTCTTATGGCAGCCAATCCATTCGACATTCCTTTCAGGTTGAGGGGCATAGATGGTTTGTTTGACTTATGTTCTAGTCAGCCTAACTATCACTATTCACAACTTTTTCATTTCCTCTCCATAATCCAAGATTCTCATAAACAAGTCGAATAACTCTTGAATCAATTATTATGAATTAAATTCTTCCCCAGTCTCTTTTATGTTACCTGTAGTTTTCCCTCCTTATATACTCAAGGGGTTCTAGGAAGTTTAACTACTATTAGTTGTATATTCAATGGTAGTTATTACTTCGTTTAGTGCTTCTAGAGATTCTATATAGTACACTTTTTTCCTAGTCGCTTTAGAGCCTAGCTTTATAGGGTCTACCTTCCTAATTGGTGGGATCTCTAGTTGTGCATCATCTATCATGAACTGCATCCCACTACATGTCACCACAAAACCCTTGCATCCCCTAGTTTTTGTTGGTGTCGGGATCTAATATTATGATATTTGAAATTTTGTATCGTGCTTTGGTCTCCCATTTGGTTGTCGAGTCAGGGTAATATTCTATGGAAACCTCCCATGCTAAGTGTCACGTCCCCTCCCATCCTACCAGCTAGGTGGAGAGGATCGTGAGGTTAAACCGGGCATCTAGCCCCATAAATCAGTAATTAAACATTCGGTTTGAGAAGAAGATGAACATATGCAATTGCATAAACATTTGAATACACAGTGGAAGTAAATTCGTTTGACACATCCATCATACATTCAAGATATTCATCAATTAACAATTGAGAGATAGCATAAGAGAATACTTATCTTAATGAAGCAGTCCCAAACAACCAGCTACGCTTCTGCAACGTTCCACCCAACCATAGGCCAGTGTGCTCTTCAATTTCTCAGCACCACTGCCACCCCCGAGCTGGGCATGATCTCCACAAGGAGCTAGGGAACAACAGGGTCTCACATAGCCATAGATACGCCAGAATCAGCTATACCAACCAGCAGTTGGGTTTCTAACAGTTCCAGGAAAACGTGGGCAACCAAAACGAAAAGGAGAAATGGGAAATCAACCCCAGGAGAGCAGATTCGTTTTCAGAAGAATACTCATGGGCATTTCGTGGGCAAAAACGGCCTCCATAACCCCAAAATCGTGGCTCTCTTCTCCCCAGCCAATGAGCTAACCAAAAACGAGTCTATGGGCATGGAAAAAAAACAGGAAATGGTGAAAACCGTGAAGGATAGAACCCCCACAGGCTCAGACTGCGTGAGAGAGTGAATGCCATGGGTGAAGAATGGCTTTTGGGCCAATTTCGTGGGGGTTTTCTTGCCCCACAAGCAAAACACGATTTTCCAAGTTGATGGGTTTCCCATGCACGAAAATTGACAGCCATACCTCTCCCATCCCAAGGCATTTATTGTCTCAACCAATTCTTGGAAGGATTAAATGATTGGGTGCATGAGACCAAATGGGTAGTTGAGAGTTCATGGGTTTCCTCAATGAAATGGCTTAACACCATGGCTCAAGAGTTTGGTTATTTTTCCCTCCCTATTCCTTGTAAAGATCATGCCCCCATCTCTTTGTTGCATTGTGTAGCTGATTGTGGGTTTTTCATTAAAATTGCATATTTACATGATGTCCGATTTTACATTGTGCACCCCTAGCACAAGAAATCTATGCATCTACTCTAATTGCCGATTCATAAAACGACAAATCAATGGCGGGGACTTGGCCTTGAGCTCCTCACCATGATTAAGTTACAATATTTACATCATTTACGATTTAATGCAAAAAGGGGGTCCAAATGGGGACGTGACACTAAGGAAAATCTTAAGATATATGTCCAATCTCATTGAAGTTATAGAATCTACCAAGGCTTGTTTCTTCCATTCCTTCCTCCTCAATAGCCTCCTTCATATCCACATATGTAGTGTCCTCCATATTTTCCTTGTCCAGCTCCCTTAGTCTCACATATCGTCTACTCCTTGACCTAGGATGAAATCGTTTCAAACCACACAGCTATAGGCCGCAAGACATGACAATTCTAAGTAGTATGCATGTATTCCCTAAAAAATGTTTCATACCATAAAAGTTACCATATAATGATATATTTTTGACACACTAAGTAATGTGATAGTGTATGCCAACACTTTTTGTATATTTCATAGTATTCTTCCACCATGTTACTGGTAAATGTGTAGGTGGTAGTGATGTTTGGTTAGGGCCTACTATCCTATCCTTCAACATTGGATAGTTGGTTTCTAAATTTTCTTTCTTTTCATACAATGCACCACAATTTCCATAGCCTGCCATTGTTTGACTCATTTCTTGAATTTGTTGCATCAATATTGTGATATGGGATTGAAATTGGGAAAGTTTAGTTGGGGCTCAAGTGAAAGGAATAAATGTGGTAGTTATTCTTATCGTTCTAGGGTATCCATTCATTGATTCAAATTTAATTTCTCGATCCAAGGTGTACCACTATGTATTCCATTGTTGCTACACTAGGGATACATTGTTGAGCACCAATAACCCTTGAATAAACCAGTCCTTGTACTGGGTTTCATGTTTGGGGTACATGATCCCATTGATCAAATCATGAAACCTATGATAATACTCCCAAGAAATTTCTCCCAACCATTGTGATATTGTATTTAGCTCAATACAACTATAGTGCTTTGAATTTAGTCTATGTAACTTCACTACACAGATTTCTTTGCATTTCCATCATTGTTCCATGTGTACACAAAGGGTAGGTATACACAAATTTCATATACCACTAAAGGGATCTTCTGCTCATAGTGGTTTAGAATTCTACTAGATTGGACTCTAAGGTGATGTCCCCTTTGGATGTCCAAATAATTTTACACACATTAGAGCAAATTTGGGGTCTAAAATGGACCTTATAAGAATATGAGCAACCTCGTAAGAAAACGAGCCACCTCATAAGAAAAAGAACCATTGAATTCAAGAACCAATAAAATTTTAAGAAAAGATTCAACCATAATGGTTGGCATGGCATATTTGACATAAAATAATAGTTAAAATAATAAAATAATATTTATGAATTTTGGAGGAAAAGAGAAAAAACTACATTTTTGTCTTCCTATTTTCAACATATCTTCCTGTCGTTTTACTCAAATTTCGAGCGTGAACACTCGTTGGATGCGGAATTTAATTCCACTTCCAACAAGTATCCATGCTGCATAATTTTTAGGTATCCCACCCCACAAAAAATAAGAAATACCAATGAGTTCTCCCACATGAAATTGAGTAAAATAACAGGGAGATATGTTGAATATACGAAGAAAAAAGGTAGTTTTTTTCTCTTTTCCTCCAAAATTCATAAATATTTTATTATTTCCCTTAGGAGGCCCATTTTAGACCTCAAACGTTTTCTAATGAAAACAAGTATTGTTGGGCATTGTTGTTGCCTTTTCCAAATAACTTTGAAAGGTTCATCATTGAGCTATCACTCAATATGGTCATACTATCTAATGGAATACCAATAAAAAAAACCTTATGGAAATCATTAGATGATTTCTATCTTTACTCCTACTCCTTTAGGGTTATGACTACTCTTGTACTTACACTATTCCCTCTAATGTTTCCTCTATTAATATTATCTCTTCTCTCACAATTAGAAGATGTTGGTAAACTAGAAATGGAACATAAGCTTAGGATTACCTCTATATTTTCCAAGTGCAAATGGGGTGGTGACTATTTTGGTATGCCTTAAATGTTGAAGGGTTGTACCATGTCCATATTTGTATTTCTTCAACTTCAAGTAGCCTCATTACATGATTGTGCACTTCCTCTACTTGTGGCTTGGCAATCATGGTCTTCGTAGTGGTGAGGTTGTTAATTTCTCCTAGCACAACCTATTGTTGCACTATCTCTTGCTCCTATAACTAAATATCCTAAAAATATATATATATATAATTTCAATCACTATTCCTTTAAATTTATTGATTTGTTGGAGTATTTAAAAACCCATCCATGTCATTTAACACTTAGCTAGCATTAATTAGTCATTTTTTATTAATTACTAGGTGTTAGACTAGGTAGTTGGCCAAATTACCCATTGTGTGGACCACAAGTCTCCTTTGTGTGGACCACAAGCATCCTAGAGTCACTTGGGAACATTTATGAGATTCTAGATAAGATCTGATCTGATTCTAGAATATTTTATCCAATCTGGAATAGAAAGGCGCCTTACTGCTATTTACTGATTTTTACTATTTTTTGGTAAAAGGTGAAAGCTAGTTTACTAGTCTTAGCTTTTTTTTGGCCAACGCATCCTCCATGATGTTTCCTCCTTCCAAATTCTGGATTTAGGATGATTTTCCATCATACATCACCATCTGATCATTGCTTCACCAATTCATGAGCTTTAGAGGTTGGAAAGCACTCTTTCCACCTAGGGGTGTTTTTCATAGAATTAGTAAGCCTACTTTTGTGAGGAATTTAGAATGGAATATTTAGCCTTCAGATCTATGATGTAATTATATATATTTTCATCCATTTCATTTCCCAAGTTTGGATTATGTAAATTTATTCAATATAGATATTCAGTTTGCATCATATACTTGACTGATTTGTGTGTTCTTTGACTAGTTTTGTGAGATAATTTGTGAGAGTTTTCAATTGTTTGGAAATATCTTGGTGTGAAAAATAATTTCACATGGTATCAGATCTATCAAGATATTATTTTCTCCTTCTATTGTCTTGTAGGATCCAACCATTATCAAAGAGGGCGCTTTCAGTCATCCAAAGGGCACATTCATTCACCCAGGGGGCGCAACTAGGCATCTAGGGGCGCACCCAAACCACTCCAAAAGAGATTTCAGAGCTATCATGGATCAATCACATCAGATCGTCCTCACTCCATTCAATTATTTTGACTGGAAGGCGCAAATGGAGATCTTGTTGATGAGCAATGCCTCTACAAAGTGACTATCGTAACTGAAGCTGAGCCTACCTTAGCAATTGGGAAGGAAAAGTGGCACAGCAGAAGAGATGAATCCTATGGTCTCTTGTGTCTCATAACATCCAGTGATCTTCTATTCCATCTAGATGGTATTACCACTCCAAGTGAAGTTTGGGAGAAGCTCCACGACTTGTTTGGTAAGACAGATGAATTGAGAGGCCACCAACTGGATAATGAACTAGTTTCACTAAGTCCAAATAATTTCAAGAACTTTCAAGACTTCTTATCAAAGTTCAAGTCACATGTTATTCAATTGAGGCAATGTGGAATTGATAAAAATAATGAGCAATTGATATTGGCCATCCTCTCCAAGCTTGGCCCAGATTACTCAGTCTTTGTTTCAACCTTTCATGCTACAAGAAAGGAAGTTCAAAACTAGAAGAGTCCTACTCTGTCAGAATTCATGGAATCTCTTACACAAGAACAAGACAAGTTGGTATTGATGGGAGCAATAAAAAATCCATCAAAATATCATTGTTTGGATGCTGGAGATTCAAGGATTTCGAAAGGCAAGAAGAAGGGAAATTTCAAGAAGCCCACTGATCAGAATAAAGACAAACAGAAAGTTCATGAAGACTCCTCAAATTTAAAAAAGAATCCAAATAAGAAGAAAGATAAGGCTAAGTGCACCTATTGTAATATGGGCTTTCATCTTGAGAGCTCTCGCATGAAGAAGACCATTGATAGAATGTCTCAACTCTTTGAGAAAGAAAATATCCCTCTTCCTGAGAGCATAAGACGAAAGGAAGGAGGACATAATTCTGAAGACAAGGAGCAAGCGCATGCTTTGATGGCAAGCACATCCAATCCTACCTCTTTCATTATAGATTCTGGAGCTTCAAGGAATATGGTGTCTACAAGAGAGATATTTTCCTCTCTTGATTCTTCTAGTGGTCCAACCATTGTGTTGGGTGATGATTCTGAAACTTCTTGCAAAGGTAAAGGAAGTATTGATCTAGATTTTGGTTCATTCACTAATTTATTGTGTGTTCCAGGGCTTGCTGCAAACCTCTTGTCATTTTACCAGATGACTCACACTAGGTCTCCCAAAAGGGTTATCTTCACACCTAATGATGTTGAAATCTTTCAAATGTCAACAAGTCGAATTGTTTCCTTAGGTACTACTGACCATAGCTCAAAAATTTATAGATTCTCTCATTTTGTGCCTTTCCCATCACCTTCTACTCTACTTACTCATGCCAATGAATCAAGCAAGTTGTGGCATGAGAGATTTGGTCACCTAAATTACAAATATATATCTCAAATCCATGAGAAGGATATGGTCATAGGGATTCCCAATATCAATTTTTCTAAAGGAGTCTTTCAAAGTTGCATCCTAAGAAAGCACTCTGAGCATAAGTTTGAAAGATCCAAAACTAAGCAAACCTCAACACCCCTTGAGCTTATCCACGGTGACATATCAGGTCCATTCCCCCATGATTATTTGAACCATTGAAAGTACATCCTAAACTTCATAGATGAATTTTCCAGATATTGTTGGATCTTCTTCCTCAAGTTAAAGTCAAAAGTGTTCAATTTGTTCAAGCTCTTCAAAGCCTTAGTTGAGAACTAGTCTGGTAGACATATCAAGATTCTTAGATTTGATAATGGTGGGGAATATATCAAATCTGATTTCCAACAATTTTTTGCCTCTTCTAGAATACAGATGCAACACATTGTTCCCTACACACCTAAGCAAAATGGTGTTGCTGAGAGGAAGAACAGATCTCTCAAACAGATGGCCACATGCATGCTTGAGGCCAAGTCCTTGTCTCGAAGACTTTGGGATGAAGCAATAAATTGTGCATATTACATACAAAATAGAGTGCCTCATAGAGAATTAAAAGGAAACACTCCTTTTGAAGCTTGGACTGGTCACAAACCTGATGTTTCTCATTTCAATATTTTTGGCTCAGAGGCTTGGGCTAGAATTCCACTTGAGAAGAGGAGGGCCATGCAGACCCAAATGAAACCATGTATTTTTGTTGTCTATTAAGAATAATACAAGGGCTATAATTTTTTGATCATTCCCTCTCAAAAATACTTCATTGAGAGGAGTGTCCAATTTGAAGAAGAGCCCTTGCAATCTGTTGAAATTGGAGAACCATCTACACCACCACATGAGAGTGTAAGTGATGCTCCTCTTGAATTTTATGATTCTGATATTTCTGATGATGAATACCATCTTATTTCATATCCAATTTCACATACAAGTCCTAAGTGGGCTTTTAAGCCTCTTCAAGCAGTTGGTGAACTTGTGGGAAATCCTCAGGATCCTAGGAGGACTAAATCACAATTTAAGAGTGCTCTCAATGTGAATGATCCTTATCTATCTGAGAAATATTTTTTGATGGTTGATTCTGATACTCAGAAATATGAGGAATCCTCACATGACCCAAGATGGAAGGCTTCCATGGATGAGGATTTTCATTCACTACAAAAGAATGAGACATGAGAGATAGTCAAGCTCCCCCAAGGCAGAAAATTGGTAAGGTGTAAGTGGATCTTCAAGACCAAATTTGCAACTAATGGTGTAGATGTGAAATATAAGGCAAGGATTTTGGAAAATGGATTCTCCCAATTCCATGGCCTTGAATACAATGAGACTTTTGCACCAATTGCACAAAAGGATTCGATAAGACTAGTTCTGGCAATTTTTGCATCCAAGCGCTGGGAAGTGCATCAAATGGATGTCAAGAGTGCATTCCTCCATGGGGATCTTAAGGAGTAAATATATATGCAGAATCCATAAGGGTATACATCAGATCCTAACCTTTTTTGCAGGTTGATGAAGTCGTTATATGGGCTTAAGCAAGCCCCTAGGGCTTGGTATGCCAAAATGAACAACTTCCTCTTGTCATAATCTTTTGCTAGATGCAAGTCTGATCCAAATGTTTACATGAAGCTGATTGATGACTCCATATTGATTAATGTGTTATATGTTGATGACCTACTAATTACAGGTATCTCTACTGATCAAATAACTTCATTAAAGACCTCCTTGCATCATGCTTTTTCCATGTCTGACTTGGGAATTCTTAAGCAATTTTTGAGGCTTGAGATTTCTCAATCAAATTTTGGAACCAAGGTATCTCAGTACAAATATGCTTCAGAAATTCTAAAGAAGTTCAATATGGATGATTTCAAGCCTTCAAAGACTCCCTTCCTTTTAGGAGTCAGAATTGAAGAAGCAGATTCTACACCTTTGGCGGACAACACCCTATATAGGTAGCTAGTTGGCATCTTGTTATACTTGACTCATACTCGACCTGATATTGATTATGCTTTGAGTGTGGCCTCAAGATACATGGAGAAGCCACATGAGCTTCATTGGAGGGATGCAAAAATAATCTTTGATTATGTGCAAGGAACCAAGTCTGATAGGATTCACTATGTTGCAGAATCTAGCCTAGATTTTCTTCGCTTTACTGACTCAAATTGGGCTGGTGATAGCCTAGATCGAAAGTCCACTTATGGATTTTTTTTCATGCTTGAAGGAGGTCCTATTTTCTGGTCAAGTAAGAAACAAAGTGCAATTGCACTATCTTCAGCAGAGTCCGAGTATAGAGGAGCAGTGGATGCTGCAACTGAGTGTGTGTGGTTGCAGGGTATTCTTTCAGAGTTTGGCATTTCCTTAATTAGCACTCCCACAATCATCTTTTGTGACAATCAGAGTGCTGTAAGGGTCTCAAGTGATCCATTACAGAGAAAAATAACGAAGCATATAGACATCCATATGCATTACATCAAGATCTTAGTGCATGATTACATCATTGATCTGCAATATTTCCCATCAGCTGATAAAATTGCAGACATCTTCACCAAAGCTTTTACTAAGAAGACTAGGAGCCATTTGAGATCTTTGCTTGGGATGGTAGAACATGTGGTGGAGTGAAGGATTGATTAGCAATATTTCAATTTTGTTCATGTCCATGCTTGAAGGGAGGTTTTTCCCATGAGGTTTTCCTTCTTTCCTTTTTTTGTGGACAAGGCAGTATATTAAAGGGTGACCATGCCAAGTTGTTGGGAACTACTTATTTCTGATATTTAGCACATAAATTCAGGATTAAGGGGGGATGTTGGAGTATTTAAAAACCCATCAATGTCATTTAACACTTAGCTAGCATTAATTAGTCATTTTGTATTAATTCATAGGTGTTAGACTAGGTAGTTGGCTAAATTACCCATTGTGTGGACCACAAGTCTCCTTTGTGTGGACCAAGAGCATCCTAGAGTCACTTGGGAGCATTTATGAGATTCTGGATAAGATATGATCTGATTTTGGAATATTTTATCCAATTCTGGAATAGAAAGGCGCCTTACTGCTTTTTACTAATTTTTAGTACTTTTTGGTAAAAGGTGAAAGATAGTTGCCTAGTCTTAGTTGTTTTTTTTCCAACCCATCCTCCATGGTGTTTCCTCCTTCCAAATTCTAGATTTAGGTTTCTTTTCCATCATACATCACCATCAGATCACTACTTAACCAATTCGTAAGCTTTAGAGGTGACTTGGAAAGCACTCTTTCCACCTAGGGGGCTTTTCATAGAATTAGTAAGCCTTCTTTTGTGAGGATTTAGAATGGTATATTTAGACTTCAGATATTTGATCTAATTATATATATCTGCGGCCATTTCATTTCCCAAGGTTGGCTGATGTAAATTTATTCAATAGAGATATTCAGTTTGCATCATATACTTGGCAAATTTCAGTGTTCTTTGACTAGTTTTGTGAGATAATTTGTGAGAGTTTTCAATTTCTTGGAAAGATATTGGTGTGAACAATAATTTCACATGAGTATCATACTCTCTTCTAATCTTCTCTTTGGACTCCATTCCACAGTTATTGCTTGTTTCTGAAACCATTGGTTGTTATGACCTAAGGAGGGCACATATGGGATTAAATGTATATGATATGACTCAAATGGGGGCATATATTGGGTTAAATGTATATGTAATTATGTTAATGTATATTTCATATTGGACATCATAATGGATGGCCCACATATCCAATGATTGAATAGAGATACATAGGTTATGTAGTCACTATTGAGGAGAACATGTGAATTGGATGCATGTGTAAAGTCCCCTTCCACGGACCCAAATCCTGGAAGGGAATATGCTACCAATCGATGGGGCTGTTCCTAAAAGACTCAACCCATTCAAACTCTTATACAATTAAAATCCATTGTGTGCAAGTGCAACTCAATTGAATATGCACAGCGGAAATAAACAAATCATCCACACACATTTTATATGCATATAGCATATCAATATAAACATCAAATTAGACATTGCAGAAGTAAAATACAGAGACATAGTACACTTATCTTCCTTTCGCAATTGCCCCAAGCAAATAGCTATGTCGCTGCAACATTCCACCCAATCGTAGGCTCTTCGACAGCATATACTGAGTCCGTCCGAAGGCCACCCCCGAGCTGGGCATGATATCTACAAGGAAAAGGGAATTTTAAGCTCATACACAACCAAACAGCCAAATAGTCATTTGGATCTAAGCCAAGCCAGACCATGCTGGGTTTATCAGGCTAAATCTGAACCCTCTTCAATTGTGGATGCTTCCACTCAAGTTCAAGCCAAAACAATGGAAACCCATTTCAACCCCAACAATATCCTACACACAGAAAACTCATAAACTGGGCATGGGTACACATAACAACAAAACCCCAAGTGTTGGGTATGGATGGAAAATGTGTGCAACCCAAAAACGAAGTGGAAAATGGGAAAACAACCCCGGAAGGCAATTTCGTTTTCAAAAAACGTTCATGGGCATTCAAAGAGCAGCAATGGCCTCTATAAACCCCCAAATCGTGCTCTCTCCTTCCCAACAGGTCTGCAACAGTACAAAAATGAGTTCCCAGCAATGATAAAAACGCCCAGTAGGCTTCAACAAAAACGCCCAGCAAGCAAAAACGCCCAGCAAGTTCCAAAAAATGTCCGGCAAGCTCCCAAATGCTCAGCAAGCTTCAAAATAAAACACCCAGCAAGTTCCAAAAACATCCGGCAAGCTCCCAAACGCTTAGCAAGCTTCAAAAAACGTGAGAGAGTGAAGTCTAGTCCTGAATAATGGCTTGGGAAGGCAATTCATGGGTGTTTTCTTGCCCAAGAAGGAAAAACACGATTTTCCATGAGGGTGGCTTTCCCATACTCGAATTTGGACAGCCATACCTCCCCAATCCCCAAGGCATTAACTACTTCACCCAACTTTTGAGAGAAATGAATGATTGGGTGCATAGCCCAAAATGGGTAGTTGAGATTTATGGGTTTTTTCAATGAAATGGATTAACACCATGGGCTCAAGGGTTTGGATAATTTCCCTCCCTATTCCTTGCAATATCATGCCCCCATCGCTTGTTGTATTGCATAGCTAGTTGTGGGCATTTATATTAAGATGCATATTTACAATTCCCATGGTTCACTAGCACATGGGTAGCATAATTTCAAATACTTGCCTCTTCAAGGTCGAGCGTTCACTAGCGGGGCCTTGGCCTTGAGGTCCACGCTAGGAATCATACATAATATGCATACATTATATCCCAAAATATTATAAGGGTCAAAATGGGGACATTACAGCATGAATGTCTTCGGGTATTTGGAGGAGGTTCTCCTATTATTTAAGGAGTTATTTTATAAATTATCTCTCTTATCGCTCTTGGGGTTTTTCACCACATTTACATTTTATATACATGGTGTGTACTTTGATTTATTATGCGATCTAAAGTATTTGTTTCATAACAATTGGCATCAAAGCATAAGGTCCTTAAGTTGCTTATTTCAAAATGAGTCATTTATAAATTTTCTTATAACATATTTTTGGGATGTTTCAAATAACACACTTTTTAGAGACTCAATGAGACATAGAAAGGTACTTGTGGTCCAAATTTTAGATTTTGGTTTTCTACAAGTTCAGAGTTATAGCCTGCAGAAATTGGGGTTTGTTACTAGTCCAAAAGCTAGTCTCAAATATGTTTTCTAGGTAAAACTACCATATATTAGGCTTTCAATATCTAAAATGAGTTCCACTATTTGAATCCAAAATAATATGGACCAGAGTATTTCTAGGAAAGGATTCATAATCATAACATAAAATTCAAACACATGGAGGATTGTAGAAGTTTTATATCTTGAAAGGGATAAAAACAATGTAAAGTCTTGGGAAATTTACCGTAACATTCAGATAAAAATTTGGTCAAACCTATGGAATTGTAAATAAGACACATTAGGCTTCTATAATCCAAATGTTATCTTCAAAGAGGGAAACTTTTATAGTTAAATCAGGTGGAAGGTCGACTAGCAAGACAATCTTCAAATTAGGGTTTCAAAATGTATGTTATATTGAAATTATCAAAATGATTGACTTGAAGACCCGATTTAGGTGATTCAAAATAAATTGGAAACAAAAATCATAAAATAATGTGTTGGAAAAATAATATGATCCATTTTGTATCATTATTGTTAATATATTGAGGTTGTAAGTTATTTTTTTGGTTAAAACCTCAATTAAGAATCAATGGCAATGCCTAGATTTAGAGGAGAGGAATATGGAATTTATCCGAAGGGTTGATTAAGGATTGTGAATGAAAATGATGAAAAACTTATTTAGTAGGTATATTGGAGGGTGAAGATAATAGGTGGTGGAGCTAATGATATAAATACTCAAGCGTATTCCACATGGGAAGTATTTCAAGAACTCTTCTCAAAAATATCTATCAAGGACTCAAAATTGGAGGAAATGATCAAATTCAAGATGAATTGAAAGAAGAAAAATAGGAACTGAAGAAGAAAAAAGATGAGTTGTCCAAGATACAATACATTAATGAATCAATCATTAAGGAATGCCATAAATTGAAGGAAGACAAGAATAGCAAAATAAATTCAAAAAATCATGACTGGAGGGAAGAATTGAAAAACAAGGATGAAGAAATATGTAGATTACAAATCATAATAAAAAACTAGTGGATGAGGTCAAGAGATTTAAATAACAAAAGAAGGATGGTAAAAATCAAGGAAAAAGGGATCCTGGATGAAGAGGCTACCAAAAGAATTCAACATGAAATGTACAAGAAGGTTGATGGATGGCATCACATTACAACTTCAAAAGGAGACAAAAGACAATATTCAAGAAGTACACAATAAATAATAGAAGAGGTTGAGTTACATCTTGAGGATGTACATGTTCAATATGATGGTATTATCTCAAAGGCTAGAGTGATTAGTGAGAAAGAAAAAAATGAGAGAGGATGCCATTGTACTTGACAACAATATTGATGGTAGGGTTGTGCATAATGAAGGGAAACCATTGAAGGTGAAACCATATCGACACCCTCATTTCAAAGAAATTTTCCAAGAAGGGAAAGAAGATATAAATCAACACTACCAAGGAAGAAGATGGAATAATCAACATTATTCATGAAGATTGAGTAATTAGCAATATTCTTGGAACACTGCATCACAAAATCATTATTCAACAAGATATTATCGGAGACTAGAAACAACAACAAATTGGAGAAATCATAATCACAACACATGGAATTAAAATTATACAACAAACAATTATCGAGTATTAAGACCAAAAGGAATCAAATTTGGATGGATGGATCATCAACAATGGTAACAAGATAGAAGGAATATAAGGAACTCCTATTACTTGGATTCATCACATGTAAAACCATAACTGGAAATATTTAAGGACAAATCCTTTTGAAGGAGGTTACTATGTTATACAACAAGGGGGGCATATATGGGGTTAAATGTAAATGATATGACCCCAAGGATACAATATATGGGATTATATGTATATCTAATGATAATTAAGGGACACATGTGCAATGAGTAAATAGGTATATATAAAGGTCATGTAGTCTTTGTATTTTCAATTTTCTTTAATTCAGTTATGTATATATTATAGAATACTCGTTTCTTTGTACATTTTTCATAGCCTAGTTTTCTGTAGTGAGTAATAATCTCGGCTAACGGACCCGTTAAACCCGTCAGGGTTGGCCATATCAATGACCTAAGGTAATCTAGACACCTTCGGATTGGGCCAATTCCTTCTAGTTGACGTGAGTGCACAAATGCCACGTCAACAAACGGCGCTAGAAGGACGACCACTCGCGGTCTAATGTCTAAGCCAAATCAAAGTAGGAATCCTCCCGCTCATTCTCCCATTGTTAGCATGAATCGATCAGGTGCCTCAACTTCACTCAATGTACCTAGTGTTCCCCAACTAGAGTTTATCCAAACACCTATTCAAAAAATTTCACTCCCAAGGACAACATTTTGGTGTCTACTCCACTATCCTTGAACCTTAAGGTGCAAGAGTGCATCGACTCCTCCCATGAAATAATAGCTAGAAATCAATCCAGGTTAGCAAGGAGCCAAGAATTTAAAGAATGCTTAGCTGGAAGAATTCACCATTCTACCAAAGGTACATAAAAATCCACCGAGAATCCTCTAAATAGTTTTTCCTCAAAGAGTCAACAATTACATGAGAGCTTGGTCAATAATTTTAGACTTACTGAATACAATCCCTCTGATTTCTCTTTGTTGAGAAATCACACAGATCCTGGTCTTCAAGATCGTCCTGAACTAGATATCAAGCAATCCCTTTCTCCTATATGCACGCAATTATCTTTTGGGTTGGGAGGTAATGATATACCACCTTCACCACCTAACTCCTCTCCCAGTTCTTCCGGATAAATTTCATCTGATTCAAAATTTTCTGACCATTCTCAGGAATCTGACGAGATGGAAGATGACCATAACAATGATAAAAATAGACCATGGCTCCGCCAAGATGCTATGGTAGTTCCTGGTGTGCAGCACCAGCTCCAAAAAACCCCAGATAAATGGCTCCCTAAATACGATCCTAAAAATAATCAGCCAGTTGATGATCATGTCAATTGGTTCATACTTAAGATTAGACTTAAAAATGTTACCCATGAAGATGTGGCCTACCGATTATTTCCTTTTACCCTCGAGGGAAAATCATCCACCTGGTAATTTTCCCAACCAACAAGAAGTATCACATCTTGAGATCAATTTGAAACAAATTTCATTGAGAAATTTGGGGATGAAAAGAATCCAAAAAGTATTGGTCATGGAGTTTTCCAAAATGCGTATGAGTCCTAAAGAAAAAATTAGGGATTTTAATCATAGATTCCTAACTTTAAAAAACAAAATCCCTGCAGAATTTATGCCTGTAGAGAATTTAATTGTGGCCTATTATGTTAAATCCTTACCTCTTGACACTGCCATGTGGGTCAAGATAAAACATAAATCCACATTACATGACACATTTGATGAAGCCATACTTGTTGAGAATGAAAAATTAAGCCTAAAGGATTTTCTTGACAATGATATCTACCAACCCTCCACCTCTAAGAAGAAGGTGGAAATCCTTCAAAAACCACTTGTAGTTAAGAAAGAGTAGCCTGATATAGACTTGAGTAACATTAATAGGTCCCTTCAAAAGATATCCAATGAATTAATCGACCTTAAACGTAACGTTGGGGATTCTCATCGCCCATCCTTTAGAAGGAATTTTCCTCCTCAGTAAAACAATCAAATGCCTCTAGTAGAAGGTATAACTTCTGACAAATTAGTTGACACTCTCAAATGTCTAGTGCTTGGTACAGAACAATCTTCTGATTCCCAAGATTAGTCGGAAGAACAAACAGAACAAACCTATGAGAAAATATAGATCATTATGAAGATAAATCGCTACCTACCATTGGTCATCTTTTTTATGTAAATGGGTATGAATATGACTGTGACGTAGTAGCTGTGATTGTGAACCAACATCCTTACAATACTAGAAGTAAAGGCCTTATTTCATCCAATATTCCTACTACACCTCAACCTAGTGAGGACTCTTCCCTTATTCATAAAAATCAGACATGTGTTAACAAATCAGCATTGCAAAGATCAAACAAAAATAAGATACAAACATTATCTCGAGTGCAACCTAGAAAGAACAGAGGGCCTAATAGAATGCAGGCTACGTGGTGCATTTCTCAATCAATGCCACCTAGTAGTTGGTTCTCTCTCGTATGAATAATATTTCAAAAGTGTTCCTTCAACAATGTTTAACCTACGTAGATTCTGTCAAGAAGGATTGTTCACCTTGGAAATGGACAATAGGGTCACTGATTTAAGAAAAGCCTAAAAAACAACAACCAAAATGCAGGTACCAATAGAGGAAAAGGGTAAAAAAAATTTATTTGTTCCGCTGCTATCTTCTTTTTGTTAGACAATAGCAACAATGTCATTGATTGACCACAACCTCCTAACTATCGGATTTGAAGTTTCTTAGAGTTTCTAATAATTGTATTGTAACAAGTGAGCTTCAAGCAAACAACAACAACAAAAAACATAATAAAATACAATATACATACATACTTCTTGTAAGCAATTTTCCAAATTCCCCATCATATTTTCTATTTTGCTCTCCTCCTGAATATTCATAGAGTTTCCAACCTTTCTTATTTGCAAAACCATTGCATCTGCATGAGTTTTTTTCCAACCCATATAAGACCCAAACACTTCTTCCATCAAGCTTCAAATATTCGTCCCATTGTTCCATAAAGTGTTTCCATTTGCTCCTTATCCTTATCCTATGCCAATATCTAATGCCACAGAGAATGCAAAATCCTCTTATGCACTACAACCCTGCATTGTTTGTATATCTCAACAACGACCATCATGTTTATCTCTGGTTGTTGCACAAAGGATTCAAGTTTTTATTCTAGTTTCCTCTTTCTCTCTTTCACCACACAATTTCACCACTCACCTGACCTGGATAAGCGCACATGTCGCTGCAACAAAACATATAGCAACTAGCATGTCAAAATCACAATTTGTTATCGTTAATGCTAATAGCAATTCCGTATTTATATAGGTTTTAACAAATGCATGGAAAGATATTTTGTTACAAGTTCTTGATATTTGAATACAAAGCAAGTGTTTGGAAAAAAAGGTTCTTTTCTTCTTGCACAATATACCCACTGCCTCTGTTCTTATCATAACTGCATGATAGTTCGCATTTCCTCTGTGCTTGGTGGGTATATGCATCATAGACCACATGCCCTCTATGGATAAGTATTAGGTCATCTGGAAAAGAACAAATATCTCAACACTCTATTCTGAGTCTATGGCCTATCAATGTTGGCACAGGGTTAGATCGCATAAAGTGCAGAAGCTGACAGCAGCGAAGAAGGACCATCCCTGGAAGAAAGGACCTTTTGCGGAGAATAAGGAGCCGACGAAAGTGCAAGATTGGTTTAGTTAGTTAGAATGGGTCATTTAGATCGTTTTGTAACCAGTTTAGTTTGCTATAAATAGGATTATGATTGTAAGCCTAAGAGAATCATCGGAGAATGAGATCATAAGTGATCAATAGATGTGCGGATGAACTATGTAATGTTTTGCTCTGTTTTTGGCAGTTTTGTATGGATCCACGATAAGGTGTTTTGAACTGATTTGGTGAAGGTTATATCATAGGTTTTGATGAATGCATGAAGATGTTCAGCTATGTTTATCTCTTTTGTATATGTTCAAGTTAAATGATGAATGCAAGTGCTAGTTGCGAAATGTTTAAAGCTTTGTGGTTTGATAAATGTTGTTGATGTGAATGTTAGTTTAACCATGATAATGCGAATGTTGATTATGCACTGAATATGCGAAGGATGAATGAATGTATGAACTGTCAAGTGTAATGCGAAGACACAATCTCTAGTTTTTGTAGCTGTAGAGTGAGAATTGATGCATGTACTCCCCCCACTATGGAAATCTGGTTCCTGCAGCCCCCTTAATCATCTCGAGTGAGACTTCAATCGCTCTGCGAGTGTTGCTGGAAAGGGTAAAACCTTTTTGGGACGGTGTTTAAGGGATTTTGGTTGATGTTTGTTGACAGCAGTTGAAAGTGAACCCCTGTCGACAGTCATCGTGTCATCAAATGGTTCCGTTTCCGGGACCCTAAAGGAGAAAGAAGAGGACATGGTGCGGCACCCGACAAAACTGGAGATTCAAGATTGGTTTGACAAGAAGATAGAATAATTTGCAGAAGGAGAGAATCAGAACCCTGGGTAGACAGTAAGCAGCTGGTTGCAAAATCATATCTATTCCGACATCCATGAGGTGTTTTTTTGCGAATTCCTGGTATTGTTGCACGAGTGGTTGGCGCAGTTGAAATTTCAGAAGAACCATTTTCAAAAGAGTGAACTTGAACACTGGACTCTAGAAATAATCCAATAGCTAAAACGAGTGGACAATAAGGTATCAAGGGTTGTCGACTTCTGGGTAGATAGTATCCTAGAGGGATACATTACTGAGTTCGCAATTGACATAATCAAATCATACATCGACGCAGAAAGGAAAATTTTCAAACGACCTAGAGGGAGATTCCTACCATCGCTCAAGTTCTGGATAAAGATGCTCGTCTGCGAAACGAGCATATTGAGGATGAATTCTGACAAGTAGAAGATTAGTGTGTGGAGGTTGTGGGTACCACGTGAATGCGGATCCGATAGAAAGATGCGGGGTAGATGGACATGACTGATGAGGAATTTTTAAGAGAGGCTGAGGAAAATTGTGGCACCTTGAGGAGTGAAGCGATATTCCGACAACCAGAGAAGAAGTAGAGGACAGAGAGAAAGTATCTTGAGGGGACCAGAACGGAAGACTACGAAACAGGACAAAAAGGGATGAAGCGACCTTATTATGACAAAGAAGAAGGTGACCAGGATACCCTAGAAGCAGAAGAGGGATGGATCGTAAGTTACAACGTACCTTCAACCCCGCGCACTACTCATAACTTTGCAGGAATAAATACAAGTTATTCGCAGAGTTGTCCTACGTGCATCAGTAGGAGTAGCGCATAAGTAAATAATAACAATAGAAATGCAAGAATGGTAGGTGACGACGCAAAAATGCCAACTTTCAAGGGGAACACGACTGAGGATCTCGAACAGTACTGGTTCCTGTGCGAAGCAGGTCCAAGATGAAGATATTAAAAAAGGACAACTAGCGATGACCCTCAGGTTTTGTGTGCTAGACTGGTTTATGAATTTTACTAAGGTACCGATGGGGACTCCAAAAAAAACATTAGCAGAGATCAAGGTGGGAATGTTTGATGAATTTAGAAAACCAAAATCGGAGTCACAGTACATCACCGAGCTCAAGGAAATCAAGCAATACCCGAATGAGTCGGTATGGGAATTTGATCAACGCTATAAAACATTAATGGTGAAGGTGAGTTTCGGGATGAACGACCTGCAGCATAAGGAATGTTTTATCGCAGATTTGGTGCCACACATTTGCAGACCGCTAATGCAAGAGAAGGTAGCGACTCAAGCCGAAGTGCTGGAGATTGCGATGAAGCTGGAGGCTTCACCAATCGGATAAACAGGAAAAGGAATGGATTGGATACAAGCGCAGTTGAAAAATTTGATGCTTCAGCTACAAGATATGAAGAAGGGGAAAGAAGCCCGCAAAGATATATGGTGCTGTAGATGCAAGACGAAAGGCCATCATAAGGATTGATGCCCAAAATTTCGAGAGTATTTGCAGTCAAGTGCATCGAATCCCCTCAGTCAGGGAGGGATGCCTTGTTGTTGCATATTTTAGACGAGAGGACATCGAACATAAGAGTGTGTATACCTATAGAAGATGGTATCAAAGCCAGTAAACTTGTATTGCAAATTTTTTCGAATAGTTGGCCATGACGAAAAACAGTACAGGGCTTACGACCTACTTCAAGAACGAGCTGCAGATACATTTTTCATGAAGGGAGAAGAGAAATCGGCGGTACAACAGCAACCGCAGTATAATCAACATCAACCTCACTATAACCAGCCACCACAGTACGATTAAGGGAAGTATGGTCAACCACAATATCCGCAACTGCAATATCAACCACCGCAGTATAGTCAACCGCAATATCAACAACCACAATACCCGTTGTATGGACCACCACGAGGAGGTTTCAGAGGAGGATTCCGTGGAGGTCAAGGTGTCAGCGTAGGGTGAGGAGGAGCTATTGGACGAGGACGAGGACCAATCATATGTTACAATTGTGGGCAGCAGGGGCATTATCAGAGGGATTTCTAAAATCCAACACAACAGTGCACTTACTGCAGCACTATGGACCATGGTGTTGAAGACTATTTGCATCTCATCGCAAAATGGAAAACTAAGAACCTACCCCCGCCCCCACCGAATCAGAATCAGAACCAGAATACGCCACCAGCGGTGTAGAAGATATCGGCAGAGGTCAGAAGTCACATTGCAACTGTTGGGTTAGTGACTCGAGGAGGAGCTGTGACCAGAACCAATAGGTCACAGGCTATCGTACGACCAACAACACAAAATCATGTCACATTTGATGCGGAAGTAGAGAGGGATATCTTCTTGAAAGCACAAGAGGAAATGAGGCAGAGGAGGAAGTCACCTCTTCACCAGGATGAAGTTACTTATGACATGCCACCGACGTTCGACACAATGAAGTTGCAGAAAGGCTAACACCTTAAGAGCCTTCTTGGAAATTTTCCTGGAGCTAGAAAAAGATCAGGACGCATTGGAAGAAATATATATCTTGTTGCATCAGAGGGAGGGTGCACAATAGGAACGCACGGTCAATCGAATCCATAAGAGGAAGAAGGGAAGAGAAATGTGGATGTCTGCACAAATAGGAGCATTTGATGTCGACTCAATCATCTTATACCTGGGGTCATACGTAAATATTCTGACCAAATAGACTTGGGAAAGAATGGGGAAACCACAGTTGGCATGGTTACTAGTACAACTGCAACTAGCGAACCAAAGTAAGGTTACTCTGATTGGTTGAGTGTGCTAGGTTCCAGTTGAAATCGAGGGACTCAAAACATATGCAGACTTTGATGTGATAGAGATTCTCGACAACACAAGCCCCTATCCAGTGTTGCTAGGGATAGACTGGGAGATGGAGAACCAGGCCAGCATCAATTTCAAGAAACAAACTATGTCATTTGAAAACCACGAGATGAGGGTAGTCACACCTCATGATCTCGCATAAGGGTAGCGATATGTTGAAACAACAAGGGATGAATTCATTGAGGGATGGGACAGTTTATACAACATATCTGAAGACTACATTAATCCTACTTCAGATGGCATAGTATCAGTTCGGCATCGTCAGATTCAAATGAGGTGCTTGAAAATTGGCAGAATCGACCACATGAAATATTGTTTAGGCGGTGTGCATGGATCACACAGTCACTACGATGTGTAGCCACCAAGGAGTGAACACTACCAACATATGAGGGGTTTCCCAACTTAACTACATTCCTCATTGATTTTGAACAAAAAGTGTCAGAACCACAACAACTACTGGCCTTGGAAGAAGCCCTAAAGGCTACACCAGCGCGATGGTCAGTGGCGCACAAGTCAAGTATAACAAACTGGCCACTATGTCGACACCTAATGGAGGTTAGGTTTGGCATTACAGAATACGGTGGAAGGAAGTATGATGGAAGAGGATATCCAAAGGAACATATGAATGAATGTCAAATCCAATGGGGACCGCGGGGGAAACAAGAATGGGTCCACGCTTTCATTCACACACTAGATGAAGTATCGTGAAGTTAGTATATCGCAGCAGAACTGCGACGCAGAACAACCTCATGGGAAAAGATAACTATTTTTATTTTTTTTTGATTGAGGGGAATCAGTAACTAGAGTTGGGCTGGTACTCACGTGACACGGGGTCCAGGGATCCAATCTCGCTACCACTATACCCCTAAGAGAGTACGCCTGCCCCATAGCGCACCCTCAATGTTGCAATGAGGTTTGAACCAACGATGTGCTTAACAGCCCGTACGCCTTAACAGCCCGTACGCCTTAACAAGCGCACGGTTTCCAACTGGTCTACACCTCGGGGGCATGGGAAAAGATAGCTATTGGATTTAACCAAATGTTCAGTTTCTACGATGAAAACCCTTTAATCCACATCGCATTACAGGTGATCCGCGAGAAAGTATTTGAAGCAGTTCCGACAGAGAAACCAATGGGACTTCGGTGGACTGCGACACCGAAAATGTTGATGGAGTGATATGACATAATAGTAGAACTGGATGATGAGGATGACCCAAGGGATATGTATATACCAGATTCAGAAGGAAGTTGAAATGTCGAGGCACCATAAATGCCTTCCGACAAGTTTCAGCAACCATTGAAAACCAAGAAAGTGAACATTGGATCGGAGGAGAATCTGAAGTTTGCGAGTATCGGAGATTATTGGGACGACTCGACCATTGCCAAGATGACTGATTTGTTGCATGAGTTTTAGGAGTTGTTCCCAAAAACATTATCGGACATGAAAGGAATTTCTAGGGACTTGGGGTGAAATGAAAATCCCTCTGAAACCCAATGCGAAGCCGGTAAAGCAGTGACCCTGTAGGTTGAATGTGAGGTATACATAGCAGGTGCAAGGTGAACTCGAGATAATGTTGGACGTAGGAATTATCGAACCAGTGGAGAAATCAGAGTGGATCAGCTCAATGGTGGTCTAGGATAAGAAAACTGGCAAAGCACGCATCTGTGTTGATTTAAGGAAGCTGAATGATGCATGCTTACACGATCCATTCCTGACACCATTCACGGATGAGGTGCTAGAAGGTATGGGAGGTCAGGAAACATACTCCTTTACAGATGGATTTTCCATCTACCACCAGATAAAAATTGTGAAGGAGGATTGGCACAAAATGATGTTCATCACAGAATGGGGATTCTTTCAGTATACAGTGATGTCATTCGGCCTGAAGAATGCACCAGCAATCTTCTCAAGATTGGTAGTTGTTGCGTTCAAGGATTACATCCATAAATTTCTAGCAGTATATATGGATAATTGGACAGTGTACGAGTTGGTAAAGGATCATGTCGCGAATCTAAGGTTGATGCCGGAAAGATGTCGGCAAAACCAGATTTCGCTAAATCTGAAGAAGTGCATTTTCTATTCCCTATTTGGGATTTTGCTGGGACACATTGTATGCAGGGAAGGGATGCTCGTTGACCCTGCGAAGATTACGATTATTGTCGACCTACCACCACCAACAATAGTAAAGCAATTAAGAGCGACTTTGTGACACACAAGATACTACCAGAATTTTATCATAAGGTATGCAACGATCATGACACCAATGGAAAAACTTTTGAAGAAGGATGCCAAGTTCGAATGGAATGAAGAATTCCAGAAGAGTCTTGATGTGTTGAAAGCAAAGATGGTTGCAACACCTATACTAGTGTTTCCAGATTGGAAGAAGGAATTTCAGGTTCACGTTGATGCATCATTAGTTGCACTAGGAATTATATTAGCCTGGCCAGGAGAAGGAGCGTTTGACCACCCAATCACATTTGCAAGTAGAAAGATCTCTACTGTGGATAAAAATTATACAACAACGGAATGGGAAGGTTTGGTGATGGTCTACGCTGTATAGAAGTTTCAACGCTATCTACTCAAAGGTCATTTTAAAATGTTCACTGACCATTCAACACTCAAGTACCTAGTGAAAACGCCTGTGTTTGGGGGGAAAATCTGTCGATGGCTTGTACTCTTTTAATAATTTGACTTCGAGATAATTGTATAGCCGAGGTGACTGAATGCAAGACCAGATCATCTGTCATGGATAGAATCAGGCGAAGAACCAAGGAGTATCGATGAAGGACTGCCCGACACTCAGTTATTTAGAATCGGAATGGTTGATGATCATTACGAGCAAAATATTCAATTTTTGGCAACATGAATGACACCGGAGGAGTTCACTACCAACCAAAAGAAACAATTGGTTGTCAGGGATGCAGATTTCCAACTAATTGTTGGGAAACTATATAAGATGGGACCAGACGAAATACTTCGACAGTATGTCCTTTCGCATCAACATGAAAGGATTTTAGCAGAAGCTCACGATGGGATCGCAGGGGAACACTATGGAGGACATGCCACTTCTAGGAAGATCCTTCGTGCTGGACTATGGTGGCCGACGATGCACAGAGTTGCGGTGGACTACGCAAAAAGTTGTGACATATGTCATAGAACATGGAAACCGTCATGAAGGGATGAAATGTCATTAGTACCTCAAGTGACGTTGCAGGCATTTAACAAGTGGGAAGTTGACTTTGTGGGACCCATCAACCCCCTAGGAAAAATAATAGGGTCACGATACATAATCACTGCGACAGATTATTTGACACGATGGGAGGAAGCTACACCAGTGAAGGACTGCACAGCTGCGACTGCAGCAAGGTTTCTCTTCGATAATGTGGTCACCAGGTTTGGATGCCCAAAGATACTGATGAGCGACCAAGGCACTCATTTTGTGAATAAGACAATTGCAACAATCACAAAGGAGTTTCAAATTCAACACATGAAGAGTACCCCATATCATCCTCAACCTAACGGGACAGTTGAGGCGTTCAACAAAATATTGGAGCATGCACTCACAAAGGTGTGCAAAACAGACCATGATGATTGGGATTTGAAGATTCCAGTGATACTTTGGGCGTATTGCACAACTTGTAAACGATTGACTGGCCAGACCCCGTTCAAGCTCATTTATGGCCAGGAATCCGTAATGCCAATGGAGTATATCGTCCCAAGCCTACGCATCGTAGCAACCACAGGAATGAGTAACGATGGAGCATTGGAAGACAGATTGGCACAGCTGGTACAACTTGACGAGGATGGGTTCATCACATGATTTCATCAGAAGGTAGAAAAGGATTGACAAAAGGCTTGACATGATCGACACGTCAAACCAAAGCATTTTCAGCAAGGAGATATGGTTCTATTATGCGATAGTAAGTTTGCAAAGCATCCAGGTAAGTTGCAGATCCATTGGTTGGGTCCCTACATAATAGATTTTGTCACTGACGGAGGTGCAGTGCAGTTAAAATTTTTAGATGGCATGTTGTTTCCAAAGCTAGTAAATGGGAATCGGTTGAAACCCTATCGCCATGACCAGGCGCATAGCGGCTAATAAACAAGTGTGAAAAAAAAACAACGATGACAAAAAGTGGGAGCATGGCAAGCCAGATGTTCGTCGACGTATTGCACGTGGGAGTCCAATCGGGGCATCATTACTACAGTGAAGCATCACCAGAAGACGACTGAAACTTATGATGAGGCACTTGAGGACGGAATCCGATGAGAACGTGAAATATTTGATAATCATGCGTCAAAGACATGAGGAACAAGCATAAATACAAGCAGAGAGAGTTGGTAGGGTGAAGGATTATACGCATTATGTAGAGAGTTAGATAGTCTAATGATCAATTCCAAGGAAGTCATGGAATAAGGAAGTGAGCAATTTGAAATGGTGGATTTCATTTCGAGCGAAAGCACTCTAGGTGCGCTAAGGGAAAGGATGATGAGTGTGCATGAACAACCAGCAAAGGAAGTGGCGCGGACAATTAGGAGGAACATAGATGAAGTCTCACCCGAGATTTCTAAGAGAGTAGTAGAATTCAGACGAACCATGGTCCCGACAACCACTAGAACACCAAGGGCAGAGGAACGTTGGCTCCAGCAGCGGACAATCAAATGTGCGAAACAAATCTATCAAAGCAGTTGTCCTGTTTCAAAATTTGGTGACATCGATGAAATTTTCCCTAGCCCAAAACAATCATGAAGCACACCAGCAGGTGCAGAAGGGATAGATGATGAAGGTTTCAAGAGGCTGGAGGATGAGTTCGAGAAGTACATGGCAACGAACCAGAGACTAGAGGATGAGTTCGATAAGTACATTACAGTGAACCAGAGACTGGAGGATGAGTTCGATAAGTACATTACAGTGAACTAGATACTGGAGGATGAGTTCGACAAGTACATGAAAGCGATCTAGAGACTGGAGGATGAGTTTGAGAATCGGAAACCAGAGACCAGAGGATGAGTTTGAGAAGTACATGACAGTGATCAAGAGACTGGCATATGGGTTTGACGAAGCACACAGCAACGAACCAGAGCAGCACCACCGGTGTCCAGCTGAGGTGGTTCGAGGGTGAGCCACAAAGTTGTGTTGGGGGCCCGTTGGAACGGGGTTAGACTGCATAAAGTGTGGAATCTAATAGCAGTGAAGAAGGACCATCCGCGGAAGAAAGGACCTTTCGCGGAGAACAAGGAGCCGACTGAAGCGCAAGATTGGTTTAGTTAGTTAGAATGCGTCATTTGGACCGTTTTGTAACCACTTTAGCTTTCTATAAATAGGAGTATGATTGTAAGCCTAAGGCCATCATTGGAGAATGAGATCATAAGTGATCAATAGATGTGGGGATGAACTCTGTAATGTTTTGCTCTGTTTTTGGCAATTTTGTATAGATCCGCGATAAGGTGTTTTGAACTGATTCTGCGAAGGTTATATCGCAGATTTCGATGAATGCATGAATATGTTCAGCGATGTTTATCTCTTCTGTCTCTATTCATGTTAAATGATGAATGCAAGTGCTAGTTGTGAAGTGTTTAAAGCTTTGTGGTTTGATAAATGATGTTGATGCGAATGTTGATTATGCATTGAATATGCGAAGGATGAATGAATGTATTAACTGTCAAGTGTAATGCGAAGACACAATATTTGGTTTCTATAGTTGTAGAGTGAGAATTGATGCATGTCCTCCCCCCACTGTGGAAATCTGGTTCTTGCATCCCCCTTAATCATCTTGGGTGAGACTTCACTCGCTCTGCAAGTGTTGCTAGAAAGGGTAAAACCTTTCTGGGCCGATGTTTAAGGGAGTTTGGTTGATGTTTGTTGACATTAGTGCGAAGTGAACCCCTGTCGACAATCGTTGTGTCAACAATAAACAAAATAATACCAAAATCAATCCAATGCAATTGTCAATGCTCTTTGACCAGTGACCACGTGTCTCTCTTTAATGGCCCGCCCTTACTCATAACATTGTAATTGCACAAAATAAATTGTCTCCTTTCTCTGCAATATTTCCATTTCACATGTACTTATCATAGTTGTAAGTTAATTTGCATTGCCTCTCTACTTACAACTTGTGCTTATGATAAATTTCATGGCCTCTATGGCTAGCATTATTCCATGTAGCAATCAAACAAGAATCAGAACCACTCTTTCTACAAATACACATTGTCAAAATACATTCGTATAGCCTCATATGTTTTCTTTCCCTGATATTAACATATGCATTGAATTATAGTTTTTACATAGACCATTCAAGAATTTCTTTTATAATGCTTTCTTTACTTTTTGCACTTATTTGATGGCAATGCTTAGCTTGCTCACACCATTGTCATAGACAACATGATTTTCCTTGATCCAAATCAGAAAAAAAAATAACTTATTAAATTTTTTTGTGCTCCTATTTTCTTATCTAACAATAAAACAACTTGTTGCAAATTTTATTGTTGTGGAATCAATGTACATATTTTATATATTTATTTTGTCCCTTTATTTAAGTGTTATATCCATCGCCGTAGGCATTGTAAATAGAAAACACAACTTTGCACAGCTTCTTCCATATAGCCACTGTTGCAACTTTGCTCATTGTTGTCAGTGTAGACAAAGACCACTCAAGAATTTATTTTATAATGACTTCTTTACTTTCTACACTTGTTTAATGACCATGTTTACCTTTCCTACTCCAATATCATAGATAATATTATTTTCTTGATCGAAGTAAAAAAAATAGCTTATTATATTTTTCTGGTCATATTTATTTTCTAACAATAAAAACACTTCTTGCGAATTGTACTACTATGAAAACATTATACAAATTTGATATGCTTATTTTTTCTCTTTATTTTAGTGTTATATTTGCCGTCATAGAAATTGTAAACATACAACATAACTTTCCACAACTTCTGTCATATATCCACTGTTCAAACTTTGCTCGTTGTGCTCACTGTAGACTTGTGCAATGTCCAGGAGAAGGTACATTGATTATGATATAAAAAACTAGACAACAACAGTAAATGGGGCCTCCTACACATAGCAACATAAAAAAATTTAAAAAAGAAAGACAACATTTTCGAGCTCTTGTTGCCCTCTTTTCTTTTGACCTATGCTATATGCAAATTTTGCTAATCTGTAGTTTTCAACAAACATTTCTACAAATGCAGGAAATTTTTTGAATAGGCTATAGAGTTTTTGATTTTGTATTTGGCATGTTAACATAATCTATATTGATAAATATCTAAGTAGACAATATATGCTATTGGTAGAGAATTGATTCCATATATGGAATCACTCCTCATCCAATTTTGAAACTCTAATTGTTGTTTCCATCCATGAACACAACATCATAGCTTATGGAATTTGGAATACAAATATTGTCTTTTGTCCTTAACACGTCCAGTCCAACATATTATATGTGTCTATTTTTTTTTCCATAAACAAAGCAATAGCTATTATAAAACCACATATACATAGATGTTCTTGTTTTTTGAATTCACAAAATATATGTTTTCATCAACAACTCTACTCTATATGAAAGATACAATTTAAATGATGTATCCAGTAATTTGTTTAGAATCTGCCTCTTTCCTTTTAAAAACATATATAATATTTCTTCCTCAACATATTTTTCATGTCTTCTACATTTTTGCTACTCGCCAAAGCTACCGAGATTGACATAATAGATCAATTATAAAAAATATAAAAATCGAGTGCTCACAAAAAAAAGGTTTAGTAAAAAAAAACAGTGTTTTGTCACAATCGTGCAACTATATTTGATATTATGTTATTTTCTTGAAATTGTTGTCTACAAATTTTAATTTATTACATAAAAGCATATGACTAATAAAAACATTGATGTTTTTATACGAGATGGCCATGAAATTAATATAAATGTTAGTGAACTTAGTTTATTTTGTTGAAACTTGAGGTATGCAATACATATTTCAATAAGCAAAAGCCTATAAATATGATTATGTTTAAGTGCATTTGTCTCCGATACTCATATTTGACTATGCCAATGATAAAATGTGATACAATATTTGACAATGTGAATAGTGCAAATAAATTGCATCAACATTTTGATAGGGTGTGCAATAAGCATATAGTTCTTATTTTTTCCTTTCTTTGAGTAATAGAATTTGCCTATGCAAATAATACCTATAAAACTTTGTAGCTATTTCAATATCTTACTCTTTATTATGAATTTATTAATTATGAAATTTAGTTATGCTAATAATACTCCAACTTAGATTATTTTTGCTTTCCTTTTCTATTCATCATTTTCACACAAACAAAAAAATACAACTTCTCACTACTTTTATTAATCTTATTTTAATTTAAAATATTTTGTTACTTTTCATTGACTCTTTCACAACTTCGTCTATGCTTAACTCAAGAAAAACATCTTCACATCTATATGTGTTAACATGTTTGCTGCCAATTTCATTAGAAATCTTGTGCTGGGAACTTTTCCATCTACATTCTTGTCCCTCTAACTAAGACTTTATAACAAAAGCAACGTCGGGGACATTGCCACCTCATGGATCTTGTCTAATTTAACACAAAACTAAACATCAACAAAAACAACAGTTAGCATATGCAATCCAGTTAACATATCTAATTCCAACTAGAGTGCAAGATTCTTCGGATGGTTGCAAGTAGGGTGAATTCAAAAAAAACTACTTTAGTATCAAATAGTATCAAATTATTATAGGTTCAAACTTTTGAAAAATTCAGGAGAGGTTTGCATGGGAGGGATTTGATCACTCTATATGATATATCTGGAGTTAAAATTATTTTCACTGGTAGATATTAAACTAAATTTAGTATGCTTTATATTTTTTTCCTATTAAGAGATTCATGTTTTATAAATAATATATATTTTTTGGGTTTGGAGTGCATTAAATTTATTTATGAAATTATACAAAATATACATCTTAAATTAAATTATAATTATTAGATTATTATGATTATGTATATGTATAAGCTTGAAGAATGTCTAGAAGAGGTAGGTTGTGTGGGAACGACCTTGGCAGGAATAGTCATCACGTTTCTTTTATATGCTGACGATATCGTTCGTATGGCAAGGTGCCCTTATGATCTCGAGAAGCAATTACGAATTCTCAAAGTTTTTTGCACCAATATGGGCATGACCGTTAACACTAACAAAACACAAGTCATGATTATCAAATCCAATAAAGGTACTTATGACAATAGAATCTTAGAGGAAGTAACCTCCTATAAGTACTTAGGAATAGACTTTCATCACAAGCTCAACTGGAACTATAACATTGAGAAGAGGATAAATGGAGGGTGGAGAGCCTACTTCGGCCTTGAAAACAACTGTAAATTGGCAAACCTTGTGATGTGGGACAAAAAGAAATTCCTTTTTAAAACGGTCGTCGCCCCCGTTATTTTATATAGCTGTGAAGCTTGGGGATGCAACATTTCCAGAGAGTCTTGGAGAAGAATTGAGCAAATACAAATACGATTTATTACTTATAATCTAAAAATTAAGAGCAACACGCTCTATCCCATTCTCCTCCTAGAAGCAGGTCTCTCCCCCATTGAAAGCATGGCTATGATTAGATATCTAATGTACAAGGACAAATTAAACAATATAGGAGACAACCAACTTCCTAAAATTGCTCTTAACTCCAACCAAAATCACCTGTGCCTCAAGCGAGGATGGCTTAAAGATGCAACGACTTGGTTAAATTATTGGGGGATTAATGAAACTACCACTCTACAAAATATTGATAACATTAACGACATTATTACTTCTACCTTCAAAGATAAAATGTGGTGCAAAGAAGGATTAGAGGTAAAAAGAAAGCTTCGGTATTACAAAGAGATCATTAACCCTAATCTTGAGGATCAAAACTATATTTCTATCTTAACAAGCTCAAAGAAAAAAAATTGATATTGCTGAAAATATAATGTACTATCATGAGCTTCACAGTGAAATTAGGTGTTGGACAACCCCTAAACGTCTTGGGATGAAAGAACTTGCCATCTAAGTGATTCTATGAGCATGGAAGATGAAAATCAATTTCTCTTAGATTGCTCAGCTTTCATTTGCATTAGATATCAGTTTCAAAATCTTTTCTCCGACACTAATCTTTCTAACCTTCCAGATCCCCAAAACTATATCGAACTAAGGACACTATGTAATCATTTTTAGCATAGAAATAGTACTTTAAAGAAAACCACCACCACCACCATTAACCATTTGTTTTTCTATTTATATAATTCAACTCAAGTCTAAGGGGTGTAAGATCTTTAAGACCAGTCTTTAAACTTCTAAGTAGGGGTGTAAGATCTATTGTTCAATAGTATTTTTTTATATTTTAAAAATAAATCTATTGTAGGAGTGTAAGATCTATTGTTCGGTAGGGGAGAGTTGTCTATTCTTAAACAGGGACCAGTAGTTGTCATAGTACTGGTCCCACACAACCACCATATATTGACACAAAGAAACCCATAAATTAAACATACATATTCCATATTAAGTGCAGAAAATATTTAAATTATGTCCAAAAATTGCCCATTAATTGACTGGGCCAATAGGTGTCAATAAATAGTCTTTATATGAAAAACAGTACAAAACATCTTGTCCCAACTAAGTACAGATCTACTCATGGATCCAAAAGTACATGAACAACTAAATAACACAACTCATTTTTGCCACCTACTGCAAGGTACCTATCAAAGGAGGACCCACGAATATCTATTGGAGCCTAAATATCCTAGCATTCATTAAAACTTGTTCAAACATTCATTGAAACCTGTTCAAGCAACAGAAAGGATAGTGTCAGCCATAACTGTAAGATTGCTCAACATTCCAACCCACTGTATTCAATAAATGACACCTACCCATTAAATGCACCCATTAAACAGATGGAAGCACAAGGATCATGAAACAGATGAATGCACAGGGATCCACAATGACAAGCTCCCAACCATTGGATCACTTTTAAATCAATCCACAACACACATTGAAATTTGAGATATTGCAATCCATGTGCAACCTTATTACCAACCCAATTCAATAGAAAACAACTATAAATGAACCACAACCCTTATGAAGATGCATTTCATAAATTCGACCTGCAGAGTGTGTGCATAGTTGCATTTCAGAAATTCGAACAGCAGAGTGTGTGCATAGTGGAGTCATACCATCAGAAGTGTGTGCACAGTGGAGGCATACCAGCAGAAGTGTGTGCACAATAGATTCAGGTTACTGTTTATGTTATATATATTTCTGTTTATGTTATTTCCAGTTATGTTATTCATATTTTTGTTATAATCAGCTTCCAATTTCCTTCTATATAACCAGCTTCCCTTGCAATGTTATTTCCATTTCTGTTATAACAAACTTCTGGTTTCTTCTACATAATCAGCCTCCCTTCTAAATGTGCAGGTTGTAGCAGGAATGGCAAGAGTCAGCAATGCAAGGAGAACAAGTCTTCGACTGAGCAGGGGTGCCCAGCTATGCTGCACCTCATCGGACGAGGAGAGGGTCGATCATTCAAATGCCAACAATGCTCCCAGAAATGTTGTTGAGAATGACAATGTGGTGGAAGAGGACATTGTTGTCCCACCACCAACCACACAGTCACTTCCAACCACAGTTCAAGGAACAAGTTCAGTCACCAAACTCAGTGCAATAAGAGGCTGGACAAAAGAAGACATGCTAGCTGCTATTGATGATATAGAGTTCAATGGATATTCCATTCGTGCTGCTACTAAAAAACATGGAGTTGCTACCTCCTCAGTACATTATTGGATAAATGGGCTCACACATACAAAGCGCAGAGGGCCTGTTACAGTTATGAGTGAAGAGGAGGAGGTCGAGGTGGTTCAGTGGTGTAAGGAGATGGATGAAATGGGACATAGGCTAGAGCTGATACAACTAAAATCCACAGTAGCTCAAATATATCAAGGGAGGCCAAACCCCTTCAAAGATGGGTTTCCTAGTAAGTCATGGTGGTTTGGGTTTAAAAAAAGGCATCCAGACCTTGTGTTGTGTACATCTGAGGGCCTAGATAGAGACAGGGCTCTAAATCTGCGGCCTGCAATTCTGAATAAGTTCTGTGCCACCCTTTCTAGTGCATATGAGAACCATGGGTATGCTCCAGACCATATATGGAACTGTGATGAAACAGGTTTATAGGCAGGGAGGAACTGTGGCATGCGTGTAATTGCCAAGAGAGGGAGTCGTAATGTGCCAAAGATTTTACCTAGGAGCAAGGAGTGGATCACTATTCTATGTTGTGTCAATGCAATTGGTGCTTCAATCCCTAGATTTTATCTATTTAAAGGTAAGACTCAACTCACAAACTATATACAAAATTGTGAACCAGGTGCATGCATGGTTGCACATCTCCATGCTTGGATGACCAAAGAACTCTTTTTGAATTGGCTTACTCACTTTGCTGCATCTATACCAGGCAGTGTCTCACCTGTAAATAGACACCTGCTGGTTTTAGATGGTCATGGAAGCCACATTGTTGTGCAAACAATTGAGGAGGCTAACAATTTGGGCATCGACCCATTGACACTGCTTGCTCATACCACTCACAGATTTCAACCCCTAGATGTCAGTGTGTTCGGGCCTTTCAAGAACTATTTTAGGGGTGAGCGAGCTTCGTGGATGGAAAAGAATCCAGGGGTGGAGGTAAAAATGTTTGAGCTAGTCGAGCTTGCAAGTAAAACCTTTAAAAGGGCTCTCACACCTTCGAATATCAAGGCTGGGTTTAAGAGGACTGGAATATGGCCACTGAATTCTGAGGCTCTCATGCATGATACTAGTTGTAGCCAGGCATTTGATCTGAATGGTCAGGAACAAGGGGATGTCCAAGCACATGTTGATGGCCAAGAAGATGTGGAGGTAGAGGAAGACGTTGTTGCTTATGATAATATTATATCCCTCTCTCAAGGAGGACCATACTGTGGTGATGAAGAAGAACAGGTAAGTGAAACACAATATAACAATGAACCAATTGACAGTAACATGGAGGTTGTTACACCAACTGAGACAGTTGCAACTTCTACTTCTAATCTTCTTAATGTCTCTATGCAAGAAATAGTTGCAACTTCTGCTTCTGTTCATGTCAATGAAAATGTTGACCATGCACCAGGAAGCAGCAATGGAGAATTGACTTTGCCAAGCCAGGTTACCCCACCATCATGGCTAGCAGAAGCCATGATGAATTTGGACAAAAATATTGTCTCAAGGACAAATGAAGAAAGCATGAACATGCCTTCACATAGTAGAGGGGAGTAGGATGATGCCAAACACATTGGAACATCTTGCAGATAATAATCCATGTTTCCAAGACCTCCTAAACATCCAAGTCCCCCGCTATCAACAAGTGCGCATGCCCACTTTATTCCCTCCTACCAGTGCAGGTGTCAAACATATGTATGATTATCGGGGGGCTCAACCTAATGCAGGGGTTAGTAGTACAAGTGTGCACTATGGCTACTCAATTCCTCCATGGCTACAAGAAGAAAATTGGATATCATATGGAGGCAACCAGCCACAACCTAATCAACCATTGTTAGGTATGCCAACCAACCTGGCTCAAGCAGGAAACTCAACAATATTGGGCAGTGAAGATCTTGGATGACATCAAGCCCAGGAGTATCATATAGGGGTGCCAAAATTTTTGTTGTGACCACATTGCATTGTGGATTTTGTAATCACTGGGTCTAACTACTGCAACATGGCCATTTTGTATACAATACTAGACCATTTTGGGTAAAATCCTAGGTCATATCATTCAATGATGTTTGCGGCATTGTAATCAAGGGTTTATCATAAGGTTTAATATACAATTTCATCGTTTCAACAGCAAGCTATAATGTTCTCTGATTAAACATTTCATTAGCATTTTTTAGGGATTATGAATTTAGTTTGTTGTTGGTTTATGTTGCAATCATAGTTTGGGTTGAATTATTGAAGGTACTAGGGTTTATGCTGCAGTAGGGTGTATGGCTTATGTTGCAGTAGTATGGGCTGAATTATTGAAGGTTCTATGGTTTATACTGCAATAGGGTCTATGGTTTATGTTGCAGGACTTTGGACTGAATTATTGAAGGTTCTATGGTTTATGCTGCAGTAGGGTCTATGGTTTATGTTGCAGTCGTTTCGGCTGAATTACAACCATATGCCCAAAATTCAAAGGGAGATAGAAGAATCCCAAGACCACTATAATAGCTTCATCCTTGATGATATCGTGGTCTATGGTTTATGTTGCAGCAGGGTCTATGGTTTATTGAAGTTTCATAGTTTGGGCTGAATTATTGAAGGTTCTATGGTTTATGTTGCAGTTGGTTCTATGGTTTACAACTCTTGACCCCTATATTCCTTAAACTAGTAGTTAGGAATGGGGTTGAACCATTACATGGGTGTGCTACCCATCCATGAGATGCTAACTGATTGGGAACATGCCCATATTTCTCTCCTATTATTAATAATTCTTTTATAAGGAATGTTCCATGGAGGGATCTCATGCATGACTTATTACACCTTAATACAGTATCATACTAATCAACATAACAGGCCTACATTAGATCTAGTGTATGTACATTCCTATAAACAAATTGAATATCCTTTTGAAGGCTAGAACAACAGACAACAGTAATCAAGCCAACAAACTGTTTAATAAAACCATGTGTATATAAATTCCCATAATGCAACAACTAATTTAACTTCTTCTATTTTTCCCATAATGCAACAACTAATTTAACTTCTTCTATTTTTTCCATAATGCAAGCAATGGACTGATAAGATGCAACAAATCACTTCATGTTAATAGTTAAAAGTAAAAATTGCATCATACACTTGTAATTTAACAATAGCAGACAACTTGTAAACTGCATCAACAATAGCAGATCATAAGATGGAGCGGATCACTTGTAAACTGCATCAACAATAGCCAATTTGGAAAACTTGTTAATATCAACAACTGAATTATGGGTATTCTTCCAATAAGATGAGACAATGGAAAATTCACTGTTGTCAACTGGCATCCATCCCATGTATGATGTAGTTTTGTCTTTCAACTATTACCATCCTACTGCGACAAAAACCAACAACAAACTAAATTCATAAACTAGATAAAATTTAGGGACACTGCTGCAACATAAACCATAGAACCTTCAATAATTCATCCCAAACTATGATTGCAACATAGACCAGCAACAAACTAAAATCATAAACCCCAAAAAATTTACAAACCCTGCTGCAACATAAGGCAGCATAAACCATAGAACCTTCAATAATTCAGCCCAAACGATGATTGCAACATAAACCAACAACAAATGAAATTCATAAACCCCAATAAAATTATAAACAATGTTGCAACATTAACAATAGAGCCTTCAATAATTTGGCCGAAACTATGATTGAAACAATAACCAACAACAAACTAAATTCATAAACCCTAAAAAAATTACAAACCTGGCTGCAACATAAACCATAGAACCCTCAATAATTCATCCCAAACTATGATTGCAACATGACAAACAACAAACTAAATTCATAAACCCTAAAAAATTTACAAACCCTACTGCAACATAAACCATTCAATAGATCAAATTCATAAACCCCAACAAATTTATAAACCCTGCTGCAACCTAAACCATAGAACCTTCAATAATTCAACCCAAACGCTGATTGCAACATAAACAAACCACAGACTAAATACATAAACCCTAAAAAATTTACAAACCCTGCTGCAACATAGACCATAGAACCTGCTGCAACACAAACCATAGAACCTGCAATAATTCTGCCCAAACTATGATTGCAACATAAACCCTAAAAAAAATTTAAATGCTGCTGCAACACAACCTTAATTCATACACCCTAAAAAAAATTTAAAAGCAGCTTCAACATTAACCACAAAACCTTCGATAATTCACCCAAAATTATGATCGCAACGTAAACCATAGAACCTTCAATAATTCAGCCGAAACACTAGAACATTCATAAACTCTACTACATCGTAAACCATTCATAAAAAAATTAACAGGAGCACATTAAACCATTCATAAACCTTACTGCATCATAAACCATTCCTAAACCCTGCTGCAGCATAAACAAATTAAACCCCTAAT
Source organism: Larix kaempferi (assembly GCA_027924585.1). NCBI lineage: Eukaryota > Viridiplantae > Streptophyta > Pinopsida > Pinales > Pinaceae > Larix > Larix kaempferi. The sequence continues at coordinate 15,937,598 of BSBM01000767.1, read as the reverse complement.
GCCACATAAAAACTCAAATGGTCCATGAAATCACCAAAAGGTTGAGACTGTTGAAAAACACTGATGCAGGAGTGGCTGGTAGGAAACCTACTAGCACCAGCGCCACCGAAGAAGTACGAGCAGGAACAACCTTTGCCAACGCTGCGAGTAGGAAGGGACCAGCCACCGCCGTGAAGAGCAAGGGACCAGCGGAACCACCCGAGCAGGAACCCAACAACACCACCACCGAATCGACAAAACCTACCAGTGCCAATGCCAGTGCCACCGAAGAATTGCGAGCAAGAACAACCTTTGCCAACACCGCGAGCAGGAAGGGACCAGCCACCACCGTGAAGAGGAAGGTACCAGTGAAACCAGCCAAGCAGGAACCCAACAACACCACCACCGAATCGACGAAACCCTCCAATGGGCTCTGCTACAGATGATTCCATGGGCATATTGTGCACCGTGGGCATCATAACCTCGTCAATGTTGGGAGAACCAACAGACAATTCAAACCATAGAAACCAACGCCATCGGTCAGGGAGAAACGCACCACCCATCCGCCACATCACAGAAGCACAACAACACAGTAGCAGAACCAAAGCCGGAATGGCCAAGAACCGGAGCAGGAGCGAACAGGGAATGGGGTGGCGGAGCGACCACGGATAGGGCCCGAGCAACATTACACAGGACCAAAAACCAAGTGCGGGAAAAGCGTCGGGGAAAGGGAAAAAAGCATGCCATAAATGCCGTTTTATGGCGCCCAACAACCACACCATGTGGCCCTGCCAGCTGGGCCCGGTCACGCCATGTGCCAAGGTGCTAGCATGCGTGGGGGAGGGAGCCACATGGGGTGTCCAATGACTGGAATCCCTCCCCTAGTATTTTTTTTATGTTTTGGAGTCTCTACTCGTTTATTGTTTATCCCAACGTATAGCTTGGTTTCATTGAATTTATCAATTTATTTTAAACTTGAGCAATTCATGAGACATCGATATAAAGTCCGTTATTTTAAAATTGTAATTTTCATTATGAAATGTAAATAGTTAAACTCGATCAAAAAATTATTATTTCATATATTTTAATAACATAAAATATTAAATAATCAAATTAAAATATTGAAAATGTTTTACTTATTTTATTCCTAATGAATAATATTGTTTCTCCTTATGTAGGTATACAAGGACATGGTTAAGGAGCTCTCGCCTTATAAACTTTTATTAATGGGGAGTGTAATGGGAGCTTTATATCCTTTATTATTGCACCGAGTGAAACGAAGTGCTCTACATTCTAGTATGGGGGAGATGTTGTAACATGTAACATTTGTCTTTGTAACGTTACATGTAACGTTTGTCTTTATTATTGTCGGCCATTAATTAAAATGTCAAAAAAAAGTAAAATGTAATGGAAAGTATTTAATGAAAACTAAAAAAGTAAAATGTAATGAAAAGTAAAAAAATAAAATGTATTGTTGGCCATTAATTAAAATGTAAAAAAAAGTAAAATTATGGAAAGTATTTAAAAAAAATCCATGTTGGCTCATAAAATAAAATATTGTGAAAAATAATTAAAAAATAGATGTTCGTTTATAAAATAAAAACTTAAAACTTAAACCCGGATCTGTCAATCAAGAGAGATTAAATTTCTTGAGTTTAAATTTAAAAAAAAGAAATACACCTCAAGAAATTGGATCCCTCTCGGTGCTTGATAGATACGGGTTTAAGATGAATCTATGCTAGTAATACCTACAATGATATGGTTAAGGAGCTCTTGCCTTACAATTTTTTTCCTTTTTTGTTTAATGGGAAGTGTAATGGGAGCTTAATAAGCTTTCTTATAAAACTCCACTTTAAATGGCCATGTGTAAAATTCATTTTTGTCAAAAACATTATATCAATATATAATTAAAAAAATATTTATTTATTAATTTTTATTTATAATATTTATAAAACTATTAAAAATTAATTTGAATAAAAAACAATATTATCCTATAATAATATTTATCATTTTGTTTTTGTTATTTGAAAATACAATTTCCTATCCTTTATTTTTATAATTTAAAAATTACACTTATAAGTATGAGTTATCCATTCTATTTATATTATCCCTTGTCATCAATAAACTAAAATGTAACTTAATTATTTAAATCTATATTTCTTAAATGAGCAAAAAAAAAAAGAAATTATTTAGTTTTTCTTTTTTAAATTATATGTTTGAAAAGCTTTAAGAAAAGGCATTCCTAAATCACCATAATTTTGATAAATTAAAATGTTAGAGATAATATTTTGGAATTGAGATATAATTATTAAATATAAAATTTAACTTAATTATTCAAATCAATATTTTTTAAACTAACTCGATAAACTTTATGGATATTATAATATATTTACTCCGATTCATGATATGTATAAAAAATAAAGAATTATGCGGTTTCCACTTTTATTTATGTGCTTGAAAAGCTTTAAGAAAAGCATTCCTAAATCACCATAATTTTGACGTGTTGAAATGTTTGGAATGTTGGTGTTGAGATAATATTTTTGAATTGAGATGTAGTTGTTAAAATCAAAGCAAAAGTAAAGAGAATTTTTTTTAACAAGAACGGTTATGGAGTTTGTATTAAAAAAGAGTCTTCAAAAAATACAGACATAGAGATTTTGGTTTTCCTTTGTGAGGGACCAACATTCAAGTTTTCCTTGCCTACTTTGCTAATTCTTCTCTTAACTCTAACAGGTCTGAAGCTAAAGCTATAAATATTAACAAATTGTCCCAAGATAAACTTGCAGAAGAAATACATTACAAAATTTGGATATAGAATCCATTAAAGCTGAGTAAACCCATAAAGACTAAACCAAAGCTTCTTCTAGAGTATAACAGAAAGAGAATATATAACCCGCAAAATTGAAGAACTAGCAAGCTCGGTCATTTCTGACGTGGTCGAGGAGGTTTTGGGCTCTCCATGGAGTCATCTGGGTCGGAGCTGGAGCTTGTAGTATCCTGGAACCCTGGAATGCAGCGGGCCAAATCTTCTCGAAGCCTATCCACCTTTCCTTCTACGTCTGAGATGTTCCTGTAGTTATCATCCACCTTAGAGTCCACATTTGAGATACTTTGGCTACGTAGTCCACCGCTTCAGACATGGAAGAAATTCCATTCATAAGATCATTGTTATGCCTAATCTCAATGCTGAGAGAATGCAGGAGGGTGAATATTCTCATCATGTTCTTCTTAATGTCCGCCACCTCAATTCTTATGTTGCACACCTGCGCTTCCATGAGTTCAACCGCTGAACCTTGTAGAGTCGAAGGAGGCGAGGATTCAAGGGATGCTATCTCTTTTTCACACAAGCTGAGGGACGAAAGGTCGACGAGCAGGGTGTGTAAAGGCTCAAGGAGCTTTGCTTCAGGAGGAGAGATTCGAAAGGAAGAGTGCAGGGGCTTATCACAGAGCGAGCATGAGAGCAATGGAGGAGAAAATGCATAGCTGGCACCCAGGGTGGGAGAAATACAAGCAGTGGAGCGAGCGTCCATACTCATGGCATACGCTAACAATGAAGAGGTCTGGAAGCATCAGAAGGAAGAGGAAAACAGAGCGTGCGAATGAGTGGGGTTAGGTGAGGAGAGGCCATGTGATGGCATTAAATGCCTCCATCAGCCCTCGAGTTTTGTGACAAGTGTTTGCATGCAGGTACGAGGGTGTCCGCGATGAAAGGTGGCAAGTGATAGGTAAAAAAGAGGTCGGGGTGAGGAGGAGGGGGGAACCCAAGCGATAGAAAGGTTAGGGGATCCAACAAGGAGTAGGGATATCATCATCTTGGGATAAAAAACCAAAAATTTGGAGCACCCCTTTGTTAGCCATTTCATCGGCGTGGTGATTATTGGAGCGGAGAACATGGAGGAAATTGAGAGAGTTGAAGTCTCTGCTGATAAATTTGAGAATGTGGTGGTACTTACTTGAGGGAGTGGAGCGTTTCCTGGTGAGATTGCAAGCTTCTCGGACTATAAGAAGAGAGTCCCCAGCGAATATTAGATATTTTATCCCGGCTTTGATGGCGATTTCCAGACCTTTAAGTAAGGCGAGACATTCGGCATCATTATTGGTCTTAGTTCCAATTCCCTAAGCATAGTTTTTCATTCTGCTTCCCCCGGGATCAAAAATGACCCCTCCTGCACCTACTAACCCAGGGTTACCTTTAGAGGCACCATCGAAAAAAAGAGTGTGCTTTCCAAGCTGAGTTTTCCAATCTTCAAAGTCATCTGGGTTGATTCTGATTTGCCATCCGGTGGAGCAAGGCTTGGTTCGATCAGGAGCTCTAGGATTTGATCCTGGGGGAAGGAGAAAGTCAGAGGCCCAGAGTTTTTCTTCAACGTTTAGGGGTTCATGATGAATGTGGTTTAGACCTCTGGAGAGAAGGGTTCAGGCCATAAAGCTTTGGCTAAGATGGAGTTTCGAAAGGGAGGATGGATCTGATTTTCAAAAATCCATTTATTCCTGGTGTTCCAAATTTTCCAACAAAAGAATTTGGGCAGAGCAGTCCAAGCCTTAGACAAGTCGGGTTTCTGATAAAGAGATCCAGGGTGGTAGTCTTTCCAGCAGGAAAAGAAGTCAGTTAAAGAGGTAGGAAGAGTGATGTTGGCTTCCAGTTCTTGGAGGGAAAAGTTCCAGACTTCCATAGCATAAGGACAATCCAGAAACAGGTGGTCCATTGTTTCCTCTGAGTTTTTACATAGAATGCAGATGGATGGACCGGAGATGCCTCTTTTCCTCAAGTTTTCTGCTGTTAGAATCTTTTTGTGGGCCAAATTCCAACATAAAAAATTCACTTTAGGGATACCATCATTGTTCCATATGCCTTTCCATATCATTGCTTTGTGCTGATTGCTGAGGAGGGAGGAGTATCCATTTCACCTACCCAAATTTTGAGGATATTTATTTTATTTGCAAAATACTTTATGTTAAATTATAATTACAAAGTTTTGTAATTATGACCAAATCTGGTCAAAGATAATTGTAATGAATTATTATTAATTTTTAATAAAATAAAAAATGAGACAAACACTTAAGAAAGTTGTTACAAGAGTGTTCAATGACTCACTAGGAGGAATGGAAGCTGATAGAAGGCATGGGACAGATCGAAACATTTGCACTCCACCACTAGCTGTTGGTTATGGGACAACTACCCCTAAAATTGTGGCATTATTCCCCAGGTGGGGGAAGTGAGCAGTCAGCTCATTAATGACCAGTTAATCACTAAAAGGCCTAGGCGGCCTACATAAGGCAATTCGAATTGAGTAGGAAGCTCTTACAATATTTTCTGCAGAAATATTCCTCAAGTGCATCAGGTGATCACTGAGAGATTCGAATAAGGAGTCTATGTGAGAGTGAAATTGTGAGTCTTCAAATTATTTCTGAGAAGGAAAACCAGAGGTGCTGGTGTAGGTCCCTATGACTGCTAAGTCTTTAAGACTGGATAAACTAAATTGTTGCTGCAAGTGGATGCCCTAAGCTTCTAAAGTTTCTTCCTCATGGCGGTTCAGTGAACAAGATTGGGGGTCCTAAGATAGGCATATTGACTGTTTCAGGATCAGGTTGGGTGGAACAGGCTCCTTGGGTGATTTGTTTCCCTACCAATTATCAGGTTCTACGTTTCTGTTATTATTTCAGTCAAGTAAGTTTTACATTGTTCAGTAGGAAAAATAAGTTACAGGCACATAGAATGATTTTCTTTACTTTCTGACCTAAAATGATTTCTGAATGAGAATGAATTGATAGATGCAATTAATGATTAAATGACCTGCTCTGTATTTTTCCACATGCTGGTCTTGCATCGTACTCTAGTACAGATAGGTATTAATTAGATGGATTGATAATGATCAGAATGATATTCGAATGATTAGAGTAATACTGTATCAATGCACTTCAAGGATTGCAATGTTAAATAAAAGTGCTTAAACTCAGATTTGTAGTAGTATCATTTCAGAAATAGTGTAACAATAAACATCTTTACTGAACCCTGAAAGTAAACATTTTTCCTTTAACTAAGGTTCTCTTTTATTCACAGTTAATTCTTTGAAAATGGCTACCATGTCTTCTACTCATCTACATTTCCATACTTCTATTTATTAAAGTATTTCGTCATTTAAATCAAACTGATCATGTACAGAAAATTAATAAATATAAATTATTATCATTTTCTGGAAATTATGTACTGCTTTTTCTTTTATCATTTCATTTCAGTTTCAACTAAAGACTTGAAACCCCTGCTCTCGACTTCTTTATCAAACAATAGTATAAAACCTAGATTCAAATTTTGAATAGCTACCAAAAACCATGATTTATAGATTCATTAAAATATTACTGTTTTCGCACATATAGAAAACTCAGTTGTACGATTGCAAACATCACAGGTTCAAGGCTAAACAGCCTTTTCTTCATTCAAACTATTTCTTTTAAAATCCAAGTTTAAACTATTTAGTAAATATTATTATTTTCATTCTGTCCCAGTACTAAAAACTCATTATGTATTTCCATTTTAATCTCATACTTCTATTCTTTTCATAGACATAAGACAAAGACGATTGAAAACATTCGACCTATTCAGACAGTTAATTATTTTGGAAATCGAAGACACAGTACAGTAGTATTTTTGAAGTTTCATAGTTCCATTAAAACCTAAAATCACACAGTACATTTAATCTATTCACCGAGACGAATGAATATCAATCTTACTCTCTGTTCAAAGACAAATGATCTTTCAGCATCGTCAAAATAAGATTTAAGACATTACACTACAAATGATAAACATCTAATACTGTAAAATTTCATTTAAAAGCGACGAGGGTTTATCCCTATCGAGTTCATCCACAACAGGGTACTTCCAACTAATTTTACAGGAAGAAATGCATCAACTACGCTAGTGAGAACCTTAGCAGTAGGATTTTCTCAATGTTTCCAAAAATTGCAGGCTGGATGAAAACCATTTCCAGGAAACAAATGTCCAAGACTCTGTCAACACTTTCAACCGTCGACCAAATTCGATTCCAGGAGAACCACGAGGTAGGGTACCACCGATGCTTACTGGTGGTTAATTTGAAGCTCCTCCATCATTTTTTCTAGGTAGTAAGTCCTTTGTCGAAGAGACAACCTGACGAGCAAACGCATTCAGGGTTAAATATTATTCAAGAGAATGTCGATTGATGCATAATAGAAAACTAAGAGTTGACCAAACATTCTTACTTGCGTTGTTCGAAGACCCTGTTGTCTTGAAGATTGATGAAGTTACCCATCCACCATTGATGGTGAAAGACTCAGTTTGGAGAGAAAAATGAATCACTGCTTGCACATCATCAAAACAGATTTGAAGAACCCTAAACTTCTACTCACTCAAGAAATTACACAGAGATGCGATACTCCAGACTTCCAAGCTACTGTAAAACTCCGTTGAAATACCAAAGCTTAAATTAACACCTTCATTGCAGGCCCATCGCACAGGTCTTAGGTTCGAGCTTGAGGAATGCCAAAAACATCAAACCCTAGGACCACTCAGCCGGTCAGCCTCCCTCTAAACCACTACCATCGAAACGTTTTCCAAGAAAGGGTTTCAACGCCTTGTAGGTTACGCTAGATTTCTTTACAATCTCAATAAACTGCAGATCGATGATGGAGATTTACCACCGATGAGACACGTTTGAAAGTGTACCGATACAGTGTTAATCACGCATTAAATTTCCCAGCTATCGTTGTTGCCAATTCGGTCGACTTCAAGCATGAGGCTTGTTACAACTCACCAATAGCAAACCCCATCCACATGCTGGTTCATCCACGTTAGCGATCACGTATTGTTACCATTAACACTGTTGCCCGAAAACCTAATTTCAAAACCAAACATTTACGATGCCATCAACTCGTACACCATGCATTTACTACACCATCATATCATTCTGCCAAACCATAGAAATGATGTGTATTACGTTCACACTTCTATCATACCAAGGTCAGAAACATATACGGTTGTATGCATAACGTAGGTTCTAATTGTTAAAGTTCTTATAGGCACACACATATCATAACTTTCTATCTTTTGAAGTTAATAGGGGTCACATTTTATACTTAGAGTATGGGAAGATTTCATCATCTTTTGTGAATGGTAATATTTGTTAAAAATCCTAGCATTTTTCACTTTGTAATTTGGTAGATTAAGAAGGGTCATTTCCCATAGTTTTATTACTTGTCACTTTTGAATTATTATGAGTTGCAAAGGTAGACAATACATTATCAATGTAATTGTTTAGGTACTAAAGGCCTTATAAACACTATTGTTATTTTCACTTTCATTCATATAGCCCATGTTTTCAAATACACTATTATGTCATGAGTCGACATTATAAAGTATTATACAAAGTCGCAAATCGTTCACTAATTAATAAAAAGAGAAACTAATAAACCCTTATATGTAGAATTATAATAACACCAATACTTAGAATTTACAACTTCTGTAGTATTTAAACTAGTCAAGTTATTTCATACAGAAATTGAAAAGAAATCATACCTGAAGCATTAGAGTACTAGGAGTTTTATAATTAATGACAATTATTAAATACTCTTGAACTGTCGCTTTTCTCTTACTTGCGAATCTACGCATGAAGGACGGGTACAAATTCTTTAGCTTAATAACTAAGTAAGCCTTGGGGCACCTCGTGGGACCCCTTTCATCATCATACAGAAATTAAACTGTCAGTACCTTGTCAAGGAGAACTCTGTCTTATAATTGTTTTGATATTTCAATTATTTTAAATTATGACGTGTCTCTATCACAAAACATCATTAGTGAAAAAGGAGATAGTGGATAAGTTGTTTTCTGCATTAATGGCTTATTATTAAATACTGCTTGAATAAGCATTAATTACATCCGCATTACAATTCTAACATTTAATGCTGATATAATTTTTTAAAATTTTTTATGAAATTATCGAGATGTTACATGTGGTATCAGAGCTCATGTTCAAACTCTAGGCCTAAAAAGTCCCAAGAAACACGCAACATAAATTTTCTTACTGTGAATTTTTTTTTTACTAACTCAAGTTACATTATTGTTATATACAGAAAAATTGCTTTAAGTTACAGGGATGGAAGGATCAGCTGAACGTATGGAGGAGATATTTCCACCAAACAACCATAGTACGGGACCGCAATTTGAAGGAGAGTTCCATGGCAACCTGAATGACAATTCATCAAACTTGTTACGTGCTTTTCAAGAATTAAAAGCAGAGATAAGATCAGTAAAGTAGGACAATGAGAGAATTCTGAGAGCACAAGAGGAATTGAATCAAGTACTGTTCGATCAATACCCAACAGATGGATGGGATAGAGAAGTTGAATATACTTCCAAGACTGAAGACTTACCTTATGAGGACAAGGGTAATCAAGTGAAAACAGATGATGTAAACAACAACTCAACATCATCAGGAACTGCCCAGCATCCACGTAAAACGAAATGTGACTATTTTAGTGATAGCTGTGAAGGAGGTATCAAGCCAAAGAGAAAAAACCATAAACAGTATGAACAGATATCTGGGGAGTTTAAGAAAATCAAACCCCCAACTTTCAATGGTGAAACTGAGAAAGAAGAGACAGCTGAAGCATGGTTGTCCGGCATGAGAAAGTATTTTCAGATCTATGATTACTCATAATCCTTAAAGGCAAAAATGGCAATTTATAATCTAACCGGGAAGGAAAACATTTGGTGGCAAGACCTCAAAAGAGTAAAAGGGATAAAGGACAGAGATGTGAGTTGGAGTACTTTTAAAAGATACTTCAAAAGGATCTGAGAAGTATTATGAAGAAAAATCCAAGGAATTCTATGATTTAAAACTGGGAACTATGAACATGAAAGAAATGAATAGCAAGTTTCTAAATTTACTAAGATATGTGCCATACCTAGTGGAAGAAAAACCGAAGATTCAAATATACCTAAGTTGTCTACCCTTCAACATCAAAGACAGAATAGAGTATGATAGCCCAAAGACATTAGAAGAAACCATGAGAAAAGCAACTTTTTGCTTTGATCAGAACAGGAAAAGAGAGGGGTATCTAGCTCGAAAATCATAAACCCGGTAATTTTGAACTGAAAAAGAAAAATTTCAGGTTTAGTGGAAATTCTGGTTTCCAAAAGAAAAAATTTTAGAATCAAAATTTTCAAGGGAACAGTCCTAGGAATACTCAGCAGCGGAAATTTACAGCTCCCAGAAATGCTCCCAATGTTGCCAAAACCAATGACCAGAAGCCACCTATAAAATGTTTATAGTGTCAAGGTCCTCATTATGCTTCAGAATGTCCCCTTAGGATGCGGACATCTAACCATATTCACTCCATACAATCTGAAGCTACTGTAGGATATTTGGCAAGAGAAGTACCCAGAATTAATGCAGCATTAGACAATCGGCAAGCAGAACACCAAGTATCAATGGTAGAGGTTTAAGGAATGCTACAAAACCATCCAGTTTCTATTTTGATTGACCCAGGTGCTAGTCTAAGTTATATATCATTGAATATTGTACAAATTTTTAAGTTGAAACAGAAAAAAATCAATAAATCTTGGTTAGTTAGACTAGCAACAGGAACAGAAAGAAAAGTTTGTGATTTCGTGGAATGTTGTGTTTTATCTATGAATCAGTTAAAAACACAGATCAAGTTAAATCTCTTACCATTAGGATCATATGACATCTTAATTGGAATGGACTGGTTAGAAGCCCATCATGTCATTCTGAATTGTTATGAGAAAAGTTTCACTTGTTTAAATGATGAAGGAAGGACAGTAGAAGTGAAGGGTATTCCTAGAAAGACATCCCTTAGACAGATTTTAGCTATGCAAGTAAATAGATCAATTAGAAAGGGATGTCAAATGTCTGCAGTAAATGTAGTAAATGAGGAGTTAAGTACTACAGAAGACAAACTGAAAATAGAATATATACCTATCTTAAATGATTTCCAAGATGTTTTTCCTTAAGAGGTTCCAGGATTACCTCCTAAAAGAGATCTAGATTTTACTATTGAATTGATACCGGGGTTAGTGCCAAATTCCAAAGCTCCATACCAGATGAATATACTAGAGTTGAATGAGTTAAAATCTCAGTTGAAAGAACTAATTGATAAAAAGTATATAATACCGAGCGTGTCCCCTTGGGGAGCACTAGTCATATTTGTTAAGAAGAAAGATGGCACCTTAAGACTTTGCATAGATTACCGTCAACTGAATAAAATGACAATCAAGAACAAATATTCGTTACCCCGCATTGATGATCTATTTGATTAGCTACGCGGAGCAACGATATTCTCAAAGATTGATTTATGGTCAAGATATCATCAGGTTCGTGTGAAGGATGAAGACATTTCCAAAACAACCTTTAGAACTTGATATGGACATTATGAGTTTGTGGTCATGCCATTTGGATTGACTAATGGCCCGGCAGTATTTATGTGCCTAATGAATAAAATTCTGCATAAATACTTGGATAAATTCGCCGTTGTTTTTATCGATGACATTTTAGTATATTCTAAGAGCAAGGAAGAGCATGATGAACATCTGCGTATCATTCTGCAAGTTTTGAGAGATCACCAATTATATGCTAAGTTCAGTAAGTGTGATTTTTACAAAGACAAGATCCAGTACTTAGGACACATTATCTCTAAGGAAGGAATTTCAGTTGACCCCGCTAAGATAAATTCCATTAATGAATGGTTGGTTCCTAAAGATGTGTTGGATATATGATCATTTATGGGTATTACTGGGTATTACAGAAAATTCATTGAAGGGTTTTCAAAGATTGCAAACCCTATAACGTCCTTGCAGAAGAAGGGAAAGAATTTTGTATGACATCAAAAGTGTGCGGACAGTTTTAGAAGGTTGAAAGAATTACTGACTACAACACCTATTTTGAGGATTGCAGATCCTAGTAAGGATTTTATAGTATGCATAGACGCATGTAATGATGGACTTGGAGGAGTCCTAACACAAGAAGGACATGTTGTTGCATACGAGTCTAGAAAGCTGAAAATACATGAGAAAAATTACTCTACTTATGATCTGGAATTATTAGTAGTAATTCATGCTTTGAAGATGTGGCGTCACCATATTATTGGTAGAAAATTTACCTTAATGAAAGATAACATGGGGCTGAAATATTTACTAGATCAGACAAATTTGAATGCTAGACAAGGTAGATGGCTAACTTTTCTAAGTGAATACGAGTTTGAAATTCAGCACATCAAAGGGAAAGAGAACAAAGTTGCTGATGCGTTAAGTTGTAATGCAAGGATAAATTTTGTTTCAGCCATCAGCACGTACACAACAGATTTGGAAAACCAGATTTTTGAAGGGATTAAGACTGATGAAGAGTGCAAAAAACTACATGAAAGGACAGTAGAAAACAATTCTGAAAATACTATGACAGATTACAGTTTTAAGGAAAATGTATTGTTGTTGTACAAAAACAGATTGTATGTACCCAACATACCAACAATACAAATTCTGATTTTAGATGAGATGCACAAAAGCCATTATTCTTACCACCCAGGTTATCAGAAAACCATCACTATGTTATGAAAATAATACTATTGGCCCAGAATGAAGGATGAAGTAGCAGAATGTATAGCTACGTGTTTTTACTGTCAAAAAGTGAAAGTGGAACATCAGCATCCTGCTGGGTTGCTACAGCCATTGCCTATACCTAGCTAGAAATGGGAAATCATAAGTATAGATTTTATCACTGGGTTACTAGAGAATCAGAAACAGAATGATTCCATCATGGTGGTAGTGGATAAACTTAGCAAAGCAACACATTTTATTCCTGTAAAGACTACTCATAAGGCTCCTGACATTGCAAAAATTTTCATGAAGCAGGTTTTTCGACTGCATGGGATACCAAAGGTAATAGTCTCGGACCGTGATTCATATTTTATAGGAAATTTTTGGAGGTCCTTCTTCAAAGGGTTGAGTACAACCTTAAATTTAAGCACCGCATTTCATCCACAAACGGATGGACAGACAGAAAGGGTGAATCAGATTTTGGAAGACATGCTAAGGATGTATGTTAAGGATCAGTTTGGTAAGTGGGAGGACTACTTGCATTTAGCAGAGTTTGCTTATAATAATCATTACCATACATCAGCCTGGCTTAGCCCGTTTGAAATTCTTTATGGTAGGAAATGTAATACACCATTTTTGTGGAGTGATCCAGTTAACAAAGTTATTTTAGGACCTGAATTGTTGTAGGAGTTAGAACTAATTGTGAAACAGGTACAAAGAAATATTTAAGCTTCCCAAGATAGGCAGAAAAGTCAAGCAGACCTTAGAATAACTCATAAAGAGTTCCAGGTTGGTGAGCATGTTTTTCTTAAGGTAAGCCCAAAAAAGAGTTCATTGAAATTGGAAAGTTGTGCCAAGCTCGCACCCAGGTATTGTGGTCCTTTCGAAATTTTGTCAAGGATTGGACCCGTGGCATATCAACTGGCTTTGCCAGCAAATCTAAAAATACACAATGTTTTTCACATTTCATTATTGAAGAAATATGTGCATGATACTACTCATGTTGTAAATTGGAATGATGTCCAGGTGGAACAAGATGGCGATTTTCCGGTGGAACGTGATTGTATCCTCGGAAGGAAGGAAACTCTACTCCGGAATCGCACCATTGGGCAGGTAAAGGTGCAATGGAAGCACCTTAGCCCAACAGAGGAAACCTGGGAGTTGGAGAGTAGTATGCGGGCAACATACCCAGCTCTGTTTCAGAAACACTCAGAGAGTGAATGAAGCAACATCGAGGACAATGTTGAGACTTAAGGGGGGGTATATGTCACCCACCCAAATTTTGAGGATATTTATTTTATTTGCAAAATACTTTATGTTAAATTATAATTACAAAGTTTTGTAATTATGACCAAATCTGGTCAAAGATAACTGTAATGACTTATTATTATTATTTAATAAATTTAAAAAAAAGGAGACAAACACTCAAGAAATCTATTACAAGAGTGTTCACTGACCCACTAAGAGGAATGGAAGTTGATAGAAGGCATGGGACAGATGGCAGCATTTGCACTCCACCACTAGCTATTGGTTATGGAACAACTACCCCTAAAATTGTGGCATTATTCTCCAGGTGGGGGAAGTGAGCAGTCAGGTCATGAATGACCAGTTAATCACTAAAAGGCCTAGGCAACCTACATAAGGCAATTTGAATTGAGCAGGCAACTCTTACAATATTTTCTGCATAAATATTCCTCAAGTGCACTAGGTGATCACTAAGAGATTCGAATAGGGAGGTTATGTGAGAGTGCAATTGTGAGTTTGCAAATTATTTCTGAGAAGGAAAACCAGAGGTGCTGGTGTAGGTCCATGTGACTGCTAAGTCTTTAAGACTGGATAAAATAAATTGTTGCTTCAAGTGGATGCCTTAAGATTCTAAAGTTTCTTCCTCATGGTGGTTCAGTGAACAAGCTCGGGGGTCCTAAGACAGGCATATTGACTATTTTAGGAGCAGGTTGGGTGGAACAGGATCCCTGGGTGATTTGTTTCCCTACCAATTATCAGGTTCTACATTTCTGTTATTATTTCAGTCAAGTTTTACATTGTTCAGTAGGAAAAATAAGTTATAGGCACACATAATGATTTGATTTACTTTCTGACCTAAAATGCTTTCTGAATGAGAATGAATTGATAGATGCAATAAATGATTAAATGACCTGCTCTGTATTTTTCCACATGTTGGTCTTGCATCGTACTCTAGTACATATAGGTATTAATTAGATGGATTGATAATGATCAGAATGGTATTCGAATGATTAGAGTAATACTATATCAATGCACTTCAAGGATTGCAATGTTAAATACAAGTGCTTAAACTCAGATTTGCAGTAGTATCATTTCAGAAATAGTGTAACAATAAACATCTTTACTGAACCCTGAAAGTAAACATTTTTCCTTTAACTAAGGTTCTCTTTTATTCACAGATAATTCTTTGAAAATGGCTACCATGTCTTCTACTCATCTACATTTCCATACTTCTCTTTATTAAAGTATTTCGTCATTTAAATCAAACTGATCCTGTACAAAAAATTAATAAATATAAATTATTATCATTTGCTGGAAACATTGTATTGTTTTTCTTTTATCATTTCATTTCAGTTTCAACTAAAGCCTTGAAACCCCTGCTCTCAACTTCTTTATCAAACAATAGTATAAAACGTAGATTCAAATTCGGAATAGCTACCGAAAACCATGATTTATAGATTCATTAAAATATTACTGTTTTCGCACATATAGCAAACTCAGCTATACGATTGCAAACATCACAGGTTCAAGGCTAAATAGCCTTTTCTTCATTCAAACTATTTCTTTTAAAATCCAAGTTTAAACTATTCAGTAGATATTATTATTTTCATTCTGTCCTAGTACTAAAAACTCATTTTGTATTTCCATTTTAATCTCATACTTCTATTCTTTTCATAGACATAAGTCAACGACGATTGAAAACATTCAACCTATTTAGACAACTAATTATTTAGGAAATCGAAGACACAGTACAGTAGTATTTTTGAAGTTTCATAGTTCCATTAAAACCTAAAATCGTACAATACATTTAATCTATTCACCGAGACGAATGAATATCAATCTTATTCTCTGTTCCAAGACAGACGATCTTTCAACATCGTCAAAATAAGATTTAAGACATTACACTGCAAATGATAAACATCTAATACTATAAAATTTCATTTGAAATTGAAGAGGGTTTATCCCTATCGAGTTCATCCACAATAGGGTACTTCCAACTAATTTTACAGGAAGAAATGCATCAACTACGCTAGCGAGAACCTTAGTAGTAGGATTTTCTCAATGTTTCCAAAAATTGCAGGATGGACGAAAACCATTGCCAGGAAACAAATGTCCAAACTCTGTCAACACTTTCAATCATCGACCAAATTTGATTCCAAGAGAACCACGAGGTAGGGTACCACCAATGCTTACTAGTGGTTAAGCTGAAGCTCCTCCATCAGCGTTTCCAAGTAGTAAATCCTTCATCGAAGAATCAACCTAATGAGCAAACACATTCAGGGTTAAATATTATTCAAGAGAATGTCGATTGATGCATAATAGAAAACTAAGAGTTGACCAAACATTCTTACCTGCGCTGTTTGAAGATCCTGTTTTCTTGAATATTGACGAAGTTACCCATCCACCATTGATGGTGAAAGACTCAGTTTGGAGAGCAAAATGTATCACTGCTTGCAAATCATTGAAACACATTTCTAGAACCCTAAACTTCTACTCACTCAAGAAATTACACAGAGATGCAATACTCCAGACTTCCAAGCTACTGTAAAACTCCGTTGAAATACCAAAGCTTAAATTAACACCGTCATTGCATGCCCATCGCACAGGTCTCAGGTTCGAGCCTGAGGAATGCCAAAAACATCAAACCCTAGGACCACTCAGCTGGTCGGCCTCCCTCCAAACCACTACCATCGAAATGTTTTCCAAGAAATGGTTTCAACGCCTTGTAGGTTACGTTAGGGTTCTTTACAATCTCAATAAATTGCAGATCGACGATGGAGATTCACCATCGGTAAGACACGTTGGAAAGTGTACCGATACAGTGTTAATCACGCATTAAATTTCCCAGCTATCGTTGTTTCCAATTCGGTCGACTTCAAGCATGAGGCTTGTTACAACTCACCTTTAGCAAACCCCATCCACGTGCTGGTTCATCCACGTTAGCGATCACGTATTGCTACCATTAACAATGTAGCCCGAAAACCTAATTTCAAAACCAAACATTTACGATGCCATCAACTCGTACGCCATGCATTTACTACACGATCATATCATTCTGCCAAACCATAGAAACAACGTGTATTACGTTCACACTTCTATCATACCAAGGTCAGAAACATATATGGTTGTATGCATAACGTAGGTTCTAATTGTTAAAGTTGTTATAGGCACACACATATCGTAACTTTCTATCTTTTGAAGTTAATAGGGGTCACATTTGATACTTAGAGTATGGGAAGATTTCATCATCTTTTGTGAATGGTAATATTCGTTAAAAATCCTAGCATTTTTCACTTTATAATTTGGTCGATTAAAAAGGGTCATTCCCCATAGGTTTATTACTTGTCACTTTTGAATTATTATAAATTGCAAAGGTAGGTAATACATTATCAACGTAATTGTTTAGGTACTAAAGGCCTTATAAATACTATTGTTATTTTCACTTTCATTCATATAGCCCATGTTTTCAAATACACTATTATGTCATGAGTCAACATTATAAAGTATTATACAAAGTCGCAAATCATTCACTAATTAATAAAAATAGAAACTAATAAACCCTTAGATGTAGAAATATAATAACACCAATACTTAGAATTTACAACTTCTGCAATATTTAAACTAGTCAAGTTATTTCATACAGAAATTGAAAAGAAACCATACCTAAAGCATTAGAGTACTAGGAGTTTTATAATTAATGACAATTATTAAATACTCTTGAACTGCCACTTTTCTCTTACCTGCGAATATGCGCATGAAGGATGGGTACAAATGCTTTAGATTAATAACTAAGCCTTGGGGCACCTCGTGGGACCCATTTCATCATCATCCAGAAATTAAACTATCAGTACCTTGTCAAGGAGAACTCTGTCTTATAATTGTTTTGATATTTCAATTATTTTAAATTATGACATGTCTCTATCACAAAACATCATTAGTGAAAAATGACACAGTGGATAAGTTGTTTTCTGAATTATTGACTTATTATTAAATATTGCTTGAATAAGCATTAATTACTTCCGCGTTGCAATTCTAACATTTAATGCTGATATAATTTTTTTTAAATTTTTATGAAATTATCGGGATGTTACATGTGGTATCAGAGCTCATGTTCGAATTCTAGGCCTAAAAAGGCCCAAGAAACACACAGCAGAAATTTTCTGACTATGAAATTTTTTTTTTTTACTAACTCAAGTTACATTATTGTTATATACAGAAAAATTGCTTTAAGTTACAGGTATGGAAGGATCAGCTGAATGTATGGAGGACAGATTTCCACCAAACATCCATAGTACGGGACTGCAATTTGAAGGAGAGTTCCAGGGCAACCTGAATGACAATTCATCAGACTTGTTACGTGCTTTCCAAGAATTGAAAGCAAAGATAAGATCAGTAAATCAGGACAATGAGAGAATTCTAAGAGCACAAGAGGAATTGAATCAAGTACTGTTCGATCAATACCCAACAGATGGACGGGATAGAGAAGGTGAACATACTTCCAAGACCGAAGACTTACCTTACGAGGGCAAGGGTAAGCAAGTGAAAACAGATGATGTAAACAGCAACTCACCATCATAAGGAACTGCCAAGCATCCACGTAGAAAGAAACGTGACTATTTTAGTGATAATAGTGAAGGAGGTTTCAAGCCAAAGAGAAAAATCCATAAACAGTATGAACATATATCTCGGGAGTTCAAGAAAATCAAACCCCCAACTTTCAATGGTGAAACTGAGAAAGGAGAGACAGCTGAAGCATGGCTGTCCAGCATGAAAAAGTATTTTCAGATCTATGATTACTCAGAATCCTTAAAGGAAAAAATGGCAATTTATAATCTAACCGGGAAGGCATACATTTGGTGGCAAGACCTCAAAAGAGTAAAAGGGATGAAGGATAGAGATGTGAATTAGAGTAGTTTTAAAATATACTTCAAAAAGAAATTCTTATCTAAGTAGTATTATGAAGAAAAATCCAAGGAATTCTATGATTTAAAACTGGGAACTATGAACATGAAAGAAATGAAAAACAAGTTTCTAAATTTACTAAGATATGTGCCATACCTGGTGGAAGAAAAACCGAAGATTCAAAGATACCTAAGTTGTTTACCCTTCAACATTAAAGACAGAATAGAGTATGATAGCCCAAAGACATTAGAAGAAGCCATGAGAAAAGCAACTTTTTGCTTTGATCAGAACAGGAAAAGAGAAGGGGTATCTAGCTGGAAAAATCATAAACCCAGTAATTTTGAACTGAAAAAGAAAAATTTCAGGTTTAGTGGAAATTGTGGTTTCCAAAAGAAAAAAATTTCAGAATTGAAATTTTCAAGGGAACAGTCCTAGGAATACTCAGCAGCAGAAATTTACAGCTCCCAGAAATGCTCCCAATGTTGCCAAAACCAATGACCAGAAGCCACCTATAAAATGTTTCGAGTTTCAAGGTCCTCATTATGTTTTAGAATGTCCCCTTAGGAAGCAAACAGCTAACCATATTCACTCCATACAATCTAAAGCTACTGTAGGAGATTTGGCAAGAGAAGTACCTAGAATTAATGCAGCATTAGACAATTGGCAAGCATAACACCAAGTATCAATGGTAGAGGTTGAAGGTATGCTACAAAACCATCCGGTTTCTATTTTGATTGACCCAGGTGCTAGTCTAAGTTATATATCACTGAATATTGTACAAAGTTTGAAGTTGAAAACAAAAAAATTCAATAAATCCTGGTTAGTTAGACTAGCAACAGGAACAAAAAGAAAAGTTTATGATTTCGTGGAAAGTTGTGTTTTATCTATGAATCAGTTAAAAACACATGTCAAGTTAAATGTCTTACCTTTAGGATCATATGACATCTTAATTGGAATGGACTGGTTAGAATCCCATCATGTCATTCTGAATTGTTATGAGAAAATTTTCACTTGTTTAAATGATGAAGGAGTGACAGTAGAAGCAAAGGGTATTCCCAGAAAGACATCCCTTAGACAGATTTCAGCTATGCAAGTAAAGAGAGCAATTAGAAGGGATGTCAAATGTTTGCAGTAAATGTAGTAAATGAGGAGTTAAGTACTACAGAAGACAAACTGAAAATAGAAGATATACCTGTCTTAAATGATTTCCAAGATGTTTTTCGTGACGAGGTTCCAGGATTACCTCTTAAAAGAGATATAGATTTTACTATTGAATTGATACCGGGGGTAGTGCCAAATTCCAAAGCTCCATACCGGATGAATATACTAGAGTTGAATGAGTTAAAATCTTAGTTGAAAGAACTGATTGATAAAAAGTATATAAGACCGAGTGTGTCCCCTTGGGGAGCACTAGTCATATTTGTTAAGAAGAAAGATGGCACCTTAAGACTTTGCATAGATTATCGTCAACTGAATAAAATGAAAATCAAGAATAGATATCTATTACCCTACATTGATGATCTATTTGATCAGCTAAGCGGAGCAATGATATTCTCAAAAAATGATTTACAGTCAGGATATCATCAGGTTTGTGTGAAGGATGAAGACATTTCCAAAACAACCTTTAGAACTCGATATGGACATTATGAGTTTATGGTCATGCCGTTTGGATTGACTAATGCCTCGACAGTATTTATGTTCCTAATGAATAAAATTCTACACAAATACTTGGATAAATTCACCGTTGTGTTTATCGATGACATTTTAGTATATTCGAAGAGCAAGGAAGGGCATGATGAACATCTGCGTATCATTCTGCAAGTTTTGAGAGATCACCAATTATATGCTAAGTTCAGTAAGTGTGAGTTTTACAAAGACAAGATCCAGTACTTAGGACGCATAATCTTTAAGGAAGGAATTTCAATTGACTCCACTAAGATAAAAGGCATTAATGAATGGTTGATTCCTAAAGATGTGTTAGATGTACGATCATTTATGGGTATTATAGAAAATTCATTGAAGGGTTTTCAAAGATTGCAAACCCCATAACGTCCTTGCAGAAGAAGGGAAAGAAGTTTGTATGGGATCAAAAGTGTGCAGATAGTTTTAGAAGGTTGAAAGAATTACTAACTACAACACCTATTTTGAGGATTACAGATCCTACTAAGGATTTTATAGTATGCACAGACGCATGTAATGACGGACTTGGAGGAGTCCTAACACAAGAAGGACATGTTGTTCCATACGAGTCTAGAAAGCTGAAAATACATGAGAAAAATTACTCTACTTATGAGCGTGGGGGCCAACGCCCCAAAGTTATGGGGGCAGAGCCCCCGAGGAAAATGTTTGGGGTTGTTTTCACCACCAGTTTTCGGGCCCATGGTTTTGGGTAACCCATGGTATTTTCCCATTGTATTTCCCTTATAAAAGAAAGACATTGTAACATGGCTAGGGTGAATGTATTAGGTTTTATGCATTGTAAAGATCTCTGAGATCAGAAGAGAGACTGTGAGACAGTGAAGAGGAAGTGCAGCGGTTGTGCTGCAGGTTGTATCCCTTCACTTTGTTGGACGATATTATAATAAGGACTGACAACTTCAATGTGGATGTAGCCCAAGTTGGGTGAACCACGATATATATGTGTCTCTCTTGTAATGTGTATGTGTGATTATATTTGCATTTCTATTTATTGTTATTGCTCTGCGATCCTGTTTTTCTAACAATTGGTATCAGAGCCAAAGGTCTATTTGGTAGATAAACCCACAGGAAGCTAGGGTTTCTGGTTCGAGTGGGAGCAATGGAAGAAGAAGGAAAGTTTAAGTTTAAGAAGTTTAATGGCCAAAACTTTCAGTTATGGAAGATGCAAATGGAGGACTATGTGTACCAGAAGGATCTATTCCTACCGTTGGGAGGAAGAGCAAAGCAGCTGACGGCTATGAAAGACGAAGAATGGTAGGTTCTTGATAGAAAGGAATTGGGAATAATACGGTTGTCCCTGGCTTCGTCGGTGGCTTTCAATATCTCAAAAGAAACGACAACGGAGGGTTTGATGAGCGCATTGGGTAAGCTGTATGAAAAACCCTCGGCCTCCAACAAGGTATTTCTAATGAAGCGTTTATTTAAGATGAAGATGTCTGAAGGAGGATCTGTTACTGATCATTTAAATGAGTTTAATACGATTACAAATCAACTAAGTTATGTAAGTGTGAACTTTGATGATGAGGTTAGGGCTCTTCTAATCTTGTTTTCATTACCAGAAAGCTGGAATAGCTTGGTCATGGCTGTAAGTAACTTTGTCTCTGGTTCAAACACCTTGAAATTTGATGATGTTATTAGTGTTATTCTTAGTAAGGAAATGCAAAGAAAAACACAGGTGAGACATCAGGTAATGCGTTGACCATGGAGAGCAAGGGAAGACAAAAGGAGAGAGGAAAGAGCCAAGGTAATCGCAGCAACTCTAAAAAGGGAAGATCCAAGTCCAAACTAGGAAAAATAGAGTGCTGGAACTATGGAAAGAAAGGACATATGAAGAAAGATTGCAGATCTCTAAAGAAGAAAGCAAATGGATAGAAGGAAACTACCTAGGAAGCAAATGTAGCAGGTGATGTGTTAGAAGATGCTTTGATTCTTACATTAGATACTACTAGTGATTATTGGGTAGTAGATTTAGGGGATTCACGTCATGCTACACCTTATAGGAAATATTTTCATGATTATGTTCCAAGTGATTTTGGACATGTTTTAATGGGTGATGATGAGCCATGTAAAATTGTTGGAATGGGTAAGGTATGGATCAAATTTAAGAATGGAACTGACTGATTGTTAAAAGATGTTAGGCATATTCCTACTATGAAAATAAATCTGATCTCAACAGGGCAGTTGGGAGATGGCGGCTGTCTATCTACATTTGGAGAAAAGTGGTGGAAGATCACTAAAGGATCAATGGTGATAGCAAAAGGATACAGGGTAGGTACGTTGTATTTATGTCTTCATAATACTAACCATTCGGTCTCTTTAGCTTCCACGGGAATAGATACAACATTGTGGCATCATAGGCTTGGCCACATGAGTGAGCAGGGGATGCAGATTCTCCACCCAAGGAAGTTGCTGCCACAAGGGGGTCGGCCTTGTCAGCATTATGTTATGTGGTTAAAAGAGTGTCTTTCCAAATAAGATATCTAAAGAGCATCTGAGGCCTTTTATGTGACAAGCACAACCTATCCAGATCTGCAGGACTTATTACATGCTACCCTTGCACAATCTGTACATGACCATGGAGTATCAACTTGATACTCACCATACATCATCCTGTTGTACATCATCACATGATCAACCTGATCATCATCATAGCATCATCCTGATCCATATCATCTGGAGAAACATCCTGAAGCTCGTCATCCATGATCATCCTGATCATATAATGCATCCACCTGATGCATACCAAGTATCTACCTGATACATATTGTCATACATGATCTACATGATCATACAATGTATCCACCTGATACATATCATCATACATGATCTACCTGATCATACAATGTATCAACTTGATACATATCATCATACATGATCTACCTTATCATACAATGTATCCACCTGATACATATACAAATCCATGATCCAACTGATCATATCAAGCATCCAATATGATGCATACATAAATACATGATCCAACTGATCATATCAATCATCCAACATGATGCATATACATATACACGATCCAACTGATCATAACAAGCATTCAACATGATTCTTATACATATACATGATCCAACTGATCATAACAAGCATCCAACATGATGCATATACATATACATGATCCAACTGATCATAACAAGCATCCAACATGATGCATATACAGAGCAGTAACTGGAGCATCGTCCTGATACTCATCACACAATGCTTACATCCACAACCATGGGATGGATCCTCCTCTCACCATGCTCAAAATGGATCCAGCAAATGTGTCCATCACTTCTTCCTCGAAGTGTCGTCAATCTGAAGAACACCAAGCCTCTCTCTAAAGTACTCAAACTTCACTCTGGCTAGTGGTTTCGTCAACACATCTGCAACCTGCTCATCCGTCACAACATACAGGAGATTCACTGCTCCTCTCTATACCATATCCCTGATATAGTGATATTTGATCTCAATGTGCTTCGACCTGTCATGGAACACCACGTTCTTAGACAGCTTTACACAACTCTGGTTGTCACAAAATATACCAGTAGCCTCCAATGAGAGATCAAATAACTTATACAGTAGCTTCTGAAGCCATACTGCCTCATAACTAGTCGAACAAGCTGCAACATACTCTGCCTCGACTGTACTCAGTGCTACGCAGGACTGCTTCCTGCTAAACCAAGAGATCACACCTGATCCCATACTGAAGCAGCACCCAAAAGTGCTCTTCCTATATGCAGCACTGCCTTCCCAAACCGAATCAACATAACCCTGTAGGTTAAACTTTTGATTCGCATCATACTTGAGACCATAATCAATTGTACCCTTCAGGTACCTCATAATATGCTTTACAGCAACCAGGTGAACACCTCTAGGATCTGTCAGGAACTGGCTCAATGTGTTCACCACAAAGCAGATATCTGGTCTCGTGTTCGCCAGGTACATAAAGGACCCAATCATCTAACGATACATCGTGACATCAATTGGATCGGATGACCCATCACACAGAAGCTTCAGGTTCGATGCCATAGGTGTGTCCATGGCCTTGCAGTCCATCATCCCGAACCTTTTCAGGATCTCTACTGCATACTTACCTTGTCCAAGGAAGATTCCATCTGTGCTCTGCCACACTTCCATGCCTAGGAAATAGTGCATCATCCCCAAGTACTTCATCTTGAACTCGGAAGCAAGCTTCATCTTCGTATCGGCAATCAATCTATCCTCACTTGTAACAAACAGGTCATCCACATACAAAAGTAATATCACTGGATTGCCTTACTCAACCTTGTAGTAAAGGTTGGAATCCGCTTTACTCTTGGTAAAGCCCAAACTGGATAGAAAGTTGTCTATCATACCATACCAAGTCCTAGGAGCTTGCTTCAAGCCATACAAGGCTTTCTTCAACCTACACACATATGACTCCATGTAATGTGTCTCAAAACCAAGTGGTTGCACCACATACACTTCCTCCTCGACTACACCATTCAAGAAAGCTATCTTGACATCCATCTGGTGTATCTTCCATTTTATCACTGCATCCAGAGCAAGTACTGATCTAATGGAAGTGTATCTAGCTACAAGAGAAAAAGTCTCTTCATAGTCTATCCCCTCTTTCTGAGAGAAGCCACGAGCTACGATCCTTGCTTTGTTATTTTCTATGCTACCATCTGCAGCATGCTTGATCTTATAGATCCACTTGGAAGTCACAACAGATTTCCCTTCAGGTCTTGGGAATGCATCCCAAATATCATTATTCATGATCGACTGGTACTCCTCGATCATGTCATTCTTCCTGAATCCTGGGAACTTCAATATCTTCAATAGATAACTTTGTTGTTGAACAAATGTTGTGGTCCTTCTTTTGTAGGTGATGGTGTAGGATCTTTGCTACAAAACAAGTTAAATTGCATGATTAGAAACATCTCATAGTTTTTCAGAACAAATTCTTACACATAAAGAAATATGTCATACAGTCATGCAATTATCTTAGCCAATGCTTCAATACAACATTTATCCATATCCCGTAACTTTCTAGATGCCTTCCAATCTCTACCAGAACATTGTTAAGAGTGTGTACAACTCCCAACATGTCAGCAAAGAGGTTTCATTCTAGATAAGTAGCAATGGAATGTTGTACAATGCCATAGGCCACTTACCCATTACATGTGTATTAGTAGTATAATGTTCATTAATGCAATTATTCTAATATGCATAATACACAACCTAAGTCTAGGAACATAAGTATATATATCATTGAACAATATTATTTAAACAATCAAATATATAAGAAATGACAATTCAAATACTTATCTTTGTTTGGTTTGTAGGGTGGAACCCCTCTCAATATTTGCTTCCTTGCAGGAACTAGTGGAGTGTGCTCCCTCTTGATATTTGCTTCCTAGATTACCTGTCCTTGAACTTATATCCATCCTCGATCATTATGCATACTTACTAGTATCATCATTGTGTTATCCTCGAGGTCTCATACACAATCATACATTCATTAGTATAATCTCAATACTATAAAACATTATGATTCTAAGTACTATTAAACATGTATGGTCAAGATCATTTCATACACAGATAATTTATCACAAGCATTAGTATTCAAGGTTTCAAAGAGTACTTCCTTTACTCATGCATATTCTTTATTTGACCAAATAACTTTTTTTGGTTAGTCATATCATCAATCAAGGTAAGAGACATAATATGCATAAACCCTTGATTACTTACATTTCTAACTTCATGAATAATCATTATCAATGATACAACAATAGAAGATCCTATCACAAGGTAGGATTCTAACTTGATATAGGAAAAAACATACCTGGTTATCATATTTGCTAGTTATGTCTAGCAATGTCTTCTTGTTCTCTTCAATGACTTGTGCTAGTAACCTGCATATCTCATAGGTTAAGCAGTGTAGAACCAAATTATACATACCTCGTAAGTAGAGCTTCTATGTGATCCATGAAAATGGATGAATCTTTGTCTTCATGTCACGATGGTCATATGTTCTTGAACTAGAACATGATTTGTCTTTCTTGATGTACCTTTCATGTTAGTGGACAACATCAACCTCATACAACACCACAATGAATTAGTACAATCATAAGTGTCAAATCCCTAAGCAATGAATATCTGCATTCATAATTTTATTAAGGTGATACGACAAGTCTAAAGTTAATCAAGATTGTACTAACCTTAATGAAGACAAACATACCATAAACTTAATCATGAACAGATTTCGAAACATACCCGTAAATCATACCTATCGAGTTTGCTTGCAATCTTCTTATGTAAGGCCTTAGCCTCATCTCTCTCTGAAACTGGAACTTCTTCACTTATGCAGGTGACCAATCCATTCTCTTCTAGGATTAACCCAATCCACTTGATTTGCACAAACTCGATTAGGGTTTGTCAGGGAAACCCTAAAAATTCAAAATTTGAATTTCAAACTTCTAAAAGGATAGAAAGATGCGCCTTGATGATCTGATCAACCTAGTATACTCAGAATTTTTAAACTACAAAGTTTCACCTCTCAAATTTGCTTTTCAATCTTTTGGATTCACTCGGGAGGACCCTGAATTAGGGTTTGAGTTTCCCAGAGCTTCACCCAACCAAATAGTTTGATCCAAAGCTCTAAAATTTGATTTTTCCAAGGAGCTTCCAGCTATGGTCACAGATTTCAAAAATTCCCATTTTTGCAGAAGCCCTAATTTTTCACTTTTTCGATCAAAGTCCCGAACTAGGGTTTGATCAAGCCCAACCTTCTGCCCAACCAAAAAAGTTGATCTTGGTCTCTAAATTTCGATTTTGATGAGGAGCATCCAGCCATGGTATCCGATACAAAAATTCCAACATTCTCCGAAACCCTAAATCCCCGAAGCCATGAATGAAGGTGCTCAAAATCCATTTATGTTTTGGCAGAAATATGCACCTGATTGTTTCTAGTGTAACTCCGAAATTTCAGATCTACAGGGTCTGAAACTTTTTCCTATGGTATCCTGACCTGTTATCTTTCCAAACCCACAGGTCTGACTTCAAATGGATTCTCTAAGAGAGAGTTATGCCAAGTGTCGCAACGTGACCTGTTTATGAGGTAAAACATGAGAGCAAACTTGTCCGGAGTGCCACGTGTCACTAGTTCAATTTCAGCCTCTGAAAATCATACCTGTGAAAGTACAGTACATGCCCTACCACATTTTACAAAATTTGATTTGGAGCTTCCTAGCCCAATTTGTGACCTTTCTTCTTAGGTCACCTATTTGTGACTGAGATCTGGAAGAGGCAGAAACCCTATATTGTACAGATCATAAATATGAAAGTACAACGAATTATACTCTCTCCTTCGGACACAAGGTACATGGGGATCTTATCTTCGACCTGCAAGATTTTCAGATCCTGAAACCTCTCCAAAATTAATTTATAGCGAAAGTGATACGATGACTGGTTTTTGCTATATCAAGCCATAGCTTCACATGTGCAACAAGTGTCATAAATGCCATACCATGCCTTCTTTCAGGCTAGCTCTGAACCCATGTTAGTTTTTCAGAATTTCAATCTGATCTAGGATCTTAACTGAGAGAATAACATGTACAGCATATCTATAGCATATCAATCATGGACACAATAATGTAAGCACACAAGAGACACAGAGTTTCACTGGGGAAAACCAAGAAGGTAAAAAACCCCGCAACTTCCTCGGAGATAGATAGAGCAATGATACAACCCAAGTACAAGAGATAGTCCTCCTAGCAGCAGCTTCTCCTCCTCCACTAGTGCACCACTCTCCAATGAGTGTGCGAGTGAGAAAGTGAATGATCAAATAGAGTGCCTCCCGCACTCTATTTATACTTGACTTGACTTGCCTAATAACCTTTACTAGGTCGGCCTTAACATAACCACATAACATAATGATGACAGGGCCGATCCCCAATAGGATGGTCTAATAACCCTTTCACCCACATGACTTATACAAGGCCAACCCCAACAAGGTGGTCTAATAACCCATCAAGTATAAGTTACGACACTTACAATATAAATGACAACACTTCTGTATAGAGGAATAATAACATCCCTATAGGAATACAAACACTTCTATATAGAGGAATAATAACATCTCTATAGGAATACAATATACATATATGAAATACATTCCGAAGTTACAAATACATCAACAGAAGAAAGGTATAGATTTTGATGAAATATTTTCTCCTGTTGTTAAGATGACTTCAATTGGGACTATCTTAAGTCTAGTGGCGATAGAAGATTTGCATCTTGAACAGTTAGATGTAAAAATAGCCTTTCTCCATGGGGATTTGGAGGAAGAGAAATATATGCAGCAGCCACAAGGGTATGAGGTCAAAGGTAAAGAGAACTTGGTATGCAGGTTGAAAAAGAGTTTGTATGGCTTGAAGCAAGCTCCAAGGCAGTGGTATTTAAAATTTGACAGGTTTATGACAGAACAAGGTTATAGTAGATGTCATTTTGACCACTGTGTTTATTTCAAGAAGCTAGACAATGAAATATATATTATCTTGTTATTGTATGTGGATGCCATGCTTGTTGCAGGGTCTAACATGCAGGATATAAATGTACTCAAAAGAAAGCTAGCTAATTCATTTGCGATGAAGGATTTGGGTGTTGCAAAGCAAATCCTTGGTATGAGAATAACAAGAGATAGGAAAAATCGCAAATTGACATTGTCTCAGAGTGAGTACATACAAAAGGTGTTGGAGAGGTTCAGAATGCAAATTGCAAAACCAGTAAGTACACCTTTGGCCAGCCATTTCGGTCTAAGTAAGGAAATGTGTCCCAAGACACAGGAAGAGATAGATTACATGTCTAAGATCCCCTATCAATCAGCAGTTGGCAGCTTGATGTATGCCATGGTGTGCACAAGACCATATATTACACAAGCAGTGGGAGTTGTGAGCATATATATGAACAATCTAGGTAAAGAACATTGGAAGGAAGTACAGTGGATTCTCAAGTATTTGAGAGGTACTACCACTCAGGCATTATGTTTTGGAGGTTCAGACACTATTCTACAGGGATATGTTGATGCAGATATGGCAGGTGATAAGGATAGCAGAAGGAGCACCACAGGGTATGTGTCTAATGTAGGTGGAACAACAGTAAATTGGATTTCTAAACTACAGAAGGTTGTTGCACTTTCAACAATGGAAGCAGAGTATGTTGCTATTGCAGAGGCTAGTAAAGAGATGATTTGGTTGCAGAGGTTTATGGAGGAATTGGGTAACAAGCAGAAGGATAGTAGGTTGTATAGTGACATCCAGAGTGCCATTCATCTTACAAAGAACTCAACATTCCATTCCAGGACTAAACATATAAAGCTCAAGTACCATTTCATATGCTCTGTTCTGGAAGATGAACTGTTGAAGCTGGAAAAGATACATACTAGCCAGAATCCTGCAGACATGTTCACAAAGGTAGTGACCAAAGAGAAACTAAGTTCCTGCTTAGTTTCAGTTGGTCTTCTAGCATGAAGGTGAAGATGAGAAATTTTCCAAGTCCAAGGTCCAGCAAGTATAGCAGCGGTGGAGTTGTTGTGATCAGTATCCAAGTGGGAGATTGTTGGTTGTGGAGCCTAACCTCCAGATTCAAACATATTATTATTCAGCCGTGTCCGTACCCCATGTTTGGTTATGATACCGACACGACCCTAGGGGGTTCAGGGAGAGTGTCCACTCCCCTGACTAGGGGGCGCGGGGGCCAGCACCCCTAAGAAAGGGGGTTTGGGGGCAACGCCCCCAAGTTACGGGGGCAGATCCCCCGAGGAAAATTTTTGGGGTTGTTTTCGCCACCAGTTTTCAGGCCCATGGTTTTGGGTAACCCATGGTATTTTCCCATTGTATTTCCCTTATAAAAGAAAGACATTGTAACATGGCTAGGGTGAATGTATTAGGTTTTATGCATTGTAAAGATATCTGAGATCGGAAGAGAGACTGTGAGACAGTGAAGAGGAAGTGCATCGGTTGTGCTGCAGGTTGTATCCCTTCACTTTGCTAGACGATATAATAATAAGGACTGGAAACTTCAATGTGGACGTAGCCCAAGTTGGATGAACCATGATATATCTATGTCTCTCTTGTAATGTGTATGTGTGATTATATTTGCATTTATTTTTATTGTTATTGCTCTGCGATCCTATTTTGTCTAACAGCTCGCCTAAGTCTCAACTATGCTTACAAACACTTAAAAAACATCCAGAAAACCTTTGGTTTGATTCTCTAATATAGGTTGTTGTTGTCGACTCTTCTTCTCCTTTTCTTCCTTGCACCCCATACTTTATATTCAACAATCCTTTTCTTCTTCTTCTTTAGCTTCAATGTTTTCTTCATCATCGATATTTTCTTGAGTTCCTTGGACCTTCTATTACTAGCTTAAGCTGCAAAACTCGTTTCCATTTGTTGCACATCATTCAAATGTTGAAGGCCCTTCATACCAAGGGATGCAATATTAATATTCATTATTTCAAATTCATGTAGTGTGGACATGCATGAAACCCACTTGTTATTCTCATCACTTGTCAAATTATCAGTAATATGTTCAGTGGTCTCATATGGACTCAATTGTTGGTAATACTTAAGGTCTTCAAGGTTCCATTTCATAAAAATATTATCAGCGATATCTTCTTCTAAACCTTCTTTCTCAGAGGGAAATTCATAATCTGCATCCATTTCATATTCTTCATCAATATTATATTTATCTTGATTACTTATGCTTCTTGACTGATTGGACACTTCTTCATAGTTCCTATTTTTCTCCATGATTACATAGTTTCTATTGACATTACCTTCATACTCATAAACAAGTAAATGGTCAAATAAAAACATATTTTATTTTAACATCTTGTCATCTTCTCAACTTGTGTTGTTGCACATACAACCTTCATTGTTCCTTTCTTCTCATTTGTACTTTGACCTACTTCATCATCGATAGCATAATAGATCTCTTTGGGATCCTTAACCACATGACCTTGTTTACATATTCAACAACATCCATAGTTGTCTTTGTGTCTTCTTCTCTTCTTACTACAAGGGATAATTTGAAGGTCCCAGACTTATTTAAAAGTGTATAAACCTTGGCTAATCTTACCAATTCTTAAAATGTCAACTATACAATATTTGGCGATATTTTTCTAAAATTATTTCAATATGTAAGGATTTTATATAGTTTATATAATAATTTGGCGATTTTTAGAGTGAAAAAAGTTTACTCCATCAAAATTTGGTGAAATGGGGCTTCAAAAAATGAAAATTGGCGAATCTTTTTTTGGAAAAAAAAACATGGAAAAATAGCCAATGGGATAAATTTCACCCCTAAAATTATCCTTGCTTACTACAATACTCATTATACAATCTTTATCAATTTATTGGTTCTCCACTCATCATTGTTTCAATTAACTTCATATCTCTGGTGATTAAACTCATCCTTATCATAGATTGGTCCTCCAAACTCCAACGTTTATTCTTGCTTTCACCTCAGCTATATTATCTTATGCTTCAACATTGAAACCATCTTCAACACCATTAACTTCATTATCATCTTTTTCTTTGTCATCCACCCGTGCATCTACATAGTGGGATTCGCCAACTGCAAATTCAATTTCTCCCTCAACAACTTCATCATCCACATGTGTATCAACACACTAGGATTCAACATGTTTTTCTTTGCACTCAGAGTCTTCTTATGCTTCATCAGTTCTTCAATCTTCTCTTCTACTTTAGTAGGGAGTTCTTCAATTTGATCATCGCCAACAATATGATTGTCAACACTCTTTGACTCAGCTCAATGTCAATTGGTGTTTCTCCCCCTTACACTATGTATGGATTTTAAAATACCCCACGATTTTTAAGAGCTAATTGTTGTTGCAATATTTGAAAATAGCTTCTCATCCATGGCTTGTTGAATAAGAGACAATGATGTTGCATCATCCTTCTATATTTCTATGAGTTGATCCTTCTGAAGAGGGTTATTCAAACCCATTTAACACAATATCCCATAAATCATCTATAGGTAGTTTGGTGGAAAATTGTTGCTCATAACTTCTCTTACATTGTTCCTTGCTATTTCATGTGCTACCTCAGCAAACAAATCTTCAAGTATTTATAAAATTGCAAATACAACGAATTCTGTATTTTTTAATGTAAGATTACAATTTTCCTTGGTTTTTGCAAATTTTCTTTTCTTTTCCATGTCTCATTTATTACTCGTGCAACTAACATGCTACTCATCGTCATGTTATTCTCTTTTCCATTAATGAACAATGTAATACCAAGAAATTTTTGTTTTCAAAATGCCTGAAATTCATACAACCAAATACCCGAAAGTCATACAACCAAATACTTGCAAGAAAGACTCTTTCTCCTTTAAACACACAAGGCTCTTTAATCCCTCAAAGGTTTAAATTTTTAAACATTTAATAAAACCCTTTTTTTAATCACTACAAAATACCGTAAATGGAGCCCATATTTTTTTAACACAAATATTGTATGCACTTTGTTAGCCCAAAATTCACACCCGTCTTTTTACACTTGGATTTTACTTTTGCTTCGCTATGTGGGCATTTTCTTACATGAGACATATTCAGTTGAGGGCCATTTCTTTTATCCATACCTTAATGAGGTCTTCATTCCACTTAAAATTTACCATTTCTTAAATCAAATACCTTAACAGCTATATCTTCACGCTTTCTCCAAGTAAACGGTCTTCTTCAAATCGCTACTTTTTTATTCGAAATGTGCCCTATTGCACCGATTCTTTTTCTTCACAAGGAGGATTGCTCCTCACGAACCAGCCACAATGGTCGTACCCTTTCTTCAAGCCCTGATCAGAATGTAAATCACACCCTTCTTTTGGACATTAAATACTATTGGCCCTAGTTTTGGGTTTTGGGTGTTTCAGGTTTCGCCATGACAACATGGGGGCATAATGGCACAAGATAAACCGAGCCAAAGGAAGTGGTACTACGTAGAAGTGATACATTTGGATATAAAAAAGGATGGAAGTGAACTATATTGAAACATACAAGGTCCTAGAGAGTCAAGGAAGAAGTGATACATTTGGATATAAAAAAGGTGAAGTGAAATATATTGAAAACATACAAGGTCCTAGAGAGTCAAGGAAGACGAGGAGAAAAGAGGGTGTCAACTAGTCAAGAAAGAAGAATAAAAGTGGGAGTCAATCAAGCTAGGTTGATTAGAAATATAATGGTCTTGACAATGTTTTGCACATGTCTTCCCATTTCTCTGTGATGGATTTTTTGTAAAGGATTAGGACTCAGTAGGATGATGATGGTAAGATAATTCATTTGTGTGGTTACTTGTAATAAGTCATGATGTGTTGGATTGTATTGCTCAATAATGAAATAAGAGCCTTTCTTAAAAGAACTATTGTGTTGTTTATCTATGGTGATGATCTTGTATTATATATATACATATGTCATGGTGTTTTGTAATGTTCTAAACTCTCTATAGTTTATATGATGAATGTGTTATTTGATGCATATACTGCTTTAGTTATTGGTGATTGTGGTAGTCTAGTGAACTGACCCTATGATGTAAATTTTGTAAATATTGATGTAAAAGGCTATAAGCTAGAAACAAATGGCCAAGATGACCAAGACTATGTAAATATTTACATTTTGATATTAATATAAAATCTCTAATGGCTTCACAAGAAGAAGGATGCAAAAGAGATGGGGGTCTATGGATCCAAAAATGGAGAAGTAATAGTGGGCCAAGGGAAATTTCCTTAGTGGGCTTTAGCTTATATTCGTAGTCTTTTTTGTTTAATCCAAGTTCCTAAACCATGATTAAGAACCATGCTTTAATTAAAGCATTATTTAATTATTTTAAGGGATTAAGAGGGGAAAGTATTCCATGTAGATGGGCCACATGGAAATCTAAAGTATTCTTATAAAAGAGATTATTCAATCTTGTGAAGGGGTTCGTTCCTCATGCATTCCTACCATTCGAATTTCATTTCCTCTTCATTACCATCACCTTGGAATGACATAGCTTGGTACTGTGAAGAAAACCAAGAGTCCATTGTTGAATATGAATTATGCATGCCATTAACTAGGGTAGACTACTGTACGAGTCCCAATGCAGATACTTAATGTCCAACCTATGCTGGTGCACTAGAAGGGAACTGGAGGCTTCCTTAGGGATTGTTACCTCATAGAATGGGGCTTGTTCCTATCATTGTGTAGGTTGATGACGAAGTAGAATTGAGGATTGGGACAGTCGTGCAGGGGGTTTCTACACTAGTGGGTTGCATGGTTGATTGAGCTAAGTAGAGTGGCATTGGGAGAGATTTTCCTTTATGGATTGATATCCCCAACTTGGGGGTGGCTTGTCAAAGTAAGATATGGCTTGAAAGTGCCTATGGTTGGGAGTGGGAGAAATGCCCTTCACATGTAGCTAGTTGGAGGATAATTGATGGAAAATATAGGTCTCTATCAGTGTACGCATGCCATGGTTATATTTGTGTTATGGTATATGTTTAATTTAGTGTTTTCTGGATAAATAATTACATGGGATTGATTGTCATGGTATGATTTTTTCTTGTTTGAATTACCCGTGAATTAATAGTGAATGCATATGGTTTCTTGGGTCACCATATTCCTTTATTTTCCATTGTGAAATTTTATGAAAAACGAATTTGGATATGAAAAATAAATTCAAATATAAAATTTGAGTATTATGTGGTCTCAATGGTTGAAAAGGGCGACTAGGTACATTAAACCTTTCCTCTCTAAGGGATTGAATACACTAGTTCTTCGACTACACCATAAACATATGTGAATACCTATGTTGAACATGGACTCAAATTCATCCAACAAATGGTTCCATTGCTAAGACCCCTGAGATCCTTCAAATGCATCTATCATGCTTTAGCAATATGACTAGCAAGTTAACCAAGAGTTGTATAAAGGAATGGTGGTTGGGTTGAATTGATCATTTTGAAAACCAACATGTGAAAAGAAACTAATCCCAATGGAATTGCAATGATAGTGATAGTTATGAATTGTTTTGGTAGAATTACCCATGGTGGTGTTTCAATGTTGAAGCAATTACGAGAGTATGTGTGACCGTCCTAGAAAAGGAAAAGACACATGATTGTATTATTATAGAGGTTTGACAAAAAAATTACAAGAGTAGTTGATTTTTGAGTGAATATAACCTTAAAAGGTTACATTGTTGAGTTTGTAGTCGAGCTAAACCAATATTTCAGAAATGTTCAAGAGTTGTCAAATAAAGGATAATGTGGGAGATTGGTCCAATATGTGGTAAATTGGGTAAATGTGTTGATAGTGTAATAGAAATTTATGCCTTTAAACTTAAAAACTATGGTAGCATAGATCCATGTAGATGGGAATGACCTAGGATGGAATTGGGAGTTGTAAGTAGGTGAGGGAAGGATGAGGATTGGAAAGAGCACAAAGAACCTTAAGAAGAGAGGCAATTATTGAAAAGTGGTGGCTAAGCAAGAAAAAGGATATTAGAAGTAGAGATAGAATGGTGAGAGAATCTATGGGTATGGAAGGAAGCATTGAAACCTTCTGAATAAAGTTGTGAGAATTGTGTAAGGGAGGAGAACAAGTTGGATGGTGTTATGAACCAAATACTTAAAAGATAGCATAATAAATCAAAGTACACATCATATACATCAAATGTAAATAAAATAATGAAATTCCTCGAGGAGAAAGAGTTTTGGGAAAGTAAAAGATACCTCAAACATTTAATGAAAGATTCACAGCAACAAAACTCAAACCAATTTAAGTAAGAATTGTACAACCATCACGAATTAAAATCTGAGAATAATAATATATAAGACTACAGATTACTAACTAAAGAAAAATGAACTATTCCTCGACCGAGATATGTCATCAATATCGATTAAAATTAATTGATACCAATGAGAATATGATAATACTTAATTATCATGGAAAACCTAAAATTTCTAGAGTTTCAATGATAACTAATACAAAAATAGTCATTGATCGAACCAAATTACTATCTCATATTTTCACATCTAATTGGCATAAAAAAATTCAATTACCATTTGAGCATTGCATAGCACATGAGTAAATGATTGCAATTTATTAATGAAAAATTTCGTAATTAAAAGAATAACTCATCTATCTCATTTGCTAATAAATAAAACTAATGATTTAAAAATCCAAAATCTGAAATAATTAAATCACATAAATGATTACAATGCTTAAATGATATGGAAAGGTGAAATTTGTTACGTAACTAATGATCTTTGACATATTTTAGACAACCAATAAGTTGTATAATTTAGAATGCAAATCTACATAAAAGTAAGATAACATTCATAAATTCCATAGCCAAAATAACAAAGACAAAGATAGAACCAAAAATGAAAATATACAAGAATTTTGTGTATATCCACCATAAAGGGTTCAATAAAGGTTAGCTATTGAGTCTTAATAAAGTCTTTCACCAATCCAAATCCGAACCCCCTTTTACAATCTATGTTATCCTCTTTATAGAGTTCAAGACATGATCATGATCGACAAAACAAGGGATATCACATACTCAAGATTTGAGATATTACAACAACATACTATTATATGATGATTGAGACTTTATAAAAAATCATTGATAATCCATATGTAAGGTGCCAGCATGACTGACCAAGCCAATATTTCGCATCCAACTCCCGAATTTGAGATGTTGATGTATATGTAACTTCGGAATGTATTTCATCTGTGTATTATATATATATTTATTGTACCCTTATAAGAGATGTGTTATTCCTCTATAAGGAAGTGTCGTCATGTGGATTGACAAGTGTCGCAAGTGTGTGTACTTGCCGATGGGTTATTAGACCACCATATGGGGTCGGCCCTGATTAATATATGATATAATGTGGATGTATCTAAGTAGACAAGTCGGCCCCAGTAGGTCACTGGGCAAAAAGGTGAGTATACATAGAGATAGGAGATCTCTATTTTACTCACTCGGAAAAAGTAACTCACTCTCTCTCTGGAAAGTGGCGTACTAGTGAGGAGGAGGAGGATCATCTGCTAGGAGACTATCTCAGTGTTATTTGGTTGTATTTTGGTTGAGCCATTGCTCTCTCTATCTCTGAGGAAGTTGTGGGGTTTTTCACCTTAGGGTTTTCCCCACGGAAACTCTGTGTCTCTTGTCTCTATGCTTTTGATTCTTGTGATGCTTGTGATGCTTGTCATATTATGATTGTCATGCATTGATATACTATAGGTGTTATTCTCTCAGTAAAGATCCTAGAGTATAATGAATTAATGCTCAAAATTTAACATGGTATCAGAGCTTAACTGAGAAGAAGACATTTTGCAGTGACGGAAGCTTGTATTCCTTGATTATTGGAATTCTCTCCACCGATTTTTGAAATTCAGTATAGTATATTGGATCTACTCATCAAGGCGCATCTATCTGTCCAATCAGAATTCAGTTCCGAGCATTTTCAGATTTGGCCCTAAAAATTAGGGTTTCCACAAAAATAGGAATTTCTAGAAACTGAAGACACAGCTGGAAGCTCCTTGCAAAAATCGAAGGTTAGAGCTTTGGATCAAGATTTTTGGCTGGATGGATCTCCGGGAAACTCAAACCCTAATTCAGGGCTCTCCCAGTGAACCCGGGAGGACAAAAAGGAAATTTTGAAGGGCAAGACCTTGCTGATCTCAAATTCTGAATGTACTAGGCTGATCAGCTCTCCAAGGCACATCTTTCTATCCTTTCAGAATTTTGAATTTCACATTTTGAATTTTTAGGGTTTCTCTAACAAACCCTAATCTGGGACCAGATCCAGTTTTCAGCACTTCAAGTGGTAAGTCCTAAACCTTTTCTATTTCCATTTGAAGTACTCTTAAAGATGTCTCTTCACACCAAGCTTGAGGATAAGCTTGAAGGGGCTGATAACTTCCGAGCCTGGAAGTATAGGATTGGGCTAATCCTGGAAGAGAATGAGTTGGACTCATATGTGAAAGAAGACATCCCTATCCCAGAGGATGAAGAGGCCAAGGCATTGCACAAGAAGAACTTGGTCAAGGCAAAGAGAATCATTGTTGATTCTATCAAAGACCATCTCATACCCCATGTGTCTTCTCTCAAGACACCCAAGGAGATGTTTGAATCCTTGACCAAGCTATTTGAAGGAAAGAACATAAATCGGAAGATGACCCTGCAGAACCAATTGAAAGCAGTAAAGTTTTAGAATGGAGAAACCATTCAATCTTTCAAGGGTCTCCCAGATCAAGGAACAACTAGAAGCAGTGGATGAAATGGTGGAGAATGGTGAAGTGGTGATGACCACTCTAAATGGCCTACCCAGGTCATGGGATTCTTTTATTCAAGGAATTTGTGCAAGGAAGAAGTTGATCTCCTTCAACAGACTGAGGGAAGAATGCTCTCAAGAAGAAGTTAGGCTTATAGCTCGTGAGGAAAAGATGGGAGGAGAAGATCAAGCTCTTGCAGCTCACACCAAAAGAAGCAAAACCAAGAAGGATCACTCTCACCACAAAAGATCTCATCAAAGGAGTAAGAAGGACCTAAGATGCTTTACATGCAATGAGAAGGGTCACTATGCTTCAGATTGTCCCAAGAACAAAAGGGATAATAACAACAACTTCAGTAAGAAGAAGAAGGGCAGCAAAAGAAGATTTCATGCTCATGCTGCCGAAGATGATGAACCCCCAAAGAAGAAGGATAGGGAAGAAAGTGATAGTGATGATGTCTCATCAAGTGAAGAAGAGTATGTTCTGATCTCTGCTCTCACAGGTACAATCTCCCATGGTTGTAATGATTGGTTAATTGATAGTGGGGCATCCAAACACATGACTGGATTCAAAGAATCTTTTGTGAACCTATCTGAACATGAATCACCCCATAAGGTGAAACTTGGGGATGATTATCAATACCCAATCAAAGGAAGTGGTGAAGCCTCCTACAACCTAGAGTCTGGAAAATCTATGAAGATGAAGGAAGTCCTCTATGTACCTGGGCTCAAGAAGAACTTACTCTCCATCTCTGCATTGGGTGCAAAAGGTATGAGGGTTGCATTTGTAAATGGCCAAGTCCTAATGTGGCCAAAGGGAAAGACAATAGATGATGCAGTAGTGATTGGAGAGCAAGAGGGAGGACTGTATAAATTGAAGGGACAACCTGAACATGCCATGGTGCATGAATCCATGGAGCCAAGTGAACTTTGGCATAGAAGACTTGCTCATATGCACTATAGGGCACTTCCAATTGCAAGCAAGGCAGTAGAGGGTCTTCCTGAAATCAAGACCAAACATGAAGGTGTTTGCAAAGGATGTGCAAAAGGTAAGAACATTAAGAAGGCTTTCCCAAGCAATGAAAGCAAGGCAAAAGACATTCTGGAAATCATCCACTCAGATGTATGTGGCCCTATGTCATCTAGTTCCTTGAGTGGGTATGTTTACTATGTATCATTTATCGATGACTTCTCCAGGAAGACTTGGGTATACTTCTTGAAGGGAAAAGATGAGGTGCTTGATAAATTCAAGGAATTCAAAACCTTGATGGAGAATCAAACTGACAAGAAAATCAAGACATTCAGATCTGACAATGGTAGGGAATTCACCTCAAGTGACTTCAAGAAGCTTTGCAGTGATTCAGCGATTAAGAGGGAGTTGACTACTCCTTATAATCCTCAACAGAATGGAGTTGCAGAAAGGAAGAACAGAACTATCATGGAAGTAGCAAGGGCAATGTTGCATGACCAGGATCTTCCTATGCATCTATGGGCAGAAGCAGCTAGAACAGCTGTATATGTGCAGAACAAAACACCCCACAAGATATTGGACAACAAGACACCAGAAGAGGTCTTTTATGGTAAGAAACCTGAAGACAGCCATCTCAGAATATTTGGTTGTCCAGTATATGCTCATGTCCCAAAAGAGAAGAGGACTAAACTAGATCCTTCAGGAAAGAAGGGCATCTTTGTGGGTTATAGTGAAAGCTCAAAGGCTTACAGAATATACTTTCCAGGGTTCAAGAAAATTGATGTTAGTAGGGATGTAACATTTGATGAAAACTCAGCATTCATCAAATCAAGAAAGGCACCTACCGAAGGTTATGAAGAACCTAAGGAAACAATATTTCAGGACACTACAATGACTGAAGCAGTTCCAGAAACTATTCCTGAGTTTGAAGATCCACAAGAACCTGTAGATCCACCCCGTGAGGATAACTCTCACAAGAGGAAACCTGTATGGGATAGAGAGCTCATTCACGATGCAGAAAGATTTGGCATTCCAGAAGAAGAACACAGAGCAAAGAAGAGAACCAGATCACACACCAGTTATGTTGCTTTACTCTTGTGACATTATGAACAAAGAGCCTTCCAGTTATGAAGAGGCAGCAGAAAAGAAAGAATGGAAGGATGCTATGGTTGAGGAATACCAATCAATAATGAAGAATGATGTTTGGGATGTTGTCCCAAGACCTAAAGAGAAGTCTGTTGTGACTTCCAAGTGGATTTACAAAATCAAGCATGCTGCAGATGGTAGTGTAGAAAAATACAAAGCAAGATTCGTAGCTCGTGGTTTCTCTCAGAAAGAAGGAATAGATTATGAAGAAACCTTTGCACCTGTACCCAGGTACACTTCCATCAGAACAGTGCTTTCCCTGGCTGCAGCAATGAAATGGAAAATACACCAGATG
The DNA here is from genome assembly GCA_027924585.1 of Larix kaempferi. Taxonomy (NCBI): domain Eukaryota; kingdom Viridiplantae; phylum Streptophyta; class Pinopsida; order Pinales; family Pinaceae; genus Larix; species Larix kaempferi. The sequence goes on along the minus strand of BSBM01000767.1, from coordinate 15,896,474 downwards.
GATGTCAAGACTGCTTTCCTGAATGGTGTAGTAGAAGAGGAAGTATATGTGGAACAGCCACTCGGTTTTGAAATACATGATAGGGAATCATATGTATGCAGATTGAAGAAAGCCTTATATGGCTTGAAGCAAGCTCCCAGAACCTGGTATGGTAGGATGGACAGTTTCCTATCTAGTTTGGGCTTTACCAAGAGTAAAGCAGATTCCAACCTTTACTACAAGGTTGAGGAAGGGAATCCTGTGATTCTACTACTGTATGTGGATGACCTATTTGTGACAGGAGATGACAGACTGATTACAGATACTAAAAGGAAGCTTGCAGCTGAATTCAATATGAAAGATTTGGGAATGATGCACTATTTCCTAGGTATGGAGGTGTGGCAGAATGCAGGTGGGATCTTCCTTGGTCAAGGGAAGTACACAGTAGATATCCTGAAGAGATTTGGAATGATGGGTTGCAAGGCCATGGCCACACCTATGGCATCGAATCTGAAGCTTCTATGTGATGCTTCATCTGAGCCGATTGATGTCTCTATGTATCTTCAGATGATTGGGTCCTTGATGTACTTGATGAACACGAGACCAGACATTTGCTTTGCTGTGAACACATTGAGCCAGTTCCTGACGGATCCGAGGAGTGTTCACCTAGTTGCTGTAAAGCATGTTCTGAGGTACCTGAAGGGTACAGTGGATTATGGGCTCAAGTATGAAGCGAATCAAAAGTTTAACCTACAGGGTTATGTTGATTCAGATTGGGCTGGCAGTGCTGCAGATAGGAAGAGCACATCTGGGTGCTGCTTCAATATGGGATCAGGTGTGATCTCTTGGTTTAGTAGGAAGCAGTCCTGTGTAGCACTAAGTACAGCTGAGGCAGAGTATGTTGCAGCCTGTTCAGCTAGTTGTGCGGCAGTATGGCTACGGAAGCTACTGTCTGAGCTATTTGATCTCCCGTTGGAGGCTACTGGTATCTTCTGTGATAACCAGAGTTATGTGAAGCTGTCCAAGAATCCAGTGTTTCATGACAGGTCGAAACACATAGAGATCAAATATCACTATATCATGGATATGGTGCAGAGAGGAGCTGTGAAGCTCCTATATGTTGCGACAGACGAGCAGATTGCAGATGTGCTGACGAAGCCACTAGCCAGGGTGAAGTTCGAGTACTTCAGAGAGAGGCTTGGAATTCTTCAGATCGAGGACACTTCGAGGAAGAAGTGATGGACACATTTGCTGAAGCCATTCCAAGCATGTTGGAAGGAGGATCGTTCACATGGCTGTGGATGTAAGCGCTGGATGATGAGCATCAGGATGATGTTCTGGTTTCTGCTTGGATATGATCAGTTGGATCATTTTTATGTATGCATGTACGCATCATTTTGGATGCTGGATATGATCAGTTGGATCATTTTTATGTATGTATGTACGCATCATGTTGGATGCTGGATATGATCAGTTGGATCATTTTTATGTATGTATGTACGCATCATGTTGATGTTGGATATGATCAGTTGGATCATGTGTATGTATTTTGTATATGCATCATGTTGGATGCTTGGACCATGTATCTGTATATGTATCAGGTGGATACATTGTATGATCAGGTGGATCATGTATGGTGATATGTATCATGTATTTGTATCAGGTGGATACATTGTATGATCAGGTGGATCGTGTATGGTGATATGTATCATGTATTTGTATTTGTATCAGGTGGATACATTAATGATCAGGAGGATCATGTATGATGATATGTATCAGGTAGATACTTGGTATGCATCAGGTAGATGCATTGATGATCAGGTGGATCAGGTATGATGACATGCAGCAGGATGTTGCAGTGATGATCAGTATGATCATAGATGACGAGCTTCAGGATGTTGCTCCAGATGACATGTAGCAGGATGTTGCAGTGATGATCAGGATGATCATAGATGACGAGCTTCAGGATGTTGCTCCAAATGACATGTAGCAGGACGTTGCAGTGATGATGATCAGGATGATCATGGATGCATCAGGATGATGTATGGTGAGTATCAGGATGATACTCTATGGCCGTGGATCAGGTTGTGTAGATGAGCATGTAATCCGGTGCCCTAGAAGATTTGCAGATGGTCTTTCAAGGTTTTGCCTATGGCATGTAATATCGGTGCCCTGGGACATCTAGCAAATGCTCTTTCGAGGTTTTGCTCTGGGAGGACATGTAATTCGGTGTCCTGGGAGATCTGCAAATAGTCTTTCGAGGTTTTGCCTATGGCATGTAATAGCGCCCTGGGATATATGGCAGATGCTCTTGCGAGGTTTTGTCCTATGGCATGTAATAGCGCCCTGGGAGATCCGATAGGTTGGGCTGTGTGCCTGTAATCAGTCCTAGGATGCTCTTGCGAGGTTTTGCCATGACCACATATAATAGCGCCCTGGTAGATCCTACAGGTCGGAGTTGTGTACCCGTAACATCCTGGGATGCTCTTTCGAGGTTTTGTGGTGGGGTCACATGTAATAGCGCCCTGGGAGATCCTATAGGTAGATCTGTGTGCTCGTAACAGCCTGGGATGCTCTTTCGAGGTTTTGTGATGCGCATAATAAGTCCTGAGGATTCCACAGTATGGCCAGTGATGACAAAGACCTGCAAGTGGTGGGCCTACATCCAGTATGAAAAATGACTGTCTCTGTAGAACTTCCTATGACGAGTAGAGACAGAGATTGGTTGAGATAGTAGCAGTAGTGACGATGATGATGACGATGATCCAGAGAAGAAGACTTGTCTAGCAGATCTGTGTCAAGAAATACCTTCCTAGTTAAGAGGGAGTGTTGATGTATATGTAACTTCGGAATGTATTTCATCTATGTATTATATATATATTTATTGTACCCTTATAAGAGATGTATTATTCCTCTATAAGGAAGTGTTGTCATGTGGATTGACAAGTGTCGCAAGTGTGTGTACTTGCCGATGGGTCATTAGACCACCATATGGGGTCGGCCCTGATTAATATATAATATAATGTGGATGTATCTAAGTAGACAAGTCGGCCCCAGTAGGTCACTGGGAAAAAAGGTGAGTATAAATAGAGATAGGAGATCTCTATTTTACTCACTCGGAAAAAGTAACTCACTCTCTCTATGGAAAGTGGCACACTAGTGAGGAGGAGGAGGATCATCCGCTAGGAGACTATCTCAATGTTATTTGGTTGTATTTTGGTTGAGCCATTGCTCTCTCTATCTCTGAGGAAGTTGTGGGGTTTTTCACCTTAGGGTTTTCCCCACGGAAACTCTGTGTCTCTTGTCTCTATGCTTTTGATTCTTGTGATGCTTGTGATGCTTGTCATATTATGATTGTCATGCATTGATATACTGTAGATGTTATTCTCTCAGCAAAGATCCTAGAGTATAATGAATTAATGCTCAAATTTTAACATGAGACAACATATTTTTTTTTAGGATGGAGGGGACCGCGTAAAATCCATAGAAAAATAAATTGAGAAAAGGATACCTGAAAAGAAAAATTAAAAAATTAATGACAAATGATAAAATATGATGAGATGGCTGGAGAATTTTAATTCTGCAACTATCTCTTTTTCAGTGAAACAAACAACTAAATCATGAAGGAGATATTTTAAAATAAAAAGAATTAAAATCGTAAAAGTTAACTTACCATGCAAAACTCTCAAGAAATATAAACAAGGAGAATAAAATCACTCCTTACTTCCTGTAGATTTCAAATGATCAAAAGTGAGATAAATGTTAACCCCAGGAGTATGGATAGTAGAATGTTGACGAGCTGTTAATTCTCGGTTAATTGATCAATCTGAGTTTGGTACTGTTTAACCACAAGATTTTGATTTTTGACCAATTTTTGAATCTTGTTTTTATAACCCTGTATTTGTTCTGCAAGAGCATCATTCTTGGCAGCGTAGTGAGTTACAAGATACTAACACCTTTTACAATTTGTCGGAGCATTGACACAATGTACTTCAATTGTATCAAGCAATTTCAACAGGCGGCCACATAATGATTGAAACTGGTTTAACGTAGACCGAATGTGAGGAGTGGATTGTACACCTATAGGTAATTTAAATTGTTGCTTCAACTAATTATCTACCTGCAAATCTATTTTAACATCCTTATTTTTAGGTTGAGACTCTTCAAGGTCGTCCACATCAATGAATGTACGATTAATTGGTTGCGAGGATCGATTTCATGTTATTCTAGACAACAGTCGTACATCTTTTTTAAATGCTACATTCCCAACTGGAGCGATATCACCTTCAGAAATATCTCTATATGATGAAATGAGAATACGATTAGGCTGGCAAGTTTCAGGAGCGAGTAGATCAAGTTTATTTGATCCTTGTTTGAATTGACTAACTGCTTCTGTTTTGATCAAACGAATTCTAGGGGCAGCTGTAGGATCTTTATTTAACATTGAATGCATATTAATGGATTTATGGTCCAAAGATGGTAATTCAAGATTGAAATCAACCTTAATTGTGCCCTGTTCTTTGTTGGCGATGACCGACTATAAACAATCTATAGAGTGGTTAAGATAATGATCTGACTCCATCCTATGAGCTTGTTCTGACAAATCAAATAGTACTTCATCCAATTTATGTTAATCATAATCACTTTGATTTTGATTTATGCCTTGTTCAATTGGACCTCCCTGGTCCGAGCCTTGCAAATTATAACCTTGAACCAAACTTGGCTCATGACCCTGAGATTTAACATTGACTTGATCAATTGAATGATCCAACTTATTATCCCCTTCCCGTTTATTAATAAACAAAATATCTTGAGATGACCACGCATATTAATTTGAGGCATGCCCTATGCCCAAGTTTCAAATTTGGTCCTGACGGTTATAGATTGACGGTTGATACCCTGAGGAAGTTGGTCGAAACAGGCGTTAGAAATTTGTAAAGAATCTTCAACTAACCCCTTTGGACAATCCATACTTTGTAAATGACCTATCTGGGATTCAACTCAGAATTTATTATGTCAGGTAGAAAGCTTGTGAAGGGTCCAAGAGACATGCATTCAGTCTAAAGTCTACTCTAATATATTGGCGAGGGTTATGTCGAAGGAAACTGATTTTTCATTTCATAATTGAGACCAGATCCAAGCGAGGGTTTCAGTGAGTGAGCCAAGTGCTCTTCATTTGCAAGCTTCAGATGTACATGGCTAAACATAGCATGGTCTATGGAGTTGTGCATAAGTTCTATGTGAGATTTTCAATTACTAGGAACTAGATTCATAAGACAATTTCACCATGGAATATTTTAGACAATGAGAGAAGAAGAATAGAGAGAATAAATTATGGAAAACACTCTGTATCTTATTCATTGATATGATAAAAATATATAATACATCCTCCATGGATAAAATTGAATTTCTTTGAAGCAATATGGAAAGAGCAAAAAGAAAAGGCTTAGAAAAGACAAAAAATCCCCTAGGTGGCAAAAGCGGTTTCCAAAACTGTGCTAGAGGCTCACGAATTTGGCAAGTATGGTGTGGAATCTCATGAGTGAGTTAAATAGGATGTATTGATGGATTTACAAGGTTATATATGATGTGGAGGTCGAATTGGTCAAGTGGCAAAAGATTCCAAGTTAACTAGCTTTGTCTTTTCCACTAGAAAGCAGAAAAAGCAGGACAAAGCTAACTAAAACTGGATAGTGTCTTTCTAATTCTGGAATGGAATAAAATCAGATAGAATCCAAGGAAGTCTTATCCATAATCTATCCAAATTCATTCTTATGAATGAGGATAGCATGTGGTCCACTAAAAGACAAAACTGGCCTATTCTACCTAGTCAAAACTCAGGAAATTAATCATAAATGATTAATTAATTTTATCCTAAGTCTAGAATGACATAATGGGTTTTTTAAATGTTCCAACACCCTGCCTTAAGCCTGACTTTATGTGATGGGAATCATAAAAATATCAGAAATATAGGGCCCAAGCAACAAGGCTTATGGTCACCCCAATACAAAAATAACTAGTCCATGTAAACCGAGGAAATAGGGAAAACCTCATGGGAACAAACCCCCCCTAAAAAATGGACATGCTTGATGTCTTCATGCTGTCATGTTGCTCATTTGAATGAGTTGAATGAGCTGAATGGGATGAATGGGATGCTTCTGAGTAACTGACTTGATGAAGAGATTGTGGATGTCATGATCATGCATCAGTGCATCAATGTTGTGTGGGAAAGAACCATGTGTTGAAGCTGTATGAAGCTCATCTTATGATGAAGGAGGAGCCTCAAATGAATTTTTCTTACTACTGTAACATCTATAATCAGATTTGAAAACATAATCGATGATGGAAAGAAGATCTATGCATACTCCTTCCCAAGGAGAAACAATGAACTCAACATGATCAATTTCTTCTGTAGCTGCAATATGGAGTACTAGTTCTTGTACTTTCTTCTCAAACTGATGTAGAACCTTTCTGATATTTAAAATGATATCATGAATCTCTGAAATATCAGAATGTAATTCATATGGAGTAGAAACCAGTAAAGATGTGGAGTCTCCATGATCAAACACAATTTCAGTAGAAAAGTTTGAGAAACTAGATCACACAGACAACTGAGTGAGCCTAGAGAGTGTGAGGAATTGACTTTTGAACCATGAGTGATGGGGTCAGGTCCAGATGTGTGGAATATCAGTCCAAATAATGCCAAAACAATGGTTTTCCAACTAATGAAAGATATGCAAGACAAAAGTGCAACAGAGGCAAGTGACACAGTGTAGGACAACATAGAATTGTGTAGTTTCTTAACTGGAGAACTTGGGGTTTGTAGGGTCTTTTGTGCATCCAAAGGTTGGGAACATGATGTGGGATATGTAATGACCTACATATCATACTGTAAATCATATTCTAAATCAGAATCTAAAATATTTGAATGATGGTGGAAAGACCTTTCAGAAGACAAGTCAGAAGCTAATAAAAAATGACTAGTTTTGAGAGTAGACTTGGATGAACTGACTGAAGATTGTTCCAAGGAAGAGGTGGAGGTTCTGATTCCGATATATCAGAATGTGAATCAATATCAGCGACATCATAATTATATTTCACTCTAGCACTCAATGCATAAACATTATTACCTTTGGTAGAGGCTTGGAGACAGAGTTCTTGTTCTACAACAAGCTTGCCTTGTTCTTTCTTTGCAAAGTCAGGAACATCTATGTTATGCTCTTCAAGCATCTTGGCCATGATGTCTAATTTCTTCTTGAAGCAATATTTCTCAGGATGAGTGCCTTTGAAACAATAAGAACACTTGGGCTTCTCCTTCTTCATCTTCTTGTATTTTGAATCTCCATCAGAATCCTCTTCATCTAACAAAATCTTATGTTTGGATTTGTCATTCTTGAAACTCTTTTCTCTATGAGAAACAAGTGCAAATTATTTGGAGGGTGATTGATCCCTCATTTGGACCAGCTTGTCCTTTTCTTGAGTGAGCGAATCAATGAATGCATCCAAGGTTGGCATCTTCCACTTGGGAACTGCAAGTCTTGTAGAATGAAAAGTAGACACAAATACTAAGTATTCAGAGCTCAGTTTTGACAGAATGGTAAGGATTAATTGCTCATCCTTCTTCTCTATACCACATTGCTTGAGTTAAAGCACTAGGTTCTTGAATTTTGAGATGAACTCCTCCATAGAATCGAAATTACTTGGACTAAGAGTGATCAGCTCAATCTCCAACAAATGACCTCTGAGCTCATCCTGTTTTCCAAAGAGAGACTCTAGCTTTGTCCACACTTCATTTGGAGTTGATAGAGAATCGATATGGAATAGAAGATCTAGAGATACAGAGAGACAAAATAACCCATAAGCTTCATCAATCCTATTGAACCATTTGGATTTTAATGCAACAGGTCCTGGCTCAGTTTCAAGCCCCATAGTGACTCTATACAATCCTTTGCTCCGAAGCTGGATGATCATATGCGCCTTCTAGTCAAAGAAATTGAAGTGAGTGAGAGTCACAGCTTTGGCTTGATTTTGATCCATAATTATGCGCTCTTGGTGATGGAAATACCTGCAAAAAACACTCTTGGAAATTGATTTGAATCAAGCTAGCTTTGATACCATGTGAGATTTTCAATTACTAGGAACTAGATTCATAAGACAATTTCACCATGGAATATTTTAGACAATGAGAGAAGAAGAATAGACAGAATAAATCATGGAAAACAATCTGTATATTATTCATTGATATGATAACAATATATAATACATCCTCCATCGATAAAATTGAATTGCTTTGAAGCAATATGGAAAGAGAAAAAAGAAAAGGCTTAGAAAAGACAAAAACCCCCTCGGTGGCAAAAGCAGTTTCCAAAACTGTGCTAGAGGCTCACGAATTTGGAAAGTATGGTATGGAAGCTCATGAGTGAGGTAAATAGGATGTATTGATGGATTTAGAAGGTTAGATATGATGTGGAGGTCGAATTGGTCAAGTGGCAAAAGATTCCAAGTTAACTAGGTTTATCTTTTCCACTAGAAAGCAGAAAAAGCAAGACAAAGCTAACTAAAACTGGATAGTGTCTTTCTAATTCTGGAATGGAATAAAATTAGATAGAATCCAAGGAAATCTTATCTAGAATCTATCCAAATTCGTTTTTGTGAATGAGGATAGCATGCGGTCCACTAAAAGACAAAACTGGCCTATTCTACCTAGTCAAAACTCAGGAAATTAATCATAAATGATTAATTAATTTTATCCTAAGTCTAGAATGACATAGTGGGTTTTTTAAATGTTCCAACAGTCTAGTGAGGAAGAAGGACTAAGAGAAGGGCCAGTTATTTGATCACAAGACTTATCATTTCCTTGAATCAAGGGTTCTGCAAACTCAATCCTTATGAGCAATTTATCCCATGAATCGCCCACGGTGTTGAGCTTGAATTCTGTGAGCATTCTAATTAGCCCAAAATGCATGAGTCTGCGCATAGGAGTGAGGGAAATTTTTTTAACGGAACGAGACATAGTTCTGAGACTCATATAAAGGAAAAATGGAAAATTGATTTGAAAACCAAGAAAATCCATCAATAGCCGCAAATGATAGTGTAAGACCAAAGTGAAACGACCATCACAAGTAATAAACTGGCTCAAAATTACAAATAAATTATTTCATTTCGGTTTGAACAATTTTATGGGCATACCTTTCTAATTCTGAATCTCTGGAGTGATTTTGCGACGTAGCCATGGCCGTGGAACCTCTTTGAGCAATGTATGCTTTGACCAGCGTTCGCTAGAGCATGGGAGATATGTTGTTGCAGCTATGAACCCCTCATTAATCTTAAACTCCAAATCACCAACCTAAGCTTTATCACCATCAAACAATTGGGCAAATTCCAGGATGACTAGTTTATTATGTTGCCGAAACTTGCTAATGAAATGCCACCAACCAACATCTAACAAAGAAAAAAGTGACTGAGGGTCTACTTCCACACACTTTGCATCTTCAGGTTCGGCTCTGTTTATGAACCCCATAACCCCTATGACGATGGTAGCAGTTAGTGCAAATAGGAATTTTATCATGCTCTCAATTGAATTAAGAGTAGTAAGAAAGACTGTGGAAAACCCTACACTCAACTCATGAATGCAGACGGTTAAAGGAAGAGCGACCGCGAAATGAAAATGACAGAGAGGGAACTCAATGAGATGAACTCTAGGTTGTTCGTATCTAGGATCATGCGCGAGAGTAAAAGTTGGTGTGACGAGACCACAAAAGACAGGATGGGTCATTATGGTACTGAGCCCGGGCCTGAAAAATCATTATTTTAGACTGCCACATGGGTTGCTATGAAATGGAAAGAGCAGTAAGTGTTAGTATGCATGCCGCTAAAATTCCAAGTTAGCTAAAGGAATTAACGATCACAGCGAGGTGGGATGAGTTGGCTCATATGGCAAGGTGACTCACCCTTATTTATAATTACATCCAACCACCGACATACACGCTCAATGAACAAGGGATTGAAGTTACTTGTAGTGATGTCAAAGTCAATAGGGATAACTTTGGCGGTTCGTGAGATCATGGAGAATTGGGGCTTGATGTGGACAATCACAAATGGTGATTTCAAGATCGTGCATCGGAGCGTGTCATGTCATCTCAGGACGAAGGTAATTAAACATAAATGGACTAGTAGTTTGAATAAGATATGGTTTGAAACTTCAATAATATAGCCACTCAACCTTAATAAAACCATACTCCCATAATATATATATATATATACACACGTTATATTAAATGACATTGGGAGTACTTAGAATAACTTAAATACTGGCTCATAATAAGTTTTTAGAAATGAACCATATAAAATAAATTAATATTAATGAACATAAATCCACATGCTTAGTATTGATGATTGAAACCTTTTGATTCGAAATCCATAGATAATATTTATACACATAAAATTTGTCCATCAACTTGAGAAATGAGTAGATATTTATTGATTACCTTAGATTGCAAAAGATAATATAATCAAGCCAAATATAAAAATAACTTTTGCTTAGAATATTCTAAGGTAGTTAAAATAAAATTCAATTTCCCTTTATTTCAAGTGACCATGATTTAGACTTAATGAATAAACATGATTTGTAGCCTAACCAATGATGTAGAGCCAATAATTCTGGAATATGTTAAATTGAAACCAGAAGATGGTGATTCAAGGTGAGATCTGCAAAATAATCATAAAATATGTTAACCACAGCTCAACCATCATATGCATGATAATCTTATGTGCATATTTATCAATATTAACCTGGATTACCAAATTGTAGAACTACTTGATATGCGATGGAGAGTTAATTACCTCCAAACAAGAAAGTAAATTACGAGTGGCATGGATATTTCTATGAGTGCAACAATTGTAGTTCTGCATTATTCTTGTCCAAAGTAGTAAAATAAATTGTGAAACAAAAAATCCAAACCAATATCACACCAATCCATTGTTGTTGAATATCTATTGAGAATTATTTTCAACTTGGAAGAAAAAATATTTCATTTAGAACAATGCATAAAAGAGTTGTTGTCAATGAAGGCCAACGAAATCTGAACCTTGATTATAATAACATACCAAACAATCTTGGAAATTTATATGCCCTATTCTAACCAAAGTCTTAGCACATCGACAAGAGAAAGGGACAAAAGACAATAAGAAGAAAACCAAAGAATAGTGGCAACATCATCCCAAGACCTTGTTTCCCATTAAATTATTGAAATTCAAACTTTCCCAAGCCCACCCTAAGAAAACAAAACACAGCAAAAGAACAATTGAATCTTTGCAAACTTTAGGGAGAAGAACACAACTTTTTAGCTGGTCCACAACCCCAATATCACATGAAGAAAAAAGGAAAATTGGGATCCACTCCTCAACTTTTCTTGTTTCCTGCCATGATCCGAACCACAACTAGCTACCAATTTCAATTTCCAATATGAGCAAAGGTTATATGGCATTGAAATCATTTAGATTAACGATTTTCAAATCACAAAAGACAAGAGTATGAAAAATACATAGCCTTGTATCTAAAATTCCCTACACATACGACCTTGACCAAAGCATAGACCAACGTATGATCCATGGTATTTCTATAAGAACTATAGGTATAAGTGACAACAATAGCCACTACAGATACAATAATGGAGATAACAATCTCAAGTATCCACCAGCACTACTCGATTCACACACAATGCTACATGCAAATATAAATGTCAACTATGGATGGCATGGTGAAATGATCTAGATGCAGGGCAAAGAAAATTCCTTGGCCACCAGCAATGGTTCATACCCCATTGACCCCAACAATGTAGCACAAGTGAACAAAGGAATCCACAAGCGCGACCCAACTTTGACTGAATGACCATTGTTTCCATACTCATTAAATCTTGTTTAAACCACTGACACAAATCACAATTCAAAATTGTGATTTTTTTGTTTACACATACAAGAAGCTTTTCTAGATGAGACAATAAAAAAGCATAGAGCAGCACAAGAAGGAATGATATCATGCCTTTCCTTGTTTCCCAACACACCATGAAATAATGCCCTATGTGTTCAGTTAAAAGAAACAATTTCAATTTTAAACCCTGCAAAATTTGTGGGGAAAGACCTTTCCTTGTCCTTGATTATAAGAAAAGAAAAAACACAACAAAATTGTGCATGGCATAATGTCCACTGATCCAGATTCACAAGGAAGACAAAACACCCACTATGGACACAACCCAAGTTCAAAACAGAGGGGAAGATGTAGAAGAATTGCAATACAGGACAAGCATAGGAGCCGAGCACCACCATTTCAATCCAAACCAGTAGTTGAGCACAACTACTCAGTTTCAGGACAAAAATCTTCATTGACTTTGACACAATACAAGCCCTTGAAAAATGTACACCTTCCAAATGAATGTTGACAAAAAATTCCAATAGAATAAGACATACACACTTAACACCCATGCATCTTCCAACTAATTCCATGACAAGAAGACCTCCACAAGCTCAATGGCCATGTGAGGTTGACCTCATGTCCTTCTCCCAACCAATGCAAGCAATATCCACCATATTTTATCTATAGCAAAATAAAATCTTGGATACCATCACCAAGGTTCTATAAAAACAAATTGTTCAAACTAATGCTACATATATTGTTTAAAAGAAGGCATTGTTGGAAATCCATAACTGTAAGGACCCTCATTTTGGGACCCCCAAAATTTCAACAAAAATAGATGCATTTCTTAAATAATCATCCAAAAAGAAAATTTCAAATGATCTCAACAATATACAATTATACTTGTAACTCATTTCATGTACTCTTTATAATGAAAATGAAATAACATTTTAAAGCTATAATAGTAAGCAGTATGGAAAGATGAAACATGATTACCATGGTTATCCAACTACCGAGGATGTTGTTGAAGGTCAAGTAGTCCCCATTCCAAATCCAACCTTGGCCAAATACCAACCGACTCCTCGGTTGACCTCCCTACCACACTGGGAGTAATATTCTTCCCTCAAGTCCCCCGAGCTAATAGGGGTCATAAAAACTAACCCACAAGCCAATATTATCCAACAATGATTTCCCAATCACCAGGGTAATTCCAATACCAAACTTACTCACATAGTCACACATGTTCTCAGTTTCTCATTACGAATGTCATCCAACATTAAGGAGCCAAAAATGCATTTCCTTTCCATGCTTTCTTTCTTAAATAGAAAAATCATTTGCGACACATGTCGCTAACATGCAAAATTATCCTTTTTATTAAATTTCCAAATATTATTTTTCAAGCAACCATGTGTTACCTTCACATGAGAGTGCACATAAGTCTGACAATTTACTCCTAAATGTTCCCTTCTCCTAGGACCCCAATCCCCAAATTTGTGGGTGCAAGTGGAGTCTAACTCAAAAATATCCCAATTCTATATTTTCTCCAAATCTAAATATTCTTTATTTATTTATTCTCGATATTTAATTTAATGCACATGTTTTCATGACATAAATCTATTATTTTTCTCTTCTTTTCTTGCACAAATAACTTAAATGCATACATATATGCTAGTACAAGTATGCACATAAATTACTTCTCATCATTGTCTAGGTATCACATCTATGGGTCCGTCCAACAAATAATTAATTCTTTTCCTTGTGTGGGGAGTGTAGTGTAGCGATTTAGCATTTGTTACCTTAAATCAATCCTCTACATTCTATGTGAGACTAATGGCGGCTGAGAAATAAGACCGTTTTTATTTTGCACACCTCAACTTCATCATATGTGGCCAAATAGTTATGGCCTACCCATATGACTATTGAATTTTCAGAATTTACTTCAATCTGATCTAGGATCTTAACTGAGAGAACAACATGTACAGCATATCTACATCATATCAATCATGGAGACAAAAATGCAAGGACACAAGAGACACAAAGATTTACTTGGGGAAAACCATAAAGGTGAAAAACCCCAATAACTTCCTCAGAGATAGATAGAGCAATGATACAACCAACCATAAGAGATAGACACAACCTAGCAGCAGATCCTCCTCCTCCATAAGTGCGCCACTCCTCCTTGAGTGCATGTGTGAGAAGTGAGTGAGCAAATAGAGTGCCTCCCGCACTCTATTTATACTTGACTTGATTTGCCTTTTTACCTAACTCATGTAGGCTCGAACTTAACCACATAACATAATGCTGACTGGGCCGACCCCCAATAGGGTGGTCTAATAACCCTTCGACCCACATGGCCGACCCCCAATAGGGTGGTCTAATAACCCTTTGACCCACATGACTTATACAGGGCCGACCCCAAACAAGGTGGTCTAATAACCCATCAAGTATAAGTTACGACACTTACAATATAAATAACGACATTTCCGTATAGAGGAATAATAACATCTCTATAGGAATACAATATACATATATGTGAAATACATTCCGAAGTTACTTATACATCAACACTCCCTCTTAACTAGGAAGGTATTTCTCAGCACAGTTCTTCTAGCACAAGTCATCTTCTCTGGATCGTCGTCACTGGATAATCGTCATCGAGTCATCATCATCGTCACTGCTGCTGCTATCTCAATCAATCTCTGAATCTACTCGTCATAGGAAGTTCTACAGAGCCAGTCCTTTTTCATACTGGATGTAGGCCCACCACCTGCAGGTCTTCATCATCATTGGCCATACTATGGAATCCTTAGGACTGATTACGTGCGTCACAAAACCTCGAAAGAGCATCCCAGGCTGTTACGAGCATACAGCTCTACCTATAGGATCTCCCAGGGCACCGAATTACATGTGACCTCACCACAAAACCTCGCAAGAGCATCCCAGGCTGTTACGAGCACACAACTCTACCTATAGGATCTCCCAAGGAAACGAATTACATGTGGTCATGGCAAAACCTCGCAAGAGCATCCCAGGACTGATTACGGGCACACAGCCCAACCTATCGGATCTCCCAGGGAACTGAATTACATGCCATAGGACAAAACCTCGAAAGAGCATCTGCCAGATATCCCAGGGAACCGAATTACATGCCATAGGAAAAACCTCAAAAGACTATCTGCAGATCTCCCAGGGCACCGAATTACATGTCCTCCCAGAGCAAAACCTCGAAGGAGCATTTGCCAGATGTCCCAGGGCACCGAATTACATGCCATAGGCAAAACCTCGAAAGAACATCTGCAAATCTCCCAGGGCACCGGATTACATGCTCATCTGCACAACCTGATCCACGGCCACAGAGTATCAACCTGATACTCACCATACATCATCCTGATGTATCCATGATCATCCTGATCATTACTGCAACATCCTGCTGCATGTCATCTAGAGCAACATCCTAAAGCTCGTCATTTATGATCATCTTGATCATCACTGCAACATCCTACTGCATGTCATCTGGAGCAACATCCTGAAGCTCGTCATCTATGATCATCCTGGTCATCACTGCAACATCCTGCTGCATGTCATCTGGAGCAACATCCTGAAGCTCGTCATCTATGATCATCCTGATCATCACTGCAACATCCTGCTACATGATCCACCTGATCATCAATGCATCTACCTGATGCATACCAAGTATCTACCTGATACATATCATCATACATGATCCTCCTGATCATACAATGTATCCACCTGATACAAATACAAATACATGATACATAACACCATACATGATCCACCTGATCATACAATGTATCCACTTGATACATATACAGATACATGGTCCAAGCATCCAACATGATGCATATACAAAATACATACACATGATCCAACTGATCATATCCAGCATCCAACATGATGCGTACATATAAGTGATCCAACTAATCATATCCAACATCAACATGATGCGTACATATAAGTGATCCAACTGATCATATCCAGCATCAACATGATGCATACATACATACATAAAAATGATCCAACAGATCATATCCAGTAGAAGCCAGAACATCAACCTGATGCTCATCATCCAACGCTTACATCCACAGCCATGTGAAGGATCCTCCTTCCAACATGCTTGGAATGGCTTCAGCAAATGTGTCCATCACTTCTTCCTTGAAGTGTCCTCGATCTGAAGAACGCCAAGCCTCTCTCTAAAGTACTCGAACTTCACTCTAGCTAGTGGCTTCGTCAACAAATCTGCAATCTGCTCATCCGTCGCAACATACAGGAGCTTCACAGCTCCTCTCTGCACCATATCGCTGATATAGTGATATTTGATCTCTATGTGTTTCGACCTGTGATGAAACACTGGGTTCTCGGACAGCTCTGGTTATCACAGAAGATACCAATGGGAGATCAAATAACTCAGACAGTAGCTTCCGTAGCCATACTGCCTCACAACCAGCTGAACAGGCTGTAACATACTTTGCCTCAGTTGTACTCAGTGCCACGCAGGACTGCTTCCTGCTAAACCATGAGATCACACCTGATCCCATACTGAAGCAACACCTAGATGTGCTCTTCCTGTCTGCAGTACTGCCAGCCCAATCTGAATCAACATAACCCTGCAGGTTAAACTTTTGATTCGCTTCATACTTGAGCCCATAATCCACTGTACCCTTCAGGTACCTCAAAACATGATTTATAGCAATCAGGTGAACACTCCTCAGATCCGTCAAGAAATGGATCAATGTGTTCACAGCAAAGCAAATGTCCGGTCTCGTGTTCGTCAGGTACATCAAGGACTCAATCATCTGACGATACATAGAGATATCAACCGGCTCATATGAAGCATCACATAGAAGCTTCAGATTCGATGCCATAGGTGTGGCCATGGCCTTGCAATCCATCATCCCGAACCTCTTCAGGATCTCTACTGCATACTTCCCTTGTCCAAGGAAGATTCCATCTGCACTCTGCCACACCTCCATGCCAAAAATAAATAGTGCATCATCCCCAAGTTCTTCATCTCGAACTCGGTAGTAAGCTTCCGCTATGTTTCGGCAATCAATCTATTTTCACCTGTAACAAACAGGTTATCCGCATACAAAAGTAGTATCACTGGATTGCCTTCCTCAACCTTGTAGTAAAGGTTGGAATTCGCTTTACTCTTGGTAAAGCCCAAACTGGATAGAAAGCTGTCTATCTTACCATACCAAGTTCTGCACATATATATGACTACACCATGCTGTCTTGAAATCCATCTGGTGCATCTTCTATTTCACCACTTTTATATTTCTCAATGTTGTCATCTGCAACATGCTTGATCTGATAGTTCCATTTGGAATTCATAACAAACTTCCCTTCACGTCTTGGGACTACATCCCAAACATCATTCTTCATGATCGACGGATCATGGCATTTCATTTCTTCATCCTAGATCCTAGAAACTTCAATATCTTCAATATCTTTAATAGATATCTTTGTTGCTGGAACAAATGTTGTAGTCCTTTTGTAGGTGAAGATATGCGGTCTTTCCTACAAAACAGGTTAAATTGCATGATTAGAAACATCTCATAATTTTCAGAAAAAATTCTTACACATAAAGAAATATGTCATACAGTCATGCAATTAGCTTAGCCAATGCTTCAATACGACATTCATCCATATTCCGTAACTTTTTAGATGCCTTCCAATCTCTACCAGAACATTGTTCAGAGTGTGCACAACTGCCAACATGTCAGCAAAGAGGTTTCATTCTAGATAAGTAGCAATGGAATGTTGTACAGTGCCATAGGCCACTTACCCATGTATATTAGTAGTATACTGTTCATTAATGCAACTATTCTACTATGCACAATACATATCCTAAGTCTAGGAGCATGAGCATATACATTATAGAACAGTATTATTTAAGAAATGGAAATTCAAATACTTATCTTTGTTTGTTCGTTGGGTGGACTCCCTCTGAGTCTTCGCTTCCTTGCAGGAGCTACTAGAGTCCTAATCTGAAGTAGTTTCTTCTACACCTTTTGATGTGGAATGTAGAGAGATGGTCAACTCCCTCTGAATATCTGCATCCTTGCATAAACCACTGGAGTGTACTCCCTCTTGATCTTTGCTTCCTGGATTACCTGTTCTTGAACTCATATTCATCCTTGGTCCCTATGCATGCTTATTAGTATCATGATTGTGTTATCCTTGTGATCTCATATAAAATCATACATTCATTAGCATACTATTAAAACACAATAATCTCAAGCATGTATAGTCATGATCATTTCAAACAGAAATAATAAGAATTAGCATTCAAGGTTTATGTAGGATTCTTATGGTTAGTCAAATCATAAGAAGCATAACATGTCTAAACCTATAATTACTCAAACCTATGACTCTTTAGTTGAATCATCAATCAAGATAAGAGATATAATATGCATAAAACCTGCGATTATTCGAACCTATACCTTCATGATTATTCTGGTTAGTCATATAATCAATTATGGTAAGAAACATAATATGCATACAACCATGATTATTCAAACCTATGACTTCATGAATAATCATTATCAACAATAGTATAAGATCCTAACCCAAGGTAGGATTCTATCTTGATATAGGAAAAACATACATGGATTAGCATGCTAGCTATTTATGTCTAACATACTCACATGATGTCTTCTTGTTCTTCTTCAATGACTTGTGCTAGTAACCTGTATATCTCATAGGTTAACTATTACAAAATCAAGTTATACATACCTCGTAAATTGATCTTCTATGAGATCCATGACAATGGATGAATCTTTGTCCTCATGTTATCATGATCATATGTTCTTAGACCAGAACATGATTTGTCTTTCTTGGTGTACCTTTCATGTTAGTAGACAACACAAACCTCATACAACACCATAATGCATTAGTACAATCATAAGTGTCAACACCCTAACCAATGAATATCTTCTATCATGCATTCATAATTTTGTTAAGGTGATACGACAAATCTAAAATCAAAATTGTACTAACCGTAATAACATGAAGACAAACTTACCATAAACTTAATCATGGACAAATTATGAAACATACCTCAATGAGTCATACCTGTCGAGATCGCTTGTAATCTTCTTATGTAAGGCCTTAGCCTCATCTCCCTCTGAAACAGGAACTTCTTCACTCATGCAGATGATCAATCCATCTTCTTCTAGGATTAACCCAATCCACTTGATTTGCAAGAACTGGACCTGGAGCTGGATATGGGTTTGTCAGAGAAACCCCAAAAATTCAAACTTTGAATTTCAAACTTTCGAAAGGATAGAAATATGCGCCTTGATGAGCTGATCAAACTGGTATATTCAGAATTTGAAAACTGCAAAGTTTCACTCCTCAATTTTGCCTTTGAAACTTTCGGATTCACTAGACGTGACCCTGAATTGGGGTTTGATGAAGCCCACTCTTTTGCCCCATCAAAAGGTTTGATCCAAAGCTCTAAGCCTCTATTTTTCTGAGGAGCTTCCACCGTGGTCACAGATTTCAAAAATTTCCATTTTTACAGAAGCCCTAATTTTCCACTTTTCTGATCAAAGTCCCGAACTAGGGTTTGATCAAGCCCGGCCTTTTGCCCAACCAAAAAATTCTGATCTTGGTCTCTAAATTTCTATTTTGATGAGTAGCATTCAGCCGTGGTCTCCGATTACAAAAATTCCAACTTTCTCCAAAGCCCTAAATTCTGGAAGCCATGAATGAAGGTACTCAAAAATAATTCTGTTTTGACAGAAATATGTACCTAATTGTTTCTGGTGTACCTCCAAACTTTTCGATCCACAGGGTCTGAAAATTTTTTCTGAGATATCCTGACCTGTTATCTTTCCATCCTGACAGGTCTGACCTCATTGGATTCTCTGAGAGAGAGTTATGTCAAATGTCGCAATGTGACCTGTTTTGGGATAAAACAGGAGAGCGAATTTGTACAGCTTTCCACGTGTCACTGTTTGAACTTCAGCCTCTGAAAAAATTTCCTAAGATAGTACAGACTGTGTACTACCTATCACTATTTACGAAATTTCTATTGGAGCTTCCTAGCCCAGGTTATGACCTTTTTCCCAAGGTCACCTTATTTTGACTCAGATCTGGAAGAGGCAGAAACCCTATATTGTACAGATCATAAATCACAAAGTACAACGAATTAGAGGTTTTCCTTTGGACACAAGGTACATGGGGATCTCAGCTTCAACTTGTAACAATTTCAGATCCGAAAAATTTTCCAAAACGGATTTATAGCGAAAGTGCTACGATGACTGGTTTTTGCTATATCAAGCCCTAGCATCGTAAGTGCAACAAGTGTCATACATGCCATATCATGCCTTCTTTCAGGCTAGCTCTGATAGCATGTTGAATTTTCAGAATTTACTTCAATCTGATCTAGGATCTTAACTGAGAGAACAACATGTACAGCATATCTACAACATATCAATCATGGAGACAAAAATGCAAGCACACAAGAGACACAAAGATTTACTTGGGGAGAACCATAAAGGTGAAAAACCCCAATAACTTCCTCAGAGATAGATAGAGAAATGATACAACCAACCATAAGAGATAGACACAACCTAGCAGCAGATCCTCCTCCTCCATAAGTGCGCCACTCCTCCTTGAGTGCATGTGTGAGAAGTGAGTGAGCAAATAGAGTGCCTCCCGCACTCTATTTATACTTGACTTGACTTGCCTTTTTACCTAACTCATGTAGGCTCGAACTTAACCACATAATATAATGCTGACTGGGCCGACCTCCAATAGGGTGGTCTAATAACCCTTCGACCCACATGGCCGACCCCCAATAGGGTGGTCTAATAACCCTTTGACCCACATGACTTATACAGGGCCGACCCCAAACAAGGTGGTCTAATAACCCATCAAGTATAAGTTACGACACTTACAATATAAATAACGACATTTCCGTATAGAGGAATAATAACATCTCTATAGGAATACAATATACATATATGTGAAATACATTCTGAAGTTACTTATACATCAACAATGACATATGCCACTGAGCAAAGATGATAGGACATTCAAATCATGTGTGAATTGCTGTTAAAAGTCAACATTTAGTCGATGCATTCTTATGTGTCTTTTCTCGTTCTCTACGACCCCTTTTATTTCCATTTGAGAGTAAGTCGATAAGTCATTTTACCTGCCATTGCACACTCAAAGCGCACATTAGTAGTGTTTCACAATATAAAATATCATTATGCTTTATTCAATTTCATCCATTGCTAATCAGTAAAAAACATTTATTCACATCTACGGAATAAAAAAAATTATTTCCATTTATTCATAACATAAGCATTCACTTGCTTTATTTCTAATTTCACAATTTATTGAACATAATCATTAGTTGCTAGTTAGTTAGCAAATTTTATTTAAAACAAATCATAAAAAAATTACTCTAGTTTATTTAACCAGGACACTTTGAAATAAGTGCCCTTAAAAGTTCATCAGTCAACCTTGGTCAGAGGAGCAAGGATAATTTTAGGGGTGAAATTTAGCCCATGGGCTATTTTTCCATGTTTTTTCCAAAAAACTATTCGCCAATTTGCATTTTTTGAAGCCCTGTTTCGCCCAATTTTGACGGGGTAAACTTTTTTCACTCTAAAAATCACCAAATTATTATATAAACTATATAAAATCCTTAGAAATTGAAATAATTTTAGAAAAATATCGCCAAATATTTTATAGTTGACATTTTAGGAATTGGTAAGATTCGCCAAAGTTTATACACTTTTAAATAATTATGGGTCCTTAAAATTATCCTTACAGAGGAGGGCATTAAAATAACCGAATTGAAAAAATATACACTTTTCAAAGGAATGTTGACAAAAAATGCCAATAGAATAAGATAGACACACTTAACGCCCATGCATCATCCAACTAATTCCACGACAAGAAGGCCGCTGCAAGATCAATGGCCGCGTGAGGTTTGCATCACACCCTTCTCCAAGCCAATGCAAGGAGTATCCACCCTATTTTATCAACAGTAAAATAAAACCTTGGATACCATCACCAAGGTTTTCTAAAACCAACATGTTTAAACCAATGTTACATACATTGTTTAAGAGAAGGTATTCTTGACAATCCATAACTTAATTTATTCCAAACACGGGGAAAAATATCAAAAATAATATCAACAAGCATATCAACAATATGAGGAAGCATATAATTCGATTTGGGAAAACTAGCAACCCGATTACTGTAGGGGAGTTTCACAACACCACAAAAACCCTTACAAATATCAATCTTTGGGACTTGAAATCTGACTCTGACACCTAACTCTATATACAGGATAATTTGAAGAAGAGGCAAACAGGAGCACAATTCTTTTGCAATAAGAACACGGATAATCTACAATACAAGCCATAACACCATTTTTTTCTCTTTTTCTTTTGCTCTATGAATCTAAGCTTGAAACAAATCAAAGAATCAAATAATTGGAAAACATATTATAATTATCAGAAATTAAACACTACTTAATTTCCAACCAAGCAAAGGAGGAAGACAACAAATGAAGAAGGTTGTTTACACACTTGTGCAATTAAGTAGAGAAAAGGACGCAATGACACACCCTTCAAACACCGTAGACCACAACGGGAACCACAACCACGTTCCTCGCCACCGCAACCTGTAAACTGGGAATCTAAACCACAACACGAAGAAGACAGAATCCAGACGTCACACCACAGCAACCAAAACCTCAACAAGAAACCAACACTAGAACACCACTCCACCCCAACATCGTTGTAGGAATAAATAAATAGGACTTGCACTAGCTCAAAAAGGAAGGTCCCTGTAACTGGCTCTACCCTCGGCAACAAGGACGAGAAATCAACTAATGAACCCCAACTCACAAATGCCGACAACAAAACCACCCCAGGATTAAAGACTAGCTTTAATAAATCTCGAAAACTGCAGCATCCATAACAAACCTCCCTCTCAAGATCCATTGCACTAGGCGTAGATACCTTGAAAATAAATTCGCCATTAAATCCCAGTATGCCCAAATAAATACCCCTTGTACCATAATCTGCCAAGTTAAACCCACACTCAAATCCATGTCCCATAACATAAATACAGGCTCCACCGCATCTCAAACCACACTCCATGAACCCTCCACAAACCTTGGATTGCCAACCATTGCAGGCATAGACTATGCTCATTGAATCCATCCCTAAGGCATTGTCGGAGCCTGCTACAAAGGAAAGGAAACATTAGTGTACATGAAATTAAATAATACAGTAAAGAGCCCACAGAAATCACCGTCCATGTGGATTTCTATCTCCACACCAACATTGGATGTTGCCTACATGAGCTGCCCATGTCGGGTAAGGGAAGGGAAGGGTGGGGAAGGGAAGGGAAGGGTGGGGAAGGGAAGGGAAGGGTGGGCATGCAACCAATCTCAAAAGAAGACAAATAAACTTAAATTACAAAAAATGCCAATAGAATAAGATAGGCACACTTAACACCCATGCATCATCCAACTAATTCCATGACAAGAAGACCACTGCAAGCTCAATGGCCACGCGAGGTTGGCATCACACCCTTCTCCAAGCCAATGCAAGGAGTATCCACCCTATTTTATCAACAGTAAAATAAAACCCTCAATATCATCACTACGGTTTTCTAAAACCAACCTGTTTAAACCAATGTTATAGACATTGTTTAAGAGAAGGTATTGTTGACAATCCATAACTTAATTTATTCCAAACACGAGGAAAAATATCAAAAATAATATGAACAAGCATATCAACAATATGAGGAAGCACATAATTCGATATGGGAAAACTAGCAACCCGATTACTCTAGGGGAATTTCACAACACCACAAAAACCCTTATAGATATCAATCTTTGGGACTTGAAATCTAACTCCGACACCTAGTTCTATATACAGGATAATTTGAAGAAGAGGCAAACAGGAGCACAATTCTTTTGCACTTAGAACACAGATAATCTACAATACAAGCCATAACACCATTTTTTTCTCTTTTTCTTTTGCTCTATGAATCTAAGCTTGAAACAAATCAAAGAGTCAAATAATTGGAAAACATATTACAATTATCAGAAATCAAACACTACTTAATTTCCAACCAAACAAAGGAAGAAGACAACAAATGAAGAAGGTTGTTTACACACTTGCGCAATTAAGTAGAGAAAAGGAAGCAATGACACGTCCTTCAAACACTGTAGACCACAACGAGAACCATGACCACGTTCCTCGCCACCGCAACCTGCAAACTGGGAGTCTAAACCATAGCATGAAGAAGACGAAATCCATACGTCACACCACAACAACCAAAACCTCAATAAGAAACCAACACCAAAACCACTCCACCCCAACATTGTTGTAGGAATAAATAAACAAGACTTGCACTAGCTCTAAAAAGAAGGTCCCTGCAATTGGCTCTGCCCTAGACAACAATGACGAGAAATCAACTAATGAGCCCCAACTCACAAACGCCGACAACAAAACCACCCCACGATTAAAGACCGACTTTAATAACTCTCGAAAACTGCAACATCCATAACAAACCTCCCGCACAAGATCCATTGCACCAGGCGTAGATACCTATCCCAGTATGCCCACACTCCGCCCAGTTAAACCCACACTCAAATCCATGTCCCATAACATAAATACAGGCTCCACCACATCGCAAACCACACTCCCTCAACCCTCCACAAATATAGTAAAGAGCCCACATAAATCACCATCCATGTGGAGCATAGCTCCACACCAACATTGGATGTTGCCTACATGAGCTGCCCATGCCGGGGAAGGGAAGGGTAGGCGGGTAACCAATCTCAACGGAAGACAAATAAACTTAAATTACAAAAAAAACCATTAAAAAATAAATCAAGCTTTTTGAAACTATAGTTTAACACCCGAAATTAAAAAAAACTAATACCCCTCGGTGCCCTCACCAAATTATAGATGTCCCCGATGGGGGACATAATAAGAGATTATGAAAAAGACTCCTGCTTCCCTTGTACAGGGGCTCACTGCGCATAATGACAAGGCGAGATGTTTAGCTTGTCGTGGGTCTGACTTCTGAGTTCTAACCGTAGAAATTTCTATGAAACTACTCTCGGCCCGTACTAAGCTTTTACTGAGGGAGAATAGGTATCTAGGAACAGTACACCACATCATAAGACGTAATACTGAAGTTTCTTGATAAGTTCGAACGTACAGTGATGGGAACAGTGATAGAAACAATTCCTTGTACAACACTGCAAATTTTGCCAGTCTTAGGTGGATTCTGCTATTATATAGAACATGACAGAATACTATCTGCTAGATCTCAGCCTTGTCCAGGCTTGGCCTCGAACATCTGCATTCTGAAACAGACTTTTTTATCTTCTGCAAGACGCGCAGTTAATGTAATTATACCTAGCATTTCATCATTTGATTAAAGAATTGAAGATCAATGACAGCCTTTTCAGATAACTATCAGACTTTTCTGGAATCCGTAGGATTTAGCGGCCCGATCTCTGATTCTCAGGATAACAATTCGCTGTCCTATGTTACTAATCATCCTGCTGATCGGCATTATATTGAGTTTTCTCCAGTGGATGGACTGACCAGCTCCGATTCCTGTGGAGCAATCACAGCGCAGGCTGTTAACCTACGGCCCGTTTCCAGTCCTTATGCTGCAGAGAAGGCCCTAATGTATTTGTATGAGTCGACCATAGGTTCTTTGGGAGCTCAGGAGATTATTAATCACTGCACTATGATGAACGACGAGCAGGTAGCAGCTACAGCATTCTATGGGCCATCCGTTGGTGTCGGTCATGGTGATCAGGCGCTGTATCTGAGTGCGGGGAGAGAAGAAATAAAGGATTGTAATGCCACAGACCTACTTTTTGATACTCAAGGAGATGGTAAGAATTGTTTCACATAAAAAGTTGTCTCTTTCATAATTAGTGTAGGAATAAACCTTCTAATGCTATGAATTGCAATTCAATTCCTCTCCAGGTTCTGCTATGGAAGTACCCACTGCTAAAAATAATACAGCTTGTTGGAGGATCAACAAAAGAAAAACTTATCCATATCTTAGCGGGAGTGTTCTTGAGACAAATGCGCCGTTGCTTCATGTCAAGGTCGATTGTTACTAATATATTATGTTACAGCTAGTAATTAGTCATACGATTTGAATAGTACCTTCACTTCACCGTTTTATGATTTGATTCCAGTTTTATTTGGCATGTGGTTTCAGAAACCCAAGAGGGCTAGGTGCAAATCTTCCCCAAATTCAAGTGCTTCCGAGGATCACGAGAAGAATTCGAACCCTAAATTAGATGTTATAAGGGCGCGTGACCTCCCTCCTGAATTGTTGTGCAAAATTGTCAAGGACGAACAAAAGGCCGAGTCTGAAAAGGATTACATCCACGTGAGAGCAAGAAGAGGCCAGGCTACCGACAGTCATAGCTTAGCAGAAAGGGTATATATATATATATATATATGCATATTACACTGGTGATTTATTAGTCCTACGCATAGTAGTTTCTCACCATTAAATTTCTATCAAATGCAGGTCAGAAGACAGAAGATCAGCGACCGCATGAATGCTTTACAAAGCCTTATTCCTGGTTGCTCCAAGGTATAGTACTCTTTATCTTTTTACTTGGTTTCTTTCACAGCTTTGAAAGAAAGTATGGACAGAATACATACACAGAAAACGCAGCAAGAGCCTTGAGTTTATAAGCAGCATTAGAAACCTTGTTGCAACTTCTTACATTGTTCCACAAATCCTGCAATGTCTCCTGAGGACATAACACAGATATTGTCTTTTTTCTGTTTGTTGATTTGATGATTTACTTGAGATTGTTTTTTGATTTAATGATTGATCAGTAGGGTTTGGGTTTTGAACTGACGATCTGAAGTGTAGTGTGAAATTAATGATTAATATGGTTTGGATCAATGAATTAAATTATTATTGTGATCTGTGTGTGAGATATTAGATTACAAACAAGGCACTTGTGTTAGAGGAAATTATCAAGTACGTGCAGTACTTGCAGAGCCAAGTGGAGGTAAGAATTACTTCATTTAAAATGGCCCACAATAAAATGTTGAAGTTTGGAATAAGATTTTATTTATTCTCTTTATTCATATTTTGAAAGGTGTATTCTGCAGCTTCTTTCAATGAAGCTCGGCTCCATTACTTCTCTTTGCTCTTTTGACGAACAAAATACTGGTCACCTGTCTCAAGCTGTAAGTAGAGTGCTGATTTATGTCAATTTTCTCGGATTGGATTTTCTAAACTCAATCAGTAGATTAATTATTGAAATCTGATTACTGGAGTTTCATTTCAGCAGTTACTGCCATTACAAGCGCTCCCGGATCCTATGATTGCCCACGGAACGGCCCCCAGTTTCGTTGATCATACTTACACAGTAGAGCAGCAGCAAACGCCAAGAACATTTATTGAAGAACGTTCGACGAAGTTATTCTCCACTACTACTAATGCACTACTAATGGTGGCGCCGTGAGCGTCAGGCCATGGTTTCCTTCACTGGGCCGAATACTGGTTGGTCTTTTGTCGCTACATGCATCTGAATAGTATTTCAGATATCTAATAATATTTTTATTCATGAGAAGTAATGTCATTCAACTGGTACATAAAATGACAGTAAGTGAGATATTGAGCTTCATAAACCAGTTGAAGTAGATGGGTTCGATCAGATTTGTCCTGTTCGCGAGCGATTGTTGAAACCTGTTATTATCTATTTATTTGTGATTGCAGTTTTTCTAAACCATGTTGTAATTGAAATATTACGTACGATTTGGCTTTAAATTTACACAGCAAGACATCATTCTTTATACTTTTCAAGTCTGAAACTGAATTCTTGTCCCTTTTGTGATTTGGAATTTACTTCATTCATTAGTTTTGAAATTAAACATATAATTTTCATTATGTTTTTATTTTAGAATAAAAGAGTATTATTTTACTAGATTGAATTAGGATGAGACAAATGTATTGTCCATATTGATTCTATAGTAGTAGTTCCAAATTTAAAATAAACAATTATATATATCAAAAGTAGCTGCTGATCCATTAATAACTTGTATCTAACTAACAATTCATGCAACTAACAATGGAGAACAAATAATTTGTTAGTAACACTTAACTTGTGACCTATAGATATTTACCAATAACAATTAATTTGTTAGTAACACTCAACTTGTGACTTATTGATGCTTACCAACAAAAAGTTGTAACTGTACTAATATATATTACAATTCTTTTCTATATTCATGTCAATAATCTAATTCATCGATACAATGAATGATAGATAGTGATCTAAATCTCATTAAATTATATTGAACCTAATTCATCAATACATTGAATGATAAATAGTGATAGAAAGATTCAACTATGAAACCAAAAGTTGTCCCTTTTTTAAAGATAATATTTAATTAGATCACAAAAAGATACTTTCAACATCATCCTTTAATATCAAAAACTGTAATTTAACAATATAAAAAATAAAGCCATGATATTCAAAACTTTACAACTCTCCCCATCCTAGAGTAAAATCCCACATTGTTGGAGATTTTCGATAATTTAAAATGAGATTCTTCCAAGAAAATCCCATCTTGATGTTCATCTCTCAAAATATATGAGAGAAACTAATCTCCTAAAAAAATAGAGAATAAATCTTTAATATGTTGCACTATTGGTTGAAGATCTAAGCTGTGCACCGTGCACCTGCATCAAGCTCTTCATCCAACTAATAACCAAGAGCCAATCATCATACACCTATAAATAAGAAATATTTCTCTCCACTACCACCTTCAAACGTAAATATAAAACATTTAATTCCTTGTAATTGTTTTTCCTTATCCTTAGGTTTGTTTTCACTTTCACAAGGGTGGAGCCAAAGTTATCAAGAATGAAGCCAATTCCTCATTTTTTTTAATTTTCTTTTGGTCTAAATCCGTACTTTCCCCATAAAGAAAAACCTATGGTTGGATTTTGTCGATGGATATCGACTCAAAAGTATGCTCGCAAGATTCTTTTGGTTTATGTAAGTAACCATAAAAACACGAATCTACATTGTAATAAGTGTAATTTCAACTAGGAATGTATTAAATTAAATTATGTAAATCATATAAAATATGTTAGTACAGATTTCTAGTGTAGATGTTAAGGTCGATGCTTGACTAATGAATGGCTAGGCATGTATAATGTAAATATTTCTATATGGACCATGTGATTAGCTCGTTATACTAATATAAAAGCTATGTAAATATATTGGAAAAATAATAAAATGACCCAAGATGTTTGTGTAAAGAGCATGAGAGGAGATACGATTCCACTAGAGGGGAAGAGGAAATGCTGCATATGAGAGATTAAATCCTTTATTGCTAAGTGTCAGCCTTAGAACTCATCCTTTTTTTGCCATGTGACTTAAATGATCCCAATTACTTCATTTTGACTATTAAATCAAAACAATGAATGCATGTGTGAGGTGGGTGGGGAAAGTCTTCTCATTTAGTTATGGAAGCATGGAATGAATATACTTCTATGACAGTTGTAAGTGTCCTCTTTTCTATGGTTAGAAATTATGCTAGTTGTCTTTTCCACCATACTCTCATCTCCTTTGGATTTTACCACTCTTTCTCATGCAGATTTCACACCGGGTAGAGTTTTTCCTCTTGTTATTCATTCCATTTCCATTATGATTACTAGATTGTAAAATAACTAGAAATTGTAATCGTGAAGGAGAATTTTAAACATCAGAAAAAAGAAGATGGTTGTAGGTGAACATAGAGGTTGGGAAAGATAGGCACCTTTACCCATGGCATTTTTCTATTCTTGAATGATTGAGAATCCATGAATTAGCGTTACAATAGATTCACCAATGTCATACAGGAAGCCAAAACTGTTCCTACACTAGTAAGCACTGTAAGGGTTGGATTTCCTAAGGGAAGTCTTGAGAAGTGAAGGGAAATTCCTTCCTTGTGTTGTGTGGGATAGTAGAAGAGAGTGCCATGCCTAGGATGGCTAAGCGAGATCTCTGTAATTTCTTAGTGGCGAGTAGTTTGGATAAGGATGAAAAAAAATGGACTATGGGATGTGAGTGAGAAACCTGTAGGTGTTTTTGTCACCCTTCTGGTCTCATATCCCATATTTGGGGTGGTATCTATATCTTATACCTACACATGGGTGGAAAATAGATCTTGCACAACCAATTGCTTGGTTATTCTTGTTAAAAGATAAGTATTTTCTTTGTATATGAATGTGTAATGATTTTATTTTCTTCTTGTGATGAATTTGCTTGTTTATGCATGATGTATGTGTGGGTAGAGTTTTATTTATGTTGTGTTTTAAATTTATGCAATGCACATACATATTTGTATTGCGTCTCATGGGGTAAAATTTATAAGCAAGAAATTAGTAAATACCCCCTCCTATAGTAAAAATGATGGATGGAGACATGACAGAGTGGTATCAGAGCTCTTGTATCATTAGGGCTCTATGGGTTGGAATCCATAGTTATAAGTATATCAAGATGAGCTTCATGTATAAAATTTCCAATGTTAACTTCAGAGTCCAATAATAAGAGTGCAACCTGATGAGTCTAACAAACGTTCTCTTAGGATGAGCTCCATGTAAAGTTTTCGATGTTAACATGGGATGACAATAAGAAGAGTCCAACTTGATGGGTTTGAAAAAGGTTTTATCAAAATGAGATTTGTGTAATGTTTTTGATGTTAACTCAAGATGTCAGTAAGAGGATTTTGACTCTATGAGTTTGACAAAGGCTCTATTTGGACGAGCTCCATTTAACATTTGCAATGTTAACTCAAGAGGATGATAAGAGGAGTTTGATCCGATGAGTTTGACAAAGTTTTTGTCAGGATGAGCTCACTATAAAATTTATGATGATAATACACGAGTTTGATGAGGAGAGTCTGACCTGACGTGTTTGAAAAAGGTTCTATCGAGATGAGCTCCATGTTACATTTTCAACGTTAACTCGGGAGGTCGATAAGGAGAGTTTGACACGATGAGTGTGGCAAAGGTTCTATCAAGATGAGCTCTGTGTAATGTTTCTGGTGTTAACTCTAGAGGTCGATAAAGCGAGTTCGACCTGATGAGTCCAACAAAGGTTCTATTGGGATGAGCTCACTGTAACATTTCCGATGATAATCCAAGAACCCCATAAGGAGATTTTTCCAATCGATGAGTCCGATAGACATTATATCGCAATGATATTAGTGTAACATTTTTCTATGTTAACTTAGGAGGTTGATAAGAGGAGTCTGACCTCATGATTCTGACAAAGGTTCTATTGGGATGATCTCAGTGTAAAATTTACGACGATAATGCAGGAGGACAATAAGGTGATCTGATCCATTGAATCCATCAAAGGTTCTATCAGGATGACCCCAGTATAACATTTCTAATGATAATATTTGAGGCCGACAAGAGCAGTCCAAAATGGATTATTGGATTAGTATGGTCTATGTGGACATGATGCCACATAACTATTACCACTTAACATGCCATGTTATCAAGATGCCACATCATTAGTACAAAAAAGCTAAAAAAAGCATATGGAGCGAAAAAATTATTTTAGCCATAAAAAGAATAGTTTAGATCAAAATTTGATGAGACCTACGACATTCCAACACCATTGAGGAAGGCGACATAATCTTTAGTGAGAGATGTGGGCCCATTTGGCTCCAATTTTACAAAAAAAATTAAATAGTGGTTCTTAAAGATTAGTACCTAGTGACCTAACATCGACTCTGGGTTGAAATTTTTATGGTGCTGTCATTGTTCAGATATGCATAGATAAATTTGGTGGTTTATGTCCAATTCCAAAAGGTGTGAAGCCTAGGTGCAAAAGAAGGCCAAAATCCACTACTCCAGAGCACTTTTGGGGGATTTTCTAAAACTTTGAGGAGGTAATTTAATGACCCTAGATGTTGAGACCACAACAAATTATGAACTCAAAATTTTACCTACTCATTAAAATGAACAAATTTTGTTAGAGGGAGTTTTTCAAATGGTGCCCAGTTTCGGAAATAACAATTTTTGGAAAAAAATAGAAGATGGAAAAGTTAAAATGTACCAATTTCAACAAATTATAGAAATTGATTGAAACATTGGACCAAAGATATGAAAGTTGTAGAGTAATCCTTGTCATCAGTGTTACCTCCTAAGTTTCAAATAGGTGGATTTTCAGTTGAGCCACCAAAGATTGAACAACTTACTTTTTCATTATCAGAGTTCATAAGTCCATCAGGCCATTTCTTGGCCCTTTTTATTTTTTCAAATGTTCATACCCCAAGATGAATCATAATAAATGACTTAGCATGATGAGATTATGTAAAAGATTTGTCTTTCTTAGGACATAGTCATCAATACATTACTCTAGAGTGTTTTTTCCTTGTTAATTATATATCGTTTTTTAACGACTTATAATTTTTTAGTTTTTCACTCAATCCTCCAAAGCTGGAGTAACTTGCTGGGTGGTTAGGACTTAGGAGGTTGTTAAAACCTAGGTGTCAATGTATATTACCATGATAGTCATTATTTTTTAGTCACATGAACATGTGCTAAGTCCCCCCTAGGTGTTTTTAATTTTTTGTTAATTTTTAATTTTTCCATAAAAACCAGCCTGTTTTAATTGTAAAGATTCGCTAAGTCATAAAAGTGGCACTAGGAATGGGTTTTTTTCATGGGGGTTATCATTTTCTAACCGAGAGAACCCACTTAAAAACTAAAATTAGTGATTATTTATCACTTATTTTAATTTTTTCTCAAAAAGTGAATAAAAGCCGCCAAAAAATGGATTAAAAAAATCAACAGCTCATAAAAGCAATGAAACATGATGGAAACATGTGTTTTGAGTTGGAAAAGCAAAGTGGAAACATCAAATGAGTTTCTAAAGACACAAGAGCACTTTTCTCAAGAGATTCAAAGCAAGTTGATTTTTATAAAGGAAGGCACATCACTAATTAGATAAACCTGATTTTTTAAGTTAAGTTTTAGAAGAAAGCTAATTTTGGAGATTGGATCAAATCTAATCCAACTCTTCCTTATCTCTTTGACAAACCATCAAAGAAAGGCACCCTCTTGGTCTCTCTTCTTCTATTTAAGAAAGCTTACTCTCCATTGTTTAGAATGGAAGGTTAAACTTATGCTTATGTTCTCTGTAATATTCTTGAAGTATTTTTAATGAATAAAGATTTGGAGGCAAGAAATGTGTGGCTTTTCATGTGTGTAGATGGTTGATGCTTAGCAAGGTTATGAGGTAACTTGTGTAGTTTACATAGTTGTGTTTGTTGTGGTTATAATTTTCCTTTGAAGGGGAGCTACCTCCCAGTAGGATAAGAGTAAGATTTATTTATCTATACCTTATTGTTAGTTGTTTAAGATACTTTAGAGATACACGTCATTTTTTCTTAAATACATGTTTTATTCTTTTTGCAATTAACATCGATGCTTTTAACCATCTTTAAATTTGCAATTGTTGTGAAGTATTGTAGGTTGTATAATTTTGGAGAATAGGTTGAGCGTGTTAGCATCCTCCTTTATCCAAACATATTTTGAAACAAGTGTAGTTCCTTTGAGTCCGACTACAAAAACTCCATTTCCCAAGTCCAAGGGCTTAATATTCTTCACCTTCTCTCACATTTGTTCTAAAGAAATCTCTCGGTTACTTTATGCATAGTTGATCAGCTTAGTGCATTTCAATAAAGATCATAAGCTAATATGATTTTATTATGCATTCATAAGTTAGATCTAATTTTGGTTATAAACGATTCATTTTATAAGATCTAACTCTTAAAAAATCAAGTGCTTACATTAAATATTTTTTATCTTTCAAAGTACTTGAATAATATGCTAAATATTTTATGCTTCAATTGATTAATTCAACATATTTGGCATAAATTTGTTGGTTGTTTTGCAGCTCTTAACGAACATGTAAAGAGAAATGCTGGCGAAATTTTGATTTATCAAACCATCGGGGAACCCTCCTTTGTCCGTACCTTTTCTTCAGGAATTTTCAAATCCTCAAAACTTGTAAACTTGTGGTTCTTGAAGTTATAAAAGTAAAAAAGTATTCCTTATTCTAATAAGCATAAATATAAAAGAGACAAGCACGTGGGATATCCAGCGCCCACATCCCATTCCCCCTAGGGGGATTTGCGTATCTTTGTTGTGGCGTGAATTTTTATTTCTTTTCTTTGCTTTAGATTAATTTAGTTAAAGATAAAATTAATCGTTTGTGGATCTCGACCCAACGCCGGACCACGAAATCATTCAGGACATAGTTTTTATTTTATGCAAACACTAGCACACACAACCCTATCCTTTTAGTATTCACATTTATTTCTTAGATTAAATCACTCTAGTACTCAACGCACTTAGTTAGTTTCAATTATTATTATTTCATTTTTGTTTAAGAGTAATTGAACCTTGGATTCTATCCCCAATTATGCTCTTGTGACCATCACAAACTCATATGAACTTTGGTTAACAATAAAAAAGGGGTAGTAATGACTACTTAATAGGTCAATCCATTAAATATCTACGAATACCATCAAAGGGTTACTTTGAGCTTACCACGAATTCAAGGGGATACTTATTAATGAGATTCATTCTCTCCTCTGTCATGTCCCCACAACAATGAGCATTGGAACAAGTTACTAACCCAACCAATCCCTTGGGTTGAGGAGGCAGTTGCATAACCATGGGGTTAATTTTGGAATTCCTATGCAATTAATTAATTATCTAGACTTTGCAATAAATAGTATCCTAAGTTTAAATATTCACATGGATTATTTATTTTATGCATTTAATGTTTTATGTGGAATAAAAGAGGATAAGGCTCCACTTGGGCGCATAGGAGGATAAGGTTTACTAAGATAGCTTGAGGAGGAAGCAAAGAAAAAAGATGCCAAAGCTAAGAAAATCAGAAAGGTGGCAAAAGCTCAGAAAATGCAGTACAAAGCAGAAAGCATGAAAAATCAGAAAAGCATGAAAGCTCAGAAAAGCAGGAAAGTTCAGAAGATCACGAAAGTCAAGAAAAGCGAGAAAAAGTAGGAAAAGCAAAGGCATAAAGTGGAAAAGAAAGGAAAAGTAGACAAAACCGAAAAGAAGGAAAGCAAAGCAAAAAGGAAATCAAGAAGGAAAGCTAGCTTTCCTCATTCACTCAAGGAAGGCGCATTAGCTAGTTTAATTTATCCACAAGTAACACTCTCTCCATAAATAATCTAATGCTCACCACATTCACATCTTTTATCAGTTTGAAGAATTGTATGAGAGCAATTTTTTCCTCAAAGACTTGGGAGGTGTGCCCCTGGTCAAGGTTAGGAGATGTGCCCCAGCTTCATGTGAGAGGATGACTAAATTCAACTATTATCACTGATATTATTTTCATGTCGTGTAGCTGAACTAATATCAGGTCGAATCTCAGAAATCTTCTTCAAGTCTGTGGTTTGAATCTCAGAGCCATTCATTGATTTCTAGCATTGTAATGTTCAGTAGGAATGGAGAGAATGTTTTGTAATTATATGAGGAGTCTCTTGGACCACATATGATGTATTAACAGTGAATTTATTTCTCTTATATAATTCAAATTGAATAAAATTGCAAAACTCAGATTTGTTCTCATATTTCTCCACCCTTCCTAGACTTAGCTAGAATTTGACTAGTTTCCAGTTTACAAGTAATAAATGTCTGAGAACGTATCCAAATTAAGTCATTCTTGTTTCTAGATATCAATAATATTCCAAGAATCAAATCCCATTCTTCATATCATAAATTCGTGAGCCTATAAAGCCTATTTGGGAATCCTGAATTTGCACTAGCTGAGCTGTCCTAGAAGGAAATTTTGTGTATGTTTATGTGAGACTTGCTCAGATCTATTTGAAACTTTATGGAATGATTTTTTACTGCTAAATGGATTTTATTAATTGATATTTAACCTCTTTAAGTTCATAAACACCCATCCCCATCTTTTAGTTAAATATCTCTCCCATACTAGTCTGCATATGCTGAGTGGCCCAAGAGCATTGGAGTAAATTGCAGCTTGTTTCTCTTGAAACATCAATGGCCTCAGTACTTTTTGCAGAGGTATAATAACAAATGAAAACCTGCTATCCTTCCATATCCTTTGATCTTTCCCATCCCCAGTAATTCTAGCTTCCCTAACCATTGTTTTAATTAAATTTGAGAAGAAAGGAGTTTTTGTATCACTGTTATAAGTTGGTAATTTAAAGTGGTATCAAAGCATGGTCCTATGAAACTGCTCTTAATTTGATTCTATGAGTCCAAGAAGATATTCAAAATCCAAGAAGAAAATTCCTTTGTTAGAAGGAGAAGAGGAAGAGGAGATCAATTCCACTAAAGGAAATTACAAGAAGGATCATGTATGTCTCATGATGAGGATAAGGAAGAGTTCAAACTCTTTGTTCAAAGCATGATGAAAGGGATGCAAGACATCTCTCTCAATATTTTTCAATTAGGAAAGGAGACTAGAGAGTTCTTAGCTCAGCAGCTAGGAGGCAAGTTAGGAGAAGGAAGCAGCAATGGAACCCTACATGGCGAGAGGAAGAGCAGTGGTGGCCATATTTTCTCAAAAATTGGGCCTCACAATTTCCCTGTTGAATTAAATATGGAGACTCCATCTTACTCAAGGCCTACTATGCCTAAGTTTACTGAATAACAAAGAAAAGAACCTGAGGGTCTAAATGGAGGTCTTGCTTCATGGGAGGACAAGTACATTGAGTACCTTACACTGAATGAAGAATGCAGAAGTGCTCTACCATTCAAAGAATTCTGTGATATGCAATACAAGCCCAACCCAAGAGGAGGATTTAGAATTCAAATTCATAATTTTGAACTCAGAAATGTCATTGGTAAGATTTATTTACCCTATTTCGGTGGTTCTCAAAAATGCACTACTAACTCTTGGATTTAGAAACTTGACACATATTTTCAGTTGAATCCTATGGTTGAAAGAGATGCCATCAAGATGGCTACTCTACACTTAGATGGATAAGCAAATGATTGGTGGTTTCACGTCCTAAATACTCTTGGGCATGACCAAGTAACCACTTATGAAGAGTTCACAAGAAGGTTGGCTGAAAGGTTTGAAAGAAGGGATCCTGAGATCACCTTCAGGGAACTAGAACATGTAAAAGAAAATGGAACTACAGAAGCCTACATATCCGAGTTCCAAAAATTAGTTGTGATGGTATTTGACATTTCAGAAGCTAGGATGATTTTATTGTTCATTGAAGGGTTGTTAGAACCTTTGAAAGGCTTGGTGAAATACTACAGACGCAACACCTTGCAAGATGCACTAAGTCGAACCAGAGACTTGCAAGACTCTCTTCCAAGGATCATATTTCCACCAAGGACTGTTGGTCCTACTTAGTTTAAGAACCAAAGGCCACCCATGAAGAGTCCTTTTGGAAATTTCAAAAAGGGTAACTATGCTAAGGACCGAGATGAATTGAGAAGAATGAAGTTGTGCTTCACTTGTCAGGAGCCATGGGTTCCTGGGCATAGATGTGCCAAAGGAAAGGAACACTACATTGAGGTTTACTCAAAGAGAAAAGTTGAGGAGGAAGAATAAGAGGCCCCAATAGATGTAGAAGTGGCCTATGTGACTGTAGAAGAAGAACCTACTCCAGAGGCGAGCAAGGTTGTAGTACTCTCAGGAGTGTCTCGCTACCATACACTCAGATTCAAAGGAGTGGTTCAAGGACAATTAGTCACTTTGTTAGTGGATGGAGGAGCAACACACAACTTCATTGATTCAACTTTGGTTGAAAGAAGGAAGTTGCATACTGAAAATTTTGGTGGCTTCACTGTTATTATTCCAGGTAATCATTCTATGAATTGTTGTAGATGGATTCCTAAATTGTAGATTTGTATAGGAGAAGATGCCATTACAGATAGTTTTTAATGCTGTTGATGTGGCTTATACTAACTTGGTTTTGGGAGTCCAATGGCTGCACTCCATTGGTAAGCATTCAATATATTACCAAGTTCCTAAAATGACATTCAAAGGAGAGAATGGTAAAGAGATAGTGTTGAAGGGAATAAACACTTAGCCCAAACAAGTGGTAAGTGCAAATAGTACGAGGTCCAATCTAAGGCATGGAGAGATTGAGTGGGCTACTGAATGCCTAATCACCACTAAGGGTAGCTCATTCGTAGTATCTCATTGTACTAAGGACATTCAGAATCTGCTCCAAAAGCATACGAAGGTATTTGGGGACCTTCCTCATGGTAGGCCTCTAGATAGAGGAGTGGAGCATAGGATTGAGTTGGATATAGGAACTTCACCTATCAAGGTGCATCCCTACAAGAACCAAAAGAGATTCAAGGATGAAATAGAGCGAACCATTAAGGAGTTTCTTGACTTGGGGTTCATTAGAGCGAGTTCAAGTCCTTTTTCCTCATCAATAGTTCTTATGAAGAACAAATATGGAACCATGAGAATGTGCATAGATTACCGAGCTCTTAATAAGAAGACTGTCAAGAATAGATATCATATTCAAAGGATAGATGAACTTATGGATGAGATCCATCGGGCCAAGTATTTTTACAATATTGACCTTAGATCTGGCTACCATCAAATCAACATGGGAGAAGAAGACTTACAGAAGACAACCTTTCGGTTCCATCATGGGCACTTTGACTTTTTGGTTATGCCTCTTGGCATAACAAATCCACCTGCAAATTTTCAATCTTGCATGAACAAAGTGTTTAGCAAACAAATCCGTAAGTTTGTACTTGTCTTCTTTGATGATGTTTTAATCTATAGTAGGACTTGGGAAGAACATTTGAATCATTTGGATATTGTACAACAATCCTGGTAGATCAATGTTTTTATGCAAAGCTAACCAAGTGTGAGTTTGGAATGACTAAGATTTTGTATCTTGGTCATGTTATTGGTCAAGATGGAGTTAAAGTCCACATGGAGTTAAAATCTCACTAAACTGAGAGGTTTCATTGGGCTATGTTCCTACTACCAAAAGTTTGTCAAAGGCTTTTCCAAGTTGGCATCTCCTTTGACATATCTCACTAAGAAAGGAGCCTTCCATTGGGTAGAAGAATCTGAACAAGTGTTCAACAAGATGAAATAGGTAATGAGTAGTTGTCTCGTTCTTGCACTTCCATATTTTTCTCAACCTTTTGTTCTTGAGTGTGATGCTTCAAGGAATGGGATTGGAGTAGTCTTGATAAAAAATAAGAATCCCCTGGCCTTTGAGAGCATAAAATTGCAGCCACATGAAAGGTTGTATTCAATTTATGACAAAGAGATGCTAGCCATCATGCATGCACTAGTCAAGTTTAGACAATATTTGGTGGGAGATAAGTTTATCATCAAAGCTGACCACAATAGTTTGAGGCACTTCTTAACCCAAAAGAAGCTGAATGATAGGAAACATAAGTGAGTAATCAAGGTCCAAGCATTTGACTTTGAAATTGAGTATAAGAAGGGTAATATTAACATTGCAGTTGATGCACTTTCTAGGAAACCCACACTTGCATTGTTCAAATTTCAAGATGCTTGGAAAACATAGCTTGGAGTAGAATATACCAAGAATCAGTTTGCTTGTGATTTATTTGATGGATTAATTCATGATGATGCTTATAAGATCCTTAATGATGTCATTTATTATAAGGATAGGATATTTATAGTTCCAGAATCCATCCTAAAGAATACGAGTCTTGAAGCTTCCCATGATGTGCCTCTAGCAGGACATCCGGGGTTTGTGAAGACTTATAGGAAGGTGAGGGAAAGGTTCACATGGAAGGGGATGAATAAGGAAGTGATGAATATGTCAGGTCATGTGTGGCAAGTTAGTAAAATAAATTGGAGCACACTCATCCATCATCTCTCCTTCAACCACTCCCCATCCC
Organism: Larix kaempferi; assembly: GCA_027924585.1. Taxonomy (NCBI): domain Eukaryota; kingdom Viridiplantae; phylum Streptophyta; class Pinopsida; order Pinales; family Pinaceae; genus Larix; species Larix kaempferi. The sequence goes on along the minus strand of BSBM01000767.1, from coordinate 15,856,636 downwards.
AGAGCAAAAATGGGAGAGTGTATCAATGGATTTTATCACAAGACTTCCCAAGATCCAAGGTAAAGACAATATTTTTGTTGTGGTTGATAGGTTGAATAAATATGCACATTTTTTTGCTGTCACCACTAATATTGCAGCCAACCAAGTGGCTGAAATTTTCATCAAAATTCATGGCATACCCAAGTCCATCATCAGTGACAGGGACAGTAAGTTTACTAGCAATTTTTGGCAAGAACTGTTCAAATTAGTAGGGACAAGTTTGGACATGAGTACTAGATACCACCCACAAAATGATGGCCAAATAGAGAGAGTAAAACAATGGCCGGAAGGGTACCTAAGAAACTATGTCTCTTGCCAACATAAGTCATGGACCACTTGGCTCCATTTGGGAGAATTTTGTTACATCACTTTTCATCTTTCGATTGGTATGTCTCCCTTTAAGGCTCTTTATGGATATGATGCACTTACTTTTTCTGATATGATATTTGGTGATTGTAAGACACATAAAGAAAATTATTGGCTCCAATAGAGTTAACACATACTTAGGACTCTCAAGGAAAACTTGCAGGTAGCACAAAAATCGACATAAAGTGCAAGTAGACAAGCATAGAGTTGAGCAAGCTTTCCAGGTTGGAGATATGGCATTTTTGAGGTTTAAGCCCTATAGACAGTCAACATTGAAGCCTAAAGGGGCTAATAATTTGCAGCCAAGGTTCTATGGGCCCTACCAAGTTTTGAGAAAGATCGGTGAAGTGGCTTATGAGCTAGAGTTGCCTCCAGGAAGCCGGATTCACAATGTTTTCCATGTGTCATGTTTGAAGAGAGCAGTAGGGAAGCAAGTCAAAGCTTCACCGGAATTTCCACCCCTTGATGATGAAGGGAATTTGGTGCGAATACCTGAGAATATTTTGGAAGTCCGAGAAAATAAGTTAAGGAGCAGAATCCTTAAAGAATTTTTGGTGCAGTGGGAAGGACTACATAGTGAGGATGCCACTTGAGAAGGAGAACATATCTTACAACATCCTAGTTTGAAATTGCTTGAGGAAAATCAATATTGGGTGGGGAGGACTTTCATGTCCCCACAAAAATGACCATTGGAACAAGTTCCTAACCCAACCAATCCCTTGGGTTGAGGAGGCAGGTTCATAACCATGGGGTTAATTTTGGAATTCCTAGGCAATTAATTACTTAGATTTTGCAATAAATAATATCCCAAGTTTAAATATGCACATGGATTATTTATTTTATGCATTTAATGTTTTTATGTCGAATAAAAGAGGATAAGGATCCACTTGGGCGCATAGGAGGATAAGGTTGACTAAGATAGCTTGAGGAGGAAGCAAAGAGAAAAGATGCCAAGCTAATAAAATCAGAAAGGTGGAAAAAGCTTAGCAAAAGCAGTACAAAGCAGAAAGCAGGCAAAATCAGAAAAGCAGGAAAGCTCAGAAAAGAAGGAAAGTTCAGTAAATCAGGAAAGTCAATAAAATCTAGAAAAAGCAGGAAAAGAAAAGGAAGAAAGTGGAAAATCAAGGAAAAGCAGACAAAGCAGAAAAGAAGGAAAGCAAAGCAAAAAGGAAAGCATGAAGGAAATATAGATTTCCTCATCCACTCAAGGAAGGCACATTAGTTGGTTTAATTCTCCACAAGTAAAAATCTCTCCATAAATAACCCAATGCTCACCACATTCACATCTTTTGTTAGTTTGAAGAATTGTATGAGAGCAATTTTTGCCTCAAAGACTTGGGAGGTGTGCCCCTGGTCAAGGTTGGGAGATGTGCCCCAGATTCATGTGAGAGGATGGTGGAATTCATCCATTATCATTTATATTATTTGCAGGTCCTGTATCTGAACTAATCTCAGTTTGAATTTTAGAAATATTCTTCAAGTCCGTGGTTCAAATATCAGATCCATTCATTGATTTCTAGCATTGTAATGTTTAGTAGGAATGTAGAGAATGCTTTGTAATGATATGAGGATCCTCTTGGACCACATATTATTTATTAGCAATGAATTTAGTCCTATGATATCATTCATCTTGAATAAAATTGCAGAACTCATATTTCTTCTCATATTTCTCCACCCTTCCTAGATTTAGCTAGAATTTGACTAGTTTCCAGTTTACAAGTAGTAAATTCATGATAACATATCCAAATGAAGTAATTCTTATTCCTGGAGATCAATAATATACCAAAAATCACATCACATGCTTCAGATCGGAAATTCATGAGCCTCTAAAGCCTGTTTGGGAATCCTGAATTCGCATTAGCTGAGTTGTCCTAGAAGGAAATTTTATGTATGTTTATGTGAGACTTGCTCAAATCTCTTTGAAAATTTCTGGAATTATTTTTTACTGTTAAATGGATTTTATTAATTTATATTTAACCTCTTTAAGTTCAAAAACACCTATCCCCATCTTTCAGTTAAATATCTCTCCCAGACTAGTGTGCATATGTTGAGTGGCCCAGGAGCATTGGATTAAATTGCAGCTTCCTACTCTTGAAACATTAATGGCCTCAGTACTTTGTGCATAGGTATCAGAACACATCACAACCTTCTACCCTTCCATAGCCTTTGATCTTTCCCATCCCTAGTAATTCTAGCTTCCCTAGCCATTGTTTTAATTAAATTTGAGAAGAAAGGAGTTTTTGTATCAATGATATAAGTTGGTACTTTAAATCCTCCTTGGACATCTATTATTTCTTCTTAGTACTCACTTCGGAGAATAGATCCAAGTTGGGCCAAATCATATAGTAATTTATTTTAGTATTACACTTACATCAATTGAAATCTCCAAATTAATCCACTCCTTTAATCAACTCATCATAATAAACTAAAACTAACCAACAAGACACTTGCAAAACATTCCCGTCACAACACTATTTATCTTTCCTAACACTAGTCTACCTGCATCAAACCTTGTTTATTTTAAGTGAATTCATGTGTGTAATGTTATTATTTTATATATGTTGTTGAAGTTATTCAAGTGATATTTGCAAATCTTGTTTAAGTATAATTTATTTCAAACTCCTCGATTAATTTTTATTTCGTAAATTAGAGTAATTAGGCTTAGTTATTTTATTAGGTACCACACCCCTTGGCTTTGCTAGGATTTTTCCTAGATGAAGGAGTCAAGTTTCAAGTGATAGTACTTGACTCGTGACATTCCCCCAATATCACACCCAGTGGATTGAATATTTCTCCCACATTACCCGAGGTGCGTATTTAGGAGGCAACATTTTGGCACCATTATCGGGGATAAATATTTCTATTATTTGAGTATGGCTTTTGTTTATTTTTTGTTTATTTTCCTTTGTTTGATGCATCTTGTGAATTTATGAAATAAACCTAGATCCATCTGGCAACTCCATTCAACAAGGCACTCTACAAGAAGGAATACAAAAGGTTTGCTTCATTTCGTTACTGAACCTGAACAAGTTTATCGAAAGAGAAGAGGAAAACTTACTTCTCGTAGGATCCTTGATAATCTTGGATCTGAGTCTCTTTCAGATATTCACTTTTTATTTACTAATTTGCAAATAGAAGATAAAATGGGTGATTTTTTTAGTCCTCTATATTTTTCATCGATAAATGGTTATCCATATGATTTACCTGAGAAATCCCTTGACAAACTACCCTCATTCCAATGGAATAAGTTTGTAAGCGCTGCATCTCACTGTAGAGCTTTCAAGTAGTGTTTCATTATATATTGTCAATCGACCAAATTTGAAGATATGAAGATGAATTTATTTGCCTTGTCCCTAGAAGAAGACGCATTTGACTAGTTCTCTAAGTTAGATGATAATAAGTACAATACCTTCAAAGAGTTGGAAAGTGCTTTCATTTAAAAATGGGGGATAAGAAAGAAGATCGTAATTTGTTGGCAGTTCTTAACACTATAAAGAAAACTGAGAATGAAACCATGTAGGAGTTTAATAAGAAATTTAATGATTTAATCTCTAGCCTTCATGCATATATTAAACCTACAAATGGTTTCGTCCTTATATATTACATGGAATCTTTTACTGATGAGATGCAATATCAGTTAAGGGACAAATATCTTGTTAATTTGAAATGACCCAAGAGCTCATAGTAAAAATTGATAAGAACATGCAAGCATCTGGTAAATCTAACATTCTTGGCTTCATAAGAGGAATGTCTTCAACACCTAAGCAACAAGATCCCAAACGAAAAACAGATGATTTTGAAAGTAAAGATCTTATGAAAGATATCGTAGACATGATGAAAATCTTGATGATCAATGATGCATCCCAAATGAATGCCATGCAAAATAGGCTAGTATTGGGCTCACACATCTCAAGCCCCAAAATTTCCTCCCAAAGGAAATCAAAGGTGGGTTAAGAAATTCCCTTCCGGGATCAAAGCACTCCTAATCAGTTAGAGACATATAACATGGTGCATGATGAGATACCTCCTTGGTGTAGAACATGTAAAGACTGTCATGAGTAGTCTACTTTCCCTATTTTCTTTCAAGTTAATGAATAAGGCTTACTTGAGGCAATTAATTATGTAAGACAATCAAGCGAGCCTAATTACATCACATCAAGAGATCCTGAGTACATAAATGTTGTAGGCCAAACTCACCCCATTTCTGAGGAGCATTGGAAGCAAGCTAGGTAGTATAGTCAAGAAAAGGACAATGTGACTACGATTTTTGGTGAGAAGCCTACACCAGAGTAGATTTGGGAGCTGGCAAAGTTCAAGGGGGTTACTTACCATAGGAAATATAACACTGGAGAAATAAAGACAAATCAAAATATTTCTAAGGTAACAAATCCTCTTATTATAGATGATTTTAATGTTGATTTGGGTAGTTGGATGACTAATGATAAAATCCCTATACCTTTAACTTAGATTCTCAAGAATCCGAGTCAAAGGAATAAGTTTATGAAATTCTTAGAGGATCCTAAGGAAAGAACCTGTGATAGGTGTAAAGAAAGTCATCCTAAGAACCAAAAGGCTCATCCTAATGAAAAATATTCCATCAATGATTCCCTAGTCATTCTGCATAGTATGGATCCGAATAAAGAAGATCAACCTCCTTTTTATATATCCTTGATAGTAAATGATCTTCTGCTTCACAATTGCATGTTAGACTCTAGTGACTCCTCTAATGTTATCACCAAAAAATTCATGGAACAATTGAACTTGAGAGTCACTAGGACATATCATAGTTTTTGTGCCATGGATTCAAGTGAAGTTGATATAGACAGAAAAAATTGAATTTACCAGTAAAGTTGGGAAACTACCCCGACATTCATTTGACCATGGATGTGCTAGTGATTGATGTTCCAGACAAGTAAGGTATGTTTTTGTCAATAAAGTGGGTTGTATATTTATGAGGATATATTCAAATGGATTGGACTTATGCCACTATCCCTACATCAAAAAATACTAGAGTAAAGCTTCATAGAGAGAAAGAAAGAAAGTTCGATGTAGAAATCCCCAAAGGACCATCTAATGAATATGCCTATGATTCAGATAATTTTGGAAATTATGCCATTTGCTCTAATTTAATAAATCCAATTAAAGAAAATTTGAAAAATGAGAAAGTTGACCAAGTATGGAAAATGTATCTTGATGGGGCATATTCAAAATCAGGCCAAGGGGCGGGCATAGTTAACATCTCTCTCAAAATAAGCAAACCTTCAACTTTGATTTCGGGATAGAATTTGAGGAATCCAAAATTGTGGCTAAGTATGAAGCACTCCTACTTGGGTTAGAGACTACTAAGGATATGGGGATTAAGATGTTGAGCATTAAAGGAGATTCCGACTTAGTTATTTCCAAAGTCAAAAATATATTTGCATGCAAAAGTGAAAGATTAAAACATTATAGAAATGCAATATGGGACACCATATAGTTCTTCGATGCTTTGGATATTGTAGTGATACCCTGATTAGAGAACGGTGAGGCAGATTAGCTAGCAGTAGCAGCATCCACCCTTCAACCTACATATGAGATGATAAATGGAAATGGTAAACTTGAGATAAATTTCATACCATCAATCCCTAACAACATAAATCATTGGTAACTTTTTAATGTGATACCCCCAAGACATTATTATTTTATTTTTGATTTAATATTTGTTAAAATATGTCAAAAACAATTATTTTGTAAGAGTTATTTAAAAACTCAAAAATACTCACAAGAGGTGTGAGTGACACTTTGCACAAGAAACTATTATTTTATTATTTATAAATGAAAAAGACACTTGAAGAATTCCGTTAAATGAGGGGACACCACCATGGCACAAAGAACATGTGTAAAGCAATCAAGGAATACTTTACCAATCAAATCCAATCTAAAAGCTCAATTACTAGACAATATCCTAAATCATACAGATTGAAGGATTCATTGATATTTGATTGGGATTCCACAAGACTTGGGTAAAAGCTATATATTGGTGCACTGAGATAGCACATGACACTGTGTTGTGCATGGAAATTTTTTGCTAAGTGCATGTGTTGAGTATTTCTCTCTTTCATAAGTCCATCACTGAGCTTGTTATAGACTCTCGGAGAGATTACTACGTGGAATTTTTTCTTGTTGTTGTAGTGTGCATGTGTAATACACCCAATTTGACCCTTGTAATGTATTTAATGGAATTATGAAAATGATGTAAATATGTTAGTGTGAATTCCTAGTGTAGAGCTCAAGACCAAGGCCCAACTAGTGAATGTCTAGGCATGTGTGATGTATATATTTTATTTGGACTGTTTGGTTGGATTTTATGCTGATTTAGAATATTATGTGCATAAATAATAAAATGGGCCAAGATTGGTTGTGTAAAGAGCACCAAAGGGGCTATGATTCCACCCGAGGAGAGAAGAAAAGGGGGTCCATGGGTGACTAAAATCCTTGCTGCCAAGCGCCAACCTTAGAAATCACCTACAATTTTGCCATGTGCCTTGACTAAGCCAATTATCTCCTTTTGACCATTTTCCAATCATCAATGCATGTGTGAGGTTGGTGGGAAAAGTCACCTCATGCAGTTAATGAAACATGGGACTGACTGCACTTTTGTGACAGTTCTGTCATGACAGAAGTCATTCTGCAGCTACTAGGAGTCCTTTCTTCTACTGTCAGAAGTTATGTCAGTTTTCTTTTCACCATTTTCTTATATCCTTTGGATTCAACCCTAATTTATCTCATTTCTTTCATGCATATCTGCACTGGGAAGAGATCTCCATTGATGTCCATGAAATTACCATGCTGTTTTGAACCCAGAAATTCGAATTTGGAGACCATGCTACAGATTTGGAAGTGAAAATTGTTGGCTGTAGGTGAGCAAGAGGTTGGGCAAGCTAGGAATCCTTACCCATTGATTTTTTCTTCTCATAGGTGCTTGAGAAGCCACGAATTGAGGCTACAAATGGTTCTATAGAAGCCAATATCGGATTGGAATTCTTCTATGCACACACTGGAAGCACCCAATAAAATGGATCGCCCAAGAGAACCGTGGATTGGTGAAGGGGATTCTTGAGCTAGAAGGGTGTTGTGTGGGGTAGGTATTTTGGAAGCCAAGGTTGTGAGGGTTGAGTAAGACCCCTGTAGAGATTTGTATGAGAATTTGGATCAGCATAGAAAGAAGAATAGGTTGCGGGATTAGAGAGAGAAGCATGTAGGTGTTTCCTTTACCCTAGTGGCCTGATAGCCCAGCTTGGGGGTGGCCTCCCAACAGAAAGAGTATATTCTGGATGGAGTGCCTATGGTTGGGTAGAAAATCACTCTTACACATCCACTTGCTTGGATATGTGTTGGATAAAGATAAGTATTCTCATGCATTTGAATCTAAAATGTTTTTATTTTATGCTTGTATTTACATGCTAGATGTGTGTGGATAAATTTTAAATTCCGTTGTGCATGTTTATTTACATTTCTGCATACATTGCACTTGTTGAAAATGGTATTACGGATTTGGGTTGAAATTTGAGAGCCCGAATTTAGCTAGCATCCCCTCCCGATGGTCAGAGATGGTGAGTGGGACGTTACAGAGTGGTATCAGAGCACTTGGTTGCAATACTAGAGCTATATGGGCCATAAATCACGATTTATAGGCAAAAGAATTAGAAATGGCTGTGTAGGGTTAAGTTCCTGTTAAATGGAAGCTAAGGGGACAAGAGTAAGTTTGAAGTAATTTCAAATCAATCCCCTTATTGGTGAATGAAAACTTTTCATAAACATGAAAATTTTAATTGGGCCCCACCAGTTCCAAGTGGTAGGGTGATGTGGAGGAGACACATGGGTAAGATTTATGGCGTGGAGGAGCTGCGTGGGAAGAAGGTGTGATGTGGACCAACCACATCATATATATGTGCACAGGTGACCATAAGGGATGGAGTGTGAAGGTAGAGAATATCTGACCGTTGAGCAGCAAGGCATATCGACGATCGATAGTGATTCAACTTGCAAAGGTGTGTGAGATTTAATTTATTTTCGCGATCCTAAATGAAAATTTTCGTGTCCACATGTCGTCCTCTAGTGCATTCAGGCTCTCAAAAGTGGTCTCGGGAAACCACTTCTTGCGGAGCAGAAAAATACCTTTTGGGTCCAATAGGGAGTGACGTGATGCAGGGAGATGTGACAGGAAGTAATGTCAGAAGGGATGGGACCCTCGTCAGTCATGTTAGTTGTGGGAGATCATGCATATCAAGATCAATGGCTCACATTGTTTTTGGGCCGTGAACATGCACGAAGGATAACAGAGCTACAAGAACTTGAAGCAGTAAACCGCTCGATGACGTGTCGCTCTTTCGTGCATTTAGGATTGCAAAAGCGGGTCCAATAAACCACTCTTCTCGGACCCTGAAACCGTTTTCGGCATGATGGGAATTTATGTGACGTGAGGTCCAGACAACAATTGCGTAGGTGTTATGGGTGATGGGACCTGTGGAGATCATGTCAGTATGGGAGGATTGCACATATTTGATTGATGACTGAGAATGATTCAAGCCCATGAAAGTGCACGATGCTTAATTAACTTTTGCAACCTTGAAATGAAACCACCCCATCCACGTATCGTTCTCACATGCATTCAGGTACATAAAATAAGTTTTAGGAAACTACTCTTCTTGGAACCTGAAACAACTTATGCCCGATAAGTGGTAAGGTAATGCAGGGGGCATCTGCAGAGCGTGGATAAAAAATAAAGAAGGATTTTTCACGGTCGATGTTCGGTTTCCGGAGATTGGAAAATCCAGTCAATCTTATGCGCTAGATTTCCCGAAATCAAATGATTTACAAAAAAAGGGGGTAATCCCCCTTGACCCTCGTCATCCCCCTCATATGTTGTCGTTGATTGTGAGAAACTTTGTGGTGATGATAGGACTCATGGAAATGGAAATGTTGCACCTTGATATTAGTGTAGGGGACAATTGTGCACAGTTAGATTCTAAATAGTGTGATTCAAATGTTTCTAAATATATATATATATATACATATACATATATATATATATATATATATATACATATATATATAAGGTTCTTATTTTGAAATAGGTTTCTAGTTGTTTCAAATATCAAGTAGAGGAAATCCTCTAGGCTTAAATGGGCAATAAATTTCTCAATGTGGGTAACCTCCAAAGTAGCCAAAATTTTGGAAAAATATTTATGTGAGTATGTACGAGTAATATATATGAGAGTAACTCAAAGTGTGAATATTTTATGATACCAATATCATGGTAATGGTGCTATCACAATAAAGTGGAGGTGCATTTGGGATCATGATCATGGTAAAATTGCTTGTTAGCTAGCAATGTAAAGAATTGAAGCAGGCTTGGCCGGATACTTGCAGGTGACAAGGAAGTTCCACTAATGAGCAAGGATACTTAATTGAGAGTAATTGGTTGCAATATGCATGATAAGGGAAGTTGTGGGATATGATTCAACAAATTATGAGAGAGTAATGAGAATGGGTAAGTAAATTCCAATTACCCAGAATTTGTCACTCAGAAGAATACGACATCCCAATATGTGGAATTGTCATGTGTCTCATGACATCAACATAATGGCCATCCAGAGGATTCTAATTAGGGAATGAGGCATTCCCATATGTGAATCAATTATGTGGTTCATAATTGTGGCAAATATTTCCATGGTAAAGGAAAAGCAAGTCTCATCGTTGAATGAGGAACAAGGACATATAATGGACCTTGAAAAGGATCCATATGGATTTGGAATGGAATAAATTGGAACTCTGGTTAGTGCTAAGAATTCCAAGAAAGGTCATGTTAGATTGGGCTATAATTTCTCAAAGCAATTGGAATAGCAAGGCAATGCAAATAGAGTGCATTGAGAGTTGTTGTAATGACCAAGGAAAGCTACATAAGGATGATAAGATGGTTGTACCATAAATTGGAGAATAATCTCCATAAGGCATGCCGATAAAAGGGAATTTATCACCTTAAAATATTTATGTTTATAACATATGAATAGCATGCTTGGAAAGTAGCAAATATAAATGTTATACATATGTATATTTATTGAATTGCTTTTTGGTGAGAAAGTTGTAGCTAATGACTCCTTGTGTGCTTGGAAGAGAAGCCATGAAATTGGGGCAGATTTGATGTGGAAGAGGAAATGCCATGCTATGATGATGAATTGGAAAGGGAGAACCCGTTAACTCTTCTCTTGTTGATAAAATAATATTTTCTAAGTTTTATGTACAAATTTTTTGGCATAGGAATGTTGGAAATGCAAGAGATTAGATATGAAATGGATATGCACTAGTTAGCATATTAATAGATACTGCATAGTGCATGTGAATATGTTCATGGAAACCATGCATGTAATGGTTTGCTTATGTTGATTGTATATGTGTTGAAAGGGGATTGGCTTATAATCACTTTCGTCATATTTTAATTATCATAATTTGGTTTGCATGTGATACTGGATGCATTTATGTGAATGTTATCCTACCGGGTATGGTGAGGTATAGGCTAGTAAAGGAAATGATCCAGGTGGATATCAGTGGCGACCCACCTTTTCCAATTGGCTCAAAACAACTTTTTGGCAATTTTGGTAATTTACAATTTTAGTAGTTTTTCGGGTCCTGAACTTCGGGAGACGTTTTTAGGCCCTAAATGACATTTTTTAGGGTATCTTCTACCAACAAATTTGATCATCAAATTTGTCCCTACAATTGTAGTTATCGGATAGATCTTTCCAACGAGCTATCGTGCGCCCCAAACGGAGATCTAATGCCAAAGTTACGCCCCAGGGAAGAGATGTGACGATTGTGCTCATTCGCAAGAAGATCATTACAATGAGGCTCTAAAGGCCTTTTCACAATACCCAAAATCCAAAACCCTAACCCCGGAAGATGAAAAGGCAACAGTTTTGCAACCTCCGTTTTGGGTAGTTTGGTGTATCAACTTCTCGGGGGCGTAACTTTGGCATACGATCTCCGTTTGGGGCACATGATAGCTCATTGGAAAGATCTATCTGATAACTACAACTGATGGGACAAATTTGCTAATCAAATTTATTAGTGGAAGATATCCCAAAAAACGTTGTTTAGGGCCTAAAAACGGCTCCCGAAGTTCAGGACCCAAAAAACTGCTAAAAATAGTAAATTACCAAAATTGCCATAAAGCTATTTTGAGCCAGTTGGAAAAGGTGGGTCACCATCGATATCCACATGGATTAGGAAAGTATCCTTATACTATATAACATTTTATAATTTTGAATGTATTCATATGAAAATATATCATGTCATTGTGTATGTTGGTTATGAGTTTAATAACCAAAGCAAGTGAGAACTTATGGTCTTGTTGTGGTAGTACATGCCATATGAGATAGTCATGGGTAAGACCATAATGTGGTTGGATATGGTAGTGCTATAGTGTTACAAAAGTATTCCATGAACTACCTATTGGTGTAAATTTGGGATGAAACCTCTTTGCCAACAAGCTAGGAGTGAGTGAACTCCTAACGTTTTGTTCAGGTGAAGAAGGAAGACACCCCAATAGTTAACTAGGTGATTGGGGTGATGGTTGGGTCATGTGTTGAGGCATTAGATATACCTTCCAATACATCATGGTGGAATGCATGACATAACATTATGGTATTCATGATTCAATGCAAGGTTGTGTTGAGAAAATGTACCTTAAAATATTATGTAAACTTTGTGATTGTTTATGCATATGTGTGGGTACATATGTTGAGAGTCATTGTGTGAATGCATGTTTGTGATATATATTTCATTGCAATTCATTAATAACTAAAATGGTAGAATTATTGGCAATTATGAGATCATTTCATGAGTTGCTATGGATGCCGGAAAAATGATTGCATGAAGAAGGTAGTCATGTTTGATAGGCTATGAATTCTCTGTTGGGAGGGAGGAGTTGCGTGAATGGATACAATTGCGTAATCATGAGAATTTGAAGTTTTATTTAAACTACATAGATAATGTGATTGTATCTTGCAAATTTATTGTGATAATGATGCACATAAAGTAAATGTATTTCATTGTCCTTGAGATAATAACAACTGATAGTGTTTGAATTATTGAGTATTATAATTTTGAGATCACTTCAATGACTATTGTGAATGTTACAATGAAACGATTATATGCATGAGCACTCAAAACTTGTTTGGCTGACTGAATAATAATAATAATAATAATAATAATATGAGCCAAAAGTAGAATTGTATTGGCCATGGAAATGTGGGTAAGTCCATAATAAAGGTTGAAAGCTACCATGTGGAATAGCCAAACATTATGAGGAGGATCTTATGGTTGTAAAATCTAATTTCTGTAAGCAACAGATTTGTAAATTTCATGTTTGAAATTTTTGCTAATAATTGCTAAGGATTGTTTGGATGTTTGTGAATTGTGTCGGAAAGACACTTTGCAGGAAGACCATGTGCTATGGCCTGCAGAGACAAATAATGAGAAGGACCTCATGTCTAGGAAATTTAGTTTCCATGTGAAACAAATTTTAAATTTTTATAATTGAAATTATTATGATAAATATCTCATGGAAATGAAGTGGAACATGTATTACTTCAACTATAAATTTTGTTAAAATTTTAATGATATCTCCTGGTAACTTCCTGCTTATACGTAATGCAGGTGAGATGGTGAAAAAAAAATGCCAATTGGGAAGATGTTGGTTGTTGAAGCTGAAAATGAAAAGGAAATGCCAAGATTGGCTCGGGCTTGAGAAACCCTGCAAAGTTCCGTATGTGTGCTTATCTCTCCGCAGTGTTGTTAAACCCAGTAAGAGCATGGGTACTCAGGAGGATTGCATGGGCATTGGTATCCTTTCTATGCTCACAGTGAAGAGCATTGGAGGGATGGGTACGCCAGAGGGACTATGTAATAGAGAAGGGGTACCATCCTTGTGTTTTGTGAGTGGGTATTGTGGGGCCGTGATAGCGTACAGTCAAGTGAGTTACCTATGGAGTTTTTGGAGGGAACCATTGGTTTTCATAGGATATGGAGCCATGTAATTGCATTATGTTTTTTAATTGCCTGATAAACCCAATATCGGAGAACTGGATTAGCATACTGGTTAATGGAATGCCTGATAAACCCAATTGACGTACTGGCTTGGAATTGGTTATTTGAATGATATGGTGTAGCTGGTGTGCTAGCATATTTTTTTTTATAGTTATGCACAAGTGATCTGAGGCTTGCGGAAAATTGGTTACCTTTTGATGTACACCTTGAAGAGCACTGAAAGGGGTGGGTACACTCGAGGGACTGTATAGTAGAGAAGATGTACCATCCTCATGTGGGGTGGGGCAGGTGTTGTGGGTGCCATAGTTGTCTGAAGTCAATGTAGGATACCTGTGGAGCTAAAGGAATATGTTTGTGAAGATAAGTATTTGGTTTATTTTGCATCTTATTTCTTATCTAATTTGAATATACATGTGTATATGATTTGGCTATGGTTTTGAAACTCTTGTTAAGAGATGAATCCTATGAGAATGTATTTGATATGTGAATTGAATCATTGTTTGAGTATAGGTATTAATGGATACAAGGAACTTGAAGGCATTTTACGGATGCAGTGGACATGTTTTTGTCTTGAAAATATTAGTATGAGTAGCTAAATATTGGAAAGAGATCCCATGGATTTTGATGAAGAGAGAGAAAGGCATTGCAAATGCAACTAAAAACAAGGACATGGAACCTTGCTGAAAATAAAGAGAACACTGAGGACAACGTTGTTCCAAGGGGGAGGGGATTGTAATACCCCCAGCTTGACCCTTGTAATGTATTTAATCAAATTATGAAAATGATGTAAATATGCTAGTGTGAATTCCTAGTGCAGAGCTCAAGGTCAAGACCCGACTAGTGAATGTCTAGGCATGTATGATGTATATATCTTATTTGGACTCTTTGGTTGGATTTTATGTTGATTTAGAATATTATGTGCATAAATAATAAAATGGTCCAATACTGGTTATGTAAAGAGCACTAAAGGGGCTATGATTCCACTAGAGGGGAAGATGAAAGGAAGTCAATGGGTGACTCAAATCCTTGCTATCAAGTGTCAATCTTAGAACTCACCTAAAATTATGTCATGTGCCTTGAATAATCCAATTATTTCCTTTTTACCATTTTACAATCATTAATGCATGTGTGAGGTTGGTGGGAAAAGTCAACTCATGTAGTTAATGAAGCATGGGACTGACTACACTTTTTTGACAGTTATGTCATGACAAAAGTCATTCTGCAGCTGCTAGGAGTCCTTTCTTCTACTGTTATAATTTATTTTAGTTGTCTTTTCACCATTTTATCATATCCTTTGGAGTCAACCCTCATTTCTCTCATTTCTTTCATGCATATCTACACTAGGCATAGCTCTCCATTGTTTTCCATGAACTTCCCATGATGTTATGAACCCATAAATTCGATTTTGGAGACCATGCTGCATATTTGGAAGTGAAAATTGTTGGATGTAGGTGAGGAGAGAGGTTGGGAAAGATAGGAGCCCTTACCCATTGAGTTCTACTAATCATTGGCGCTTGAGAAGCCATGAATTGAGGCTATAGGTGGTTTTATAGCAGTCAATTCCATATTGGACTTCTTCCATGCACATACTAGAAGAACCCAACATGATGGATCGCCCAACAGAACCGCAGGTCGGTGAAGGGGATGCCTGAGCTAGAAGGGTTTTGTGTGGGGAAGGTATTGTGGAAGCCAAGGCTATGAGGGCTGAGTGAGACCCTTATGGAGATCTGTATGAGCATTTGGATAAGCATAGAGAGCATAATGGGTTGTGGGATTAGAGAGAAATCCTGTAGGTGTTTCCTTCACCATGGTGACCTCATAGCCCAGCTTGGGGGTGCCTCCCAACATAAAGAGTATATGCTGGATGGAGTGCCTAAGGTTGGGTGGAAAACCGCTTTTACACAACCAGTTGCTTGGATCTGCGATGGATAAATATAAGTATTCTCATGCATTTGAATCTGAAATGTTTTTATTTTATGCCTGTAATGTTTTTGATTGTATCTGCATGCTAGATGTGTGTGGATAGATTTTAAATTCCGCTGTGCATGTTGTTAGCACTCAAATTGACCCTAAGGTTGTGGGAAATGTCTCTTCAAGGTAACACACAAAACCAACTTTAGGAAATGGACTTGGCTTCTCTATTTCCAGAGAGGGGTCTCTCACTGATTGTTTAACAAGGCCAAATATATGAATAAAAATTTAAATCAGATTGTTGTTTGGTTGAAACAAGGTAAGCATTCATTGGGCAATGGAGTCAAAATATAACACATATATAAATCAACCGTGCTGTGGCATGGAAATTTATAACAAAGGCAAGGTAGCTACTCATTTACAGTCAAAATGATGTTGTTTGGTGATAAAGAAGAAATGAAGAACAGTCCATTAACATGGGCATCTAACAAGGATGAATCCAATTCTAACTTTAGTAGAAAGATTTGTGGATATTTGAAAACAATAGACAGAGCATACATGTATGAATTCTGCACTATTAAACATTTATTTCAGACATGCAAAAGATAACAAAATGGAATAGATAACAAGGAACACATTCACATAAGGAAAATATATACAGACTGTAAAGTAAATAACACAAAAATATCTACAAAAGGCGAGCCTCGGCTTTGTAATTTCTATTAATGATAGATCTCAAAACAAAATCAAGTCTCATAGGTTCCAAACCCTTCTTCCTTCTATTACATGTGAATATATAGATATCTTAAGCCCTGAGGCTCGAATCACCTTAACGGAAAGTTGTTACTACTGTGATGACACCTATACAGATATGTCCATCACCCCTGAGAATCAGTTACTACAAAATAACAAATTCCCATCATCTAATCTATAGGACTCATAATCAACTAGGTTACTGAAACACTAAAACAACCCTAACAACTAACTTTGCTTGCCGCCACTTGTAGATGTCCTGCCCTTTTAGGAAGAAGACTGCTGAAAAATAGGCTTCAAAGCCCCACCTGCACATTCCAAATAGTGAAAGCTGTATAAATTATGAGAGAGGTTTTTGTAATTGAACATGTTCCCGACAAAACCCATGTCTCTATTTCTCAAATTCTCCTCCAGCTCATCGGAATCTGCTTTTGAAGTTGATGACTCAGACAGGATTGAGAATTTCTAGAAAAATATCCTGTGGAGAT
Source organism: Larix kaempferi (assembly GCA_027924585.1). NCBI lineage: Eukaryota > Viridiplantae > Streptophyta > Pinopsida > Pinales > Pinaceae > Larix > Larix kaempferi. The sequence goes on along the minus strand of BSBM01000767.1, from coordinate 15,839,993 downwards.
GACTTCGATTATCTTAACCCATAATATCTGTGTAAAAAGTGAGGGAGTTTCTTGAATATTGGTCCATGTTGAAGAGAAACCTCTCTCAGTTTCTGAAAATTCCTTCTCATTTAGTGGAAACAACTCTTTGAACTTGATGACTAAAACAGTCATTTTGATAAAAATTTCCTAGCTACACGAGCACGAATTTCACAAATTTCGAAAAGCTTGTTTGTCCTCACATTTTCAATTTGCGAAACATGTGCCCATCGTAGATCTATTTCTTGCCAAATCTCCACCGTTGAGCTGTGTGGCACCTACCCCAACTTTGTAGATTTGAAAATTTTATTGATTGGCGCATGTTTAATCTGCGAACCACTTGACAACCATGGATCTATTTCATCCCAAGATACGACGGTTGATTTTTACTGCCATTTAACACCTTTCCGCTCATAACCATAACTACACAATTTACCTTTGCGAAAGGACCTTTGTTTGCATGCGCCAAGCTATTGATCCCTTAACTACCAAATCGTGGCTGTGAAATGAAACCAACGTCTATATTTCGTGAATACTTCACACCTTCACACATTTACTGCCAATGCCTCACCATTTATTGTCATTTGCGTTTGGTGCTGGCGCTCGATTTTATCCCAAAAATGATGCTAACAACTGGCTCCAATTGGGGATGCTATTGTCCCTGCGAGGTAGCAAAGAACCACGTAGACCAAGTGCCAAATCCATTGGGTTGATCCAAACTTGAAAACTGCAACCTGTGACTGCTCCTTCATCTAAAACTGGAACTAAATACTAAATACAAGCTGCAAATCTGGTCTTAAAACTTCAAACTAAAAAATGAATATTCATACTAAAAACCAAATTGGAAACTGTACCACACAACTACATTGAAAATGCTGGAAAGGATGCTCGCCATGTCGAGCTTATTCATATATAGATCACCCTAGCCTACGCTACTGAATTGACTGCACATCAGGCGATACAAAAGTGCCAATGTAACCAATCAAGAAACTGATCCAATACGTTAACTTTCTCATCATGCTTAACTAAAATCATAAAATAAGAACATAATGGCAAAAAGCAATGATGATAGGTGTAATATTTTTGGCAGAAACATGACCAATTACCCCAACTGAAAAATTTCTCCATGTAATTAGCTACTATGTCATATACATGGCGACCTTCAAGTTTTTCTGCCATTTGTTTGTCATGACACGGCTACTCCAGCTGTAACGTATCTAGTGGCCTGTCAAACTGTGATCTAGCTTATAGATTGGAAAAATCATCTTCAAGAGAACTGTAATTAGTATGCTCATCTCCTTTGTCATTCATGCTAAGTAAATGAATTGAATGTTCATGACAAGTTTCAAATGGAACTTGAAAATCATGTATGCTTGATCCATCATGCAACTCAATAAGACTAAAAAAATTAGATTCATACACATTATTATGTTGTAACTGTAGCTTTGTAACATGAGAGGTTGTTTCAAGACATGAACTATCAATAATATCATCTTCTTGTCTGCTTAGAATTCCTGGATTAAAAACCTGATTTCACTCTTGTGTTTCAAAAGAAATACCATCTTGATTCTCAAATGGATCAAGAAGAACAACTTCTTGACACAAAGACTCCGAGATCGAATGACATGAAGAAAAAATTGACTGACTATCCTGATTCTCCTCATGATTACTTATTATCTGACCAGCTTGCTGAATGTATTTATTAAACTCAGGAGAAACAACAAGAATTTTTTTATCGATACCATAATCTACTTCATTTTTAGCCAAGGGAAAAACCTCTGTCTGCTGGAAATTTTCATGGATATATTGATAATCAGCCTCTTCTTCCTTTTTATGATGATGGCAAGGGTTCTTATGCAAGGCATTTAAAATTTCTTCATTCATAACCTTAAAACCTTTCTTCATTGTGTCAAATATTTCAAAGCAGAGAGGCAAAGTATTACGTTCATTAGGCTTACTATCTCCCTAGTTTGTAATGATGAAATCATGAGCTACAATCTGATTTCTCTCCATGACCAGATGAAATATGAATTGTTCTGCTGCAAGGCATCCAGCTGGTTTTTCCACATACCAAGATGGGTTATATGATTTCTCCCCCTTCCTTTGATTCACTTCTACAAGGTTTATGAAATTATCCATTACCTCAGATTTCTATTTTTGATTAGAAACTTTAACTCTTTGTTTCAGCAATTCAAATGAAGAAAAACACAATGGAAAACTGTCACTTTCAGCCTACTCACTATCCACTATGTTCTCAGCATTTTGGTCACAAATTTCAATCAATTTTTCTTCACCAATTGGTCTAGAACTTGCAAAAATTTCAGCTGCCTTTTTAGGCACAATATCCAAGTAGCCATCAACATATTCATCATATATAGGTGGACTGAAATCCTTTTTAAAACCATTCATAACAAAATTTTCAACATGTTGATTGCAATCTTCATAAAACAAATTAGTATAGTCCTCTTTGTTAAAATTCAATATGCTAAGACAGAAAATAGCAGCATTACATTCCATTTCACAATAATAGCATATACAGGATCACTGAAGAAACAACAAGCATAGCATAAACACAAGAGACAGAGATTTATCCTGGGAAACCCTCATGGGGTAGAAAACCCAGCAAAGCTTCCTCAATATAGATGACCAGCAATATACAAAGATGAAACCCTGAGACATGATCTCCTCCTCCACAATAACAGACCTCTCCTCCACAAGTGCGCTATCCTCAAGTGTGTGAGTGTATCAAATGAGGAACACACCTCCTCTATTTATACACTACTCTGATATGTATTTTACACAAGTACATGTAGGCTCGTATTTAACCATTAGGTTAAATACCCCATTATAACTGACTGGGCCGACCCCCACATGGTGGGTCTAATAACCCTAGTTACCACAACCAACTTGGAGGAATAAACATCTCCGGATTTATAGTATAATCACATCGGAGGTATGGAACATCTCCGGAATAAATAATATACAAATATAATATTCTTTGAAGTTACAATATTTCAACACTCCCCCTTAACGAGAAGGATATTATAACAGTATCTGCACGAGCAAGGAGTCATCAACATCATACATGATACATCTATAAATCATTGGAAGCTTTCTTTACATCATCAGTAACTCAAACAGTTACTGGAACATCAACATCTTCAGTACTGAGTATTTATCTTCTGCAGCACTTGAACAACTATAGCAACATCAACATCTGGATCCTCACGATCATCAAAATCGTCATCACACGATCATCAGCATCGTCGTCTCATGATCATCAGCATCGTCATCACACGATCAGCAGCATCGTCATCACACGATCATCAACATCGTCATATCACGATTAGTAGCATCATCATCACACGATCAGCAGCATCGTCATCATACGATCATCAGCATCGTCATCACACGATCGGCATCGTCATCATACGATCATCAGCATCGTCATCACACAATCATCAGCATCATCATCACACGATCAGCATCGTCATCATACGATCAACAGCATCGTCATCACACGATCATCAACATCGTCATATCACGATTAGCAGCATCATCATCACACGATCAGTAGCATCGTCATCATACGATCATCAGCATCGTCATCACACAATCGGCATCGTCATCATACGATCAACAACATCATCATCACACGATCATCAGCATCAATCATCAGCATCATCATCACACGATCATATTACAGGATGATCAATCCTGCTCTCTTTAGGACATAGGTCCATGGATGATACAATCCAGATCAAGTTCCAGGATGATCAATCCTTATCTCTTTAAGACAAGTCTCATGTCTAGGGACGATCTAATCCCAACCACAGTGCCAGTCCTTTTTCATACTGGATGTGACCTAGATCAGATCTAGGATTTACCACCACAGAGCCAGTCCTCTTTCATACTGGATGTGTCACGTCTACAGAGCCAGCCCTGTTTCATGCTGGATGTATCACATCTACAGAGCCAGCCCTATTTCATGCTGGATGTATCACAACTACAGAGCCAACCCTGTTTCATGCTGGATGTATCACAACTACAGAGCCAGCCCTGTTTCATGCTGGATGTATCACAACTACAGAGCCAGCCCTGTTTCATGCTGGATGTATCACAACTACAGAGCCAGCCCTGTTTCATGCTGGATGTATCACAACTACAGAGCCAGCCCTGTTTCATGCTGGATGTATCACAACTACAGAGCCAGCCCTGTTTCATGCTGGATGTATCACAACTACAGAGCCAGCCCTGTTTCATGCTGGATGTATCACGACTACAGAGCCAGCCCTGTTTCATGCTGGATGTATCACGACTACAGAGCCAGCCCTATTTCATGCTGGATGTAACCTAGAGCAATTCTAGGATTTGTCACGTACATTTTGAACCGAGGTCCAGGGACGATCCAGTCCTATCGTGTACCTTTTGAACCGAAGTCCAGGGACGATCCAGTCCTTTCGTTCAGTTATCGGAGACCTCATGTCTACGGCTCTTCTTTAGGACTGATGTCCGGGAATGATCCAATCCCCTCACATGTTCACCAAGAACTTCATTTTCGAAGACATACGTCTACGGTTCTTCTTTCGGACTGACGTCCAGGAATGATCCAATCCCTTCACATGTTCACCAAGAACTTCATTTTCGAAGACATACGTCTACGGCTCTTCTTTCGGACTGAATTCCAGGAATGATCCAATCCCTTCACATGTTCACCAAGAACTTCATTTTCGAAGACATACGTCTACGGTTCTTCTTTCGGACTGACGTCCAGGAATGATCCAATCCCTTCACATGTTCACCAAGAACTTCATTTTCGAAGACATATGTCTACGGCTCTTCTTTCGGACTGAAGTCCAGGAATGATCCAATCCCTTCACATGTTCACCAAGAACTTCATTTTCGAAGACATACGTCTACGGTTCTTCTTTCGGACTGACGTCCAGGAATGATCCAATCCCTTCACATGTTCACCAAGAACTTCATTTTCGAAGACATACGTCTACGAATCTTCTTTCGGACTGAAGTCCAGGAATGATCCAATCCCTTCACATGTTGTATACCAAAAACATGTATTCTCATCATCAAAACATGTATAACCACGACATGTATCATCATCAACAAAACATGTATAACCACAACATGTATCATCATCATCAAAACATGTATAACCACAACATGTATCATCATCATCAAAACATGTATAACCTCAACATGTATCATCATCATCAAAACATGTATAACCACAACATGTATCATCATCATCAAAACATGTATAACCACAACATGTATCATCATCATCAAAACATGTATAACCACAACATGTATCATCATCATCATCATCAAAACATGTATAACCACAACATGTATCATCATCATCAAAACATGTATAACCACAACATGTATCATCATCAAAAGTATGTATACATCTATCATCAAAACTAACATCAAAAGCATGTATACTAACATCAAAAGCATGTATACATCTATCATCAAAAGAATATAAGAGTCCTAAATCTAAATAATTCTAGGTAACTAAGTGCAGTAAATAGGTAACCTCATCATTGATGAGATAGACTTGATGTCGGATACTGTGCTACTCCCCCTTTCGAGGAGAGTCCTTCTAAACTACACCAAGCTTGTCTCGGAAGTGTTCAAACTTTACTCGAGACAGAGGTTTGGTCAGGATATCATCAATTTGATCCTCATTGCTTATATACTCGAGCTTGATAGCTCCTCTCTGCACCATATCTCGTATATAGAAGTATCGGATCTCAATGTGTTTTGACTTATCATGGAATACAAGATTTCCTATCATCTTGATGCAGGTTTGATTGTCACACATAATCATAGTGGAATCCATTTCTAAGTCAAACACTCCATATAATAGCTTCTAAAGCCACACTGCTTCACAGCTGGCAGAGTAGACAGCTATATATTCTGTTTCAGTAGTACTGAGAGCCACACTAGATTGTTTCTTGCTAAACCATGAGATCATGGTAGATTTAAGACTATAACATCCACCTAAAGTACTCTTTCTGTATGAGACACTTCCTGCCCAATCAAAATTTGAGTAACCATGTAAATGGAGTTCATGACCTCCAAGATTATATAGACCAAAATCTAAAGTACCTTTTAGGTACCTCATTACATGCTTTGTAGCTATTAAGTGAACCTTTCTAGGTTCTACTAGATACTGACTTACGGTATTTACAACAAAGCATATATCTGGCCTAGTATTTGTTAAATACATCATTGGCCCAATGATTTGTCTATATAGGGTTAGGTCCACTAAATCTGATGAGTTATTAAATAACTTCAAGTTGGATTCCATGGGAGTGGCCATGGCTTTACACTCCAACATATCAAATCTTTTTAGAAACTTCACAGCATACTTACCTCGATTTAGAAGATTCCTTTTGGATCTTTCATTTTTATTTCTGCAGCCATTTTCATGATCTGTTTCTCATTCCTTATCAGAAAGAGATCATCGTCACATAATAATGGTATGATAGGTTTATCATCCACAACCTTTAGGTAAAGGTTAGGATCAGCTTTACTTCTGGTAAAGCCCAAGCTTTGTCATGAAGCTGTCAACTGTCCATTATTCACACTCTGCATTGAGTGATCTTTTGCATATCTATCTGTGCCATCTCTCGTCAGATGGGTCTACTAATATGAGCCTTAAAGTCATTCGAACTCTATGGTGAGTTTCTTCTTGCATCCATGTCATATGTGTATAAAGTCCATATTCAACCTTGTAGCAAGGGTTGAGATCCACATCACCCATGATGATCATTAAGCTCATCAATTGACTACTGATCCTGGGAACCCATACAGAACCTGATTACATTATTAAGAGAATGGTCAAAACATCTCATCATGATTCTATTCCTCTTTCTAAGAGAATCTCTTAACCATAAGCTTTCTATAGTGTGTTTGATTTGTAAATCCTTTTGTTGAACATCCATCGCTTGTTCATCATTCATCATGATTTTTCCTACAAATCAAAATTAAGTACAGGATTAGTAATACTTCATAATCATCAAATTATATTGACATAATAACCTATTATGCATACAGATATCATTTACATAGTTATGCAACTAATTTGACCAATACTTTGGCACAACACTTTCCCATATCTTGTATGCATACAGTGGCTATCTAGATGCCTTCCATCTCTACCAGAACATACTATCGAGAGTGTGCACAGCTCTCGGCATGTCAGCAAAGAGGTTTCATTCTAGACAAGCAACAATGGAATGTTTGTCCAACTTACCAATCATATGCACATTAGTAGTATACTGTTCAATGCTCTATGAATGTTTATACTCAGCATTATATATTCTAGGAATACAAATATGCATACAACCTATTACAGGCAATATCATTACTATTTCAAATAACAACTCAAATACTTATCTTTTATGTTTGTGTGGTTGCCTCCCACTTGATCTTCTGTATGTCTTTTGAACTTCTATTCATTCTGTACCACTGTGCATGCTCAAGAGTCATCCTCATGATCTCATGCACAAACATACACTCATTAGTATATTCTAAATGCTATCAAAACATTATAGTACTAAATAATCTTGAAAATGTATAGTCATGATTATAGTTAATAAACATTAGTATTCAAGATTTCAGGGAAGTCTTCTTTTACTCATGCATATCATCAATCAAGATAAAAGATATAATATGCATAATCCCTTGATTACTAACTTTATGAATAAGCATAACCAATCATTCCAAGTATACTTATATAAGGGATCCTAACACAAGGTAAGATTCATGGGAAACATACCTGGATTAGTATACCTACTTGGTTATGTACAACACACCTAAACAATCTCTTCAATGATTTAGAGATCCTGAGCTAGAACCTGCATGTCTCATAGGTTAAGCATAATATAACAAAGTCATACATACCTCGTAAGTGGAACAAAGATTATGGATGAGTCTTTGTCTTCATGTTTTCATGGTCATGGAACCTGGTTTGTCTTTTGTGATGTACCTGTATCTTGTTAGCAGACAACATCAACCTCACACAACATCATAATGCATTAGTACAATCATAAGTGTCAACACCCTAACCAATGAATATCTTCTATCATGCATTCATAATTTTGTTAAGGTTATACGACAAATCTAAAATCAAAATTGTACTAACTGTAATAACCTGAAGACAAACATACCATAAACTTAATCATGGACAAATATCGAAACATACCTCGATGAGTCATACCTGTCGAGATCGCTTATGTAAGGCCTTATCCTCATCTCCCTCTGAGACAGGAACTTCTTCACTTATGCAGGTGACCAATCCATCTTCTTCTAGGATTAACCCAATCCACTTGATTTGCAAGACTTGGACCTGGAGCTGGATATGGGTTTGTCAGAGAAACCCAAAAAATTCAAACTTTGAATTTCAAACTTCCGAAAGGATAGAAATATGCGCCTTGATGAGCTGATCAAACTGGTATATTCAGAATTTGAAAACTGCAAAGTTTTACTCCTCAATTTTGCCTTTGAAACTTTCGGATTCACTGGACGTGACCCTGAACTGGGGTTTGATGAAGCCCACTCTTTTGCCCCATCAAGAGGTTTGATCCAAAGCTCTAAGCTTCTATTTTTCTGAGGAGCTTCCAGCCGTGGTCACAGGTTTCAAAAATTCCCATTTTTACAGAAGCCCTAATTTTCCACTTTTCTGATCAAAGTGCCGAACTAGGGTCTAATCAAGCCCGGCCTTCTGCCCAACCAAAAATTCTGATCTTGGTCTCTAAATTTCTATTTTGATGAGTAGCATCCAGCCGTGGTCTCCGATTACAAAAATTCCAACTTTCTTCAAAGCCCTAAATTCCGGAAGCCATGAATGAAGGTACCAAAAAATAATTCTGTTTTGACAGAAATATGTACCTGATTGTTTCTGGTGTAACTCCGAAATTTTTGATCCACAAGGTTTGAAAAAGTTTTATGAGATAGCCTGACCTGTTAGCTTTCCATCCTGACAGGTCTGACCTCAATTGGATGTTCTGAGAGAGAGTTATGCCAAATGTCGCAACGTGACCTGTTTTGAGAAAATACAGGAGAGCGAACTTGTACGGCGTTCCATGTGTCACTGTTTGACCTTCGGCCTTTGAAAAATTTTTCTGACATAGCTCGGCCTGTTATCTTTCCATCCTGATAGGTCTGACCTCAATTGGATTCTCTAAGAGATAGTTATGCCAAGTGTCGCAACGTGACCTGTTTATGGGATAATACAGGAGAGCAAACTTGTACGGCATGCCACGTGTCACTGGTTCAACTTCGGCCTCTGAAAAAGTTTTCTGAGATAGTACAGTCTGTGTACTACCTCTTAATTTTCACGAAATTTCATTTGGAGCTTCCTAGCCCAAGTTATGACCTTTTTCCCAAGGTCACCGGATTTTGACTCAGATCTGGAAGAGGCAGAAACCCTATATTGTACAGATCATAAATCACAAAGTACAACGAATTAGAGGTTGTCCTTTGGACACAAGGTACCTGGAGATTTTAGCTTCGTCCTGTAACAATTTCAGATCCGAAAACTTCGCCAAAACGGACTTATAGCGAAAGTGCTACGATGACTGGTTTTTACTATGTAAAACCCTAACCTTCAAAATTGTCGTAAGTAAAGCAAGTGTCTTTAGTGCCATACCTTGTCTTCCTTCAGGTTAGCTCTGATACCATGTTAAAATTCAATATGCTAAGACAGAAAATAGCAGCATTACATTCCATTTCACAATAATAGCATATACAGGATCACTGAAGAAACAACAAGCACAGCATAAACACAAGAGACAGAGATTTATCCTGGGAAACCCTCATGGGGTAGAAAACCCAGCAAAGCTTCCTCAATATAGATGACCAGCAATATACAAAGATGAAACCCTGAGACATGATCTCCTCCTCCACAATAGAAGACCTCTCCTCCACAAGTGCGCTATCCTCAAGTGTGTGAGTGTATCAAATGAGGAACACACCTCCTCTATTTATACACTACTCTGATATGTATTTTACACAAGTACATGTAGGCTCGTATTTAACCATTAGGTTAAATACCCCATTATAACTGACTGGGCCGACCCCCACATGGTGGGTCTAATAACCCTAGTTACCACAACCAACTTGGAGGAATAAACATCTCCGGATTTATAGTATAATCACATCGGAGGTATGGAACATCTCCGGAATAAATAATATACAAATATAATATTCTTTGAAGTTACAATATTTCAACACTCTTCTTGTATATCACTAGGATGATCATTTTTCTGTTCACCATAAAAAGGATTGGAATGCAAAGAAAATTCCTTTTGTTCATATCTTTCTTCAAACTCAATCTGTAAAGGAATTTTAGTATCAGTGTGAGGTCCATCACTAAAAAATATAAAAGATCCTAAATCAGTATTTTCAACTTTAGGTCCAAAGAAGATGGTAGGAGAGTCATCTATTACTTCTAAAATATATGGCTGATAATCAGCTTGATTCTTGACCATTTTAGTAATTTCTCCTCTGTATTTATCATTCTTCAACAATTCACTAAAGGGGACAGGAATCTTGATCTTTGACAACTCTAATTGCAAATTGAAGGATGAAATTGGTCTATCAACATCAATCGACACTGACTATTTGGTTTCTTTTGACCTTTGCTCTTTATTTTATGGATTCTGTTGGATATTGGAAAGCTGATTGGGATTGGGATTCCATTTATTTATTATTACATCACGATTTCTCAGCTCCATTTTTTTTTTCTGAAAATCATCAATGGTATTTTGATACCCTCTCTGATATTGTTCTGAATCTATATTTGAATATGACTGTCATCTCCTTGAGCGAAAAAATTATGCTCTTCTTTAGTCAAGTATATTTCAGATTCAATAACATCAAAGTGATGAATCTAGTCATTCATTGGATCTTCTTGTCCCTCCTCATCAACCAAATTCTTTGGGAATGGTTGTCTTATTTTCCGATCTTCAAGTTTTCTTTGGTTTCTTTGAAGAAAATGAGGTCTTCTAAAATTTGAATTCCTTACTTGATTTTCAGGTTGCTATCTATTAGGTGGTGCATTATCTATAACCAAACTGTCCATCAATCTCTCCATGGTTTTCATCACCATTCCAAATTTGACATCACTTCCAGAAGAAGGGACATAGGTGGATGGTTGATTTTCTTGTTTTCTCTTATCTGCTTCTACTCTATTTTTCAATTTCCCTGAAGCCATGATATTTGATTCCACTTCTATTGCATCCTTCAACATATCTGACAGAGTAGCCGACTTCCTCTCTCTCAACATACATGAAAAGTCCCCATCAAAGGCATCTGCATAATGTATTTTAGCTGCCCCTACTAATGGTTTGATATCAGCAGGAATAGAATTATATACCCTCATAAATATGCTAGAAAATTGATGTACAGACTCAAAGTTCCCTTTCTTTAGATTGTTATATTGAGCTAATATTTGTGAAGGGCTTTTCTTTGCCTCCCACCTATCAAAAAACAGTGTCTGAAAAGCTTCAAAGGTAAGGATAGATGCTGCTGGTAAATCCTTAAACCATCTCTTTGCCTCTCCTGGCAAACTCTGAGCAAACAACCTCATCTTCACATCATCATAATCTACTTCTTCTAGGCCAATTAAATATCCAAATCTATCCATATGTTGTCTTGCTGTAAAATTTCCATCTCCATCATACAATGAAATTCTCTGTGAGTAGTTCTGAGAGAGGTCATGCAAAGCAGGTGGCAAATCTAAGGGTGCAAACCTAGCTGCCATTGGTCTAGGTGGATTATGTGCTACAGGAGGGTTCTAAGGAGGATTTTGAGAAAGGTTTGTAGTATGATGCTGAGGGGTTTGAAAATTAGGTTTACTTTCTTCAACTTTAACAATGTCATATCCCAAAATTTTGCATTGGGTCACAATGGCCTAAGCCCCTTGGCCATACTCATGATAGTTTGTCAAATGGATGCTAAGGGTCAAATAAATTCCAATAATTAAGTACAAGTTAGTAATAATGTGAAATTAGATCCAAATGGATAAGGTGGGTCACATTAAGAGAAATTCCCAATTCAAAGTTGTAATATACCCATCCAAATGAACTGCCATGGAGGAAAATTACTAGTTCCCTAGGTTCAAGGGTGGAAGCTTTGGGATTTGAAATAAGGGGGATAAGAAATGATGTGTTAACATTAGAATGGCATAAATATTTAATAAAGGAGCTAAATAAATAAATACAAGGGAAAATAAAAGTGGCAATAGATCATGAGGACACATGGAGGATGTGGGACCCACACAAGCTAGATTTTCTTTGCCGCATGGCATCCTCCTCTTGTCATTTTGAATCCATAAGAATTCCAAATTTCTTGGGATGAGTTGGAAGGTCAATATACTTGGCATGAATCAATTAAGGTCTAATTGGAGTGGAAGAGTAACTCCCATGGAAGAGGAAGATGCATTTTGGAGCTAGTGAGACACTTGGACTAGATTCCCTAGCTCTATGACAACAATGATGAAGATGCTATGACACCTATTACACAAATCAGACATGAAGGATGACATATGACATATATGACATGTCAGGGCTAAAAATAGCCTCCAATATGGCGCTCAAGTGAGTTAGGGCAGCCAAAGAGATACCAATTCGAATTTGGAGAAGGAGAGGGATAGAATTGGAAGGACAAGTGGCATACTTGGGAATCTCTTCCCAACTTGAGTTGGCATGAAGCTCTTTGGAGGAATTTGACCCATGGAAAAACTTAGAAGTTCATAAAAGACAATAAAAAATAAGGATGGTATATTTTTATCATTTTAGAATTTTCATTTTGCATTTGGAGAGGAGAGCTAGTGGAGTGTTACTCTACTTGCCTTAGCACCAATTTCGAGGGTGAAAGATTCCCATCCTAGTTGGTAATTGGAAAGGCCATTCAGAATTTCATTGGTAGATTTAATGGATTATTTTGTTATAGGTTGAAGCTACAGGGAAGCTCATGGTCACATCTCTTTCATCTTGCTTCTACAACCATTCTTCTATTTCTTGGCATATTCATGATCCTTGAGGGAAGGCACACTTGGTGAGTTATTGTACTATTTGAGGGAGCTTCTAATGCCCCATTTATTTTGTAATATGATTAAAATGCTCTGTTATTCACCTTAAGAAAGTTTCAGGTTGATATTCCAATTGGAAATGTATAAATATGATCATTAATTGGAAAATGGTGCCTTTTGCCCACTATGTTGATGTTTTCCAATGTTGTGATGATAATTTCGAATGAATAAGTGAAAAAATGATGGAATAATGACATATGGAATTTTAATAATGTTTATTACAGGTTTCATGTTCATTTCATAAGCTTTTGGAGTCATTTGGTTCAGTTTCATAGCATTTGGAGAAGTTTGCATATCATTTCCCCCAAGGTCGAAACTAGTATTTTTGTAGCTGATTGGAGAGGGTTGTAACATACTTAATAAATTGAATGGAGATGCATATTAACCTATATTTATTTCCCTTATATTTACCCTTCATATTTTCAAAAATTCGAGAGGGTCCCACAGCACTTGGAGAGCCATTTCTAGCATCTACCCAAGGGGGATTTGAACCCCAAATTGCTAGTCAAACTCCCTACTTTGTCCAAAAATTAAATAAGAGTTATAGAAGCCTTTTTAAGTATAAAAAGAATCCATAGAACTCATATTCATGTTCTAATATCATCCATACACCTTCTTTAACAATTTGGGAACATTTGGAGTCATTTGGAGACCAAGAGACCAATACTAGTCAAAGAGAAATTGCTAGTCAAACTCCCTACTTTGTCCAGAACTTAAAGGGGAGTTGAAGAAGCCTTTTGAAGTCTATAAAGCACTCATAAAACTCATAGTCATGTCCCAATATCATCCATACACCTTCTATAACAATTTGGGAGCATTTGGAGTCATTTGGATACCAAGAGACCAATACTAGTCAAAGGTCGAACTAGTGGAAAAAGTTGAAAATTTCACCATTTTAATAAAATAAAAAAAAAGGACATTACAGTGGTATCAGAGCATGATCTTGGCACTTGATGTGGTTTTATTTTCATGAGAAGAAGAAGTCAGGGACCACCCTTAGATATTGAAACCAAAGTTACTTTTGTTGAAGGGGAAGTAGTAGGAGAAGAAGAGTATATTGTTGAGACCATTCCTAAGGATGAAAGAGAAACCTTAGAACATGGCTAGAACATTTAAAAAACCCACTATGTCATTCTAGACTTAGGATAAAATTATATAATCATTTATGATTAATTTCCTGAGTTTTGACTAGGTAGAATAGGCCAGTTTTGTCTTTTAGTGGACCACATGCTATCCTCATTCACAAAAATTAATTTGGATAGATTCTGGATAAGATTTCCTTGGATTCTGTCTGATTTTATTCCATTCCTGAATTAGAAAGACACTATCCTGATTTAGTTAGCTTTGTCCCATTTTTTCTACTTTCTAGTGGAAAAGATAAAGCTAGTTTACTTGGAATCTTTTTCCACTTAACCAATTCGACCTACACATCATATCTAACCTTCTAAATCCATCATTAAATTCCATTTACCTCACTCATGAGCTTCCATACCATACTTACTAAATTCGTGAGCCTCTAGGATAGTTTTGGAAACTGCTTTTGCCACTTAGGTTTTTTTTTCCTTTTCTAAGCCTTTTCTTTTTTCTCTTTCCATATTGCCTCAAAGGAATTCGATTTTATCCATGGAGGATGTATTATATATTGTTATCATATAAATGAATAAGATACAGGGTGATTTCCACAATTTATATTCTCTATTCTTCTTCTCTCATTGTCTGAAATATTCCATCGTGAATTTGTCTTATGAATCTAGTTCCTAGTAATTGAAAATTTCACATGGTATCAGAGCTAGCTTGATTAAAAGCAATTTCCAAGAGTGTTTTTTGCAGGTATTTCCATCACCGGGAGCGCATCAGTATGGATAAAAATAAATCCAAAGTTGTGACTCTCACTCCCTTCAATTTCTTTGACTAGAAGGCGCATATGAACATCCAGCTTCGGAGCAAAGGATTGTATAGAGTCACTATGGGGCTTGAAACTGAGCCAAGAGATGTTGCATTAAAATCCAAATGGTTTAATAGGCTTGATGAAGCTTATGGGTTACTTTGTCTCTCTGTATCTGTAGGTCTTCTATTCCATATTGATTCTCTATCCACTCCAAATGAAGTGTGGACAAAACTAGAATCTCTCTTTGGAAAACAAGACGAGCTCAGAGGTCATTTGTTGGAGATTGAGCTGATCTCTCTTAGTCCAAGTAATTTCAATTCTATGGAGGAGTTCATATCAAAATTTAAGAACCTAGTGCTTCAACTCAAGCAATGTGGCATAGAGAAGAAGGATGAGCAATTAATCCTCACCATTCTGTCAAAACTAAGTTTAGAATACTCAGTATTTCTGTCTACTTTTCATTGTACAAGACTTGCAGTTCCCAAGTGGAAGATTCCAAACTTGGATGCATTCATTGATTCACTCACTTAGGATAAGGATAATCTGGTCCAAATGAGGGATCGACCACCCTCCAAAGACTTTGCACTTGTTTCTCATGGAGCAAAGAGTTTCAAGAATAACAAATCCAAACAAAAGATATTGTGAGATGAAGAGGATTCTGATGGAGATTCCAAATCCAAGAAGATGAAGAAGGAGAATCCCAAGTGTTCTTATTGCTGCAAAGGCACTCAGCTTGATAAATCTTGCTTCAAGAATAAATTGGACATCATGGCCAAAATGCTTGAAGATCATAACATAGATGTTCCCGACTTTGCAAAGAAAGAACAAGGAAAGCTTGCTGTATAACAAGAAATCTGTCTCCAAGCCTCTCCCAAAGGTAATAGTGTTTATGCTTTGAGTGCTAGAGTGAAATATGATTATGATGTCTTTGATATGGATTCACATTCTGATATATCAGAATCAGAAATCTCCACCTCTTCTTTGGAACAATTTTCAGTTAGTTCATCCAAGTCTACTCTCAAAACTAGTAATTTTTTACTAGCTTTTGACTTGTCTTCGTAAAGACCTTTCCACCACCATTCAAATATTTTAGATTCTGATGTTAAATTTTCTGAATTTACTTCAATCTGATCTAGGATCTTAACTGAGAGAACAACATGTACAACAAATCTACAGCATATCAATCATGGACACAATAATGCAAGCACACAAGAGACACAGTGTTTACTTGGGAAAAACCATAAATGTGAAAAACCCCAATAACTTCCTCAGAGATAGATAAAGCAATGAAACAAAATACAAGAGATAGTCTTCTCCTAGCAGTAGAGCCTCCTCCTCCACAAGTGCGCCACTCTCTCAAGTGTGAGTGAGAGAATAGAATGTGTAAAATGAGAGAGACACACTCTCTCTTTATACACTAACTTGAATTGACCTTTACTCAACTAGGTCAGCCTCAACTTAACCACTTAACATATTGCTGACTGGGCTGATCCCCACTAGGGTGGTCTAATAACCCTTTGACCCACATGGCTAACTCCCAATAGGGTGGTCTAATAATCCTTTGACCCACATGACTTATACAGGGCCGACCCCAACAAGGTGGTCTAATAACCCATCAAGTATAAGTTAACGACACTTACAATATAAATGACGACACTTCCGTATAGAGGAATAATAACATCTCTATAGGAATACAATATACATATATGTGAAATACATTCTGAAGTTACATATACATCAACACTCCCTCTTAACTAGGAAGGTATTTCTTGACACAGGTCTTCTAGCACAAGTCATCTTCTCTGGATCATCATCACTGCTACTACTATCTCAATCAATCTCTGAATCTACTTGTCATAGGACGTTCTACAGAGCCAGTCCTTTTTCATACTGGATGTAGGCCCACCACCTGCAGGTCTTGGTCATCACTGGCCATACTATGGAAATCTCAGGACTTATTACGTGCGTCACAAAACCTTAAAACAGTCTCTTGACTAGCAAGAACCCTAAAGAGCATCTAAGGCCTTTTTCATCCTGTCTAGATATCCAAGACTTATTACATGTGACCCTACCACAAAACCTAGTTGAAGCATCCCAGGCTGTTACGAGCACACAGCTCTACTTGTCGGATCTCCAAGGAGCACATTACATGTGGTCCACCACAAAACCTGGCTGAAGCATCTGAGGCCTTTTTCATCCTGTCCAAATCTCCCAGGAGCAAATTACATGTGGTCATGGCAAAACCTGGCTGAAGCATCTAAGGCCTTTTTCATCTTGTCTAGATCTCCCAGGAGCAAATTACATGCCATAGGACAAAACCTCACAAGAGCATCTCAGGATGTTACAGGTACACAACTCCGACATGAAGATCTCCCAGGGCACAAATTACATGTCCTCCCAGAGCAATGTCTTGAAATAGCATCCCAGGCTGTTACGGGTACACAACTCTGACCTATAGGATCTCCTAGACATGCTCATCTGCACAACCTGATCCACGACCACAAAGTATCATCTTGATACTCACCATACATCACCTTGATGTACACATGATCATCCTGATCATCATCACTGCATCGTCCTAATGCATGCCATCTGGAGAAGCTCATCATCCATGATCATCCTCATCATACAATGCATCCACCTGATGCATACCAAGTATCTACCTGATACATATCATCATACATGATCTACCTAATCATACAATGTATCCACCTGATACATACACAAATACATGATCCACACAATGTATCCACCTGATACATATCAACATACATGATCTCAGTATCCACCTGATACATATACAGATACATGGTCCAAGCATCCAACATGATGCATATATATATAAATGATCCAACTGATCATAACAAGCATCCAACATGATGCATATATATAGAAATGATCCAACTGATCATAACAAGCATCCAACATGATGCATATACATATACAGAGTAGTAACTGGAGCATCGTCCTGATGTTCATCATCCATGATCCTCCTAATCATCATAGCATTGTCCTCTTCAGATCATCTCATCGTCCATGAAGCATAGCTCAGATGCACATCATCCATCACTTACACCACCGACATGGCAGAACACATGTACCACCATTCGGGGAAGGCTCCAGCCCTTATTTTTTGACCATGCGAGAACACATCTACCACCATGTGAAAAATGGCTCAGCAATTACATCATGACCAAGGGAGAACACATCAACCATGTCAGAAAAGCTCATGTGCATCTGCATCTTCTGAACTCATCTACAGGCTTGGTGTGAAGTGCACCAAGCCTCTCTCTGAAGTACTCAAACAACACTATGGCCAACAACTTGGTCAATACATCTGCAACCTACTCATCCGTCACAACATACTCTGCTTTGGCTGTACTCAGTGTTACGCAGGACTGTTTCCTGCTAAACCAAGAGATCACACCTGATCCCATACTGAAGCAACACCCAGATGTGCTCTTCCTATCTGCAGCACTGCCTACCCAATCTGAATCAACATAACCCTACAGGTTAAACTTTTGATTCGCATCATACTTGAGCCCATAATCAACCTTACCCTTTAGGTACCTCAGAATATGCTTTACAGCAACCAGGTGAACATCTCTCGGATCCGTCAGGAACTGGCTCAATGTGTTCACCGCAAAGCAAATATATGGTCTCATGTTCATTAGGTACATAGAGGACCCAATCATCTGGCGATACATTGTGACATCAACCAGATCAGATGAAGCATAATACAGAAGCTTCAGGTTTGATGCCATAGGTGTGGCCATATCCTTGAAGTTCTTTATCCCGAACCTCTTCAGGATGTCTACTGCATACTTCCCTTGTCCAAGGAAGATTCCATCTGCACTCTGCCACACTTCCATGCCAAAAACAAATAGTGCATCATCCCCAAGTTCTTCATCTTGAACTCGGCAGCAAGATTCCTCTACGTGTCGGTAATCAATCTATCCTCATCTATTACAAACAGGTCATCCACATAGTAGTATCACTAGATTTCCTTCCTCAACCTTGTAGTGATGGTTGGAATCCGCTTTACTCTTGGTAAAGCCCAAACTGGATAGAAAGCTGTCTATCCTACCATACCAAGTTCTGCACATATATGATTCCCTGTCATGTGTCTCAAAACCAAGTGGCTGCTCCATGTACACTTCTTCTTCAACTACAAAAAGCTGTCTTGAAATCCATATGGTGTATCTTCCCTATCATCACTGCCGCTGGAGCAAGTACTGATCTAATGGAAGTGTATCTGGCTACAGGAGCAAAAGTCTCTATGCTTCCACCTGCAGCATGCTTGATATTGTAGCTTCTCTTGGAATTCACTACAGACTCCCCTTCAGGTCTTGGGACTGCATCCCAAACATCTTCGTGATTGAATGGTACTCCTCGATCATGGCATTCTTCCCAGATCCTGGGAACTTCAATATCTTCAATATTTTCAATAGATAACTTTGTTGCTGAACAAATGTTGTAGTCCTTCTTTTGTAGGTGATGGTATACGATCTTTCCTACACAACAAGTTAAATTGCATGATTAGAAAACATCTCATAGTTTTCAGAACAAATTCTTACACATAAAGAAATATGTCATACAGTCATGCAATTATCTTTGCCAATGCTTCAATACAACATTTATCCATATTCTGTAACTTTCTAGATGCCTTCCAATCTCTACCAGAACATTGTTAAGAGTGTGCAAAACTCCTAACATGTCAGCAAAGAGGTTTCATTCTAGATAAGTAGCAATGGAATGTTGTACAGTTCCATAGGCCACTTACCCATGTATATTAGTAGTATATTGTTCATCAATGCAACTATTCTAATATGCATAATACACAACCTAATTCTGGGAACATAAGCATATACATCATTGAATAACATTATGTAAGAAATGACAATCCAAATACTTATCTTTGTATGGTTGCTGGGTGGACTCCCTCTGAATCTTTGCAACTCCATTGTGATGTGGATTGTGAGAAGTGGTAAACTCCCTCTGAATATTTGCATCCTTGCAGAAACTACTGAAGTGTGCTCCTTTGCTTTCTTGCAGGAACAACTAGAGTGTGCTCCCTCTTGATCTTTGCTTCTTGGATTACCTGTCCTTGAACTTACATCCATCCTTAATCACTATGCATGCTTATTAGTATCATCATTGTGTTATCCTTGAGGTCTCATACATAATCACACATTTATTAGTATAATCTTAATACTATCAAAACACAATAATCTTAAACATGTATAGTCATGATCATTCACAGATAATAAACATTAGTATTCAAGGTTTCAGGGAAGTCTTCTTTTACTCATGCATATTCTTATTTGATCATAGGACTCTTCTGATTAGTTAAATCATCAATCCATAAACCCGTGATTACTCAAACCTATACCTTCATGATTCTTCTGGTTAGTCATATCATCAATTATGGTAAGAAACATAATATGCATACAACCATGACTATTCAAACCTATGACTTCATGAATAATCATTATCAACAACACAACAGTATAAGATCCTAACACAAGGTAGGATTCTAGCTTGATATAGGAAAAACATACCTGGATTACCATGCTAGCTAGTTATGTCTAACATACCCGCATAATGTCTTCTGGTTCTCTTCAATGACTTGTGCTAGTAACCTGCATGTCTCATAAGTTATCCATTGTAGAACCAAGTTATACATACCTCGTAAGTAGATTGTATAAGTGATCCATGACAATGGATGAATCTTTGTCTTCATGTTATCATGATCATATGTTCTTGAACTAGAAAATGATTTGTCTTTCTTGGTGTACCTTTCATGTTAGCGAACAACATAAACTTCATACAACATCACAATGCATTAGTACAATCATAAGTGTCAAAACCTTAATCAATGAATATCTTCTATTAAGGTAATACGACAAGTCTAGTAATTAATCAAGATAGTACTATAATGATATGAAGACAAACATATCATAAACTTAACTATGAATAGAATTTGAAACATACCTGTAAGCCATACCTGTCAAGATTGCTTGTAATCTTCTTATGGAAGGACTTAGCCTCATCTCCCTCTGAGATAGGAACTTCTTCACTTATGCAGGTGACCAATCCATCTTATTCTAGGATTAACCCAATCCACTTGATTTGCAAGAACTCGACCTAGAGCTGGATTAGGGTTTGTCAAAGAAACCCCAAAAATTCAAACTTTGAATTTCAAACTTCCGAAAATATAGAAATATGCATCTTGATGAGCTGATCAAGTTGGTATATTCAGAATTTGAAAATTGCAAAGTTTCACCCATCGAAATTGCCTTTTAGATTTCCGGATTCACTGGGGAGGACCTTGAATTAGGGTTTGAGTTTCCCAAAGCTTCACCCAACCAAAATATTTGATTCAAATCTCTAAGCTTCGATTTTTCTGAGGAGCTTCCAGCCGTGGTCAAAGATTTCCAAAATTCCAATTTTTGCAGAAGCCCTAATTTTCCATCTTTTCGATCAAAGTCCTGAACTGGGGTTTGATCAAGCCCGACCTTTTTCCCAACCAAAAAATCTGATCTTGGTCTCTAAATTTTGATTTTGATGAGTAGCATCCAGTCGTGGTCTCCGATTACAAAAATTCCAATTTTCTCCGAAGCCCTAAATTCCGGAAGCGATGAATGAAGGTGCTAAAAAATAATTATGTTTTGACAGAAATATGTACCTGATTGTTTCTGGTGTAACTCCAAACTTTTCGATCGACATGGTTTGAATTTTTTTTTCTGAGATAGCCCGACCTGTTATCTTTCCATCCTGATAGGTCTGACCTCAATTGGATTCTCTGAGAGAGAGTTATGCCAAGTGTCACAACGTGACCTGTTTATGGGATAATACAGGAGAGCGAACTTGTACAGCGTGCCATGTGTCATTGGTTCAACTTCAGCCTCTAAAATGTTTTCTTGAGATAGCCTGACCTGTTATATTTACATTTCAATAGGTCTGACCTCAATTGGATTCTCTGAGAGAGAGTTCTTCCAAGTGTCACAACGTGACCTGTTTATGGGATAATACAGGAGAGAAAACTTGTACGGCGTGCCACGTGTCACTGGTTCAACTTCGGCCTCTAAAAACTTTTCCTGAGATAGTGCATTCTGTGTTTTACCTGTCACATTTTACAAAATTTCATTTGGAGCTTCCTAGCCCAAGTTATGACCTTTTTCCCAAGGTCACCTGATTTTGACTCAGATCTGGAAGAGGCAAAAACCCTATATTGTACAGATCATAAATCACATAGTACAATGAATTAGAGGTTTTCCTTTGGACACAAGGTACATGGGGATCTGATATTCGACCTGTAAAAGTGTCAGAGCCGAAAACGTTTCCAAAATATATTTATAGAGAAAGTTCTACGATGACTGGTTTTTGCTATATCAAGCCCTAGCATTGTAAGTGCAAGAAGTGTCATACATCCCATATCATGCCTTCTTTCAGGCTAGCTCTGATACCATGTTAAATTTTCAGAATTTACTTCAATATGATCTAGTATCTTAATTAAGAGAACAACATGTACAGCAAATAAACAGCATATCAATCATGGACACAATAATGAAAGCACACAAGAGACACAGTGTTTACTTGGGGAAAACCATAAAGGTGAAAAACCCCAATAACTTCTTCAGAGATAGATAGAGAAATGAAACAACCGGAATACAAGAGATAGTCTTCTCCTAGAAGCAGAGCCTCCTCCTCCACAAGTGCGCCACTCTCCCAAGTATGAGTGAGAGAATAGAATGTGTAAAATGAGAGAGACACACTCTCTATTTATACACTAACTTGAATTGACCTTTACTCAACTAGGTCGGCCTCAACTTAACCACTTAACATAATGCTGACTGGGCTGACCCCCACTAGGGTGGTCTAATAACCCTTTGACCCACATGTCCGACCCCCAATAGGGTGGTCTAATAACCCTTTGACCCACATGACTTATACATGGCCGACCCCAACAAGGTGGTCTAATAACCCATCAAGTATAAGTTAACGACACTTACAATATAAATGACGACACTTCCGTATAGAGGAATAATAACATCTTTATAGGAATACAATATACATATATGTGAAATACATTCCGAAGTTATATATACATTATGATTTAGAAGATTATTTACAGTCTGATATGTAGGTCATTACATATCCCACATCATATTCCCAACCTTTGGATGCACAAAAGACCCTACAAACCCCAAGTTCTCCAGTTAAGAAACTACACAATTCTATGTTTTCCTACACTATGTCACTTGCCTCTGTTGCACTTTTGTCTTTCATATATTTCATTGGTTGGAAAACCATGTTTTTGGATTTATTTGGAGTGATATTCCACATATCTGGACCTGACCCCATAATTCATGGTTCAAAATTCAAGTCCTCACACTCTCCAAGCTCACTCAGCTGTCAGGGTGATCTAGTTTCTCACACTTTTTCTACTGAAACTCTGTTCGATAATGGAGACTCCACATCTTTACTGGTTTCTACTCCATATGACTCACATTCTGATATTTTATAGCTGCATGATCTCATTTTAAATATCAGAAAGGTTCTACATCAGTTTGAGAAGAAAGTACAAGAACTAGTACACTACATTGTAGCTACAGAAGAAATTGATCCTGTTGAGTTCATTGTTTCTCCTTGGGAAGGAGTATGCATAAATATTCTTTCCATCATTGATTATGTTTTCAGATCTGATTATGTATGTTACAGCAACAAGAAAAATTCATTTGATGATCCTCCATCATCAGAAGATGAACTTCATAGAGCTTCAACACATGGTTATTTCCTACACAACATTGATGCACTGATGCATGATCATGACATCCACAATCTCTTCATCAATTCAGTTACTTAGAAGCAGCCCATTCAACTCATTCAACTCATTCAAATGAGCAACATGACAGTATGAAGACATCAAGTATGTCCGTTTTTTAGGGAGGGTTTTGTTTCCATGAGGTTTTCCCTGTTTCCTCGGTTTACATGGACTAGTTATTTTTGTATTGGGGTGACCATAAGCCTTGTTGCTTGGGCCCTATATTTCTAATATTTTTCTGATTCCCATCACATAAATTCAGGCTTAAGGGTGGGTGTTGGAACATTTAAAAAACCCACTATGTCATTCTAGACTTAGGATAAAATTAATTAATCATTTATGATTAATTTCCTGAGTTTTGACTAGGTAGAATAGGCCAGTTTTGTCTTTTAGTGGACCACATGCGATCCTCATTCACAAAAACAAATTTGGATAGATTACGGATAAGATTTCCTTGGATTATGTCTGATTTTATTCCATTCCTGAATTAGAAAGACACTATGCTGATTTAGTTAGCTTTGTCCTATTTTTTCTACTTTCTAGTGGAAAAGATAAAGCTAGTTTACTTGGAATCTTTTTCCACTTGACCAATTCGACCTCCACATTATATATAACCTTCTAAAGCCATCATTACATTCCATTTACCTCACTCATGAGGTGCAATACCATACTTACTAAATTCATGAGTCTCTATGACAGTTTTGGAAACTGCTTTTGCCACCTAGGGTTTTTTTTGCCTTTTCTAAGCCTTTTCTTTTTGCTCTTTCCATATTGCCTCAAAGGTATTCGATTTTGTCCATGGAGGATGTATTATATATTTTTATCATATCAATGAATAAGATACAAAGTGATTTCCACAATTTATTTTCTCTATTATTCTTCTCTCATTGTTTGAAATATTCCATGGTGAAATTGTCTTATGAATCTAGTTCCTAGTAATTGAAAATCTCACAAACATGAGGAGCAATTTATTACAATCATAAAAACCATTTTTTGAAGACATTAAAAGTGATATCATAGACATGAATAAACAGATGATGAAAGTATTCGAATGGATGTCTAGACAACTTGGGAGCAAAGGAGTAATAGGAGGCAACAACAGTTCTCATTGTGAGGAAAAGAAGCCAATGGGTGAGCATATTCTCTCAAGCACAGGACCCCATAATAGATCAAATGAATTTCAGAGAACACCAAGGCCTATTGCACCAAAATTTCTTGAGTCCAAAGCAAATATTAAATCCCCAAATGATGTGGAAGAAATTCTACTCGAATGGCAAAATTTGAGTGAAGATTGCAGAAACACTTTACCATTTGATCAATACCTCATGGTCTCAAACAAGCTAAATATTAAGGAAGGTAATAAGAATCCATTTCAAAATAGAGAATTGAATTATGCAATAAGTAAAATGCCACTTCCCAACTTTGATGGCTCATCTCAAATTTATGCACATACTTGGGTACAAAACGCATCGGCTTGCTTGAAGGCGCAAAAGGAAGAGACGCATTCTACCTTGGACATGAAACAAAGAGCATCTAATGATGGATGCTTAAACTATGAAGGAGTTCCTACTAATGGGTGATCACACCTCTATGTTGGTTACATAGAGACAAATCTTGAAAGTGTTGCTGCAAGCCAAACTTCCATTAAGCATGAAAATGAAGACCTTGTTGCAGTTGCAAGAGAAACAAGATCAAGTTCCCCATCACCACTTGAGCTTCATGAAGTTTGTCCAAGTAAGAAGGAATAAGATGAGGAGGTTCATTTACAAGAGCCTCATTTTCTTGAAGGGTCGTTGAAGATGAATGAAAAGAAGATCCAAGAGACCCTTAGCATGCTCCATGACACTCAAGCATTACTGTCAAATTTGTGTTGGAAATTTTCTTCATTGGAGGATCCATCCTTCCTTTAAGACATGGAGAAGATTCAAAGAGCAATGTGCAACAACAAAGGTAATTTCATGTCTTTTCTTTTTGATAGGAAAAATTTGGTTGAGTTTAATGAATTATTACCTGATGCATACATGAAGAATAATGAGTATATTCATAAACTCAAAATTCAAAATGAGCAACTTCTTGAAAGGTTGCAATATACTTGTTCTTCCTCTTATGTTTCAAATTGTCATATGGTAGATTGCATGGAGGATTCTCATGACATGGTAGATCATGAGAAACATGGAAATTTGCATGTGTTTGAAGATGAGATTGATGATATCCAAGCACTTGATGTGGTGGAAGAGGAACTTGAGTTTCTTCTTGGAAACGGTGACAATTTTTGAAGAAGTGTATTATTCCACTACCTTGGAACCAACCTATGAGGAAAGTTTTGCACTTTTGAGGGAGGTGCATGACCATACCATTATGGAGCATTCACATGAGGACACTTCTTAACTTTCTGATAATTTGGGTGAGTCGGTTCATTCTCCTACTGTTAAATTTTTAGTATTAAATCACAATACTATAGGATCTTTGCTGAGAGAATAACATCTACAGTATATCAATGCATGACAATCATAATATGACAAGCATCACAAGCATCACAAGAATCAAAAGCATAGAGACAAGAGACACAGAGTTTCCGTGGGGAAAACCCTAAGGTGAAAAACCCCACAACTTCCTCAGAGATAGAGAGAGCAATGGCTCAACCAAAATACAACCAAATAATACAGAGATAGTCTCCTAGCAGATGATCCTCCTCCTCCTCACTAGTGCGCCACTTTTCAGAGAGAGAGATAGATACTTTTCCGAGTGAGTAAAATAGAGATCTCCTATCTCTATTTATACTCACCTTTTTGCCCAGTGACCTACTGGGGCCGACTTGTCTACTTGAGTACATCCACATTATATTATATATTAAATAGGGCCGACCCCATAAGGTGGTCTAATAACCCATCGGCAAGTACACACACTTGCGACACTTGTCAATCGACATGACGACACTTCCTTATAGAGGAATAACACATCTCTTATAAGGGTACAATAAATATATATATAATACACTGATGAAATACATTCCAAAGTTACATATACATCAACACTCCCTCTTAACTAGGAAGGTATTTCTCGACACAGATCTGCTAGACAAGTCTTCTTCTCTGGATCATCATCATCGATGCATCGTCATCATCATCGTCACTGCTGCTACTATCTCATCCAATCTCTGTCTCTACTCGTCATAGGAAGTTCTACAGAGCCAGTCCTTTTTCATACTGGATGTAGGCCCACCACCTGCAGGTCTTCGTCATCACTGGCCATACTGTGGAATCCTCAGAACTTTTACGTGCGTCACAAAACCTCGAAAGAGCATTTGCCAGATGTCCCAGGGCACAGATTACATGCCATAGGCAAAACCTCGAAAGACCATCTGCAAATCTCCCAGGGCACAAATTATATGTGACCTCACCACAAAACCTCGAAAGAGAATCCCAGGACTGATTACGAGCACACAGCTCAACCTATCGGATCTCCCAGGGCACAAATTACATGTGGTCACCACAAAACCTCGCAAGAGCATCCCAGGATTGATTACGAGCACACAGCTCAACCTATCAGATCTCCCAGGGCACAAATTACATGTGGTCATGGCAAAACCTCGCAAGAGCATCCCAGGACTGATTACGAGCACACAGCTCAACCTATCAGATCTCCCAGGGTACAAATTACATGCCATAGGACAAAACCTTGAAAGAGCATCTGCCAGATATCCCAGGGCACAAATTACACGCCATAGGCAAAACCTTGAAAGACTATCTGCAGATCTCCCAGGGCACAAATTATATGTCCTCCCAAGCAAAACCTTGAAAGAGCATTTGCCAGATGTCCCAGGGCACAAATTACATGCCATAGGCAAAACCTCGAAAGACCATCTGCAAATCTCCCAGGGCACAAATTACATGCTTATCTGCACAACCTGATCCACGGCCACAGAGTATCAAACTGATACTCACCATACATCATCCTGATGTATCCATGATCATCCTGATCATCATCACTGCAACATCCTGCTGCATGTCATCTGGAGCAACATCCTGAAGCTCGTCATCTATGATCATCCTAATCATCAATGCATCTACCTGATGCATACCAAGTATCTACCTGATACATATCATCATACATGATCCTCCTGATCATCAATGTATCCACCTGATACAAATACAAATACATGATACATATCACCATTCATGATCCACCTGATCATACAATGTACCCACCTGATACATATACAGATACATGGTCCAAGCATCCAACATGATGCATATACAAAATACATACACATGATCCAACTGATCATATCCAGCATCTACATGATGCATACATACATACAAAAATGATCCAACTGATCATATCCAGCATCCAACATGATGCGTACATACATACAAAAATGATCCAACTGATCATATCCAGCATCCAACATGATGTGTACATACATACAAAAATGATCCACCTGATCATATCCAGCATCCAACATGATGCGTACATACATACAAAAATGATCCAACTGATCATATCCAGCAGAAATCAGAACATCATCCTGATGCTCATCATCCAGCGCTTACATCCACAGCCATGTGAAGGATCCTCCTTCCAACATGCTTGGAATGGCTTCAGCAAATGTGTCCATCAATTCTTCCTCGAAGTGTCCTCGATCTGAAGAACGCCAAGCCTCTCCCTGAAGTACTCGAACTTCACCCTGGCTAGTGGCTTCGTCAACACATCTGCAATCTGCTCATCCGTCGCAACATACAGGAGCTTCACAGCTCCACTCTGCACCATATCCCTGATATAGTGATATTTGATCTCTATGTGTTTCGACCTGTCATGAAACACTGGGTTCTCGGACAGCTTCACACAACTCTGGTTATCACAGAAGATACCAGTAGCCTCCAACGGGAGATCAAATAACTCAGACAGTAGCTTCCGTAGCCATACTGCCTCACAACTAGCTGAACAGGCTGCAACATACTCTGCCTCAGCTGTACTCAGTGCTACGCAGGACTGCTTCCTGCTAAACCAAGAGATCACACCTGATCCCATACTGAAGCAACACCCAGATGTGCTCTTCCTATCTGCAGCACTGCCAGCCCAATCTGAATCAACATAACCCAGCAGGTTAAACTTTTGATTTGCCTCATATCTGAGCCCATAATCCACTGTACCCTTTAGGTACCTCAGAACATGCTTTACAGCAACCAGGTGAACACTCCTCGGATCCGTCAGGAACTGGCTCAATGTGTTCACAGCAAAGCAAATATCTGGTCTCGTGTTTGTCAGGTACATCAAGGACCCAATAATCTGACGATACATAGAAACATCAACTGGCTCAGATGAAGCATCACAAAGAAGCTTCAGATTCGATGCCATAGGTGTGGCCATGGCTTTGCAATCCATCATCCCAAATCTCTTCAGGATATCTACTGTGTACTTCCCTTGACCAAGGAAGATCCCACCTGCATTCTGCCACACCTCCATACCTAGGAAATAGTGCATCATTCCCAAATCTTTCATATCGAATTCAGCTGCAAGCTTCCTCTTGGTATCTGCAATCATTTTGTCATCTCCTGTCACAAATAGGTCATCCACATATAGTAGTAGAATCACAGGATTCCCTTCCTCAACCTTGTAGTAAAGATTGGAATCCGCTTTACTCTTGGTAAAGCCCAAACTAGATAGGAAACTGTCCATCCTACCATACCAGGTTCTGGGAGCTTGCTTCAAGCCATACAAGGCTTTCTTCAATCTGCATACATAAGATTCCCTGTCATGTATTTCAAAGCCGAGTGGCTGTTCCACATATACTTCCTCTTCTACTACACCGTTCAGGAAAGCAGTCTTGACATCCATCTGGTGTATCTTCCATTTCATTGCTGCAGCCAGGGCAAGTACTATTCTGATGGAAGTATATCTGGCTACAGGTGCAAAGGTTTCTTCATAGTCTATTCCTTCCTTCTGAGAGAAACCACGAGCTACGAATCTTGCTTTATATTTTTCCACACTGCCATCTGCAGCATGCTTGATTTTGTAGATCCACTTGGAAGTCACAACAGACTTCCCTTTAGGTCTTGGGACAACATCCCAAACATCATTCTTCATAATTGATTGGTATTCCTCAACCATAGCATCCTTCCATTCTTTCTTTTCTGCTGCCTCTTCATAACTGGAAGGCTCTTTGTTCATGATGTCACAGAGTAAAGCAACATAACTGGTGTGTGATCTGGTTCTCTTCTTTGCTCTGTGTTCTTCTTCTGGAATGCCAAATCTTTCTGCATCATGAATGAGCTCTCTAGCCCATACAGGTTTCCTCTTGTGAGAGTTATCCTCACGAGGTGGATCTACAGGTTCTTGTGGATCTTCAAACTCACGAGCAGTTTCTGGAACTGCTTCAGTCATGGTAGTGTCCTGAAATCTTGTTTCCTTAGGTTCTTCATAAACTTCGGTAGGTGGCTTTCTTGATTTGATGAATGCTGAATTCTCATCAAATGTTACATCCCTGCTGACATCAATCTTCTTGAACCCTAGAAAATATATTCTGTAAGCCTTCGAGCTTTCACTATAACCCACAAAGATACCCTTCTTTCCTGAAGAATCTAGTTTAGTCCTCTTCTCCTTTGGGACATGAGTGTATACTGGACAACCAAATATTCTGAGATGGCTGACTTCAGGTTTCTTACCAGAAAAGACTTCTTCTGGTGTCTTGTTGTCCAATATCTTGTGGGGTGTTCTGTTCTGCACATATACAGCTGTTCTAGCTGCTTCTTCCCATAGATGCATAGGAAGATCCTGGTCATGCAACATTGCCCTTGCTGCTTCCATGATAGTTCTGTTCTTCCTTTCTGCAACTCCATTCTGTTGAGGATTATAAGGAGCAGTCAACTCCCTCTTAATCCCTGAATCACTGCAAAGCTTCTTGAAGTCATTTGAGGTGAATTCTCCACCATTGTCAGATCTGAATGTCTTGATTTTCTTGTCAGTTTGATTCTCCATCAAGGTTTTGAATTCCTTGAATTTATCAAGCACCTCATCTTTGCCCTTCAAGAAGTATACCCAAGTCTTCCTGGAGAAGTCATCAATAAATGATACATAGTAAACATACCCACTTAGGGAACTAGATGACATGGGGCTACATACATCTGAGTGGATGATTTCTAGGATGTCTTTTGCCTTGCTTTCACTGCTTGGGAAAGCCTTCTTAATGTTCTTACCTTTTGCACATCCTTTGCAAACACCTTCATGTTTGGTCTTGATTTCAGGAAGACCTTCTACAGCCTTGCTTGCAATTGGAAGTGCTCTATAGTGCATGTGAGCAAGTCTCCTATGCCAAAGTTCACTTGGCTCCATGGATTCATGTATCATGGCATGTTCAGGTTGACCCTTTAGTTTATACAAGCCTCCCTCTTGCTCTCCAATCACTACTGCATCATCCATGGTCTTTCCCTTTGGCCACATTAGTACTTTGCCATCAACAAATGCAACCCTCATACCTTTTGCATCTAAAGCAGAGATGGAGAGTAAGTTTTTCTTGAGTCCAGGTACATAGAGGACTTCCTTCATCTTCAGAGATTTTCCAGAATCTAGGTTGTAAGAAGCTTCACCACTTCCTTTGATTGGATATTGATAATCATCCCCAAGTTTCACCTTATGGGGTGATTCATGTTCAGAAAGGTTCATAAAAGATTCCTTGAACCCAGTCATGTGTTTGGAAGCCCCACTATCAATCAACCAATCATTACAACCATGGGAGATGGTACCAGTGAGTGCAGAGATTAAAACATACTCTTCTTCACTTGATGAGTCATCATCACTACTACTTTCTGCCTTAGCCTTCTTCTTTGGGGGTTCATCATCTTCGGCAGCATGAGCATGAAATCTTCTTTTGCTGCCCTTCTTCTTCTTACTGAAGTTGTTGTTGTTGTCTTTCTTCTTCTTGGGACAATCTGAAGCAAAATGTCCCTTCTCATTGCAAGTGAAGCATCTGAGATCTTTCTTATCTTTATGATAATGATGATGGTGAGAGAATCTTCTATTATGAGATGATTCCTTCTTGGATTTACTTCTTTTGGTGTGAGCTGCAAGAGCTTGATCTTCACCTCCCATCTTTTCCTCACGAGCTATAAGTCTAGCTTCTTCTTGAGAACATTCTTCCCGAAGCCTACTGAAAGAGATCAATTTCTTCCTTGCACAAATTCCTTGAATAAAGGAATCCCATGACCTAGCTAGGCCATTTAGAGTAGTCATCACCACCTCACCATTCTCCACCATTTCATCTACTGCTTCTAATTGTTCCTTGATCTGAGAGACCCTTGAAAAGTAAGATTGAATGGTTTCTCCATTCTGAAACTTCACTGCTTTCAATTGGTTCCGCAGGGTCATCTTCCGATTTATGTTCTTTCCTTCAAATAGCTTGGTCAAAGATTCAAACATCTCTTTGGGTGTCTTGAGAGAAGACACATAGGGAATGAGATGATCTTTGATAGAATCAGCAATGATTCTCTTTGCCTTGACCAAGTTCTTCTTGTGCAATACCTTGGCCTCTTCATCCTCTGGGATAGGGATGTCTTCTTTCACATATGAGTCCAACTCATTCTCTTCCAGGATTAGCCCAATCCTATACTTCCAGGCTCGGAAGTTATCAGCCCCTTCAAGCTTATCCTCAAGCTTGGTGTGAAGAGACATCTTTAAGAGTACTTCAAATGGAAATAGAAAAGATTTAGAACTTACCACTTGAAGTGCTGAAAACTGGATCTGGTCCCGGATTAGGGTTTGTCAGAGAAACCCTAAAAATTCAAAATGTGAATTTCAAAATTCCGAAAGGATAGAAAGATGCGCCTTGGAGAGCTGATCAGCCTAGTACATTCAGATATTGAGATCAGCAAATTCTTGCCCTTCAGAATGGCCTTTTTGTCCTCCCGGGTTCACTAGGGAGAGCCCTGAATTAGGGTTTGAGTTTCCCGGAGATCTACCCAACCAAAAATCTCGATCCAAAGCTCAAACCTTCGATTTTTGCAAGGAGCTTCCAGCTGTACCTTCAGTTTCCAGAAATCCCTATTTTTGTGGAAACCCTAATTTTTAGGGCCAAAACTGAAAATGCTCGGAACTGAAATATGATTGGACAGAAAGATGCGCCTTGATGAGTAGATCCAATCTACTATACTGAATTTCAAAAATCTGTGGAGAGAAACCCAATAAACAAGGAATACAAGCTTCGGTCACTGCAAAATGTCTTCTTCTCAGTTAGGCTCTGATACCATGTTAAATTTTTAGTATTAAATCACAATACGATAGGATCTTTGCTGAGAGAATAACATCTACAGTATATCAATGCATGACAATCATAATATGACAAGCATCACAAGCATCACAAGAATCAAAAGCATAGAGACAAGAGACACAGAGTTTCCGTGGGGAAAACCCTAAGGTGAAAAACCCCACAACTTCCTCAGAGATAGAGAGAGCAATGGCTCAACCAAAATACAACCAAATAATACAGAGATAGTCTCCTAGCAGATGATCCTCCTCCTCCTCACTAGTGCGCCACTTTTCAGAGAGAGAGATAGATGCTTTTCCGAGTGAGTAAAATAGAGATCTCCTATCTCTATTTATACTCACCTTTTTGCCCAGTGACCTACTGGGGCCGACTTGTCTACTTGAGTACATCCACATTATATTATATATTAAATAGGGCCGACCCCATAAGGTGGTCTAATAACCCATCGGCAAGTACACACACTTGCGACACTTGTCAATCCACATGACGACACTTCCTTATAGAGGAATAACACATCTCTTATAAGGGTACAATAAATATATATATAATACACTGATGAAATACATTCCGAAGTTACATATACATCAACACCTACATCCTACACTTCCATATTTTTCAGCATTCATCCTAAAGAAGCATGGGTGAATGGTTTATTTTTTATGGTGCCACATGAGGAGCATGAAACTCCTATCTCTCATTTATATGATAAAATTATTAGAGCCATGTCTTATTTACATTTGCAGCAGCATCCCTTGTTACCTTATGATGAGACACATCCACATGGATGCACTTATGATGTTCACTTGAGTCACTTGAAGACTCATGATTTTCCTTGCTCCTTGCTTAGTTCAATTGATATTGGAGGAAATTCATCCACTACTTGGGTGAAGAGATATATGATTGGAGAAAATTATTATTGGCAGCAACATCCTTTGTTATTTCTTGATGATACACATGTTCATGGATGCACAAATTCTACTTATGTGAGCCCTTTGAAGGCTCATTGTTTTCTTTGTTCCCTACTTGGTCCATATTTTAGTGGAGGTTCTTCATTCACTTCTTGGATGAAAGAACACATGGATGATTATTTTGATGCAGATTACATCCTTTTGAAGCAGCATTATAGGACATGGGATCCTCACCTATGTCATTGGAGTAAATTTGATTGGTCAATTGAAGCTTGTATGCACTTGGCAAATGGTGGTCTACTTACTTGGAGGTATAAGCACTTTCATGATTCTTTGATGAGGCACCTCCTTTATGTACATTTTTATTATGTTGTTATGTACTTTGATGATATATATTTTGTACTCATGATGTTTGGAAGAATGCATACAAGATAATGGGATCCAGGAATTCTCTTTCCTGATGGTATGGGTTGGAGAGCACTCTTAATTGTTGGAGTGCAATACAAGCAATGGGACCCTGGGATAATTTTTAGTCCCATTGATATCAATTTTTTTGGGAAACAAGTAGTATGGGAGATGGATTCCCCACTTAATAAAGTGATTTTGATTAGAGTAGTGCAGCAGTAAGAATGGTGGTTCCTCTTTAAAATATTCATGGGATCTCGAAGACTGAAAGTTGGGAAACTCAGTGGCAACTTCAAGAATTACAATGGTATCATAAGGGGTTTCCAAAATATGAAAGAGGTAAAGAGTAATTGTGAAAACATGGTTTTTATGTATTTAATTAACATTTTGGTGTTTAGTGGTGATGTTATAGGGGATATCAAAATGAAAAATAAAATCCATATCTCCTTGCTTTTGGAAACACCCAATTGTAGTGCATGGGTGGCTCTACTCAAGGTTCCAGAAGAGAAGTTTTGGGAAGAAAATTTTTGGAAAGAAAGCAGGTTCTTCCACATACATGTGTTGAAATTGTTTGAGGACAATCAATATTGGGAAGGGAGGATTTTTCATGTCCCAAAATTGTGCATTGGGTCATAATGGCCTAAGCCCCTTGGCCATACTCATGATAGTTTGTCAAATGGATGATAAGGGTCAAATAAATGCCAAGAATGAAGTCAAAGTTAGTAATAATGTGAAATTAGATCCAAATGTACAAGGTGGGTCACATTAAGAGAAATTCCCAATTCAAAGTTTTAATATACCCATCCAAAGGAACTGCCATGGACGAAAATTACTAGTTCCCTAGGTTCGAGGGTGGAAGCTTTGGGATTTGAAATAAGGGGGATAATAAATGATGTTTTAACATTAGAATGGCATGAATATTTAATAAAGGAGCTAAATAAATAAATACAAGGGAAAATAAAAGTGGCAATAGATCATGAAGACACATGGAGGATGTGGAACCCACACAAGCTATATTTTCTATGCCACATGGCATCCTCCTCTTGTCATTTCAAATCCATAAGAAGCCCAAGGTTCTTCGGATGAGTTGGAAGGTAAATATACTTGGCATGAATCAATTAAGTTTGAATTGGATTGGAAGAGTAACTCCCATGGAAGAGGAAGAGGCATTTTGGAGCTAGTGAGACACTTAGACTAGATTCCCTAGCTCTATGACAACAATGATGGAGATGCTATGACACCTATGACACAAATCAGACCTAAAGGCTGAAATATGACATATATGACATGTTAGGGATAAAAATAGCCTCCAAGAGGGCTCTCAAGTGAGTTAGGTCAGACAAAGAGACACCAATTCGAATTTGGAGAAGGAGAGGGCTAGAATTGGAAGGACAAGTGGCATACTTGGGAATCTCTTCCCAACTTGAGTTGGCATGAAGATCTTGGGAGGAATTCGACCCATGGAGGACCTTAGAAGTTTATAAAAGACAATAACAAAGAAGGATGGTAGATTTTGATCATTTTAGAATTTTCATTTTGCATTTGGAGAGGAGAGCTAGTGGAGTGCTACTCTACTTGCCTTAGCACCAATTTCGAGGGTGAAAGATTCCCATCCTAGTTGGTAATTGGAAAGGCCATTCAGAACTTTCATTTGGAGCTTTAATGGATTCTTTTGTTATAGGTTGAAGCTATAGGGCAGCTCATGGTCACATCTCTTTCAGCTTGCTTCTACAACCATTCTTCTATTTCTTGGCATATTCATGATCCTTGAGGGAAGGCGCATTTGGTGAGATATTGTACTCTTTGGGGGAGCTTATAATGCCCCATTTATTTTGTAATATGATGAAAATTCTATGTTCTTCACCTTCAGAAAGTTTCAGGTCGAGATTCCAAGTGGAAATGTATAAATCTGATCATTAATGAGAAAATGGTGCCTTTTCCCCACTATGTTGATCCATCACATACATTCTCAACATGTCCTTAATCACCTAATTGACTCTTTCTATATGACCATCTATTAGAGGATGGTAGGTTGTACTCATGCTAAAATATGTACCAAAATATTTCAACAAGCCCTTCTAAAAGTTACTAGTAAGCTTGGAATCTATATCTTACACTATAGCTTTTGGAAATCCACATAATCTAGAAACTTCTTTCATAAATATGTCTACAATATTAGTTGTTGTATGAGTTGTCTTTACTGGAATAAATTGACCTTATTTAGTCAACTTTTCCACCACCACCATGATGTCATCATGTTGTGATCTCATCTTAGAGAAATTTGTGATGAAGTCTATAGTTACAACATCCCATTTCCATTGTGGTATAAGAAATGGGTGCAACGAACTAGTTGGATGTTGATGCTCCAATTTCACTTTTTGGAATTCCATGCATTTAGTTATGTACTCTCCAACATCATTCTTCATTCCTGGACAATAGTACTACTTCCTTACTACTGCAATTGTCTTATGATAACTTGAATTCCCATCATAAGGCACATTATGCATCTCCTTCAGAACCATCTTTATTAGAAATCCAAATTCTAGCACATAAACTCTTTCCTTATGCAAGAGAATCCCATTCTCTCCCAAACTACACTTATCAAACTTATCAGGTTCTTCATACTGTTGTAGACCATCTCTTCCCTGCTAGTAATGTTCATCTGTAACATAGGATTCAATGATGATATATTTCAAATATGATGTACCGATACTGATTGTTTCTACATGCATCACATGTATCTTCCTACTGAGTGCATCGGCTACCTTATTTTCCTTACCTTTTATGTGCTTGATTTCAATGTCATATTCATAAAGTAATTCCATTCACCTTCTCTATCTGGAATTAAGAGTATGATGCTCAAACACATAGTTTAATCTATCACGATCAGTTCTTAACTCAAATTTTTTACCCATCAAGTAATCTATCCAAAACTTGAAGGCATGAATAATGGCTACAAGCTCCAGATCATGAGTGGAATAATTATTTTCATGCTCATTCATCTTCCTAGATTCATGACTGATTGCATGTCCATCCTACATAAATAATCCACCAATGCCTTTCTTAGATGCATCTGTGCACACCACAAAGCTTCTATCTAGATTTATAATCTTTAGAATTGGTGCATGGGTGAGAAACTTCTTGAGTCTTTGAAATATTTCTTCACACATACAATTCCATTCAAAATTCACACCTCTTTTATGAAAATATGTGATGGGGTTTTCTATCTTTGAGAATCCTTCAATGAATCTCCTGTAATAGCCTACTAATCCCATAAAAGACCTTAATTCTGATACATTATTCGGTGTGTGCCAATCCATTATAGCTCTTATCTTTTCAGGATCCACTAAGATAACTTCTTCTATCATGATGTGTCCCAAGTACTATATTCTATTCTGATATAATGAACACTTACTTAGCTTTGCATACAACTAATGCTCCCTGAGCAATTGCATCATCAAACTTAGATGCTACTCATGTCCTACTTCTGACTTGGAATAGATGAGGATGTCATCTAAGAATACATTCACAAAATTATCCAAGTACTTTTTTGAAAAATATTTTCATCAAACACATGAATGTTGTTGGTGTATTTGTCAATCCAAAAGGTACCATTGTAAACTCATAGTATTCATACCTTGTTGTAAATGTTGTCTTATAGATGTCCTCACTCTTGATTATGACTTTGTGATACCTGAATCTTAAATCTATATTTGAAAATACCTTGGCTCCTCTTAGCTAATCAAACAAGTCATCAATCTGTGGCAAATGATACTTTTTTTTATTGTGGCTTTGTTCAACTGTCTATAGTCTATGCAGAGTCTTAGATTTCCATATTTCTTCTTCACAAACAACATAGGACATCCCCAAGGTAACACACTAGGCATTTTGTAATCTTTCTTTAAAATTTCTTCTAACTGCATCTGTAAATATTTCAACTCTAGTGTACTCATCCTGTAAGATGTTTTATATGAAGGGATTTCTCCTAGAACCAAATAAATAGAGAATCCAATATCCCTTTCTAGTGGCATTCTTGGCATTTCTTGAAACACATATGCAAAATCCTGTAACACTGGATAGTCATGCAATTATGGTTATTTTCCTTCTTTAGGTTCCTACACATGGGATGCATACAACTGGAAATATTTTTTGAAGCACTTATTCAACTATAGAGCTATGACCTGCCTCAGAGATATAGGTCTCAGTATACCTCTTACTATCACCTGATTTACTCCACATAAACATGAATAAGTCTTTTTGTGGAATTCAGGGATGTCATAGTGTGCATCTAGCCAATCCATACCAATCAATATATCATATGAACCCAAGGGTATGATATTCATATTTGCAAAAGTATTGACACCATTCATGTCTAAAGGACACTTCTTTACTACTTATGTGATCTTTTTCTTGGTACTTGTAGCCAACTCTACTAGACTTGCTGTTGATGTATTTGTAACTTTGGAAAGTATTTCACATATGTATATTGTATTCCTATAGAGATGTTATTATTCCTCTATACGGAAGTGTCGTCATTTATATTGTAAGTGTCGTAACTTATACTTGTTGGGTTATTAGACCACCTTGATGGGGTCGGCCCTGTATAAGTCATGTGGCTTAAAGGGTTATTAGACCACCCTATTGGGGGTCGGCCCTGTTAGCATTATGTTATGTGATTAAGTTGAGGCCGACCTAGTAAGGTTATTAGGTGAGTCAAGTCATGTATAAATAGAGAGCGGGGGGCACTCTATTTGATCATTCACTTTCTCACTTATACACTCATTGGAGAGTGGCACATTAGTGGAGGAGGAGAAGCTGCTGCTAGGAGACTATCTCTTATGCTTGGGTTTTGTATCATTGCTCTATCTATCTCTGAGGAAGTTATTGGGTTTTTTCACCTTTATGGTTTTCCCAAAGGAAACTTTGTGTGTCTATTGTCTCTTGTAATTGCTTCTTGTGATTGATACGCTGTACATGTTATTCTCTCATATAATATCCTATATCATATTGAATTGATGCTAAAAAATTAACATGGTATGAGAGCGAACCTGAGAGGAAGACACTGTGCAGG
This sequence comes from Larix kaempferi, assembly GCA_027924585.1. Lineage (NCBI taxonomy): Eukaryota > Viridiplantae > Streptophyta > Pinopsida > Pinales > Pinaceae > Larix > Larix kaempferi. The sequence continues at coordinate 15,800,494 of BSBM01000767.1, read as the reverse complement.
GGCGGAAGCTAGGGATTCTTGTTTTTGGGGTTTATCTCCACATATCTTGAAAGGAAGGAGGCTAGATTGACTCTCCTCATCAAGGTGCATCTTTCTGTTAAAACAGAATTCAATTCTGAGCATTTTCAGAGTTTGACCTAAAAATTAGGGTTTCCACAAAAAATGGAATTTCTAAAATTTGAGACCATGGCTGGAAGGTCCTTGGAAAAATCGAAGTTTAGTGCTTTGGATCAAACTTTTTGGTTGGGTGAAGCTCTGGGAAAATCAAACCCTAGTTTGGGGTCCTGTCTAGTGAAGCCGAAAATTAGGGTTTCTACAAAAGTTGGAATTTCTGAAATCTGAGACCATGGCTGGAAGCTCCTCTAAAAAATTGAAGTTTAGAGACCAAGATCAAACTTTTTGGATTGGTGAAGCTCCGAGAAAATAAAACCCTAATTCAGGGTCCTCTTAGTGAATCCGAAAGTTTGAAAAGCAAATTTGAGGGGTGAAAATTTGCAGTTTTCAAATTCTTAGTATACCAGCTTGATCAGCTCATCAAGGCGCATCTTTCTATCCTTTCAGAAGTTTTAAATTCAAAGTTTAATTTTTTAGGGTTTCTCTGACAAACCCTAATCCACCACAAGATCCAGTTTTCAGCAAATCAAGTGGTAAGACCTAACAAATTTTCTATTTCCATTTGAAGTACTTCTTAAGATGTCTCAGCACACCAAGCTTGAGGATAAGCTTGAAAGGGGCTGATAACTTCCGAGCATGGAAGTATAGGATTGGGTTAATTCTAGAAGAGAGTGAATTGGACACCTACATAAGTGAAGAGGTTCTAGTTCTAGAGGGAGAAGAGGCTAAGGTCTTACACAAGAAGAAATTGGTCAAGGCTAAGAGAATCATTGCTGATTCTATTAAGGACTATCTCATACCCCATGTGTCTTCCCTAAGGACACCTAAGGAGATGTTTGATTCCTGTACCAAGATATTTGAAGGGAAGAACATAAATCAGAAGATGGCATTAAGGAATAAATTAAAGAACATATAGATCCAGAATGCGGAGACCATGCAGTCTTACTTTTCAAGGGTCTCCCAGATAAAATAACAACTTGAAGCTGTGGGAGAAGATATATAGAATGGAAAAGTGGTAATGACCACTCTTAAATGGCCTTCCTAGGTCATGGGATTCCTTCATCCAAGGAATTTGTGCTAGGAAGAAACTTATCTCATTTAGTAGGTTGTGAGAAGAATTCTCATAGGAAGAAGCTCAGATTATAGTTCAAGAAGAAAAGATGGGGAATGAAGATCAAGCTCTCATAGCATATACCAAGGAGAGGACACGTTTCCTCAAATTGTCCTAAGAACAAAAGGAACAACAACAACAACTACTACAAGCAATCTGACAGGTATGTTTTGAAATATATTCATGATTAAGTTTATAATATGATTGTCTTGATGTTATTGAGTTTAGTAACAATCTTGTTTAATTCTAGACTTGTCTTATCACCCTAGTAAAAGTATGAATGCATGATAGAAGACATTCATTGATTAGGGTTATGACACTTATGATTGTATTATGATTGTACTAATGCACTGTGGTGTTGTATGAGGAGAATGTTATTCGCTAACATGAAGGTACAAATCAAGTCCTAGATCAAGACCATAGTGACATGAAGAGAAAGACTCATCCATAGTCATGGATCACATAGAGGTATGTTTAATTTGGTTCTACAATGGTTAACTTATGAGTTATGCAGGTCATTGAAGAGAACAAGAAAAACATTGCTAGGCATAACTAGCAAATATGATGACAAGGTATGTTTTTCCTATATCAAGTTAGAATCCTACCCTATGTAAGGATCTTATACTTTTGTATGATTGATAATGATTACTCACGAAGTTACAAGTTTGAGTAATCTAGGGTTTATGCATATTATGTCTCTTACCTTGATTGATGATATGACTAACCAGAATAGTTCTATGGTCAAATATGAATATGCATGAGTAACAAAAGTCTTCCCTGAAACTTTGAATGCTAATGCTTATTATCTGTGTTTGAAATGATCATGACTATACATGTTTAAGATTATTTTGTTTTGATAGTATTAAGATTATACTAATGAATGTATGATTATGTATGAGATCTTGAGGAGAACACAATGATGATACTAGTAAGCATGCATAGTGATCGAGGATTGATATAAGTTCAAGGACAGGTAATCCAGGAAGCAAAGATCAAGAGGGAGCACACTCCAGTAGTTCCTGCAAGGAAGCAAAGATTGAGAGGGAGTCCACCCAACAAACAAACAAAGATAAGTATTTGAATTGTCATTTCTTGTATATTTGATTGTTCAAATAATACTATTCAATGATGTATATGCTTATGGTCCTAGACATAGGTTGTGTACTATGCATATTAGAATAATTGCATTAATGAACAGTATAATACTAATATGCATGTGATGGGTAATTGGCCTATGGCATTGTACAACATTCCATTGCTACTTATCTAGAATGAAACCTCTTTGTTGACATGTTGGGAGTTGTGCACACTCTTAACATTGTTCTGGTAGAGATTGGAAGGCATCTAGAAAGTTACGGGATATGGATAAATGTTGTATTGAAGCATTGGCTAAAATAATTGCATAACTGTATGACATATTTCTTTATGTGTAAGAATTTGTTCTGAAAACTATGAGATGTTTCTAATCATGCAATTTAACTTGTCTTGTAGGAAAGATCATATACCATCACCTACAAAAGAAGGACTACAAAATTTGTTCAGCAACAAAGCTATCTATTGAAGAATCTGAATTTCCCAGGATCTAGGATGAAGTAATGGAAGGATTCCATGATCCGTCGATCATGAAGAATGATGTTTGGGATGTAGTCCCAAGACCTGAAGGGAAGTCTGTTAGTGGATCTACACGATCAAGCATGCTGCAGATGGAAGCATAGAAAAAGACAAAGCGAGGTTTGTAGCTCGTGGCTTCTCCTAGAAAGAGGGAATAGACTATGAAGAGACTTTTGCTCTTGTAGCCAGATACACTTCCATCAAATCAGTAGTTGCTCTGGCTGCAGTGATGAAGTGGAAGATACACCAGATGGATGTCAAGACAACCTTCTTGAATGGTGTAGTCGAGGAGGAAGTGTATGTGGAGCAGCCACTTGGTTTTGAGACACATGACAGGAAGTCATATGTTTGCAGGTTGAAGAAAGCCTTGTATGGCTTGAAGCAAGCTCCTAGGACTTGGTATGGTAGGATAGACAACTCTCTATCTAGTTTGGGCTTTACCAAGAGTAAAGCGGATTCCAACCTTTACTACAAGGTTGAGGAAGGCAATCTAGTGATACTACTTTTGTATGTGGATGGCATGTTTATTACAGGTGAGGATAGTTTGATTGTCGATACCAAGAGGAAGCTTGTTGCCGAGTTTGAGATGAAGGACTTGGGGATGATGCACTATTTTCTAGGCATGGAGGTGTGGCCGAATGCAGATGGGATCTTCCTTGGACAAGGGAAGTATGTAGTAGAAATCCTAAAGAGGTTCGGGATGATGGACTGCAAGGCCATGGCCACACCTATGGCATCGAATCTGAAGCTTCTGTGTGATGCTTCATCTGATCCGATTGATGTCATGATGTATCGTCAGATGATTGGGTCCTTGATGTACCTGACGAATATGAGACTAGATATTTGCTTTGCAGTGAACACATTGAGCCAGTTCCTGACGGATCCCAGAGGTGTTCACCTAGTTGCTGTAAAGCATATTTTGAGGTACCTGAAGGGTACAGTTGATTATGGGATCAAGTATGATGCGAATCAAAAGGTTAACCTGGAGGGTTATGTTGATTCAGATTGGATAGGCAGTGCTGCAGATAGGAAGAGCACTTCTGGGTGCTTCTTCAGTATGGGATCAGGTATGATCTCTTGGTTTAGCAGGAAGCAGTCCTGCATAGCACTGAGTACAGCCGAAGCAGAGTATGTTGTAGCTTGTTCAGCTAGTTGTGAGGCAGTATGGATGAGGAATCTACTATCTGAGTTATTTGATCTCCCATTGGGTGCTACTGGTATATTTTGTGACAACCAGAGTTGTGTGAAGCTATCTGAGAACCTGGTGTTCCATGACAGGTCGAAGCACATTGAGATCAAATATCACTATATCAGGGATATGGTGTAGAGAGGAGCAGTGAAGCTCCTATATGTTGCGACGGACGAGCAGATAGCCGATGTGTTGACCCAGCCGTTGGCCAGGGTGAAGTTTGAGTATTTCAGAGAGAGACTTGGTGTACTTCAAATCGAGATTCCTTCCAAGGGGAAGTGATGAGTCCGGAGAAACAGATGCACATGAGCCATTCTAGCATGGTTGAAGTGTGTCTTCCCATGGCTAAGATATAAGGGCTGGGGCCATTGTGACATGGTTGAAGTGTGTCTTCCCATGGTCGTTGATGTAAGAGTTGTGCCATTCCTAGCATGGTTGAAGTATGTCTTCCCATGGCTATGGATATAAGTGTGATTCCATTCTCGCATCGTTGAAGTGTGTCTTCCCATGGCGTAGATATAAGTGTTGAACCTTTCACGGATGGTTGAAGTGTGTCTTCCCATGCCAATGAATGTAGGTACGATGTGATGTGAATCTGGGTTGTGCTCCATGGACTATGAAGTGATCTGAAGATGATGAGGTGACAGTATGGTACACAGGTTTTGCAGAGGCATATAATTGGTCCTGAGATGCTCTTGCAGGTTTTGCAGAGGCAGTGTAATCAGTCTTGGGAGATCTTGCAGGTTTTGTAGAGGCAGTGTAATCAGTCCCGAGGTGTACTTACTTGATGGCTTGCTCGCAGAGATGATGAAGACCTACATGGAGGCTAGGCCTACATTCAACATGAAAAAGGGTTGTCTCTGTAGAACTTCCTATGATGAGTAGATTTGAGATTGATTGAGATAGCAACAGCAGTGATGATGACGATGATTCAATGACGATGATCCAGTGATGATGATCCAAAGAAGAAGACTTGTGCTAGCAGATCTGTGTCGAGAAATACCTTCCTAGTTAAGAGAGAGTGTTGATGTATTTGTAACTTCAGAATGTATTTCACATATCTTTATTGTATTCCTATAGAGATGTTATTATTCCTCTATACGGAAGTGTCGTCATTTATATTATAAGTGTCGTAACTTATACTTGATGGGTTATTAGACCACCTTGATGGGGTCAGCCCTGTATAAGTCATGTGGGTTAAAGGGTTATTATACCACCCTATTGGGGTTCGTCCTTATCAGCATTATGTTATGTGATTAAGTTGAGGCCGACCTAGTAAGGTTATTAGGCGAGTCAAGTCATGTATAAATAGAGTGCGGGAGGCACTCTATTTGATAATTCACTTTCTCACTTATACACTCATTGGAGAGTGGCGCACTAGTGGAGGAGGAGAAGCTGCTGCTAGGAGACTATCTCTTATGCTTGGGTTTTGTATCATTTCTCTATCTATCTCTGAGGAAGTTATTGGGGTTTTTCACCTTTATGGTTTTCCCCAAGGAAACTCTGTGTGTCTATTGTCTCTTGTAATTGCTTCTTATGATTGATATTCTGTACATGTTATTCTCTCAGATAAGATCCTAGATCATATTGAATTGATGCTCAAAAATTAACACTTGCTACTTCAATCTTAGTTTTCTTCAAGAAGCATCTCTCCACTACGTTAGGTTGAATGTAAATATGGCTAGCTCCATAATAAATCAAAATAGATACAAGTAAATTAGCAATCTTACCAGCTACCTCAATAATATTGGACTGATGATCCACTTGCCATCCATCTAAGGTTGCATAAATTCTTGAGATATTGCTCCCAACATCACCAACAATTGAGGCTTGAATTCATAGTGATTCCCTTAAGAGGACACTGCTTGGCATAGTGATTTCCTTTACATTTCCAACATTCTTTATTGATTACTGTTTTTTAAAGCTAGAGGTTGGAAACCTTTCTTCCTTTTATCTTGCTTGTCTCTCTTCATCTCTTTCTAGTTCGTTTGATAAGTGTATTTGTTCTTATTATGATCATACAGATTATTTGCTTTCCAAATTACCTCTTTAAGGGTATTTGGTCTATCGTACCAAATCTTGTTTCTGTAGGAATCTGGTAGACCACTCAAGAATCTCTCAATGTTCACCTTTTTCATCCTTTACAAAATCTACATAATTCAACAGTTCTAGAAATATTTTCTCATAGGCTTCCATGTTCATACTACCCAAATTGAGTTCGAAGTATTCTTCCATTTTATTTTCATAATAATGTTTTGAGAGATACTCTTTCTGGAAGTACTTCTTGAAATTTCTCCATGAGATTTTGTCTTCATCAATGTATTTCAACTTTACTAACTGATCCTACCAAATGGATTTCTTACCCTGCAAGTGGTAAATGGCCACCCTTGCTTTCATATTTGATGAATATTGACGCAACTAGAAAAAAATTACGAGTCCTAACATACAATACTCATCTTCTTCTCCTTTCTTAGCTTCTCCATTGAAGGTGAGAGGTTTGATCCTTCTCATTTCACCCACTAGTTTATTCCAATCAAATCTTCTCTACTTAGATATGATTGTGAATCTTTCTGGTTGATTTCTGAGTTGCTTGATGAATAATTTTTCTTCTTCTTTGGAGAGGGTTTATGATGAGTTCTTTTTGAATGTGATCTGCCAAGATCTCTTCTTGGTTCATAATGTCTGGTTTCTGGATTGTTTCTTGGGGTTGATGTTTGGGTTTCTTGCAGTTGTTTCAAGCTTTGCATGATCTCTCTCTGGGTATGTATGATCCTTCCATTATCTTCTCTATAGGTTCTCACTTCCATCTCCAAAATTTTCACTGAGTTTTCTAAATATAAGCTTTCAATGATTCTTTTGGACCTACTTGTTCTTGCTTCCCATATTTCAGGACTGTAAGGTATATTTATTTCTTCCAATTCCATCACTAGTCTCTGTAACTGAGCTTTGATATGCGAATTATGATTTCTAAACTTAAGTCTTCACTTATTTGTTTAAGATTTTTAAATTTTTTTGTTCAGTTTCACAATGTATCACTAGGTTTTTTGAACCCAAAATCCTACGGCATATATGTCCGATTTTCGACATCCTACTGTCGACCATCCGACAAACTTCATCTTGTTTAAACATCGGTCCAAATTCGGTGGATATCCGACAGTAAAATGAGCCGTCAGATATCCGACCTAAGCTCTTTCAATGCACTCCTCGCCTATCCGACGAAGATCCTTTTTCAGGATATCGCTTATCCGATGACTAGCACTTTATATGAAGTCGGATATCTGACGACAGTTCCATGTAAAAATGGTCGATATCCAACGTTCTCAACCATCGGTGGTATGGAAAGAACGTCAGATATCTTAGAGGGGGAAGTTGGATATCCGACAACAGTTCCATGTGAAAATGGCCAATATTCGGCGTTCTTAGCCATTAGTGATATGGCATGGACGTCGGATATATTAGAGGTGGAATTCGGATATCCGACGGCATGTCCATGTAAAAATGGCTGATATTTGACGTTATTTGTCTTCAGTGGTATGGAAAGAACGTCGGATATCTTAGAGGTGAAAGTCGGATACCCAACGACAATAGTGTAATTTAAAAAAAAAATACACTATTATGTTGTGATCAAATTTGAAGGGTGGTTCTTAATTTCTATTGGAAGGGTATTTGTTCTTGGAGCCCTTCAAAGATGAAAGGCAATTTAAAAAATTGTACTTCAATTGAAAAATATAAATTAAATAAACCCTTCCCCCCAAAAAATGCAAGAAACAAATATTGATCATCCAAATTTTTACAATCTTAAAGAATTGAGCACTCTTTAATATATGCATGATAAAATGGTATCTTTTCAATAAAAATGAATTTGAACACATTAATTTGATATATATGTAACATTAATTTTACAGTTCATTAAAATAACAACTATTTTGTTGTATTTTTCAGGGTTAGACCACACTTCATTATACAAAAAAAATACTTAGAGTATGCAATAACCATATTGGGGCATCTGCATGATCTTATGCATAGTGCAAGACGTTGTAACTAAATATAGATTTAAAATAAAACTAGAACCATGAGGAAATTGCTTACTGTTAACTATGTACAAAAAGAAGTCACTAAGCAAAACGAGGCTATAATAAACCTACAACCAAAATATACATATAAAACCAACCAAAACCTTAATTCAAACCAGTGAGAGGGAAACCATCCAAGCTTGAGAGGTGTAAGAATGATGGACATTATGAGCCTAAGAAAAAATAATACATAGCTCAAAAAAACATTAAAAAAATCGCCCATACCAAGCAATTTAGCAACGCTAGCATCATAGGGGCATGAGCATCAAATTTTGTTGTTCAACAGTTGTGGCGACAATATATAGGTATGGGATGGAGGGGAAATGGAATCAAGCCTAAGTCAATTGGAGCCTTGCAACTCGCTACATGTTTTAGTCTCGACAATCTACCTTTTATATTGAACCATAACTACAAAATAAGTTTGTTAATGGTTCAATTTGCAAAAATTCTAGATACATGAGTAATTAAGAGCTTAAGGCTCTAGAATTTGATGTTTTTTTTTCCAATCCATGATTCAGTGAATTCGTAGACATTGGCATGAAATTTAAGTTATCTAATGAAAGAATTAATGTATCTACCTGTATGTTGAAATTGTTTTCCATGTTGATGCGGGTCACTGCCCTCCTTATTGTCTTACCAAAAGGCATGAGAATGAGGAAGAAGACTTAAAATTATGGACTTCACCATCAAAGAAGCCTTACAATCACATTGGTAAGGAGTGATAAGAAGATCACAACAATCCAACATGTCAAATCTCAGATGATAGAGCCATTTAAAGACTTATATGGTAAATTTAATATAAGACTTACTTATAGTTGTGTCTTACTCTTTGCGTACACATTTGATCATTTATGGTTGTCTCTGTGCCTTGACCGAAATGATATTATAAGGTGAGGAGGCGCATGCATAATAATCCTTAGTTATCACTATGCAATGAGGGTTTAAATGGAAGATGATGTATATACTTAGTATTTAATTCATACTTCCTTATTTATATAATGTACTCATGAGATTATAAAGTATCATAGATGATTCTTTTTCTTGATAGTAAATGAAATGTCATATGCAATACCTCCTCATACAATGATTTTTTAAGTATTAAGATTGATATGAGTTGACTTCATGTGAACATGGGAATGTGACAAATATAAATAATGCCAAAATTATTAACCAAGATAATTTCATATAATTTGAACCATAAGATGACAAAACAATGTAATGAAGGAATGGTGATATAATTTATGGTTACCATTCATTAGACTTTCCAATCAACACAATCCAACCAACTAAGCAAATGACACAATAACCAATTGTATGACCTCTAGGAAACAAGAGGTAGCCTACTAGTTTGCATATGACCACCCACAAATATTATCTATCTTCTCAATGATGTGTTTTGATTGGTGAGGTTGGTACCACCTCTAGCTCAAGGAAAGTACATGTGTATGTCACCTCTATTTTAACAATCACTAGTTACAATTCATGTCATGGCTCTATGGCCATCCAATAATTTACATAGTTGGGCTCTTGTGTGTCCTCACCTACTGGCTAGAAAAAAACACCTTTGTGAGTGGAATTTCAGTAAGACATAGACCAAGTTGGGGGTAATGGGAAGAAAAAATGTCCCTGTCCCTTCCATTTCTCATTCCCAACATTCTCTCCTATTATTATTATTTTTTGTTTCTCTCTCTTTTTTCTTTCTTTATTATTGCATTATATTTCCTTGTTTTCTACTTTCACTAATAGTCTAAATTGTTTATATGTATTGAGTGTTACAACCATTCAAGTTGTTTGGATCCATTTTAGATCTCACCTCCCTATTGAGAGGCTTTTTGTTCATTGAAATATTTAAATGAAACCAACTCTAGATCAATATACCTTTTGTTTGCTTCTTTGGAACATGGTTCTAACTCTGGCTCCTAGCTATAACTTTGGCTCCAACTCACTGTTCTACTAGTTATGGCTATGTTTATAGCTCTAATTCTAGCTCCACTTGCTCCCATAGTGCATAAGTATACTCACTAACCCTCGACTCTAAGCAATATTCAAAATCTTCAATTAGAATTCATTCCCATATTTGGTGTGCAAGTATCTCTTCATTATTAGACTTGGATACAATCCATCTTAGAAGTATGATAACCAAGTCAAATTCAGGTCTTTTCTTGTTCTATAAGATCCCAACAAGCATATTCCATCATGCAACAAGTCAACTAAATGAAGTTTGGTATGCCCTCTTTTGCTAGGATCAATTTCTTATGACATGGAAACGATTCTCCAATGATTGCATCTCACTCAAAATTAAAGAGAAGGGTAAGGATATTGGTTCCAGGGCATCATTTACTTAGCCTTTGAAGTTGTGGAAACTCAAAATTGGTTATTAGGAGCAACCAAACATCACAACAAGCTCCAAAAAATTGTCAAAATTTAGATGACACGCGAGTGGGTTGTATAAAGGCAGCACCGTAGCCATTCATTAATCTCCTCTCTATTTCAAGAATAATTTAATATTCTCTACTGAACAGGGCCAACCACATGAAGGTGGAAGCTCTTATGGCCCCTCCCCCCCCCTCACATAACTCTCAATTCCCCATACCCAATGCATGTACTTGAAAAAAAAATACGTGCAAATTCATGCATATTTCATCATAAACAAACATCTACCATTCATTCAATAAAGGCTGGCATTCATTAAACGATTGTTTCATTCAGTCAACACATTCATTCAATAAAAGATAAAATTCAATAAACCATTCATTCATTCAGTTAAAGCTAACATTCAATAAAATCTAACATTCAATAAAAGCTAACATTCAATAAAGGTAACAATTTACTTGTTGTAGATACAATAGATCCCATGTTTTATCCAAAATATGGGAGCCCCAATTTCATATCAAAGAATAAATTAATCAATTTTGGGTTTGTTCATCCTCTTTGTCATTCATTTTTTTTCCTTTGATTTGGTTTAACTAAGTTAGTTACTTTTCTTCTCAAAATTATGCATTTTAGTGTGTTGCATAAATAAGTTTTTGGTTTAAAATTTCGATCATCCCGCAACCCGCAACCTGAAATTATGGATTGTGGATTACGGGCGCTTTTGTTTGCATTTGAAGTTTTTCCTTCCGCAACCCGTAACCCGCGAAGTGTGGAATTGCGGGATGTGGAAAGAGTTTTGTAGAAAATTGCATGTAAGGTTTTCAACCCGCAACCCGCAAGTTGTGGGATGTGGGATGCGGAAAGACCTTTGTTAATAAAGAGTAGTTTGCACTTCCCGTAGATCGCAATTGCGGGATGCGGAAAGTTCTTTGACCACGCGTTGTGTTTAAGTTCCGCAACCCACAACCTACAATTTGCGGATTGTGGATTGCGGAAGGGTGTACATATTCACAAATAACGAGTGCCCGCACTTGGCATCCCGCATCTCGCATCCCGACCATTTATATACGATGATCTGATGGCCATGATTGCATATGGAAAAATGATTTGAATTTTGATTTTTTGTGCTTGGATCGTCGTTTCCAAGCGTTGATTTGGTTTTCCTCTGCGTTTTGCTTGATCAGATATGAAGTCTTTGAATCCAATGATTTCTTAATGATTAAAACTCTGAGATTTGACTATTAATTTCATGTGTTATTATGTAAATCTATCATCATCTTACACCAAATTTCAACTAATGCATGATTGACTGATATTTCGCTCCCAGAAACGGTAATTGCAATCTGCACATCGTAGATTTGCAATCATGCTAGTTGTTTATACTCAATTGATGTCAAATCCTGGGTTTTTATGAATAATATGTTTTTTTTTTACTAAAACGGTTATAGAGCTTTTTTATTTATCATCTGGCTAAACAGCTGCCAGAGGCTTTACATTCATAATTTCTGGATTGTCATAAGCATAATTTCTAAAGGCTTTACATCCATAATTTCCATAAATTCCATTATTTTTGAGCTCAATTAGATCTGCCTAGAATTGAGAGAGACAAAATTCTAAAGTGGAGGACTATATGGATGCCAAATCTAAACCCGATCTGCTCCCTTCCAATTCCTTTGCACGCGGTCTGAGAGAACTCAGCGTGTCCTTCAGCAAATTACAGAGATGATTGATGGAGTTGATTTGAAAATGTTGTCTGATGTAGTTACGAGCTTTTGACTTCATCTAATTTTGTGAGGATTCTCATCGATTTCCTGAGATTTCCTTTGTTGGATAGTTGATTGACCTTGATGGATATGAAACTTCCTGGAGGACGCCGATTGGAGGTCATTTCCATTGGTATCAGACCCAGTACTTGGAGAACCATGGTCATGATACGATCTCTGGTTCAGATTTGTCTTACTCCTGCACTTTGTGCTTCTCGAAATCCTCAGGGTACTCTCCTGCGTAGGAAACACAATGCTAAATGAAAACAAGTTTCTCTTTTGGCTTTTCTGGTCCAATCTGTAAAGGATTACACCACTTGTACTAAGGTATGGGCACGTGGTTGATGTTTCCATTTAGCCTGAGGACTCCTTTGCTCAACTGGACTCCCAAATTCGCTTCATGATCTGCTAGATGGTTGATTTGCCGGAGGACATGGAAGAACTTCAATTCTTCGAAGGCTTTCATCTGTAAAGTGACTTTCCTGTAGAAGTGGGTCAGCTCCATATTATTTGGGGCCTTCTTCAGGATGAGAGCTTGGATGGTAATTCGGGAATCATTTATTTTAGTGAGCTTCTTAATGGAAAGCATTCTTTCCTGATTCAAACCCTTCCAGATAGCGAGGATTTCAGCAACATTGTTAGTTTTATTGCCCAGACTCCAGGAGAAGTTGAGAATGATCCTCCCGGTATTGTCTATCAGAACTCCTCTACTTCCCGCAGGCCCTGGATTTCCCTTCGAGGCCCCATCCACCTGCAGAATGTGCTCATTCAAAGAGGATCTCCATTTAATAAACTCCTGCTCTTCTAACCTGATTTCCCACGGATCATGATGCTTCGTAGAGAGCTTGATTCTAGTGAGAATTGAAGGGTCTAACTCATGGAACCAGCTATGCTCCTTATAGTCTGGGGAGGATTCATTAGATAATTTAGGATTTGCAGTAACCAGCACCCCAATCAAGGCCTTCAATTTGGTTGCAACTTGGGCAGGAGTACCTGCTTTTTCCCGAAAAATTCTGTTGTTACGTTCTAGCCATACTTTCCAGAAGAATATTTTAGGAACCCACATCCAACACATTTTAATCAGCTTCAATCTAGAGAGGGGAAAAGGAGCTAAGTCGGACCAATAACCAAACAGGGAGAAGATGGAAGGGGGGAGAGTCAGGTTCAGCTGAGTAAGAAGAATGTTCCAGAGATCAATAGCAAAAGGGCACTGTATAAACAGATGAATCGAGTTTTCTTCATGGCTAGCACAAAGAGGGCATCTAGAGGGCCCCTCCCAACCTCTTTTTAGGAGATTATCCCAGGTTAAAATGCTATTGTGCAGAAGAGACCAACAAAACAGATCGATTTTGGGAAGCGAGGGGTGAAGCCATAGGTTCCTCCAAACCATGGGATCCGGAGCAACCCAAGGAATTGCTTTAAGGGCTGCATAACCAGCAGCAGCAGAGTACCTAACAGAGGAGGAGCCCCATCCTCTTTTATCCTTTAGCTTAGAAGACGTGGGGGAGAGACCTTGTAGAGCATCAAGGAGAGAGCGAGATTAAAAAACAAGAGGTTGCGGGACAGGCCCCAAGTCCCACTTGATCCAAGAGTCATCTGGGCCCCACTTGGAAAGATCCCAAAGGGAGAATTTGTTGTTTGAGTGTAGCCAGTTTTTAATGCTCTCCAATCCTTCCAATGCTTTTAGAGGAGGCTGTCCTTGAATGGAGTCTTCCCAAAATTTTATTTTGGTGCCATTTCCCGGAATCCAAGTAAGGTTGGAAGAGATCATGTTCAGGGACTTAAGACAGAGAGAGAGGATTGGGGAGCCTTTCCTAGTCCTTGGGGGGTGGTCCAGGCACCTCTCTTTGTGACCTCTGAAGTACTTAGTTCTCAACGCTTTGGAGCTCCAAGTGTTTTTCCCCCTGATCATTTTCCAAAGAATCTTTCCTCCCATGGATAAATTCTGAGTGGCCACATCTCTGATTTGCAGCCCTCCTTCCCATTTTGGGGCTTTGATTTTATTCCAGCTTACTAAGTGCATTTTCTTTCCTTCATTCCTTCCCCCTTCCCAGAGGAATTTTTTCAATAGCTTGTCAATTTCTAGCACTATTCCTTTTGGGGCTAACATGAGCGAGGCTTGGTAGACTGGAAGAGATGCTAGAACAGAGTTTATGAGCACAAGTTTACCAGCTTTGTTCAGCCAAGAGGCCCCCCAAGACATTATTTTGCTCTTGAGTTTTTCGAGCAGGGGCATTCAAAGGCTCTTTTTAGGGGTGGCTTTCACTAGAGGAATTCCAAGGTATTTTATGGAATCCCACCTGGAGGTTTTGTCCATATTCAACGTCCTGGAAATCTCTGTCATTTCGATAGGGGGGCAGTTCCAGCTGTAGATTTTGCTTTTCCTCAAACTGATTTCACTTCCAGATGCCTCTGTGTAGACATCCAACTCATTCTTGAAGGATCTGGCCGTGGAGAGATTTTCTCGGCCCATGAGAAGGGTATCGTCAGCGAACTGGGCATGGTTCATTCTCTTCACCCTAGGGGAGATTGAAAGCCCCAATAGAGAATGCTGTTGGGTTCTCTTGTCAAGCTGGAAGCTGAGGACCGAGGATTGAATAACATAGAGCAGGGGGGATAATGGGAAACCCTGCCTTAGGCCCCTAGATGCATGGAAGAAGTTGGCCGATCTCCCGTTCACCAAGGGGGCGATCCAGGGCCCTGAGATGCAGGCTTTGATCCATTTGACTATCTGGGGAAGGAATCCCATTTTTTCCATAACAACAAACAGAAAATTTAAACGAAGTCTATCAAAAGCATTAGCAAGATCTAGCTTGACTATCATACCTTTTTCTTTCTGTTGACAACTTGAATGAATTGCCTCTTGGACCAGGATGATGTTGTCCTGGATTTGTCTGCCTTGTATGAAGCCCCCCTGATTCTCCGGCATGATAGTTGGGAGGATTTTTTTTAATCTGTTTGCAATAACTTTGGTGATGATTTTATACACCGTGTTGCAGAGCGAGATGGGCCGGAATCTGGAAAAATTTTGTGCGCCTTTTTCTTTAGGGATTAACGCCAGAAAATAGGAGTTTGTGCTCCCTCCGACTTTGCTGCAGTTCTGGGATTTCTTCACCATTTTGACCAGATCCTTCTGAATGATGTCCCAATAGGCTGTGAAGAATCTTGCCGTGAAGCCATCAGGCCCTGGAGCTTTGTCAGGGTTCATTCCATGAATAGCTTTTCTTATCTCCTCAGTCGAGATTGGAGCCATCAACCTGCAATTGTCTTCCTCATTGATCAGCGTGGGGATCTCAGAAAGGGGGTATCGATCCAATATAGGGGGCGTGTCCATTTTTTCGGTGAACAGATCTTTAAAGAAAGTGTGGGCTGCAGTCTTAATATCCTCAAAATTGCTGATCGAGTGATCCTGGAAATGGATTTCTCTAATGTTATTATGGTTCTTCCGAGCTTCTGCCTACTTATGGAAGAAAGTGGTGTTTTTATCGCCCTCTTGAAGCCAAAGACAGCGTGATTTAATTTGCCAGTACTGTTCTTCTCTTCTCAGCGTTGAGTGAAGAGCCTTTTGAAGGTCGATTTCCTCATTTAGCAGCTCCGGGGTGAGCGTGGACTCCTCCATGAGTAGCTGGTGGTTTCCTAGAACTCGTTGGGCTTGCAATCTTTCAGAGATTGGGGAGGGCTGGGTCTTTTCCTAGGATTTCAAAGCAACTTTCAATCTTCTCAATTTCTCTTCCCAAATGTAGAATGACGAACCAGAGACTGCCTTTCGCCAAGTTTCCGAAACCAGATCTAGGAATCCTTCCCTGGAGACCCAGAGGGGGCTGAATCGGAAGGGAATGGGCCCCAGCTTTTCTCCAGTGGTCAGAGAAAGAGAGATAGGCTTGTGTTCAGAGATGCAGGCCTGAAGGATTTCAGAGTTGGCAAATAGCCCAAGCGTCAGGAAGGACGTGTGAACCGGAAAACGATCCAAGCGGGCAGCAATATGTCCCGGACCAATTCTTTTATTTGTCCACATGAATTTTCCTTTGCTGGGTTTGACATATTCCAGATCCTAGCCTGAAATGATATCTTCTACCCACTCCTGCTCCGGATCTCTTACGGGGGAGCCTCCTTTCTTTTTTGAGAGTTCCAGGGTGACATTCATATGTCCAGCGAGCACCAGGTTATCATGCTGGTTTGCTGTAAGGAACAAGTTCAATAAGTCCCAGCATTCTCTTTTTTTTGACAGGAGGACCGGGGCATAGATGTTGAAAAGGATGATCTGCTGCCCCGAGTCTCTGTGTTGCAATTTTGTGAAGATCCAATGGTTGGTACCATAATCCTCAAGCAAGTCTAGCGTGGAGGAGTTCCAGAAGGTGGCTATCCCTCCTGAGGCTCCCCTGGAGCTGACTGCTCTTCCTTCTCCTTTTTTCCAAAACCTTTTGCTGGTTTGAATGGTCTCAGGCTCCTCCATCTTCGTCTCCTGGATCAGAAGGATCTCTGGGGAATTCATTCTGACTAGATCTTTGATTGCTTCTTCTTTGGACTTGCTTCCCATCCCTTTTCAATTCCAAGAGACGACCTGCATTAGGATTAGGAGGAGGGGAGGATGGCTCCTTTCAGAGCCCTGCCTTTCTTTGATGATCTGGTTTCCATCATGTCCGGATGGTTTGCTGGACTCCTGCTGTTACATCTCTATACGATTTCTCCTCCCTTTTTTTTCAGTCTGGCTTTCTTCCTCTTGGAGTCCTTTCAGGTGTTTCGACCGAGCTGCTAGTCTCAGTGGCCCCCCCGTCTGATTCAGCTCCAGTTTTAGAGCCTATAGTGATATTTTCTTCATCCGATTTCAGAGCTTCTTTTGCTATCGAGTCATTCTTGTTCTTGGCTGGATTTTCAGAAGAAGACGCTGAGTGGGTTGCTATCTCTATACATTCCTTCTCCGGTTCCTTTGGTGGAGCTGTATCTTTTACCAAGGGCTCCTTCGAAGGATTCGCATTCTCCTGAGGCTGATTCTGTGATTGATCAGGTCTTGTCTCTTTGGGTTTTGAACCTGGTTTGTTTCTCTTAACCTTTTGCCATCCTTCATTTTCTTCCTTATCCAGGGTTTGGTTTTTTGGGCAATTCCTCTGAAAATGCCTGTGCTCTTAACAGAGTCTACATTTAAAAGGAAGATGTTCGTAGTCCACTTTCTGGTAATGAGTCCAAGTGCCCACCTTTAGTTTCACTGCCTCTGGAATCCCTGCTTCGAGATTCACTTCAACACAAATCCTGGCATAGTTATAGATGGTCTTGTTGTCTGCCTTATCAACAAACTTTCCTATTCAATTGCCGATCATCTGCAACGCTTCAAAATTCTAGCAGTGGACCGGCAGATTGGAGAGCCTGAACCAGACCGGCACCTCCTTAGGCAGATCCACCGAGGGATCAAAGTCTGGGGTCCATCGATTAAGATACAGCCCCTGGGAACCCATAAAGTATGGGACGTTCTTGAAGATGAGATCTTTATCCTCCTTATTGATAAATTCAAAGAGAAAGTATCCACTGCTCAGGGGATAATGTCATGTCCCAAATTTGGAATTGGGTCACAATGGCCTAATCACATTAGCCATATTCATTAGAGTTTGCAAAGTTGATGTTAAGGGTCAAATAATTGCCAAGGAGGAAAATTACTAGTTTCCTAGGTTTGGGGTGGAAGCTTTGGGATTTGGAATAATGGGGATAATAAATGATGTTTGAACATTAGAATGGAATAAATATTTAATAAAGGAGCTAAATAAATATATACAAGTGAAAATCAAAGTGGCATTTCATCATGAAGACACATGGAGGAAGTGGGACCCACATATGGCTAGATTTCCCCACTACATTTGGCATCATTCTCTCACCAATTCGAATTCAAGGTGAATGGTAACATACTTGGGGAAGTCCAAAAGGTATTATTCATGGCATAACTCATCCAAGGTCGAAATATAGAGGAAGAGTAACTCCCATGGAAGAGGAAGAGACAATTTGGAGCTAGTGAGACACTTGGGCTAGATTCCCTAGCTCTATGACAACAATGATGAAGATGCTATGACACCTATGACACAAATCAGACCTGAAGGCTGACATATGAAATATATGACATGTCAGGGCTAAAAATAGACTCCAATAGGGCGCTCAAGGGTGTTAGGGCAGCTAAGATGCTTCCACATGTGATTTGGTGGAAGTGGGAGACTAGGAATTGTTGTACAAGTGGCGTTCTTTGGAATCTCTTCCCAACTTGAGTTGGCATGAGTCTCTTGGAAGGAATTCGACCCATGGAGGCCATTAGAACTTTATAAATTTCAATAACAAAGAATGAAACCAGCTTTTGATCATTTGTAGAATTTGCAATTGCATTTGTGAAGAGGGAGAGCTAGTGGATGACTAGTTTCTTGCCTTAGCCAATTTCGAGGGTGAAAGATTCCCATCCAAGTTGGTAATTGGAAAGGCCATTCAGACCTTTCATTTGGAGCTTTAATGGAGTATTTATTTGCAGGTGTAAGCTACAGGGCAGCTCATGGTTTCTTCTATTGCAGCTCACTCCTTCAACCATTTCCGGTTTTGATGGCATATTCTTGATCCTTGAGGGAGGGCGTTTTTGGTGAGCTATTGTACTCTTTGGGGAAGATTTTAATGCCCCATTTCTTTTGTAATATGAATTAAATACTCTTTTCTTCATCTACAAAAATTTTCAGGTCTAAATTCCAAGTAGAAATGTATAAATCTCATTTTTAATGGAAGAACAATGCCATTTCCCCACTACCTTGTTGTGAGCCAATGTATTGATGATGATTTCGAATGGATGGATGATTCTATGATATATTTGTGGTAAATATAATTCCATGGATGTCTTCTACAAGTTTCATGTACTGTAATTGAGCATTTGAAGTATTTTTACTTAGTTTAATTGCACTGGGAGAAGAAATAGTGCCATTTCCCCAAGGGTCGAATTGGTGATTTTTGCAGTTGAATGGGAGAGGGTTGGAAGAGATATAATAATCAATTAATGGTGCACATGAGACCTTAATAACATCCTTAATACATTCCCTACCTTTGTTCAGAAATTTGAGTGGCTTTGGAGGCATTTGGGAAGCCATTTTCAATACTTACCCCAGGGGGATTTGAACCCCAAATTACTAGTAAAATTGCATACTTGGTCCAGAATCTTAAGAGAGTTTGCAGAGGTATTTTGGTGGCCATATATCATCCCTGAACATCATATTCAAGTCTTAATATCATTCATACACCTTCCTTGAATATTTGAAGTCATTTGGAGTCAATTCGAGACATAGAGACCAATACTAGTCAAAGGCAAATTACTAGTAAAGTTCCCTACATTGGCCAGAATTGAAAGAGTATTTGCAGAAGTATTTTAAAGGTCCAAAGGCATCCTTAAAACACATATTTATGTTCTAATATCATTCATATACCTTCTCAGAAGATTTGAAATCATTTGGGGCAAATTTGGGACCTAGAGATCAAACTAGTCAAAGGGCGAACTAGGAAAAAAAAAGTGGAAAATTGCCATTTTAATAAAATTCCTAACAAGGGACATTACAGTGGTATCAAAGCATGATCTTGGCACCTGATGTGGTATAATATTCATGAGGACAATAATTCAGGTACCACCATTAGATATTGAAACCGAAAGTGCTTTTTTTGAAGAAAAAAAAAGTAGGAGAAGAAGAGCAAATTTTTTGAGGAAACTATGACTAGGGATGAAAAGGGAGCCTCATATGATGGTGAGGAGCATATAAAAATTATGAAAACAATATTTGAAGATATGACCAAGCAACTTAAGGAAGGATTCGAATTGTTTTCTATCGAACTTGTGGAAAAAATTATTGATTTTAAGGAAACCAAGGGGAAAAATGCATCAGCTTGCTTGAAGGAGCAAAAGGAAGAGACATCACAAGATCATGAAGAAGAGTCTATTGAAAATATGGAAGATCATTTCAAGACACCTTCTAGCTTAGACATGAACCAAAGAGCATCTATTGATGGATGCTTAAACTATGAAGGAGTACCTACTGATTGGTGCTCACACCTCTATGTTGGTGACATAGAGATCACTTTTGAAAGTGTTGCTGCAAGCCCAAGTTCCATTAAGCATGATAATGAAGACCTTGCAACAGTTGAAGAAGAACCAAGATCAACTTCTCCATCACCACTTGAGCTTCATGAAGTTGGTCCAAGAAAAAATGAAGAAGATGAGGAGGTTCATTTGCAAGAGCCTCATTTTCTTGAAGGGTCCTTAAAGATGAATGAAAAGAAGATCCAAGAGTCCCTCAGCATTCTCCATGACACTCAAGCATTGGTGTCAAATTCTTCTTGGAGAGCTACTTCATTGGAGGAAACATCCTTCCTTGAAGACATGGAGAAGATTCAAAGAGCAATGTGCCACATCAAAGGTAATTTCATGTCTTTGCTTTTTGATAGAAACCATTTGTTTGAGCTTAATGAATTGTTACATGATGCATACTTGAAGAATAATGAGGATATTCATAAGCTCACAATTCAAAATGAGCAACTTCTTGAAAAGTTGCAAGATACTTGTTTTTCCTCCTATGTTTCAGATTGTCAAATGGTAGATTGTTTGGAGGATTCTCATGACATGGTGGATCATGAGAAATGTGAAAACTTGAATGTTCTTAATGTGTTTGAAGATGAACTTGAAGAGATCCAAACACTTGATGTGGTGGAAGATGAATTTGAATTGCCTCTTGATGAAGGTTATGCAATTTTTAAAGAAGAGCATGATTCCTCTACATTGGAACCAAACTATGACAAAGAGTTCACACTTTTGAAGGAGCTGCATGATACTACCCACATGGATCCTTCCCATGATAAAACTCCTGAACTTTTTGATCATTTGGGTGATTTAGTACATTCTCCTACATCCTACAATTCCATGTTTTGCAGTATTAGTCTCAATGAAGTATGGGTGAAAGGGTTCTTTTTGATGGTGCCACATGAGGAGTATGGAACTCCTAGATTTACTTTTTATGATGATATGGTTGGAGCACATTCTTATTCACATTTGCAGAAGCATACTTTGTTACTTTATGACGATGCACATCTACATGGATGCACCTATGATATGCATTTGAGTCACTTGAAGACTCATGGTTTTTCTTGCTCAACACTTGATTCATTTGATGTTGGAGGAACTTCATCCAACACTTGGGTGAATAGATTTATGATTGGAGAACATTTTTGTTGGAAGCCACATACTTTGTTATATATTTATGATGATGACATTCAGGGATGTATGGGTGAGACTTCTTTGAGTCATTTGAAGTCTCCTTGTTTTTTCTGCTCATTATTTGGTTCAGATTTTAATGGAGATTCTTCATTCACTTCTCAGATGAAAGAATACATGGCTGAATATTTTGATGCATATCACATCCTTTTGGAGCAGCTTTATAAGACATGGGATCCTCACCTATGTCATTGGAGCAGATTTGATTGGTCACTTGAAGCTTGTATGCACTTGGAAAACGGTGGTCTACTTGCTTGGAGGTATAAGCACTTTCATGATTCTTTGATGAAGCACCTCCTTGATATTAATTTTCATTATGTAGTTATGTACTTTGATGATATATATTTGGTACTCATGATGTTTGGAAGAATGCATACAAGAAAATGGGATCCAGGAATCCTCTTATCTAATGGTGTAGGTTGGAGAGCACTCTTAATTGTTGGGGTGCAATACAAGCAATGGGACCCTGGAATAATTTTTATCTCATTGGTTTCAAATTTTTTGGGGAAATAAGCAGTATGGGAGATGGATTTCCCCACTTAATAAAGTGATTTTTATCAGAGTAGTGCAGCAGCAAGCATGTTGGTTCCTCTCTAAAATATTCATGGAAACTCAAAGACTCAAGGTTTGGCAATTCAATGGCAACTTCAAAGAATTATACAGAAAGCAGGTTCTTCAACACCCATGTTTGAAATTGCTTGAGGACAAGCAATATTGGGAAGGAAGGATTTGTCATGTCCCAAATTTGGAATTGGGTCACAATGGCCTAATCACATTAGCCATATTCATTAGAGTTTGCAAAGTTGATGTTAAGGGTCAAATAATTGCCAAGGAGGAAAATTACTAGTTTCCTAGGTTTGGGGTGGAAGCTTTGGGATTTGGAATAATGGGGATAATAAATGATGTTTGAACATTAGAATGGCATAAATATTTAATAAAGGAGCTAAATAAATATATACAAGTGAAAATCAAAGTGGCATTTCATCATGAAGACACATGGAGGAAGTGGGACCCACATATGGCTAGATTTCCCCACTACATTTGGCATCATTCTCTCACCAATTCGAATTCAAGGTGAATGGTAACATACTTGGGGAAGTCCAAAAGGTATTATTCATGGCATAAATCATCCAAGGTCGAAATATAGAGGAAGAGTAACTCCCATGGAAGAGGAAGAGACAATTTGGAGCTAGTGAGACACTTGGGCTAGATTCCCTAGCTCTGTGACAACAATGATGAAGATGCTATGATACCTATGACACAAATCAGACCTGAAGGCTGACATATGACATATTTGACATGTCAGGGCTAAAAATAGACTCCAATAGGGCGCTCAAGGGTGTTAGGGCAGCTAAGATGCTTCCACATGTGATTTGGTGGAAGTGGGAGACTAGGAATTGTTGTACAAGTGGCGTTCTTTGGAATCTCTTCCCAACTTGAGTTGGCATGAGTCTCTTGGAAGGAATTCGACCCATGGAGGCCATTAGAACTTTATAAATTTCAATAACAAAGAATGAAACCAGCTTTTGATCATTTGTAGAATTTGCAATTGCATTTGTGAAGAGGGAGAGCTAGTGGATGACTAGTTTCTTGCCTTAGCCAATTTCGAGGGTGAAAGATTCCCATCCAAGTTGGTAATTGGAAAGGCCATTCAGACCTTTCATTTGGAGCTTTAATGGAGTCTTTATTTGCAGGTGTAAGCTACAGGGCAGCTCATGGTTTCTTCTATTGCAGCTCACTCCTTCAACCATTTCCGGTTTTGATGGCATATTCTTGATCCTTGAGGGAGGGCGTTTTTGGTGAGCTATTGTACTCTTTGGGGAAGATTTTAATGCCCCATTTCTTTTGTAATATGAATTAAATACTCTTTTCTTCATCTACAAAAATTTTCAGGTCTAAATTCCAAGTAGAAATGTATAAATCTCATTTTTAATGGAAGAACAATGCCATTTCCCCACTACCTTGTTGTGAGCCAATGTATTGATGATGATTTCGAATGGATGGATGATTCTATGATATATTTGTGGTAAATATAATTCCATGGATGTATTCTACAAGTTTCATGTACTGTACTTGAGCATTTGAAGTATTTTTACTTAGTTTAATTGCACTGGGAGAAGAAATAGTGCCATTTCCCCAAGGGTCGAATTGGTGATTTTTGCAGTTGAATGGGAGAGGGTTGGAAGAGATATAATAATCAATTAATGGTGCACATGAGACCTTAATAACATCCTTAATACATTCCCTACCTTTGTTCAGAAATTTGAGTGGCTTTGGAGGCATTTGGGAAGCCATTTTCAATACTTACCCCAGGGGGATTTGAACCCCAAATTACTAGTAAAATTGCATACTTGGTCCAGAATCTTAAGAGAGTTTGCAGAGGTATTTTGGTGGCCATATATCATCCCTGAACATCATATTCAAGTCTTAATATCATTCATACACCTTCCTTGAAGATTTGAAGTCATTTGGAGTCAATTCGAGACATAGAGACCAATACTAGTCAAAGGCAAATTACTAGTAAAGTTCCCTACATTGGCCAGAATTGAAAGAGTATTTGCAGAAGTATTTTAAAGGTCCAAAGGCATCCTTAAAACACATATTTATGTTCTAATATCATTCATATACCTTCTCATAAGATTTGAAATCATTTGGGGCAAATTTGGGACCTAGAGATCAAACTAGTCAAAGGTCGAACTAGGAAAAAAAAAGTGGAAAATTGCCATTTTAATAAAATTCCTAACAAGGGACATTACAGATAACAGGTGACTCCTTGTTTTAGATGCGGCTTCCAATTTCTTTGAATCCAGTCGTCGGTGGTCTTTGCTGAAGGCCAAAGCCCCATAAATTGGCCCACCAGACCTCTTTCAGACAGAGCAAGAGCAATCTTTACCGTGGTAGTCTTTGGCAAGGCGATTTCAGGAATATCTGCAAGTTTTTTGATGAATTTTGGTACCAGGGGGGAGCTTTCCTCATCCCACCGCGTGCAACGAGCCTCCTAAACGCTTCCATCTCAATAAGAAGGGGGGGAGGAAGGGGATCCTCACCCCCAGAGGCGGCCATAGCTGTGCCTGAAACCCTATCTAACGCGCGTGCCCAGGCTCAATCGTGATCAGCCCCTGAAATTGATTTAGAATAGTCCTTAAGGAATTATTACCTCATCATTTTTTTTTTATGAATAATATGTTTGTTTACGATGATACATGCAAATTTTGGATTGATATTTCAATATCTCTTCTAACAATTGCATGTTGTAAATAAAATGCAGAGAGTTTCAAGCATTTCTGTCAAGCATTCTGTTGAGAAAGAGCCTCATCCAGTGGAATACTCTGAACCTGTTCCTGCACCATTTGATGCTGATGTTTCTGATGAAAGCACAGATAATGAAGAGGAATATGGTGAGGTTCAATTCACATATGAATGACTCCTTCACAACCAATAGAAGAAGGGTAATGAAGAATATGTTGATCAAGATAATACAATTGTTCGGGACTTAATCGTCAACTTGCCACCTGTGTGTCCCGCAATTCCTTTCAAGGAGGATTCGTTAGCTGATCTTTCATTTTTTGAAGATATGTCTAGTGCTCGTGAATCCAGGGAAGATTTCATATGTTCCTCGCCAGGTATCTTCAACAGCTTGTGATCTATCTTGATTCAACTCAAATTATGATAGAATGTTCTCAAAAATATGTGGTGTAATCTTTTGAACTGTATGATGCCCGGTTTTGGGATCCGAATTGGTTTATTGTTCCTATGTATAAGGATTGTTAGATATTGTAGGCCAAGATGCAGTTTTTTCTTGGCCATTTTTAGGATAATCTAGTTGTGATTATCCCTGCTCTGTGGGAGATTTGACCCTGAATTATTATTTTGTAATTATTATTTAAGGGATGTTAGATCTCATAGCGAGGGATGGAAAGTTAGGGGACAAAATTGCCAAAAGAGAATGGAGACGCTCTGTTGTTGCAGACTATGCAATTTTTTTCAGGCCTTAATACACAATCAACTTTCTTCATCTATCTCTTCTATTATAGTTT
The DNA here is from genome assembly GCA_027924585.1 of Larix kaempferi. NCBI lineage: Eukaryota > Viridiplantae > Streptophyta > Pinopsida > Pinales > Pinaceae > Larix > Larix kaempferi. Next base: position 15,774,958 of record BSBM01000767.1, on the reverse strand, counting down.
GTCGTATGTCTTTGATGGATTGTGATTTTTATTTAACACATTCACTAATACTGTTTATTTTTTGCAATCAGTAAATTGCATTGGTTTATAGTTCATATTTATCTCAACTTATGTGCTCTGCAATTGATGTTTTAAATGAATGTCTTTATCTAAAACATTTTATCGATTTATGCAAATGATTCACATAAAACATTGAGTTAATGTTAATTTGTCAATTAACATTCTAGATACATGATAAGCTTGTATGTACTTAGTTCTTAAGCTATTATTGGTTGAATGTCTTTAACTGATTATATCTTAAGCTACTAAGTCAAGATCCAGTTTGGCATGTCTGTTAAATTGGTGAAAGGATTTAGTATTTTCAGATCAAGTTATCTTGTGCACAAACAAATCATTCCTTTTAGAATAGGCCTAACTTAGATTAGATTTCTTTTCCAAGTTAGACTAACTCTTAGGATTAGGAAAAATCTTGTCTTTCTCCATAGAAAGACAGATCCTTCTTGGGATCAAACACACACAAGTGCTAGCAAAGGCCTTTGTATCTGTGGGTGTTAACCACACCAAACAACTCGAGGATAGGGTAAAACTTGCGTAGGATTATCTGAAGCCTTTGGATGGGTTTTCATCCCCTATTGTTTGCCTTGAACCCCGTTCCAGAACATACACAACTCGAGGCATCAAAAAATGGTTCTAGAAGGAGGGCCATGTACCAAACATGCCTAAACAGAACTTAAACATACCTCCTTCAGTAACAGAACCGGTTGTTACACGAAGCCATACCCAAGCTTCAATGTCAACAGAACAACCAGTACAAAATTCTCAAAATATTCCTTCCACCCCTGTCATAGAGCATGAAACTAGGAGGGATGATATTATTATTGTGTCACCCACAAGGGGATCCCTCACACTAGAACAAATTCTTAAAAGTTCTTCTGATAATGTTTCTAGGTTGCAACAAAGAATCGCTGGACAACGTAATATAGGACTAGCAGCAATTCAATATCACCAGAACACTGGTCCGCAAGCCAACAATTCTGTTAATCAGAATTCGGGTGACCAAAATCCTGAACAACGTAATTCACCCCGCCACAATCTTCTCCCAGAATTTAACCTTGACACATTGTTTGGGGAAACACAAGAAGATCAACCACAAGTGACAACAGGTGGACCACCATCGTCGCTGCCTCCGTCTTCATCTTCTTCATCTAAAGAATCCTCAGATAGTGATTAATCCTTGAGCTCATATTCAGAGGACATACCAATGGATGAAGGTCAAAATAGACCCTGGTTGGACAAGGATGTCGTTTTTATCCTAGGGGTCAACATAGACTCCCTAAAAATTCTAAAAAATTGCTACCTAAGTTCGATCCTAATGAAAAGTCACCTGCTCTTGATCACATAAAGACATTCATGCAAGCCATCATGCTTAGAAATGTGATCCATGAGGATGTAGTTTGTACGTTATTCCCATATACCTTCCAAGGGAAAGCATCCATTTGGTACTTTGCCTTAGAAGCTAGGTCTATCACTTCATGGGATGACTTTGAGAAAATATTCATGCAAAAATTTGGAGAGGATAAGACACCCAAAGACTTGGTAATTGATCTCTCTTCTATGAAAATCCAGGGTAAAGAAAGAGTAAAATATTTTAATCAGAGGTTTTCATATCTAAAAAACAGAATCCCTATTACTCTTCTTCCTACAGAATAAATCCTGGTTGCATAATATGTGAAAGGTTTACTGATTCCCATAGCTATGTGGGTTAAAAGGGCACACAAAGAAACCTTGCCAGAGGCCTTTGCTAAGGCCATTCAGGTTGAGAAAGATATTTTCAATTTGAAGAATAACCCGCATACTTCAGTAGATCAACTTTCCACTTCACGTAAAAAAAATGATGTTCCCACAAAACCTGCTGCACAAGATAAAAATCCTTTCAAAATGGGTGGCATGAAGAAAATTCTACAACATATTTCTAATGGGATGGTTGACCTCAAGAGAACTAACACTAAAAACCATAACAAAAACAAGGGGGTTCAACAGACAACCATTTAGAAGACCCTATTAACCTCAACAAAACCAAGTCCCACCCAATCCTGAGGAAGGGTTGAACTATGAGGAGATTTTTTATATCTTTAACGCCTTAGTTTCAGAACCCCATCATTCTCCTCAACATACAGAACAAGAATTACAGGAAGATCAAGAGACTGAACCTCTAGATGAGGAAGAAGACCAATAGGTAGATACTATTAGTTTCTTTGCAGAACTTCCCATGGCTGAGGAAGAAGAGGAACCTGAAATAGTGTTCAATGTCCAACACCCATACAACACAAGGAGTAAAGGACAACCAACACAGGAATCTTCTACCTCTACAACCACAGCAAACAGAGTCAAAACAACCATACATAAGGATACACTTATTCCTGAGATAGAATATAACTTGATTGATGACTTAAAGAAGATGAAAGCTAATATCACTGTATTTGAACTGTTTAAGATCCCTACTATGAGGGACAGCTTTCCCAAAAGCATAATTGTCAACAAACCCAGGGAGACTCAAAACAATAATCTGGAGACATACACCAAAACCAACAGCCCAAAACCTGTTGGGAAAAAGACACCTCTCTTTTTGTTAACCCTTGAGATCTTTAATAGGAACGTTCATAATTGTATGGTAGATTCAGGGGCCTCATCCAATGTAATGCCTTTACCAGTCTGCAAGAAATTGAATGCTGCTTGGGAGCCATGTCCTACTCAGATTGTTCAGTTGGACCAATCCAAAGTGAAAGTAGTAGGGGAACTAAGGAATGTTATGTTACTCTATCTGCTTACCCTAGGATCCACCAGACTGTGGATATCGTTGTGGCTGATATCCCAGAAATGTATGGGATGTGGCTAAGCGGATATTGGTCAGAAAAACTTAAGGGCCACTTTGAAACCAACTGGTCTCACTTGTGGCTTCCTTACAATGGGAGGCCAAATAGGATAAAGATCAGCATGGATCCTTATATGAAGCAAATTGTCACAGATTGGAATGACCCCAGTGAGCCTGCTGCATATTTCAGCTCACATGTGGAACATTTCACTTTTGACACATTTTTTGGAGACTTACTTGCAAATTTGTCACCTACTGAGAGTGCACATAATCAGTCTCAGATTGTCAATTTTACATCTATTCCATTCTTAGGTGATATTGTACATAATGTATATAGCGTGAATGCTAATTTTAAGTTAGATTTGAATGCATGGACTTTGTTTTTCGATGGTTTTAGATCTAAAGATGGAGCTGGTGCAGGTTGTGTCCTCATTGATCCAAAGGGAACCAAAACCATGATTGCCTGTAGGCTTGAGTTTGAATGTACCAAGAACATTGTTGAGTACGAGGCCTTGGTCCAGGGACTCAGGAAATCAATTGATATGAATGCCCAGGTAATTGAGTGTTATGGACATTCAGAAATAATAGTTAAGCAGGTAAGAAACAAGATTCATTGCATATCTCCTCAATTGCTTAATTATTGAAATCTAGTAAGGGACTTAATTAATTCTTTCACTGCTTTTAACATTAAGTTGGTCCCAAGATCTCAGAATTTCGATGATGACCTGCTAGCTAATACTGCATCCAGGCTGATACCCCGAGAAGGTTTGTCACCAGATACTTTTTCTATTGAATTAATGTACAAACCTTCAATCCCGGACAATATAACCAGTTGGAAAGTGTTTGATGATGACCAGCAGAATCTAGATTTTATTACAGCTTAGGACACGTTTCAATATGTTTCCATCGATGAAATCGAGCATGAAAAATCTCTTGCTGATGCTACTTGCACTAGCAGTTTGATTCCTAAGTCAATTATTAACCTGGAAAATTTTTACGACCTCCAAGATAAGTTCAAGCAGAAGGTAAATTGTAAGACTTAGATCTGTTCTCTCAATTATGAATAGGTGAATTTGGGAAGTGAACAAAACTCTTGCATGGTTAACCTAGGGGTTGACTGTTCACCTGATGAAAAGAGAGCATTTATTAAGTTATGTAGAGAATTTAAGGACGTCTTTGCTTGGACCTATGGCGAGCTGAAAACCTTCGACACTAATATTATGCATCATAATATACCGATGAAGCAAGACACTAAACTCTACCAGCAGAAGTTGAGGAAGATGCACCCTAGCTTGGACATTCTATCAAGAAGGAGTTGGAAAAGCTCCTTGTAGCAACAATCATATTTTCGGTCAGGCACACACAGTGGATCACCAATTTAGTACCACTTTGCAAGAAAAATGGTGACATTAGACTCTGTGTTGACTTTAGAAATCTTAATAAAGCTTCCGAGAAAGATAATTACCTTGTTCCCCCTATGGACCAGATCTTACAAAGAGTTGCAAGTTCAGAAATTTTTTCTCTCCTCGATGGTTTTTCAGGGTATAACCAAGTCTTGGTTGCTCCGGATGATCAATTAAAAACAACTTTCAGTACCCCTTGGGGAACTTTCTCCTACAGGCAAATTCCATTCGGGTTAATAAATGCAAGTGCTACATTCCAGCGACCAATGGACATAGCTTTCAGAGGACTTATGCATGATTCTGTTGTTGTGTACTTGGATGATATTACTATCTTTTCAAAAAAATGACATGAACATTTGTTTGCCCTGAAACAGGTATTTGAATGTTGCAGAAGAAATGGAATTTCTCTCTATCCTAAGAAATCAATCTTCGCAGTGACTGAAGGCAAGATGCTAGGCTTTATTGTTTCAAAGGAAGGTATGATTATTGATCCGGAACGAACAGAGGCCATCTCAAGGATTGGGTTTCCAGGTACGCGCAAAGCCATGCAATCTTTCCTAGGTAAGATAAATTTTGTTCGCAGATTTGCCCCTAATTTTGCACAAATTGTTAAGCCCTTACAATTGATTATTAAGAAGGATGCACAATATAAATGGTTTGATTAACAACGAAATTCTTTTACTGAGATTAGGAAGGATATTGTAGAAGCTCTTGCCCTTATGTCTACTGACTTTAGTAAGGATTTTATTTTATATACTTTTGCTACTGACTTTTCCTATGCTGTTGTTCTTTCACAGAAGCATCTAGATGATCTCGAAATTCCCATTTCTTTCATGAGTTCAACATTCAAGGGCGCAGAGTTAGATTACTCACAAATAGACAAACAAGCTTATGCGGTTTATAAATCAGTTAAACATTTTAGACGTACTTATTGAAGTCTAGAACTAAAGTAATTGTGCCTTATGAAGCTATCAAAAATGTTCTGATACAAAAGGAATTGGGGGAGAAAAGATCTCACTGGATGACAACTCTGCAAGAATATGATTTAGAGATGAGACCAACAAAAATAGTGAAAGGCCAAGGTTTGTGTTTTCTTACCGCTCAATCGAATGATCCTATAAAACAACAAGTCGAGTAGGAGCAAGAATAAAGCACCTCAGTAGGTTTTGTCAATGTTATCACTACTCAAGCATCTGACTGGTATGATGACATTAAATTTTTCTTAATTCATGAGTATGCTCTTGAAATCCTTGACTTTAGAAAACGTAGGGCCTTAAGATTGAAAGTTGCACCATATCAATTCATAGATGGTGTTTTATTTAGAAAAAAATATGATGGTGTTTTCCTTAGATGTCTAGAGAAAGCTCAAACTAAGAATATTCTTCTGGAATTTCATGAAGGGCCTACAGGAGGACACTTCTCAGGAGAAACCACTGCCCACAAGATCTTCAGAGCGGGTTACTACTGGCCTACTTTGTTCAGATACTCCTTTGCTTACGCCAGAAGATGTGAACCATGTCAGAAGTGTGCTGGCAAAATGAAGAACCTGCATTTCCCTTTTAGCCAGTCATGGTTCAATTCCGGTTCCAGCAGTGTGGTCTGGATTTTCCAGACCTATTAATCCTCCTTCTTCCCAGTAGCAAAAATATATTTTGACAGTTACAGATTACTTTACGAAATGGATAGAGGTAGTCCCTCTTAGACAAGCGAACACAAGCCAAGTAATCTCATTTCTGGAAAGTCAGATAGTCACAAGGTTTGGTGCTCTGGAATTCCTAGTGTTTGAAAATGCTTCGTACTTCTCCTCTTTTGAATTAACTCAATATGCCCTTGAAAAAGGGATAGAATTAAAATTTTCTACCAATTATTATCCACAAGGAAATGGATTAGCAGAGTCTTCTAATAAGAATTTAATTAACATCTTAGAGAAGACAGTGGCTACTCACCACAAGAATTGGCACATTCAGTTATAAAATTCCCTTTGGTCAGACCGTGTCACTCCTAAAGAGGCCATTGGCAGCTCCCCTTACTGCTTAGTATATGGTAAGGAGGTTTTCTTACCATCCAACCTTATGATCCCTTCCCTATAGCTAGCACAGGATGTGCTGGAAGATGAATCTTCCCCACTCCAGCATAGAATTGATACATTACTTAAACTAGAAGAGGACAGGGAAAAGTCTAAAAACAAGTTGTATCAACATCAATAGCTTGTGAAGAGATGGTTTGATGAGAAGTCTTCATCTGACAGGGAGTTCTCTGTGGGGCACTTAGTTTTAAAATGGGACAAGAAACATAAGGACAATAATGATTATACTAAGTTCTAGAGCTTATGGCTAGGACCTTTCATTTTACAGAAAAGATTGGTCCTCGTACTGTCCGGTTACAAACACTGGAAAGTTCTTCAGAAACCTACCCAATGAATGTCCAACTGCTCAAAAAGTACTTTGTTTGAGGAGAGCATGTTGGTCCACTTGTACATAAAGTGTGGTTTGTTTTCTTTCCTTTGGTTTGATTTATTGTTGTGTTTTCTTCATGAATATTTCTTTTGAATAAGTCTGCATATTTGGAAAAGGTTGTTGACCACTATGTCTCTAAAATTAACACAATCTGAAGTTTTCAAGTAGTATGCCAACTTCTTTTCCATTCAGCCTATGTCAGAAAAATGCTCTTCATGGAATCAAACAATCAATTTTTGTATGGCCTTGATCGATATCTTCCCACTATCATCGAAATATTTTAAATATTGGTCTAATTAATTGAAGTTGAAGAGCAGATTAGAGTTCTTTCCTTCTTGTTTCATGAGTAAATGGCATAATCTCTTATAGCCTGGTTAGACTTATCTATTCTAGATGCCATTCCGATCACTTTGAATAATAATCTTTTTAAATAAAAATAGAGTACAAGATGGGGGGTCTCATTACAAGCCATCCCATTATGTTCATAGATGTTTAAGTGGAATGACATCTCCACATCAAGCCACCAAACTTGGGATATGAATTTCAGCTATGGCTGGAAGGTGGAAGATCATATCACAGGTCGGCCCATTCATGATTTGCAAAGCATCGGTTAGTAACACTATTGTCATGTGGTCACTAAGCCATGGTAGTGTCTTGTAATATATACATTAATAGAATTTTGTTTTCTTATAAGATAGTTTGTTGTATATAAGGACAAGGGGGGTCTTATCACAAGCCAACCCTACCATGACCATGGATTTTCTTTTGACTAGAATTACCACTTATGGTCATCAAGCCATGGTAATTGCTTTAAGTCTAGAAAACTGAAAGACAAGGAGTCTCCTGACCGAGCTAACTTGTTCAGATTCCAAGTCAGGTTTGTGAATGGCATTGCTAGCATCTGATCACTAAGTCAGGGCAATGGCCTTATATCAGTAGAAGTCTTATTTAAAAAAAAAAGGGGCAGGGAGAAATAAACATGTACATAAATGAATAATTAATAAAGCCAAGGTGATCTAGGTATTGTTATCCAGAATAGCTCTGAGTTTATTCCAAAGGTTAACCATATATCCGCCCTTGCATGATTACATAAAGGTATATGATTTATGTTTCTACTTTTAGACTACCTTCTCGGATTGAGTATTATATTTAATTGGTTTTGGATGGGAATGTATTGATAATATGACTAACTCTGCTATTTGATTGTGTTTTCATAAGATCATTTGGTGGATTGCAGGTTGCAACATGAGTTGGTTGTCATATCTGCCTTATAACTAAGGGTTTCTTTTACAGAGATAATTGGTTCTTCCCATCCAATCGCCATTTGTTGTAGGTAGAACAGATCCCATGTTTTATCCAAAATATGGGAACCCCAATTTCATATCAAAGAGTAACTTAATCAATTTTGGGGTTGTTCATCCTATTTGTCACTCATTTTTCTGCCTTTGATTTGGTTTAACTAAGTTAGTTACTTTTCCTCTTTGAATTATGCATTTGAGTGTGTTGCAGAAATAATGTTTTGGTTTAAAATTTTGATCATCCCGCAACCCGCAACCCACAATTGCAGATTGCGGATTGCGGATGCTTTTGTTTGGATTTGAAGTTTTTCCTTCCGAAACCCGCAACCCACAAATTGAGAAATTGTGGGATGGTAAGGTTTTTGTCCCGAAACCCACAAGTTGCGGGATGCAGGATGAGGAAAGACCTTTGTTAATAAAGAGTAGTTTGCACTTCCCCTAGCCCGCAATTGTGGGATGCAGGAAGTTCTTTGACCACAAGTTGTGTTTACGTTCCACAACCCGCAACCCGCAATTTGCAGATTGCGGATTGTAGAAGGGTGTACATATTCACAAATAATGAATGCCCGCAATTGGAATCCCGCATCTCGCATCCTGACCATTGATATACAATGATCCAATGACCATGATTGCATCTGAAAAAATGATTTGAATTTTTATTTTTCATGCTTGGCTTGTTGTTTTCAAGCGTTGATTCGGTTTTTCTCTACGTTTTGCTTGATCAGATATGAAGTTTTTGAATCCAATGATTGCTTAATGATTAAAAATATTGAATTTGACTGTTAATTTCATGTGTTATTATGTAAATCTATCATCATCTTACGCCAAATTTCAACTAATGCATGACTGATTGATATTTCTCTCGCAGAAACGGTAATTGCAATTTGCACATCGTAGATTTGCAATCATGCCAGTTAGTTATACTCAATTGATGTCAAATCCTGGGTTGTTATGAATAATCTATTAGTTTACGATGATGCATGCAATTTTTGGATTGATATTTCAATATCTTTGCTAACAATTGCATGCTGTAAGTAAAATTCAGAGAGTTTCAGGAATTTCTTTCAAGCATTCTGTTGAGAAAGAGCCTCAGCCAGTGGAATACCCTGAACGTGTTCCTGCACCATTTGATGCCGATGTTTCTGATGACAGCACAGATAGTGAAGAGGAAGATGGTGAGGTTCAATTCACATATGAACGACTCATTCACAACCAGCAGAAGAAGGGTAATGAAGAATATCGTTGATCAAGATAATACAATTGTTCGGGACATAATCATCAACTTGCCACCTGTGTGTCCCGAAATTCCTTTCAAGGAGGATCTGTTAGCTGATTTTTTGGTTTTTGAAGATATGTCTAGTCCTCGTGAATCTAGGGAAGATTTCATATGTTCCTCGCCAGCTATCTTCAAGAGGTAGTGATCTATCTTGATTCTCCTCAACTTATGACAGGATGTTCTCAAAAATATGTGGTGTAATCTTTTGAATTGTATGATGCCTGGTTTTGGGATCTGAATTGGTTTATTGTTCCTATGTATAAGGATTGTTAGATATTGTAGGCCAAGAGGCAATTTTTTCTTGGCCATTTTTAGGATAATGTAGTTTTGATTATCCTTGCTCTGTGGGAGATTTGACCCTAAATTATTATTTAATGGATTTTAGATCTCATAGTGAGGGATGGATGGTTAGGGGACAGAATCGCCAAAAGAGACTGGAGACGCTTTGTTGTTGCAGACTATGTAATGTTTTGTAGGCCTTAATACACAATCAGTTTTCTTCAGCTATCTCTCCTGTTATAATTTGTCAAATGTATTTGATGGATTGTGAGTTTGCTTCAACACATTCACTAATACTGTTTATTGTTTACAATCAATAATCTGCATTGGTTTAGAGTTCATATTTCTCTCAACTTATGATCTCTACAATTGATGTTTTAAATGAATGTCTTTATCTTAAAGGTTTTATCTATTTATGCAAATGATTCACAGAAAACATTGAGTTAATGTTAATTTGTCAATTAAGTATCTACTTAATTCTTAATCTATTATTGGTTGAATGTCCTTAACTGATTATATCTTAAGCTACTGAGTCAAGATCCAGTTTTGCATGTCTGTTAAATTGGTGAAAGGATTTAGTATTTTTCAGATCAAGTTATCTTGTGCACAAACAAATCATTCCTTTTAGAATAGGCCTAACTTAGATTAGACTTCTTTTCCAAGTTAGACTAACTCTTAGGATTAGGAAAACTCTTGTCTTTCTCTGTAGGAAGATAGATCCTTCTTAGGATCAAGCACACACAAGTGCCAGCGGAGGCCTTTGTATCCGTGGGTGTTAACCACACCAAACAACTCGAGGATAGGGTAAAACTTGTGTAGGTTTATCTGAAGCCTTTGGCTGGGTTTTCATTCCCCGTTGTTTTCCTTGAACCCCATTCCAGCACATACACAACTCAAGGAATCAACATTACTACACTGAATCATTAAACCATTAAACCATTCATTCATTCATGAGGCAAAAAATCATGGATGACATTTTATTATAAAAAATAATTAGACAATATTTTTTTAGTCACTTCTTTTTAATTCTTCTTCTCTTTAGTACAAAATCTCTAAGAAGATCATCTTCTGGACCTTGTCCTCCAGTTCTTGGTTATTCATCATCTTGTTGTGATGTCTACATCCTAAAGTGCTCGCGACGTGGACTTTGTGGTAAGGGGTTCGGATTTGATGCAAAAATGTGAAAATGTTGCATCAATATATTTTTCTATTGTAATGACAAGTATTTCATTTAAAAAAAACATTACAAAGGTGTTTTTTTACCTGTTGTGGCCACACCATTTATTTCATTTTCCTGTCCAGGCTCAACCTGTATAGTGTGACCCTCTACATGATCTGCAGTTGAAATATGGAGAAGTACAATTAATGTTCACTGTCTGCAATGCTATATATAAAATCGTAGCATGTGAATAAATTCATTACCAGGATTCAAAGCATGATCTTCGATTTGTTGTTGTCCCTCTTCGACATTAAGGGGATCATTGCTTTCCTACTCAAAACATAGTCAATATTTTATGTTAATTATTTATAATGAATAGATTTCACAAGTAATAAATATTCATTAACCTATATATATTTTATATACCTATGCACCAGATGGATTAGTACTAGAAGACTTTGTTTGGCCAGAAAATCTTTTTCGGCGTTCAACAACAGCTCCAAAGCCGTGCTAGAAACGAAGCTTCAAGTCTTCCTCAATAGGCACTTCTTTGAATCAGTCGGCCTGCATATTTGCATAATGTCATTAATTTACATTTTGCGGTGCAATAAAAGGAAAAATAATTTGCAATTTATTATTTGGATGCATTATTGGTTTTTCAAAACTTACAAATCGTGCTGCCAAATTGGAATAACCACTAGGCCCAATCTTGTGCTGACCAATTTTTTCCAGTCTTGCCTTTGTGGCCTTTGATGTGTCTGTCATCCTATGCAAGTGTTGAAATACATTAGATGTTCCAAATTCGATATAGAAATCAATAATAATAAGGTTTAGAATTACAAGATTGTGGAAATTATTGCATACCTCCCTGTGCCTGGTGTTACCTTTCCTTCTTTTCTCAAGCCCCTCTCCTTTCCATCATCCACTAGAGCTTTCCACTCTCTTGTTGGAATCATGGGAGGGAGCTCATACCTAGGGTTTTTTTCTAGGTGAACTCTATATTGGTCTCGGACAATATTCATATGTTGTCCAGCCTTTTTCAGGACCGCATCTCGATTGAAGGTCTCATTGCCGAATAGGCCAACCAACCGATTAGTGAGATCATCTTTTAAATTTTTTGGTTGTCTATCCCACCTTGTGCGGATGGTGGGCCTGAAGATATCTAAGGACAAATCAATCATAATTTTATAGAAAACATCATTTCCTGCAAAACGATCGTGCCATGATCATAATTAGTTGAAAAAAAATGTTTTATCGGTATATTACAATCAAATTATAAACACAAACTTGCTCAACGTATATTTACCTGGGATCTTCACTATCTTTATTGGGACAAGATCTTCATCCACCAAAAATGTTTTCTCGATTGTTCTCGCACTAGTGACACGGGAAGATCTTGGAAATCCATCTTTGACAATATCAATATTAGGAGGCTCGATGTCGACCCCTTCTTCTGAATGATCTGGTGTGCATCAGTCACTAGCGGCCCATGATCTCAGACCTAGGGTCCGGTGTGTTGTGGAACGTGTTGCCGACTGTTCAATCGACAACAATGGCAAAGGATTCGATGAAAGTGGAGTCGTTTTCTCATGATGCGATGTCTCTCCACGAGACACTGGGGCTAGTACTGCCTTGTCTCAGAAAATTCTGTAAATACAAACCACATTTTGTAAGTTCACTATCATATAAAAGTGAAAATTATAAAGTTATAAATGAATTATATTATGATTCAATATTCCACAACTTACTTGCAAGGTTTTAGTTCTCTTATTCAACACTGCAATCCTGGCTTGAATCGCGGCTGTCTGTGGAATTTGGAATAGCAGATGCATAAGCTCCACACTAAGTTTTTCCAAGACATTCTGTATCATCTTAATTGGATATGTAGCTAAACCAATTATGTTAGCACCTTTTAACAACTCAGCCACTTCAAGATCTATTGAATGTTGTGATGTTGTTTCATACAACGATTCATTGGTCTGCAACAAAAATATATAAAACACTAACTACCGAGTTCTATCATGATAGATTCCTAAAATTACAACTAGGTTTACCTGATTCCTGGATGATGGTGTCATATGATCCACAGCTGTGGACTTGCCCCGATCATCCAGCCCCTGCAAAAAAGAAGTAGAAAACATTATCATAATGAAAACAGTATACACACGAAAAATAGATAACAAAATAAACATTATGCTATGTATTATATTGATACAATTCCAATGAATTATACCTGCAACCTCGAGGATCGTGATCCACTCATCAGATCAATGGTCATAGGTGACCTACCCCAATATGCTAATAGTTTGGAGCTGCCCCTTACAGAACTCTAAATAAAAAACATAGAGAAAATTACCTAAAGGAAACCAAAATACTCAATGAAAGAATATAATAACAAAACATTTTGACATATAATTTAAATTGTACAATTCTGCATCAAATATAGATAACATTATATAAACCAAACTAATCTACTAATGAAAAAACAAAGCAAAAAAAACTCTTTTTTCTTATTATATTTTTACTATTACAAAGATGTATACTTGCTCCCTCGAGGAAGTTGTAGTCCTCTGAACATCTGTTGGCAGTGATTTTCCTTGATCACTAGCCTGCAAAGTAAATATAGAAAATTTAAACAAAATAAACTAACGAAAAATCCTTAAGATGTTAAATTCATTAATATAAGGTTGGGTAAATTGTTATATGTACCACTCCCACAGTGACTATGTTTGTATCTACTCGATTCAAATTGTATTTAACAAACAACTCTTACCCTGCAGATATTGATTTAATGGCGCATACAAAAACACAGTTTCCTTCATGCCACTCAAATTCGCAGTTGGGTTGCTTAATTGTAGACGCTATTTGTGTACTGTTTATAAACCCCACAATATTCCCTATGGCCTTTGGCCTTCGATCAATGTACAACGTTTCTCCTTTATTTTGATGTTTGTCTTTCAACTGAAAATAGTTTGTTGACAATCCATATCTACGCATACTTCATGTATATTAGACCAGGCGCATCCAATCTTTGTAGTTGTAACAAGGTACAACATGCTCCATCAATTCTGTACATGTGCCATAACCGACCTTTATGCCATCCATGCAAAACGAGCCCAAACCATGTAATGACGATGGTGCAATTCGATATATCCTCTTGTTCACACAAAAATATGTGTTCGGGTGAGGAAGATCCTTGGGTACCCATTGTTTCACTAAATATCTATACCTCAAGGGCAACTCGATGTCGCCTATTGTCTCATCATCATAGGAACATGACCCCCCTTGAGAGCGAAAAAATTCCATGCGTTTATGGAATTTTCTTCTTGTCTTTTGACATCTAGTTGATAAAACTCTTGTAGACCTACTAGATGTCTCACTTTCCTCTAGCCTTCCTAAACACCCCTCGCTCGAGGAAGACAGATCTGACAAATACCTATTTGGTTCTACCTGCACCATGGGAAATGTTTTTAGATAGGACTGTAAGGCAGAGTGCCTCTTAAAAGGTGATGTATAGCGCCTTTTATAAGGTGACTTGTACTGCATTCCCTTTCCAAAATGTAGGCATTCAATTGATGAGGAAGAGGATCACTTTATCTTTCTTAGGAGTAGAAATTCATGCAATTATGAGCTGTCTTTTATTGCTCGTTTGGGTCTTGAGTCCCATATCACACCATCTAACTATCTTTGTCGTCATGGCCCTAAAGTCTCTCTCATCCCATCAGTTTGGGTTCATCACCTCGGTAATTGAATTACACTCACATTTAGTAAGATATTTATATTTAACAATAAGAATATAAAATAAAAATAACTAACCATTATGGAAAACTTCTAAAAGTTTTTATGACTTTCAAAACTAAGATCTTTGAGGTGGTTAATAAGTGTTCACAAATCTTAAAAAAAAATATTTTATATAATGTTGTGAAACTTGTATAATATTATTCAAAATCTAAACTGAAACATTCTTAAGGAAAAGGATGAACTCATTGAATATTGGAAACACATGGGTAGTTTTGTAATCAAGCATGGTCTTCTTAGAGGATTCCCTCTAAGATAGGAAATGCCTCCATCTATGTCCTTCCCTTTGACCACTCTTCCCTTGTCCTATATATAAGATAAATGTTTTTGTGAACATACGTGAATACCTCTTCAACGCTGCTACCAACTAATGCTTCCTTTAGACAATTACTTGTAATATTAACTGATGGTATTAATTGCATAACATAAATTTTCAATCATATTGACACAGAGAAAAGTAGGGCTTTCTTTATATTATCATGACATAGTTACAAAGACTCAAAGAGTTTTCTGATGTCTACTTTTAGCGCTCGGCCAAGAGACAAAGCATACTTCCTCAAGATTTATACTTAAGGAAGTATCAGGTTTCTGGTGTGATTTGATACCACGAGGGCCAGCTACCAAGCATACTCCTGTTATTCCTTTTCCTAATAGATGCTAGACTTAAGGAGAGACAAGGTTTTTGTTGCAATATAATACCACAAAGGCTAGTTGCAGAGCATACACCTTTTCTTAGATTCAGACACAGAGCAGAGAGAGACCAAACTCGAATGCCTCAAATGGTTCTCTACCTAAAAATTAGAGAGGACAAGCCCACTCTCTTAGCCGAGTGGAATCTTATTATGACAATCTGAATGGACTTTCCCCACTCATATCCAAATACTTTTGAGATATTTACAAATCATCGCAGTATGGGGGACCATATAATTCTCGAAAGTTGGATTGAGTATCCCATGCCTTTTAATAAAGAGACCTCAAGACCACGCGTCTATTCTAATGCATGTGGACTTCTATGCGGGTTTTTACAAGCCATTGTTCTTTTTTTTGAATGTAGTACTCAAGGATTTGATCCTCAGTAATCTTTGTCTGCAAAATATCTTTGAATTGTTCGAGAGATTCTCCAACATCCTGTTTTAGATTATAAATAAAAGCTGGTTCTAATGCTGTCAGGTTGATGCCGAATGACTGCCACCAATCTCTCATCCAATCAGGGCCGTAGAATGGAGGATCCTCATGGATATGTGTACTTTGATGTCCAAACTTTAACATGGTATAATATGTTCTATCTGTATTTTCTTTTCTCAAGAATTCCCACCATAATTTTTTATATTTTTCATAAGTGTGGGTAGTACCTGGAAACCCAAGACTAGCATCTTGATGTGGCCATGCTTTCAAAGAACATATCCGGTTAATATAGTAGTATTGATGGTCTAGTTGTAGCCTGGGGTGATGTGTAGAGACCTTTGTTGTGATTAAGTTAAGATCATGGTAGAGGTGTGTTAACCAATTGCTTGCATCAACTGCTTTTCTTAGGGAGTTGTTGTAAATAATCTCTGGTACAATACTGGATCCCATAGGCATTCTCTTAAGTTTTGGCACTAGTCTAATAAAAGCATCAGATCCCTGTAAGTTAGCATCTAATAATTCAGTATGTCTTAAATCCCACCTAGGTTTCCATGTTTGCATATAATCAAACCAACTCATATTATCATTAATATTATAGATATGATGTTTTCCTTCGGTCCAAGCAGATATTTCCATGTTTACTTATGGGTTATGGGCCCACTGGATTCTGCTTTGACCTTCTACGCTCGCTTGCATCGGGCTCGCTTGCTCTAGGCTCGCTTGTTTCAGGCTCACTTGCTTCAGGATTGCTTGTTCAAAATTAACAGAGTACTCCCATGTCAAATATTCTCTTGTTAAAAACTCAACAATGTTATTTGCTTTCCCAGAAATGTGCTCAACCGTATAGTTATAACAGGAAAACAATGCTTTCCATCTTGCAAACTTTCCTTTTGCTATTGCATTTTTTATTGTGTTGTTTAGCACAAATGGAAGACTAGAGAAATTTGTTCTTATGATAAAGTCATGGTTCAACAAATTAATCTGGATCTTCTCTTAGCATGTCAATGCTGCAAGGATTTCTTTATCGATAGTGGCATAGTTCTGCTCAGTTTTATTCCAAGTTCCTGATGCAAACTGGACTATTTCCTCTTCTTTAGGTTTTCTTACCTGCTTTAAAACTCCTCCCCATCCTAGGTCTGAAGCATCTATTTCTAAAATCTTGGGAAGGTTATCATCAATGGCATGCAGTATGGGTAACATTTTTACCTTGCTCTTATATTCAAGACGGTTGTTTTTCAAATTGTTCACATTCTCATATGTGCACCAATTCCTCTTGTAACAAAAGGATGATCTAACCTAAGAAAGGAACCCTGTGATGACTTATTATAAAAGAGTGTATGCTACCCCATTTGTTGCCCATTAATTATATACCTTCTTAGGCCCATGTCCCTATCATGTTGTAACATCTAAATCTCTCAAGTTTAGTGGAAAACTCTAGAAATCCATTCTCCACCTCTCAAGGATGGATTTGTCCTAATATATCCTATTAAATGATGAAATTTGCATGGTTTTCATTAAGTCACTCATCACTATAGTACTTGGTAATTGAAGGTGTATAATTATTTTCCCACCTAGTGCCCATAATATCTCATATGTTGTTGAATAGATATTTTTTGTTGTCTCATAGTCAAGACACTTATTCTCCAAAATAGTTTTCCTCACAAGTTCAATCGAGGAGTTACACCACTCTTAAAAATATTTACCAACACATATTTGATTACCAACAATTTTGTTTGACATGACAAGTCTTAACTACTTAATACAAATGATTTACCACATATTTGATTACCAACAATTTGATTACTTAAGTATTACCAACACATATTTGATTACCTGGGTGTAGACATTTCCTGTAATATACTCAGAAGAGTTACTTTCAGAAATGAATGTGCCTCTTAGAGGCCAGTCAACTCTAGGAACCAAGTGACCCTATTATAGGGTTAGTACAAACCAGAGAGAGAGATGGCTGGGCTATGGTATGGTCAATCAAACAAATTCAATGGCAGTCAAAAGGTTCAGTACAATCACAATAAAGATGAGATGACAACCAGCAGACTGACGCCAAAGATTCTCACGGCCTCCAGTAATGTACAAGGACCAACCAAAGGGTACAAAGACCAACCAGTAAGGTACAAGTCAAAAAGAAAAGAGTGGGTATAAAGACTCATAACCCTTAGGACTAAGGTGGTGTACCACCTCAAATGTGGGCAAATTACCATAGTTATACCCATACGATAAAAGGTGGTACAAATCAAAAGATAACTCAAGATGACTAAAAGACCCAAAACGTAAGAGGCAAGGTACAACAAAAAAATGAAAGGACAAGGTGCCACTAGACCAATAAACAACAGGGTGTAAGGACCAAAATTAAATCAACCATTGTGGGGAAGGTACAAATAAGGTCAAATATATATTGCAATAGCTCCTTGTAACTACCTGTTATTTGACATGCCAAAGAGATGGAAGGTCAAATAATGTAAAATACATGCAATAGCTCCTTGTAACTACCTCTTATATGCAATAGCTCCTTGTAACTACCTCTTGTAACTCAAATAGGACCTCTAAAAGGTATGATAGCAAGCAATCTTCCTAAATAAGGTTCGGAGTGTGGTACGAAGTGGGTATAAAGACTCATAACCATTTGGACTAAGGGGGTGTACCTCAAATGTGGATAAACTACCATAGTACCCATAAGACCAAAAACATAAAAGGTGGTACAAATCAAAAGATAACTCAAGATGAGTAAAAGACCCAAAAGGTAAAAGGAAAGGTACCACAAAAATATTATCAACAAAATGAAAGGACCAAAAGTCAATCAACCAAGGTGGGGTACAACCAATCATCTCTCTCTCCAATGTACCATTGTTCCATATAACCTGAAAGTCCATCATCACTGTAAAAGAAAAATTACACACGGATGATTTTATCATGTGGTCCTCTAGACTACTCCTAAGGTCAAGCGTTAGTGGCTCCATCAAGGGGTGTCCAGTCCCTTGTGAAGACCCTCTAAATCAACCATCTTGAAGACCTAGGAGAAGAGGACATCACACATCATCATATAATTGGTAACTGACCGTGTAAGAACTCAAAAACCCTAAAGAAACTGAGCACGCGGAAGGGGAGCTAGGAAGAGACAAGGATCGTAGGCCAAAAAAGCAAGCTCAAAAAACTGTACTGGGACTGATGTCACAGTAAGCGAGATAAAACAAAAGTGTCCAGAATGCCAACAAGCAGCACTAAAAAGAAAAAGACCCTCTAAAAAGGTGAAATAACAAGCAAAATTCCTAACTAGGAGATGGAGACCTCGACAAATCATATCCTCTGCAAGGTGATGAAATCCAAGTCAAACAATATGAAATTAGAGACTGAAGTGGAAGGATATCCCTCTACCGAAAGGGATCCTGGGTAAAATATACCTAGAAGAAAAGTTACTAGGATACCTCGTTCATGACACGTCGGAGAAGGTTAACTGGCACTTATGTCTTTGAGCCCCTATATCTCATATATAGTAGATTATAGGGAAGACAATGGATAGATGTCCTTAAGAGATAAGTGGAGTGCGGCATTCCATAAAGTCCATCCGGAATCAGTCCTCACGGATTACCCCTGAAAAAATGGGAGGCCCCTCCACAAATTGGTCGATGACCGTGTCAATAAGTACTAGAGGACAACAACTATGTCTTAGATGAAAATGACAAGGGGGGATTATTTGGATTCCTATCCCCGGTGTCCTTATAACTAACTACCAAATTATTTTTATCCTCAAGCGAGATTAAGGTGTGTTGAGTTAGGGAGATGAATTTTAATGGTTGTTGTATTACTCAGTCGGGTAATGGAAGTACAACTCGTGGTGTGATGACTGACTCAAACCATGCAAATGAGTATGAATCAAAATAAGCATTTCCTTTCAATGAATACTAGCTAAGGTAAGGAGAGAGTTCTTTCAAACTATAACTACTCTTTCAAATTAAATGAATCCAACAATAACTTTCTTCTACTTCTAATGAGTAAAATGCATGACATTGTTTAAACCTTAGCAAGCCTAAGCATGACATTGTGATATTGTGCATAGTCACCAAAAGATGAAAAATGCAAGAATTGCAGGCATTCAGTGTAGAGTCTATGTAGGTGTATCAATTGAGTTTTTTAGTCTACATGTTGAGTCAATAAGTGTCATCATGATAGAAGTTCATGATCAGAATTTAGAAATGACAGAGTTTTAATGTTGAAATTAGAGTGAAATCTAGTCCACTTGGCTTTGTGAGCATGACTTTGTTGTGATCTTGATGCATATATGGCATGGTTGATGTTCTTGTATATGGAGGTTGATATGTAATTTAAGGAAAAAGAGTTAGCAATATGTATGCGCAACGTGTATGGTATCCCCAATGTTTGAAGACAATACTTTTGTATGATATAGTATACAACAAAACTAAGTTCAACTTTTTCTTAACTTGAAAAAAAAATATTGTTTCTCCATCGCTTTGTTTGTCTCAATTGATGTAATTGAATTTGAACATAAAGGTTCTATTCTTGGATGAGAGGCCACTATATTTTTGTGAAGATAGAGATATAGTGCACTTAGGAAAAATAACCAATCACTAATGAATGTGTGATAGTAATACAAAGACTCGTAAGTTGTATATTTAGACAAAACTTAAGAGGTGGGGGCACTTTCCCCATGAGGGGCTTAAGACTTATAGACCCAATATCAATGGGGACTACTATGGCATCTTAGATAATAATTTTTGATGGTAGGCATCTAGTGAATTCACTTGATGGTAGGCATTTGCTTGGTTTCCACCTTTTGTCAATTCACATGCTTCCCTACAGTAGTTTTGTTATAATATTTTGCTCACATCCTTCCTGAATATACTTTACTATTTGGACCCTTTAAATATCAAAATATGATTGGTGGCAGTATAATCAGGTACATAAATGTATAACCATTCAAAATGCATCAACATTTTGAGAGTTTTTAGAGGCATGATAATGTTATCTTGAGCATGATTTTGACCAGAGCGGGAAATACATCATCTTATAACCAACATATATATGAGGAGAAAAATCAAGCTTTTCATGAAATAGCTAGTGCTGGAATAAGGCCTAGCATTCAAACATATGGGACATTATGATTAAATAAGAAGGGGTCTACCAACAAGGATTTTTATCACCAAATGGGTTTAGTGGTTTTGACCTCCTTCTAAAATTTTGTATGTGTGGATTCATACAAATAAACTCTAAAGCATTTTTTATTGTTCTTTTCTACAAACATGATGTATATCAGAAAGTGATGGAGGAAGGACCTTAGTTTTTGGTGGCAACTAAACTATTTTTGGTGGCAACTAAACTGGATCTTGGCATATGGGTTCGTGAAAAATACTAGGAGAACCTTTTGAAATACCTGGAGCAATCTATGACTATTGATAAAGAAAATTGTGGGACAGACCTTGATAAGTTAGATCATTTATTGTAGAACTACTTAAACATTATAATTTGGATCCTGGAAATGATAATAACATGTTGTCCCTAACATCTCATGTTTTGGCTCTAATTTTAATCGATGCCAAATTTAACACCAAACATGAATGTTAGGAGGCGATGACTGCCATTGACAAACAACTTGACCATAGATTCGACCTCCCACAGAGTCGACTGATTTTGCTGAGTTCACAATCGTCAATTTTATGGTAAATAGAAGCGTTTTGTACAGGCCTAAATATAATTTATATTGCAAATGCCAAATAGTCCTTGGAAAAGGTCCCTCTCTTGAGGACATTTTTTCTAATCTTCTCTAGCATCAAGTCACATTGAGGAATATGGGAGAACCACCTTTTGAGGTCAATCTCATTCAAAAGCTATCTCTTCATCTTCTTCGCATGAGTTGAAGAAGTATCAAGGAGAAAAAATGCACATACAATTTTTGTCATAAATAAGGCCACACCTTCACATCTTGTATATCTTGTCTTCAAAAGATTAAAGAGTTTGGGAAACAAACAAGTTGTGACAACTGGAGATTCTGTAATGAATTTTGTTTTGCTATAAACATAAGAGGAGGCAACAAAGAATATCCAATGGCAACAAGTGACTAGGGCAGAGATAGTATTCCATTAAATAGAATCAAACATAGGAAATGTTGAAATTTCTAGAAATAAATTGGGCAACAAGATATAAGTGAGACCTTTGCACTTGTAGAAAGGATGACACCATAAGAACAATATCAGTGTTGGCTTAGTCTGGTTGGAATATTCATCAAATGTATGTTAAAAGTGTGTTCTTGAGTGGTTTTGCACAAAGAAGTGTATGTAGAGAATCCCTAAAGCTTTGTTGAATCATGAATGGACCATGTAAGGAGAACTTAATGTGTAGGTTGAGGAAGGCTCTATATGGCTTAAAGCAAGTGCCAAGAACAAAGTATTATTGCATAGATGAATGCTTCAAGGAGATAAGATTTCATGGGAACAATTTTGATTTGAATCTATGTGCAACAAGCAACACAAGGTGAGTTAGTAGTTGCGATTTTACAATGTGGAAGGCATTCCCTGACACACTACCTTCAGTTGTAACTGATATTAAAGATCAACACTGAAAAATCTAATCGAAGGTAGTAATAATCAATATGTTTGGCGACTAATTTAAGTTGTCATGAGAGATTAAAATGGCAAGTAAAGCCTATTTTAGCCTTGGTGAATATGCAATAGAAATTAAGCAAAATTTTGGAACTACATTTTTCCCTCAAAAGAACATATACTTGTCATCAATGAAACATTCAAAGGTTGATTCCTTTACTCTTTTTTTCTTTCAGTTAGTTAACATAATGTGAAATCTCCCCCATATTGGGTTGTAGAGCACCTTGCTCCTCTATGTGCAATGATTTTTTTTACTGATGTGTTACCCCCCATATTTCATGGGTGTACACTTGTAATATTCATCACATTATAATGGGGTGACACGTAGACAAGCCTTTAAAATGGCCATTCTCAAGGTGGTATCTTGAAGACATATGCTTTCCTACAACAGTAAAATGCATCCTTGAGTATTTGCAACCCTGTTTGACCTTCAAACAACCCTTATTATCAGAGATGGGCATGTTTTTAGTAGATCTGAGTATGATTTATGGGATTATGGGCATGGTTAAACCCTATATTACTCTCTCTCCACCTTCAAACATAGGATTATTTGAGTCTGGGAACATTCTTTGACTACCTGTCCATTCCTATAGCAGTCGACAGTTACAAAATCCTTGATTTTTCCAAATTTGGTTAATATATCAGTTGTGAGACTCATGATTTTGGGTACACTAGGGCTCTTTTTCATCCATCAAAAAGTCATGAAACAACAATCTAAGTTGTTAGGTCTATGAAACAGTAGTGGAAAATCCTTGAACAACAACATTTTTGGAAGTATTTGGGCATCCCTGTGAAAGGTTGTGAATCT
Source organism: Larix kaempferi (assembly GCA_027924585.1). NCBI lineage: Eukaryota > Viridiplantae > Streptophyta > Pinopsida > Pinales > Pinaceae > Larix > Larix kaempferi. The sequence goes on along the minus strand of BSBM01000767.1, from coordinate 15,751,855 downwards.
CCAAAATGAAGAAAAAAAATATAGTTTGACATATGGGTATGAATAAGAGCAACAACCAGCCTTAAATCCCTAATTCTGGGTGCTTTCTAGGCACAAAAAGAGACATGTAGAAATTCTTGACATAGTTCATGATGTAAACAACCTTCTTCTTGGGTTCCGAGTTTAATTCCAGCATAAAACATTTCTTAGTACTCAAGCTTGGGCACCTTTAAGGCAGTTTTGAGCACAAATGGTGGTCAAAAGTCATATCACAGCCACTAAAAAGCGATGACTAGCATGCTATAGTAAATTTTGGGTTGAGTTTGAAGGTAGAAGTAGCATCAAAACCCAATTCTGAGAATAAACAACAATAAAAATCTGCTTTCAATGACACGGGATAATTGTTGTCATGATTTCTCTTATATCCTCCTGAGATTAAGGGAACCTTTGTCTGCATAAATAAGATCTATATAAGAGCGGCACTGTATGTAATTATGGGCTTATAACATGCTCACTAATCATTTATTAACCACCAATTTCTTCACTCTCTTCCCCTCATTTTCCTTCCACCCTGTCTTCCTAGACCAATAATTGGATAGTGCAAGGAATGCTTGATCTCAATGATGATCATCATTGAAAACAAAATGATGTAATTGGAAACCTTGGTAACTTAAAACTAAAAAAATAGCTTAAAAATGAATGTGTTTTACATCCATGACTCTCTGCACCACACTGGAGGGTCGAACCTCTTTGGAGGAAGAAGAGACTTCATGAAGATATAGCATAGTGGATAAGTGGGCGACTTGTTTTTAAAGAAATGCATTGTGAAGAACATAAGTGGTGGTTAAAGTGGACCAATGATTTTCCTTTGAGAAAATTGAGATATGGTGACTTCATGTACCTTGAGAAAGACTCGAATGGGATTTTTATTCACAACCTTGGAAATCAATGAGACAAGATCCATAAATGAAAAGGTGAAAATAACTTGAAATGAAAAGTCCAGTAACCCATAGTCAAAGACCAAGGATGATCCCTTTGTCCCAATATGGTGAGAAGCATTCATCTCCATCTTTACTGGCTGTATACCTCCCCATTTTCAATGGAGATGGTGGTAGAAACCTGGATAAACATATGGATATGTTTTTGGCTTTGTGTGATATTCATTTGACCACCCGAGTCGAATCTAGGGAATAATATGTCCAGAAACCCTTACAGGTTGCAAGCATGCGAGACAGGAAAGCAATCCTGGAAAATATATCATTGTATATGACAAGCACATGTATGCATTAAACATATTTCATAGACATACCGAGGACATATCTGCCTTCTCGAGCTCCTCTGTCTTGGATTGAAATTGTTTAGGGTTTGAAAATTGATATTGCAGAGCACCTAGTTTGATCGCACGCATCGAATTGAAATGGGGTATCAAATGATGCTCTCTTCCAGCTCTCTGCTGCGGGTTTCATAGAGTTGCAGATCTCCTCCTGGTGTCGAATTGAAAGTGAAATGGTAAGTGATTTTTTTTTGTATTCTATATAGTTTGTTTTTAATTTTTTTTATTATATAATATTTTTTTTTGTATTGTTTTATATTAAGTTTTTTTTATTATGCATTGATATAGAGAGGTGGCACTTGCACACTATATCATGGAGAAACAATGAGTTAGAAAAGAATTTGTACCAAAGCACCACAATGGTTATTAATAAAATTAAAAAAACAATTTTTGTCTCATGAAGAGTCTTCAATTTTATAAGTGGCATGACCATGATGTAATCTCTCTCTGTCCTTCCAAACACTTGTGGTTTCTCACCACATATGTCCTCGGCAGTTACCACGAAAATACATATAAAAATTACGTGTCTTTACATACTCTTCTCTTTAAATCCTCATCTCATATTCATAACTAAGGATTATTGTGCATGCACCTCCTCACCTTATAATATCAATTGGGTCAAGGCACAGAGAAAACCATAAAATATAAAATATGTCAATACGCAAGGAGTAAGAGACAACTATAAGCAAGTCTTATATTAAATTTACCATATAAGTCTTTAATTGACACTAAACGGGGATGTGACATATTGTATTTTTGTGATATTCTTATGATTCCCTACCAATGTGATTGCAAGGCACTCTTTGAAAGTGAATTACATAATTTTACGCCTTCTTCCTCATTCTCATGCCTTTTGGTAAGACAATAAGGAAGGTGGTGGACTCCATCAGCATGGAAAACGATTTCAACATAGAGGTAGATACATTAATTGTTTTAGAGCCCTAATATCTTAATTAATCACACCTAGAACATTCTCAAATGCAACAATTAACAAACTTGTTTGGTGTTATTAAATTTCAAAGGAATATTGTTGAGACTCAAACATGTAGCAAGTTGCAAGGCTCCACTTGACTTAGGGTTGATTCCATTTCCACGTGTTTATATGTTAACACCATAAAAATATCACTACTTAAGTTACATTTATACGTAACTTGAAAAACAATGTAAACATGAATGGCAAAGCTAATAAATAAGTTCCATCAATGATGCTACCATATTTCTTAATGAAGAGACCAAAATGTTTGTTATCTAATTTGATAGCAATTGAGATTTAAATGAAGATAGTGCAAAAAGGATACAAGAGAAATAACAAATGATAAACCCTATATGTTAAATATTGGATGACTTCATTTAGAAACCCAATAAGACTTTGAGTATATTTGTCGATGGGATTGTGGTTTAGTGCTAGAGATGCCAACATGTTAGCACAACCACCAAGGTTCAATTCCCTTGAGGGTATGAATTAAAAGATAAGGCAAGGTGTAAGTCCTAGGTGGTTTTAACGAAAGAGTAGCTCCATATCATAACTTAGCAAAATGAAAGTGTTTATGTTTAACTTGTTCAGCCATAAAGGTCCATTCCACGTCCTATGTAAGCATGCTACTTGTGGTTTCTGACCTCTTCGAACCAATTGTAATGCTTCTCTTTTAAGTTAGTAGAAAAGCTTAGCCAAATGGAAGTGTGAACGTTTAGTTCTTTTCCCTTGGAAAGTCACTTTTCCAACACAAGTTGGTCGCTTGTGATGCCTTACATCTTCAAGCCAATTTTTCTTTGAGATTAAAGGAAACACTTCAAGAAATAAATTGAATTCAAAATAATTGGTGATTCTTAGCCTTCTTTTGAGAGATTCAAATGAAAATCATAAATTCGATAGTCTTTAATATTTTAGAAATGTTATGGTCAAATACATATAGTAATTAGTCTTTGACATTGATGCTTCTAAATAATTAGTGTCTTAGCCTTCTTTGAGAGACTCGTATCAAAATCATAAATTGGTTGATATTGATGATGATGACAACGTCGATGATGATGATAATGAAGATGACAACGATGATGATGAGGATGATGATGATGATGATGATGATGATGATGATAATGATGTTGATGATGACGAAGATGGTGATGATGATGATGATGAAGATGATGATGATGATGCTACCAATAGGTTTCCTACCATACCAACAAGATGCTAATGCATCCAATAGATGTGAATTGACCTATACGGCACAACAAGGACTTCAAACAATTCTTCTAAGGAAAATTCACCCATCAAACAAGAAATTCATCCTCAAATATGCCAGTTCAACACAACAAGATGATGAATAGACCAACAAATGATCAAAGTGTTTCTCATGATATCAATTGATATTGTGAGGCCCAATAACTGATGACAAATTCATTGAGGCACTAAATTCATATCACCATGGAATAAATTGGCTCAATTATCAAACTTTATTGTCTTCTTAGGCTAAGATAGAATCCTGAAAAGCATTGTATGGACAAATAGGCTGAGATGGAATCTTAGCAAGAATCATACAACCATCTTGTTGCATCCTACAATCATATGGCCAATTGTAGAAGAAAATAATGGTCACATAACTAGTATCATCGCTAGGAAAGTGAAATTATGATCATCGGGATGTAATTGAGTCATTTTTGGCAGCGTTAATCCTTCAATTTGTAGAAATTGATTCCATTCTTAAACAAATGGTCGATGTGAGGAGGTGAGGAGAGGAAAATTGGTTCACATATCTCTAGTTCTTATATATCTTGTTCCCACATTGCACAAGTCTTCTCATTGACTCCCACCCAACTCTAAGAAATCCTATATAGACACACGCACACATTATTAAAATTTGTAACATAATAAGAATGTTTGTTTTGTATTATTAAACAATTTTTTTTTAGGAAAACCTAAAGTTTTTCATTTTAAAACGTGTGACATAATAAGAATGATTGATTTTGTATTATTAGGCAAATATGGTCTAATAAATTTATTAGGAATTGAGGAATTGCATTATACAATACAAATTTTCTTTGATTAATATGTTAAAGTTAAAGATATCTAAATTATAATTTAATTCTTTAATATATAATTTAATTCTTTAATTAATAGGTTAAAGTTAAAAACATCTAAATTATAATTTCAATCTTCTAAGTTTTGTTTACTTTTATACAATAAACTATTTAAATGGGAAATTTTCAAGAATGAAAACTTAAAGGATCAATTAAAACTCCCAAGATTTCATTAACAAGGAGTCTTAGTCTTAAAGATTTATATATAATTTTTAGAATTATATATTGTAATTATAAAAAAATTTATGATAAGAATATTTTGTTTTTAAATATAAGAAAATATGTCATTTTCTCAAATTTAATTTTGAGTTGGAAACACTAGTAAGATTCAAATGTTAGTTTATGATGATGATGATGATGATGATGATGATGGATCCGACAACCTCGCCATACCACTGACGGAAAGAGGCGTCGGATATCAAACTTATGACTTCAAAAGAATCCGACGACGACAACGTCCATGATGATGATGATGATGATGATGATGATGATGATCGTGATCGTGATGATGATGATGATGATGATGATGATGATGATGATGATGATGATGATGATGATGATGATGATGATGCCGATGATGATGAGGAGGAGGAAGATGATGATGATGATGATGATGATAATGACGGCGATGATGATGATGAGGAAGATGATGATGAAGATGACGATGATGATGATGATGATGATGATGATGATGATGATGATGATTGAGCCTGGAAACCCTCCCACACCATCAGTGCATGCCTCTAGTTTAACCATGCCAAATTTCAGTCCAAGCCAATAGTACATATTTAAAAAAATTCAGCGTTGGCCCCGTGTATCACATTATTTAATCTATATGTATGGTTTTTTATGTTGCAATGGTTAGTTTCAGTCATGTTTGAGTCTAGAAACCCTCCCACGTTGTCAATGTGTGCCTCTAGTTTAACCATGCCAAATTTTAGTCCAAGCCAACACATATTTAAAAAATTTAAATGTTGGCCCCATGTATCACATTATTTAATCTATAGGTATGGTTTTTTATGCTGCAATGGTTAGTGACAGTCATGTTTGAGTTTGGAAACCCTCCTAGACCGTCAATGCACGTGTCTAGTCTAACCATGCCAAATTTCAGTACAAGCCAACAATACATATTTAAAAAATTTCAACATTGGCCCCATGTAGCACATTATTTAATCTATAGGTATGGTTTTTGATGATGCAATGGTTAGTTTCAGCCATGTTTGAGTCTGAAACCCTCCCACACTGTTAATGCATGCATTTTTTTTAACCATGCCAAATTTCAGTCCAAGCCAACACATATTTAAAAAATTTCAACGTTGGCCCCATGTATCACATTATTTAATCTATAGGTATGGTTTTTGATGCTGCAATGGTTAGTGTTAGTCATGTTTGAGTCTAGAAACCCTCCCACACTGTCAATGCATGTGTCTAGTCTAACCATGCCAAATTTCAGTCCAAGCCAACACATATTTAAAAAATTTCAACATTGGCCGCATGTAGCACATTAATTAACCTATAGGTATGGTTTTTGAAGCTCCAATGGTTAGTTTCAGTCATGTTTGAGTCTGGAAACCCTCCCACATCGTCAATGCATGCATTTGGACTAAACATGCAAAATTTCAGTCCAATCCAACACATATTTAAAAAATTTCAACGTTGGCCCCATGTATCACATTATTTAATCTATAGGTATGGTTTTTGATGATGCAATGGTTAGTGTCAGTAATGTTTGAGTCTAGAAACCCTCCCACACCATCAATTCATGCGTCTAGTCTAACCATGCCAAATTCTAGTCCAAGCTAGCACATATTTAAAAAATTTCAACATTGGCCCCATGTAGCACATTATTTAATCTATAGGTATGGTTTTTGATGCTCCAATGGTTTGTGTCAGTCATGTTTGAGTCCAGAAACCCTCCCACAACGTCAATGCATGTGTCTAGAATAACCATGCCAAATTTCAGTACAAGCTATCACGTATTTAAAAAAATTCAACGTTGGCCCCATGAAAAAACTTTTGATGGGAAACAAATTGGAAACAACTTGGGAAAATAGATTATCCTCGATTGTAAAAATGAAGAAATGATGATGATGATGATGATGATGATGATGATGATGATGATGATGATGATGAGGATGATTATGATGATGATAATGATGATGATTATGATGATGATGACTATGATGAATATGAAGATGATGATGATGATGAATCCAACGGCATCGCCATACCACCAACGGAAAGAGGCATCGGATATTAGACTTCTGACTTCAAAAGAATCCGACGAGCTCGCTAAACCATCGACGACAAATGTTGTTGGTCTTTCTAGGTAGCTGGGTCAGATATCATACAAAGATGATGATCATGATGAAGATGATGGTCATGATCAAGCACGCCATTTGGGTAAGCATGATAATTGTGCATTTCCTTACTAATATTATCTCTGTTTTGAGAATAATTTAATATTCTCTACTAAACAGGGCCAACCACGTGAAGGTGGAAGCTCTTATGGACCCTCCCCCCCTCACATCACTCTCAATTCCCCATAACTTGACAAAAATATCTATGTACAAAAAAATTAAATGTGTTTTTTGTCATACTCCATAACAAGCAATGTTTCTAATTATAACATAAAGGAAAATGGAAAAAACACTAAGAAACCGTTAATTTATTATACGTATCGACAATAAAATTCAATATTTCTATCGCAATAGTAAATCAAAATATATAGAGTAGATATATTACTGCATACCTCGTACACTTCAATGGACTTCATCATCTTCTTCATCCGAGTCATCATTTGTATCATCCGATGATCCAGATTCAACATTGTAAAGATTGGCCATATCATCATTGTCATCGATGTTAGCTACGATCATCATGTCATCGTCGATATCATATTCATGGACATTGTCTGATACATCATCTGATTAAACTAATTCTTCGACATCTTCTTCTGTAACATGATCATCTAACTGATGTTGATCATGATCATCTTGAACAACGTCTTCTTCTTGGAGAATGTCTTCATTACCTTCATCTACGTTATACATTACCAACCTTCCCCTTGGATCGTGTCTCACAACAAATGACCAACCTACTATACCTGGAACCTCAGAGTAAAATACCTGTTCACATTGGGTTGGAAGAACATAGGGCTCCGTTCCTGGCTCAAACAACCTTGTATTTACCATGGTAAATCCATTATCATGTTCAATAATTGTTTTATCGGGATCACATTGATTCAATTGACACATGTACCATTTGATCACAACTAACATAAATACCTTGGAGGAGTCAAAGTCCCACTGAATAATGTCTTCCAGATACCCATAGTATCGATTTTCAGAGAGTTCTGGATGTCTGTCACTTCTAGAGGAAACATTGGTCACCTCAAAGATTGCATATATCCCACAATCTGATGTTTTCTTCGTTTCATCCAACTTTTTGATGCGATATCTAAAGCCATTGCACCACATAGCCTTGTGGTGTTTTACCTACAACAAGCCATACAAGAAAATATTACATAATGATCCAATTTTTATGATTAACTAGTGCATGTTTATAATGCCATACAGAGAAAACAATCAGTGTGTACAACAACAATATGTTTGCAAAAAAAATAAATAGTGTGGTTGATTAATATGCTTACCTACTTATCTTTTAAACCATGTGCTAAATCAATTTCCCTTTGTGTTAGATTGGTATCTCCATTGCGATTTGCAGCTTTAACCAATGAAGCCACACCTTCCCATGATATTCAATGACCAGATTGTTCACATCGTTCAATCCATACCTTCATCTAGTCAAGATTGTTTGCGATGTATAAATGAATTGCATCCCACTCTCGACCAACTGTTTGATGACAATAAAATTAAAATTCAATACAAATGTATAGTCACTTAACAAAATATATTACACTAGTCTAAATTGATGCAAAATGTTGAATATAAAAATAGAATATGTATGGTATATATACATAAAAATCAACAGTTAAATGTGTTATATTACCTTTCACCTTCCTTGATCTACCTTTCAGCTTCGCTTACTCCCCTTGGAAATATTTATTGGAGTCTGTATCATGAATGTGACGTACATTGAGATTTGATGCTAATATAGGAAGATATTCACTAATATACAACATGTTTTGGTATACCATATATCCCTCCATCACAGAACCCTCATCATGTGCTCGTTGTTTGACCAAACCCTTCATAAATTTCAAGTGCCTCTCAATCATCCACATGGACCTTGAGTGCGCAGGTCCACACAATTCAATCTCCTCAACTTGGTGTATGAGGTAGTATTCTTGTGCATTGAAAAATGTCGAAAGTAAATTCTTCTGCATTTCACACATGAGACGAGGAATTTTTCTCCTCCAATATATATCTTCTTTGTGGAATTATTTAGATGACAACCATCTACAAGTGACATGAAAACCCAATCAAGAGATTTGAGAAAAAAAAACATTATATTACATAACATGAATTAGAGAACAAAAATCAAATATAAGTTCTATGATGAATTAAACAAACACTATGCGCATGCAAAAAATCACTACTTACCTCATGTATTTCTCGAGATTATATATTACTTGTTTGACATTGTTGTCGAAGTTGTCCAGGAGAGAGAGAGGTAAAACATACTGTAACAATATAGAAATCGTTTCATTTTCTAAACAAAGAGTAGACAAACAAAAATACCAACCATATTCACTGGAATAGAAAAAAAAAAAATTAAATGCATACCATAATAATTACCTTCAGGAAGACATGCCAATCGTGCGTTTTCACCCCTGCAAAATCACCTTTCTTTGTTATGATATTCTTCATGTTCGCACAAAATCCGGTGGGAAAATTAATTTTTCGCATGACTTCTTTTACAACATTACTTTGTTGGTCTGTTAACATCCATGGAAGTGATTTTATATTAATCTGCTCTCCATTGCTATGAAATTTAATGACATCTTTCATTGCATGGTTTCTATCTTGAATGTCTTTGCAAATTTTGACAATTTTTTCTTTCTCACTCCTTCCATCCAATATTCGCCATAATGTTTCAGTCACATTCTTTCCGATATGCATTGTATCAAACAGATCAGCAATTTAAGGTGCTCATAGTAGGGCAACCTACTAAATTGTCTAGGATAACTTTTCATTCCTCGTGGAATCCCATTAATTCCTTCATGATCACATGAATGACAATCATGAATAGTAGTTTATAAAGAAATTACATAAATCAATGTCAATTACAGTAAACAACACACAATAAAAAAAATACAATATAACATTTCATATACGATGATTCATACGTACCTTGACGATTTCTATTATATTGCAACTTCCATAGGTGAGGTGTCATTCTCTGCGGTTTTAATGTAGTCTCTTGATTTCCATTGAACATATGTTTTTCAGTAGTTTGATACCTTTGATTCTTAGAGAGGAAGTGCCTATACTCATCAAACACCTCCTTTCCTAAGCTTTTTGAACGATGAGATTTGATCTTAGGACCGCAAACTGGACATGCAAATTTCCCCTTTTTTGAAGACCTACATAAAGAGACGGAATATCTATGTCAATTATAATTATATACAAAATGACTAGGTTATTTAGAAAAACATGCATGTGTAGTATATTAACTAGTTCATAAAATTAAATGCAAATAAAGTGGAACTTATAATTGCATACAACAAAAATGGGTTAACCCTAGGGCATCATGTATTGTCCATACAAGCATTGCATGGAATTGAAATTGTCTTTGTCGTATTGGTCTAGATACGTCATACATAGTGATGCCATTCCATAACTTTAGTAGCTCGTCAATAAGAGGTTCGATATATACATTCATATCTTTGACTTGGTACTTACCTGATTGATTTGAACATATAAATAATATAATTATGAGACATACCATTTAGATATATAAACCATATTGCAAAAGAGAAAAAAAATAAATATATATATGACATTATGCGATAAAATACGACAAATGAGATGCCACTACATTACAAAAAAAAGCCGTAGACACAATATACCTGGAACAATCATCGACAACATTATGTGCTCCCTCTTTATTGGCAACCATGGAGGAATGTTATTCTTGAGAACAAAAATAGGCCACATCGAGTAAACAGATCTCATCTCTGCAAATGGATTGACACCATCTACTATCAAAGAAATCCTAAGATTACAAGGTTCTTCTTTAAAGTGAGACCATTTTTCCTCCATATCTCTAAATGTAGACCCATCTGCAGGCATTCAAATAGTGTCGTCTTGACTTTTGTTCCATGCATGGTAATCCATAAACTGTGCTATGTTTTTGCACTCGAATAGTCGTTGCAAATGTGGAATAATGGGAATATAACAAAGAACCTTGCGAGGCACCTTTTTTGTTAGTTGATTTGTTCGATATCTATTGATATGACATTCCAGACATTCTATTGCAAATTCATGCTGATTATAATATAGAACATGGTCATCTGGGCATGCATGAATTGGTTCACACTGCATTCCAATTTCTTTCATGATGGCAGATAAATCTAGATATGTGCGAGGTAAAATATTTGACGGTGCTAGCAAATATTCACCTATCATGCTACAACAAATTAAAATAAAAATCTAGTTAATATAATATAGAAATAATATTAATGAAACACATTTCATTCGTATTAATTTGACTTATGAATTAATCATAAAATTATTAGACGATCATATATAATATGTGATGGAATATATTGCATACCTTAACATCCGTGTGACTGATATGAAATACCATTCATAACCTTCAAGTTCATTATCAACAATATCTAGAGAGAATATTTGTGTTGGAGCCCTCATAAAGGGGTTCGTATGCCTTCTCAAGAAGAGGTAAATCATGAATATCATCAAAATGATGATGATGATGATCATCATCCATTCTAACATTAAATGAATCATGGATCAAATCATTTGTACCATCATCTTCAACTATATTATCAGTATGATCATCTTCTTTAATATGATCATTCACTTGTTCTCCATTATTCATAGCTCCATGTTCCTCCGGTACTTGTTCTGAAAGGACTTCCTTCGGATGATATGCCATAGGATGTCTTTCCTTTATAATTACATGAAACCATCAATAGATAAAAGTTAATATAAGAAATTCAAATGCAAAATGTAAAAATTTCAAACGCAAAATGTAAATTTTTTTGTGATGCATTTAAAATGTAACAAATTTTGTATGCTTAATAGAGAATATTATATAATCAACAATGCAATCACTATAATGTTGATGTTTTCTTTTTTCTTTGAGAGAAGCGATGTGCTCTCATCCCTGTATGGAGGAGATTTTGTCACGATACATTATTTAACGTTACATTCCCAAAAATAAAAATAATAATTAAAAAATCCATGTCGACTCAAAACTCATCAATAAAAACTAATTAAAATATTTATCTTAAACGCGGATCTATTAAGGATTGAGAGGGATCTGCAATTTTTTATATCTTAATTTTTTTACAAATTAAGAAATAAATTTCAAATCATCAAAAGGTGTGTTGATTTCAAGCAAACTCTCTTAAGTTCATGAAAACATGTGACTCATGAGTGAAAGGTGTAATTTGATCATGTGTTTTGTTTTGAAAAACAGAATATATTTTAATAAAAAAACACAGTTGATGCATTCATCTAAAAACATCATTACTTTGGAAATAAATAAATGAAGTACAAGGCTTGAAGATAAATTCACTTTTATTCTTGATACACTAAGCAATATCTGATTTTTCTTGGTAAACAAAACATGCAATCAATCAAATAGATCAATCAACTACTCTTTATTATTACCTTTGAGTGTAATACAAACAAGAAGAGAAAAATACAAGAAAAACTAAAAATAACAGGTTAAAAATGACTCTTTTCATGAGTGGTCTCTACAATTAGATAAAAATGGGAAACAAGAAGGGTCTAGTCACTACTTTAGGGATGAAAAGAATAACCAATTGTACTGTTGGTCAAATAGGTGCATCCAAACTATTAGCATTACACTGAATACTTTTGGTGGGATGATATTGTTAGAGAAACGATGCAGAATTAGTAGATTAAATGAAAATGCACTTACTACAAAGAATTCTATGAAGGGATATGCCTTGGCCTTCAAGATTTTTTGGAGTGAGCTCTAAGGCGGACCGCGTGAGCTCTGAGCAAGTCTGCAGCTAGGGTTTCTCCCTTCTCCACCATGTGGGATGGATCCTCCTTAGGATCCAACCCCGGAAGACCGTAGGCATTTTCTCGATGAGGCATTCAAGGCCTTGGTGGCCACCTCCCCCTCTCCCTCTTCAGTTAAGGTGTCTGGGTATGGTTTTGTTCGACTCTCTGAAGCCCCGAAGATTTAGGTCATGTCGTCCACTTCAAAATTGTAGGCTCTTGCTCTCAGTGAAAGAGGATTGATAAGATAGCTCACTGGGATTCGGCCGTCTCCGAAAATATGGACATATGGATAAAAAAACTGGATGCCATTGCTCTCAGGAGGAATCCAACACTGCTTCTGTGGCAAAGGATTTTTCACCTTTTTATTTGAAGAAAAGGAGGACATAGATCTCATTTTCTGTAGTGGACCTTACTTTATGGGCCCTCGGGGGCTTTATCTGAATCGATGGAGTCTCTCCTTTGAACCAAAAAAGGATGTACCTTCGGCTGTTCCTGTTTGGGTCCAGCTGCCCCACCTTCCCCTCCACTGCTAGAATGATGATTCCCTGCAAGCAATAGGGAACTCTTTTGGGAAATTCATAGACAAAGCAGAACCAAAAGTCCCTCTATTCTCTTGTGCAAGAATCTGCGTGGAGGTGGATTTGGAAAAAGGCCTCACGGAGATAGTTAAACTATGCATGGATGGATGGGAATATGCGTAGAAAGTAGACTATGAGCAGCTTTCGTTCAAATGTAAAAAGTGCCATGAATATGGACACTTCGTAAAAAACTGCCCAAAAATGGCGAAAGAAGCAATGGAACAATCTCAAGCAGCTGAATGGAAACAGGTGAAGAAAGGGAAAACTGCCCTTGCCTCGAAACCTGATCAACAAAGGAAATCCTCAGAAAAAGAAAAAGAAAAAATGCAGCCAGCACCTGAGATCCCTACAGTTAACCAGTTTGATGCTCTCATTATGGAAGAAGGGGAAATAGCTGAGCCTGATGTCCCTGAAACTGCTCCAGCGATTAATGAGGTCCAGAATATCAATATCGACACTCATCCTCCTGGTATTGATAGTGAATCCCAAGATATGGAAAGATATCCTCCCCCAAGAAACTCTTGGGTGGACGTGGTTCGACAAAAAAAGGCTGCCTCACAAAAATCCTCATCAAAAGGAACAAAAAACTCCATTGAACATGGGCCAACCATAAATACCCGAGGAAGAAAATCGCATCGATATCATAGGGAGCAAGAGGTTGAGAGGGAGCTCGAACTAGGAAGGCAAAGAAGTATTGATGAAATGAACCTGATTCGAAATACCAAGGGGAAAACAGATACTAGGGCTCGGGCAGGCCAGCAGTCTAGGAAAAAATGATAAACTCATCTCTTGGAATTGTAGGGGACTAGGTGGAGCAGCAAAAGTCAAAGCAATGAAATATCTAGTCACTTATGAGAAACCTGATATCCTACTTATCCAAGAGACGAAAATGAGTGATGTGGAGATTCTAGCTACTTCACATAATTTTTGGAAAAATGGCCAAGGTCATGCAATAAGTTCAAGAGGAGCTTTTGGAGGCATAGCCTCTTTTTACACAAGTAAGTATTATTTTAAAGTTCTGCAAGAATGTCATCATTGGGTTCTAGCTGAGTTGGTAAATAAGGAAGACAACCTATCCTTTCTTATTTGCAACATATATGGACCTACCCATTATAAAGACAAACAACCCTTCTGGGACAGCTTCATAAGTCTCAAAGATTCTGTTAAGGATAAAGAAATCATCCTCGCTGGAGATTTAAACACAACAACCACCCAGTCTGAAAAACGTGGATGGACGAGGGTAAGGGACCCATTTGGAAAAAACTTGGAAGATCTGCTCTTTGTGCTCAACTTGGTTGATCCCCCTCTTAAAAATGGATCATTCACCTGGAGTAATCATCGTTGGGGGGTGGGACATATATCTGTTAGACTTGATCGATTTCTCTTTAGCTCCTCTTCCCTTCAAAAAAATTTAATCCCATCCTCTAATTCTATCCCCTCTGCAGCATTGGATCATAAGCCAATCTCTCTTACTCTCTTCATGCCTGAAAACCTTGGCACAATCCCTTTTCGGTTTAACCCCTTATGGCTAAAAGAAGAAAAAGTTGAGACTCTAATCATCACTGCTTACAATTATCCCTGCAATGGCTCACCGAGCTATGTCTGGGAGATCAAGCTCAGAAATGTTCGATATTTTCTAAAAAGGTGGGCTAAATCGGAATACCAAAGTCCGGTGTTTGCTAAAAACTCACTTAAGAATGAACTTGCAATTCTTCAGGATCATATGGAAGCTTCAGACATTACTCCAGCGCATTTATGTAAGGAATAGGAACTAAACAATAAAATCTTGGAAGCAGCTAGCAAGGAAGAAGAGTTCTAGAGACTAAAATCTAGACAGCTCTGGCTCAAGGGTGGGGATAGTAACACTAGTTACTTTCACAAGCAAACAAAATTGAGGCTAAGCTGCAACATGATAAAGGAGATTAGAGACAATAGTGGAACGGTTCTCCTTGATCAAGAGCTAATAAAAGCACATGTACTTCATCATTTCTGCAATTTATATTTAGACAAGAACGAGGCAGACCCTTGGGCGCAGGATGATCTTCTTTCTAAAATCCCCCCTCTCATTACCGACGGGGAAAACCGTGAGCTCTACAAACCCATTTTAGAGTATAAAATTAAGGAGGCTATATGGTCCCTCCAAATGGACAAATATTCAGGGCCCAATGGATTCACAATCAACTTTTATAGAGCAGCTTGGGATATAATAAAAGAGGATCTAAGGAAGATGTTGAATTGGACCAGGAAAAAAGAGAAGGTGGGAGGAGCAACCAACTCATCTTTCTTGGCCTTAATTCCTAAAGACAAAAATCCCCTCTCTATAGATCGTTTCGGACCAATTTATTTATGTAATACCTCTTATAAAATCTTGGCTAAAATCCTAGCTACCAGGATGAAGAAAATCATGGGGCGACTTATCTTAGAGACACAAGGAGGGTTCATTGCTAGTAGGAAAATTTTGGATAACATCATAATTGTTTAAGAGGAAATCCGTACTAGTATGACCAGTAAGAAGCATGGCATGGTTGTCAAGCTTGACATGGAAAATGGGTTTGATCTGGTAAATCACTTCTTTCTTTTTGAAATAATGATCAAGTTTGGTTTCTCTCAGAATTTTGTCAGATGGATAAAATCCTGCATCAGCAGGCCCTGGATAGCCCCTTTGGTTAATGGTAGACAAAATGACTTTTTCCAAGCCTCCCGTGGCCTAAGATAGTGGTGCCCGCTCTCTTCATTCCTCTACATTCTGGTGGCTGACTCTTTGAGTCGAAGACTTCATAGACTCCAATCCTCGGGTGACCTTAAAGGCCTCAAGATTGCTAGGGGAGTCTGTGCTGCTAATAACGCCCAATTTGCTGATGATATAATTCTTTTAGGCGGGGCCTCCACTGTTATTGCCTCTCGTTTCAAAAGAGCTCTCACTGTCTTTCTAAATGCATCGGATGGAAAAATTAAGGAATTAAAATACAAAGTATATGGCTGGAATTGCTCAGCGGCAACCTTAGCTATTATTGCCAGAATCTTTGTTTTTGAAGGAGTTGCATTGTGGAATTCCTTCAATTATCTACGAGTGCCAATTTTCAAAGGAAAAAAAAGGAAAGAAGACTAGCAATGCTTAATTGACAAAATTAAAAAGAAAATCATTGGGTGGGGATGGCGTTGGCTAAACCCTGCAGGCAGGTTAGTCTTGATCAAGTCTATTTTGACTTCCTACCCAATATATGTATGCTCCATTTCATTGGCCCTAAGTTATATCACTCAGGAAATAAGCAAAGAGCTCATAAATTTTCTCTGGAAGGGGGGAAACGAGAGTAGCACTAAACAATTCTACCTCATAAGCTGGGATATTGTTTGCAATTCTAAAAATAAGGGAGGAGCAGGTGTAAAAGATCCAAGTCTCATGAATTTGGCCCTTGGGGCTAATATTTTATGGCGAATCGTTTCAGGCAATGATGCCTGGTGGAAAAAAGTCCCGCAGAAAAAGTATATGGGAGGTACCAGAAATTGCTGCATTGATAATATTGATATGAGAAGAAAAGGCTCTCCTATATGGGAATTGTGCAAGAAGGATGCTTTCATTGTAAAAGAAAACATATATTGGATAGAAAGCAATGGGGCACATATCAAAATATGGAATGAAAAACTGGGAAGAAGTTCACCTTCCAACTTTAAGCAGGAGCTCAGGCAACTCAAAGATTGGATGGATTCGAAACATCTTCATACACTATCTGATATCTCTAATTGGTCTAACAGTGGACGCTGGATTGGCTGGAAGGAATTAGATCTTCCAGCCAATTTGCAAGAAGACTATTATGCATTTCTTCTTCTCCTCCAAGAACAAGCCCCAATAAGTAGCAAGCTAAAAGATCGACGTGGTTGGGGAAGGTATGGTCTCTACACGGTAAAGGAAGGATATAGGCATGCTCAAACAAGGAAGGAAATAGATGGGGGGGAAATTAATTGGAAAAAGGTTTGGAGTCAAGATAGTCTTCCTAATATGAATACTTTTTACTGGATCCTAGCTCATAAAAAAAATTTGACAACAGACAACTTGAGGAAAAGAGGTATTGAGGGACCCATGAGATGTGTTCTGTGTAAAGCAGTTGAAGAAACAATTGATCTTTTATTTCTCAACTGCAATTTTACTCTTGAAGTTTGGAATCTAGCCACAAGAAGTCTGAGAACTAATCTAGTTATGCCCACAAGCTGGAGTGATGCCTTTAATTGTTGGAAATACTATTATCATGGGAATTTCTTCAGAAAGCCCAATTTTGCCAGAGCTTGAGTAGTGAAGCTCTCCCAAGCTCTGGAAAAATTGAGTATTGGGCATTCCTCGAAAGGACATGACCCTCTGGAGAAGTCATGTCCTTTCGAGGAATGCCTAGTACTCAATAGGATCCCTTGACATATTTGGAAAGAAATTGGATGGTGGATTTCATGGATCAGACCCACACTTCCTTCAGTTCGACAGCACTAAAGAAAGAGAGACATGTTAATTGGAAACTCATAATGAATAACGATGAACTTTAGAGGTGGATTATACAACAGGATAGCAGCTTCTTCTTTTTAGATGGTTCCTTGAAAGGAAATCCAGGGCTAGAAGGAGCGAGGGGAGTAATCCTAGACTCTCAGGGGAACAAGAAGAAGGACTTAGACTAAGGCATCGGGAAGAAAACCAACAATGCAACAGAATGGCTGGGACTTGTCAAAGGATTGGAGATTGTAGCCAGTTTAGGAATTAAGAAACTAACCATACTTGGATACTCCCTAATCATAATCCGAGAAGCTCAGTGAATCATTGCTAAAAGAAAGGATCTATTGTCCAAAATGCATTATCTTCTCCAATGCATCAGCACCGAATTTCATGAGCTCAACTTCTTCCATATCCTACGTGGGTTGAATGAGAAAGTAGACACAATGGAAATGTTGATGTATATGTAACTTCGGAATGTATTTCACATATATGTATATTGTATTCCTATAGAGATGTTACTATTCCTTTATACGGAAGTGTCGTCATTTATATTGTAAGTGCTGTAACTTATACTTGATGGGTTATTAGACCACCTTGTTGGGGTCGGCCTTGTATAAGTCATGTGGGTCAAAGGGTTATTAGACCACCCTATTAGGGTTCAACCATGTGGGTCAAAGAGTTATTAGACCACCCTAGTGGGGGTCACCCCAGTCAGCATTATGTTAAGTCGTTAAGTTGAGGCCGACCTAGTTGAGTAAAGGTCAAGTCAAGTTAGTGTATAAATAGAGAGTGTGTCTCTCTCATTTTACACATTCTATTCTCTCTCACACTTGGGAGAGTGGCACACTTGTGGAGGAGGAGGCTCTGCTGCTAGGAGAAGACTATCTCTTGTATTATGGTTGTATCATTGCTCTATCTATCTCTGAGGAAGTTATTGGGGTTTTTTACCTTTATGGTTTTCCCCAAGTAAACTCTGTCTCTTGTGTGCTTGCATTACTGTGTCCATGATTGATATGCTGTAGATTTGATGTACATGTTGTTCTCCCAGTTAAGACCCTAGATCATATTGAAGTAAATTCTGAAAATTTAACTTGGTATCAGAGCTAGCTTGAAAGAAGGCATGATATGGCATGTATGACACTTGTTGCACTTATGATGCTAGGGCTTGATATAGCAAAAACCAAGCATCGTAGAACTTTCGCTATAAATCCGTTTTGGCAAAGTTTTCGGATCTGAAAATTTTACAGGCCAAGGATCAGATCCGCATGTACCTTGTGTCCAAAGGACAACCTCTAATTCATTGTAATTTGTGATTTATGATCTGTACAATATAGGGTTTCTGCCTCTTCCATATCTGAGTCAAAATCAGGTGACCTTTGGAAAAAGGTCATAACTTGGGCTAGGAAGCTCCAAATGAAATTTCGTAAAAAGTGACAGGTAGTATACCAACTGTAATATCTCAGAAAACGTTTTCAGAGGCCGAAGTTGAACTAGTGACATGTGTCAATCCGTACAAGTTCGCTCTCCTGTATTATCCCATAAACAGGTCACGTTGCGACACTTGGCATAACTCTCTTTCAGAGAATCCAATTGAGGTCAGACCTATCGGGATGGAAAGATAACAGGTTGGGCTATCTCATGAAAATTGTTCAGAGGATGAAGTTGAACCAGTGACATGTGGCATGCCATACAAGTTTGCTCTCCTGTATTATCCCATAAACATGTCATGTTGCGACATTTGGCATAACCCTCTCTCAGAGAATCCAATTGAGGTCAGACCTATCGGGATGGAAAGATAACAGGTCGGGATATCTCAGGAAAATTTTTTAGATCCTGTGGATCGAAAAGTTTGGAGTTACGCCAGAAACAATCAGGTACATATTTCTGTCAAATCAGAATTATTTTTGAGCACCTTCATTCATGGCTTTTGGAATTTAGGGCTTCGGAGAAAGTTGGAATTTTTGTAATCGGAGACCACGGCTGAATGATACTCATCAAAATCGAAATTTAGAGACCAAGATCATAATTTTTGGTTGGGAAGAAGGCTGGGCTTGATCAGACCCTAGTTCGGGACTCTGATCATAAAAGTGGAAAATTAGGGCTTCTGCAAAAATGGGAATTTTTGAAATCTGTGACCACGGTTGGAATCTCTTCATAAAAATAGAAGCTTAGAGATTTGGATCAAACCTTTTGATTGGGAAAAAGAGTGGGATTCATCAAACCGTAGTTCGAGGTCACGTTCAGTGAATCCGAAAGTTTCAAAGGCAAAATTGAGGAGTGAAACTTTGCAGTTTTCAAATTCTGAATATACCAGCTTGATCAGCTCATCAAGGCGCATATTTCTATCCTTTTGGAAGTTTGAAATTCAAACTTTGAATTTTTGGGGTTTCTTTGACAAACCCTATTACAGCTCTAGATCCAGTTCCTGCAAATCAAGTGGATTGGGTTAATCCTAGAAGAGGGTGGATTGGTCACCTGCATAAGTGAAGAAGTTCCTGTGTCAGAGGGAGATGAGGCTAAGGCCTTCCATAAGAAGATTACAAGAAATGTTGACAGGTATGGCTTACAGGTGTGTTTCATGGTTAATTTTATCATATGTTTATCATTACAGTACAATCTTGATTAATTACTAGACTTGTCGTATCACCTTAATAGAAGATGTTCATTGATTAAGGTTTTGATAGTTATGAATGTACTAATGCATTGTGATGTTGTATGAGGTTTATGTTGTTTGCTAACATAAAAGGTTCTACTTCAAGAACATATGATCATGGTGACATGAAGACAAAGATTCATCCATTGTCATGGATCACATAGAAGATCTACTTACGAGGTATGTATAACTTGGTTCTACAATGGTTAACTTATGAGACATGCAGGTTACTAGCACAAGTCACTGAAGAGATCTAGTAGACATTATGCGGGTATGTAAGACATAACTAGCTAGCATGCTAATCTAGGTATGTTTTTCCTATATCAAGCTAGAATCCTACCTTGTGTTAGGATCTTATATTGTTTCGTTGTTGATCATGATTATTCATGAGGTCATAGGTTTGAATAGTCATGGTTGTATGCATATTATGTTTCTTACCATAATTGATGATATGACTAACCAGAAGAATCATGAAGGTATAGGTTTGAGTAATAATGGGTTTATGCATTGATCATTTAACTAATCAGAAGAGTCCTATGATCAAATAATAATATGCATGAGTAAAAGAAGACTTCCCTGAAACCTTGAATACTAATTCTTATTATCTGTGAATGATCATGACTATACATGTTTAAGATTATTGTGTTTTGATAGTATTAAGATTATACTAATAAATGTGTGATTATGAATGAGACCTCAAGGATAACACAATGATGATACTAATAAGCATGAATAGGGACCAAGGATGAATATAAGTTCAAGAACAGGTAATCCAGGAAGCAAAGATCAAGAGGGAGCACACTCTAGCAGCTCCTGCAAGGATGCAGATATTCAGAGGGAGTTGACTATCTTTCTTCATTCCACAACAGAAAGGTGTAGAAGAAGCTACTTCAGCAGCTCCTGCAAGAAAGCAAAGACTCAGAGGGAGTCCACCCAACAAACAAACAAAGATAAGTATTTTAATTACCACTTCTTACATATTTGTTTGTTTAAATAAAATTGTTCAATGATACATATGATTATGTTCCTAGACTTAGGATATGTATTTTGCATATTTGCATTAATGAACAAGATACTACTAATATGCATATGATGGGTAAGTGGCCTATGGCACTGTACAACATTCCATTGCTACTTATCTAGAAGGAAACCTCTTTGCTGACATGTTGGGAGTTGTGCACACTCTTAACAATGTTCTGGTAGAGACTGGAAGGCATCTAGAAAGTTATGGAACATGGATAAATGTTGTATTGATGCATTGGCTAAGATAATTGCATGATTGTATGACATATTTCTTTATATGTAAGAATTTGTCTGAAAATTATGAGATGTTTCTAATCATGCAATTTAACTTGTTTTGTAGGAAAGACCATATACCTTCACCTACAAAAGAAGGACTACAACATTTGTTCAAGCAACAAAATTATCTATTGAAGATATTGAAGTTCCCAGGATACGGGAAGAATGCCTTGATCCGTCGATCATGAAGAACGATGTTTGGGATGTGGTCCCAAGAGCTGAAGGGAAGTCTGTTGTGACTTCCAAATGGAACTATCAGATCAAGCATGCTGCAGATGGCACCATAGAGAAATATAAAAGTGGTGAAATAGAAGATACACCAGATGGATTTCAAGATAGCTTTCTTGAATGGTGTAGTCATATATGTGTGCAGAACTTGGTAGGATAGACAACTTTCTATCCAGTTTGGGCTTTACTGAGAGTAAAGTGGATTCCAACCCTTACTACAAGGTTGAGGAAGGGAATCCTGTGATTCTACTCCTGTATGTGGATGAATTATTTGTAACAGGAGATGACAGATTGATTGCCAACACACAGCGAAAGGTTGCTACTGATTTCGATATGAAAGATTTGGGAATGATGCATTATTTCATAGGTATGGAGGTGTGGCAGAGTGCAGGTGGGATCTTCCTTGGTCAAGGGAAGTACATAGTAGATATCCTGAAGAGGTTCGGGATGATGGATTACGAGGCCACGGCCACACCCATGGCATCGAACCTGAAGCTTTTGTGTGATGCTTCATCTGAGCCGGTTGATGTCTTTATGTATCGTCAGATGATTGGGTCCTTTATGTACCTGACGAACACGAGACCAGATATTTGCTTTGCGGTGAACACATTGAGCCAATTCCTTACGGATCCGAGGAGTGTTCACCTGGTTGTTGTAAAGCATATTCTGAGGTACCTGAAGGGTATAGTTGATTATGGGCTCAGGTATGAAGCGAATCAAAAGTTTAACCTGCAGGGTTATGTTGATTCAGATTGGGCTGCTAGTGCTGTAGATAGGAAGAGCTCATCTGGATGTTGCTTCAGTATGGGATTAGGTGTGATCTCTTGGTTCAGTAGGAAGTAGTCCTGCATAACACTGAGTACAGCTAAGGCAGAGTATGTTGCATCCTGTTCAGCCAGTTGTGAGGCAGTATGGTTTCAGAAGCTACTGTCTGAGTTATTTGATCTCCCGTTGGATGCTACTGGAGTTGTGTGAAGTTGTCCAAGAACCCAGTGTTCCATGACAGGTCGAAACATATAGATATCAAATATCACTATATCAGGGATATGGTGCAAAGAGGAGCTGTGAAGCTCCTGTGCATTGCGACGGATGAGCAAAATGCAGATGTGCTGACGAAGCCACTAGCTAGGGTGAAGTTCGAGTACTTCAGGGAGAGGCTTGGTGTTCTTCAGATTGATGACACTTCGAGGAAGAAGTGATGGACCAATTTGCAGAAGCCATTCCAAGTATGTTGGAAGGAGGATCCTTCACATGGCTGTGGATGTAAGCGTTGGATGATGAGCATCAGGACGATGCTCCAGTTACTACTCTGTATATGCATCAGGAGGATGTTGGATATGATCAGTTAGATCATTTATATGTATATACGCATCATGTTGGATGCTGGATATGATCAGTTGGATCATTTATATGTACATGTATGTACGCATCATGTTGGATGCTGGATATGATCAGTAGGATCATTTTATATGTTTTGTATATGCATCATGTTGGATGCTTGGACCATGTATCTGTATATGTATCAGGTGGATAGTGTATGATCAGGTAGATCATGTATGTTGATATGTATCAGGTATGATCAGGTGGATCATGTTTTTGTATTTGTATCAGGTGGATACATCGTATGATCAGGTGGATCATGTATGATGATATGTATCAGGTAGATACTTTGTATGCATCAGGTAGATGCATTATATGATCAAGATGATCATGGATGATGAGCTTCAGGATGTTGCACCATATGACATGCAGCAGAATGTTGCAGTGATGATGATCAGGACGATCATGTGTACATCATGATGATGTATGGTGAGTATCAGGTTGATACTCTATGGCTGTGGAACAGGTTGTGCAAATAAGCATGTAATTTGTGCCCTGGGAGATTTGCAGATAGTCTTTCGAGGTTTTTCCTATGGCATGTAATTTGTACCCTGGGATATCTGGAAAATTCTCTTTCGAGGTTTTCCTTGGGAGGACATATAATTTGTGCCCCGGGAGATATACAGATAGTCTTTCGAGGTTTTTCCTATGGCATGTAATTTGTGCCCTGGGATATCTAGCAGATGCTCTTTCAAGGTTTTGTCCTATGGCATGTAATTTTTTCCCTGGGAGATCTGATAGGTTGAGCCGTGTGCTCGTAATCAGTCCTGGGATTCTCTTTCGAGGTTTTGCCATGACCACATGTAATTTGTGCCCTGGGAGATCCGATAGGTTGAGCCTTGTGCTTGTAATCAGTCTTGGGATGCTCTTTCGAGGTTTTGTGGTGACCACATGTAATTTGTGCCCGGGGAGATCCGATAGGTTGAGCCTTGTGCTCGTAATCAGTCCTGGGATTCTCTTTCGAAGTTTTGTGGTGGGGTCACATGTAATAAGTCCTGGAGATCTGGACAGGATGAAAAAGGCCTCAGATGCTCTTTAGGGTTCTTTCTAGTCAAGAGACTCTTTTAAGGTTTTGTGACGCATGTAATAAGTCCTGCGATTTCCACAGTATGGCCAGTGATGATGAAGACCTGCAAGTGGTGGGCCTACATCCAGTATGAAAAAGGACTAGCTATGTAGAACTTCCTATGACGAGTAGATTCAGAGATTGATTGAGATAGCAACAGCAGTGACGATGATCCAGAGAAGATGACTTGTGCTAGAAGACCTGTGTCAAGAAATACCTTCCTAGTTAAGAGGGAGTGTTGATGTAAATGTAACTTCAGAATGTATTTCACATATATGCATATTGTATTCCTATAGAGATGTTATTATTCCTCTATACGGAAGTGTCGTCATTTATATTGTAAGTGTTGTAACTTATACTTGATGGGTTATTAGACCTCCTTGTTGGGGTCAGCCCTATATAAGTCATGTGGGTCAAAGGGTTATTAGACCACCCTATTAGGGGTTGGCCATGTGGGTCAAAGGGTTATTAGACCACCCTAGTGGGGGTCGGCCCAGTCAGCATTATGTTAAGTGGTTAAGTTGAGGCCGACCTAGTTGAGTAAAGGTCAAGTCCAGTTAGTGTATAAATAGAGAGTGTGTCTCTCTCATTTTACACATTCTATTCTCTCTCACACTTGGGAGAGTGGCGCACTTGTGGAGGAGGAGGCTCTGCTGCTAGGAGAAGACTATCTCTTGTATTCTGGTTGTATCATTGCTCTATCTATCTCCGAGGAAGTTATTGGGGTTTTTCACCTTTATGGTTTTCCCCAAGTAAACTCTGTGTCTCTTGTGTGCTTGCATTATTGTGTCCATGATTGATATGCTATAGATTTGCTGTACATGTTGTTCTCTCAGTTAAGATCCTAGATCAGATTGAAGTAAATTCTAAAAATTTAACGGGAAAATTTAGGAGTGGGGCTTGATTATGGTTTGATTAAGCATGGTGATGACCACGCCAAAACTACATGGATCCCATAGTCCAAGAGCTAGATTATGGAGTAAGTCCCTTGTCAATCTAAATAGGCATATCATCATGACAAATGGCAGCAAATTAATCAACACATTAATTAAAAACTTCTTGGAAATATCCTGTGGAGATATGATGGATTCTCTAAACCTCGATTAGAGCCATTACATGCTTGAAGTAATGGCTCCCTACAGTTCTTCCATCTGGTCGACATGCGGCCATTTCAAACTTTTAAATCCCTGTCCTTCGGTTCATTCTAGAGCATGTTATTCTCTTGTTCTGGTGTTGCATTCTAAAACTAGAATAAGCTAGGGTCTTTTAAGTTTTTTTCTCTGTTCTGGCTTGGAAATGGCAAAACAAGGCTCTGGATGTGGGGGGGGGCATTTTTGTCATGGCTCTGGGCACACTCATGGAAGCGAAAGTCATTCCCGAGGTTGGCATTTCATGAGGGAGCAAGGAAGCAGACTCGAGCATGGTAGGGGTGATCAGACGAATGACAATGGGTTGTTTATTAAGAGCATGACCTCGGCCAAGGTTCATGTCACAGACACATAGGGGTGGGGAATGTGATCAAGTGCGAGGATACTCATACTCTTTTGAATTTTGAAGTGGAACTATTGGATTGCACTCAAGACCTGGAGTTGGAGGTGCGTCTAGTTCGAGGTGAAAACATGGAGTTCAGGAAAGTGATTTCCCAGATGTACAACTTCGCCTTCTCTGCACACAACGAGATCAAGGCTCAGGTCAATAGCATGGCGGGGAATATTGAAGATATTAAGGAAACTCTGCAACTGGTTTATCCTCATAAGAAAAAGAAGGCCAAGGTGACTAAAAGTGAGTTGGAGGTCATCAGCAGAAAAATGGATAATCTTAAAAAATACATGGAGACTGCTGGAAACTATGTGGACCTCTGTAATGAACAGAACCCGACTGGAAACGCGGTGGGAGCAATCAAGGACGCTGGTACCAGTTAGTTGTATTTTATTGACTTCTTTGATACTTAGAGTTGGTGATAGGTACTCTGTGGTTTATTGTATAGGCATCAGTCTTTTTGAAGGATCTTCGGATGGGCTTAATGTCCAGTTTTTGTAAAAGAAAGACTACTAGAAATGTTTTTTTTTTGCATATTAGTATTAGGACAGTATATTAAAAGTTACAGTACGCTTGGAACTGGAAGGAAATATGTAATCTATCTGTAGAATCTTAAATAAGTAGGATTGATTGTTGTTTCTTTTACAGAGAAGCAATTTGATCAACCTCACTCAGCTGTAACCTCCTTTTTTATATATTATCAATGATATTAACCGTTTATGTCAAAAAAAAAATAGGTGCATCCAAAATATCCAAGAGACATAAAAATTGACCTAATTACTGAGAAAAGCTACTCAAATATAACTCAAAATTTCCCATACTGTCCACTAAGGTAAGATAAATGATATTATGGTTTCTATAGAGAAAATAGAAGAGAAACAACATGCCAATATAGTCGTTATTTCTATTATCATGGAAAGTATCACAAATATAGAGAGCTAAGTGCTTTCCCTGGTGAGTGGGTTAGTCTCACTAACGAAGAAATAAATGAGTTATTCTACTATACCCTAGATTCAACATGCACACAAGAAAAAATTATTATAATAAATATTAAATATTAAAACAATATTTATTGTCCTTGTTCGTCCCCGTCTATTGAAACCATCAATAGATAAAAGTTAATATAAGAAATATTAAAATAATACATACATTTGCAAAAGCAATTAAAATAAAACTTATATAATGCAAAACTTACAAATGGATGATATTCATGTCCCCCCTCAGCGTGGTCATGTTCCCTACAATGTTTTCTGGCTGTTGTGATCAAAATTATTCTCCTCTTAAAGCCCTTGCATTGACTATATGGACAATAACATTTCCCATCACCCCTTCCCACAATCTAGCAAGCAATTGTCGATTTTGTTCGTCTGGATCAGGAATATTGTTAGTTGACATTTTCTCGTAAAGAGCTTGAATGAAGATTATCGATCTTAGAAAATCAAGGTCCACACTTTTCTCACTTTAATCACAAAAACAGTAGAAATAATGAAAAAAAGTCCGTTGAAAAACAACCTACCGAATAAAAAAACTTCCACAAACCATCGCTTGTATAGAAAACATGTCGGAATGTTTCGAAATTTATAGGTTTTAAAATATAACCTTTCGTCGGATATCCGACGACTTGAACTTAGTTACCGTTGGAGAGTATATGTTGGATATCCGACATTCTAGGGCATGATATATTGTCGGAGACCCGACATTCTCGGGCATCATATGACATCGGAAATCCGACATCTAGGGCCATAATATATGGTCGAATATCCGACATCCAGGGCCATAATATATGGTCGAATATCCGACATCCTCGGGCTTAATATTAGGTCGGCTATCCAACGACATTGGTCAATATTCGTCGGAGATCATCGTATATCCAAGGGCCATCGGATATCTGATGGAACCTTCTATCAATTTAAAAAAAAATCATCAAATTTCGTAATTTTGAAGGTGAAATCCGACGACACAGTCCGTTTCATCGAATGTCGTCATATTTTTTCGTCGGTTTTTGGGTTCAAATTCTGTAGTGTATTCTATGATTTTTTCATTACCAACCACAGTTAGAACATCACAATCTCTTTCAAAACATATACATCTATCATAAATCGTAAGAAAAAAAAAACACAGAGCCACAATTTGGTAAAAGGCCGAATAGTCTCGGTGTTGAACCTAAGCTCTTATAGCAATTTGTGATGTACCCATCCCCTAAGCCAAGACCAAGGAAACCTAGGAACCTAAGGGGAAGGCTCAACCAAGGTAATGTACAATGGAATAAGGTTATCTAAGGCTAGGCCAGAATGCCAACAAGCACACTTAAAATAATGCAATCAACCTTTTAAAAGACAATGCAAACTTGCAATGCATATCCTTTTCCATATGCTCATACTATGCAAGGTAAATGTAGACATAAATGTGAATAGATATGAGAAATATATAAACATGAATCTAAACATCAATATAATATCTAATACATACATATAAGTCACCAAAAAAATCAGTTCCATAAGCTGCCATAAATAATAAAATTATACAAATATACAGGCTGCCAAAATCGATCATTTAAACAGTATTAAAAATCTACCCTACCCACTGCTACCTACATCCATAGTAACATAAACAAAACCAGGTAGGTGGGGAACCATGTAAACAAAAATAATTTCATATCTCATTACGATCACCTACAACCACATAGGTCATAAGGAAATCAGATCCATAAGCACATATACAATTGTAAATTTCCATAAATAAACACATAATAAAATACTCATATAATTAATGGGAAAGTGTCTTCAATAGGACAATGTTCCACCCAGCCATAGACATAGTCAAGTTACTACATACTTTAACGGGCCATCCTCAAGCTAAGGTAATGGATCCACAAGCACAGGTACTCTCAACCAATAAGAGGGTGTCTTCTTTTATCAACATTGTCAACACTACCATACATAAATGACTATATCTATGACCATGCATAACGATTTTTCAATAAAAAATGTATTCCTTACCGGAAACGTTTCTCTGAATGCAATGGTACAAGTCTCATAACCCATAAATTCCCAGAATTATGCGAACTAGAACATATAGTTGCGCCCTTCTCGCCACCATGAGGAAAAACAATGCCAAAATGAAACAACTATATCTTCGACATTTGGAAATATTTTTCAATGAAACAAAAGGTGTATCTTACTTGAAAAATCACTATGGATGCAATGGTATAGGTATCATGACCCAAAAATTATCAAAAATGGGTGAAGAAAAACATATCATTGCGCCCTTCATAGAAATCTCGGGCTACAACCTGATAAATCTCAAACCCTTCCCTCACCACTTACTTTCTATGCATCTTCACTACCTAGTGAAATGAGATTCCCTTCACTATAGTCCATTGGGATATCACCATCCATCGTCGGGGTTCACGTGCAAGACCAAAGCAAAGACAAGTATCGGTCCTTGACAGGGTTTTGTTTAAGGATTCAGATATTATACTTAAGTATAGTATCCTAAGCGATTATTTTGGATTGAAAACAACATAAATATAGATAAGTAGGCGAATATTAAATTTGAAACATGCAATTTACTACTGAAACATGTAAATTTTGGAGAATATTATGATAAAAAAACATATTTTACATAAATGCTGGCGATATTGGAGACTAAAAATGACCAAATTGCGAATTGATTTTTTGAAAAAAAGCCCGAAAAATAGCCAATTGGTGAAATTTCGCCCTTAAAAATTACCCTGGTCCTTCAGGTACTTTCGTGTTCAATTTATCCAGGCTGCAAGCTGGGATAGATCAGTCTTCATACCTCATTACAAGGCCTTCAATCCCTTTTCAAACAATTTGAATCCATCCACAATAATTTTAAATCTCCAAGAGAGAAAGCATGACAAGCCAAAAAGGGACCACAGAGAGCCAATTCAAATCCCTTTATAGCAATTCAAATTCACTGGTTAAGGACTGACCCAGGTTAACTTGAGAGTAACCACACTAGTTATTGGAAGTTACTAGAATACCAATTCGAATTCCCACCAAGGCTATCAAATTCCAAAGAGAAAAACACTTCATCGTACCCAAACCAACTTGAAGTAGTGTGGACCACTCAATCATGAAGGATGAATTCGAATAGGTGGAGATGATGTTAGACAAGCAAGGAGGTTCCTTCCTAGAATAAAAAATGGTGTCAAAATTAACGATGAGTTACACTTTTCAAATGTACCAACTAAAACTATCTAGTGAGGGTGCACTTCTTCAAGTGGGGGTTACAAAACCAAGTGTAACCTCTAAAAAGGTGATAGAAAACCACCAAAGGGGCACACTCAACAAGTGGGATCCATCCAAGCACCAAGGAGGGTGAATTCGTCAAGAAAGGCCCACTAATCATGAATTAGGCTCAATAGTACCAACACAGGCTAAACTAATAAACAATAGGAAACAATGAGTGTTGTTAGGGAGAGCCACAACTCCTAGTCCCCAACCCCCCATTCTCATTAGTTGTTCATGTTGAGCCATTTATTATTTAAATAATAAAAAAATATTAATAGTAATAATGATAATTATGTCCAAATTCCATAGTCTAGGCACCTAGTTCCCTAATAGCTGTAATAAAAACATAATGAATATGTCCAGGGGTTTAACACACTGGGGGTATTACAACTACATATGGTATGTTTTGTGCAAAATACTCAACCATTGGAATAAATGGGAATTTTGGAATTAGAATGGAAAACCATCTGGCCATATCCAATGTCAATCGATATGTATACCTATCTACTTCAAGTTATCATAACACATTTGAAAGCATTGATTTTCTTATAATGTAGGTTGTGGCACTTGTCATCACTTATGTAGAATTTTTTCTCTTCTCCTACTATATTCCTATCATTGTTTTTGTTTGGACCATGTCTATATGTGATATAATATACCATTATTCTAACTAGATATGAATGCTAATATTGGCTCTAGATCTCATTTTGTGGCTGAAGGGTTTACTTCTCAATGAAATCCACAACTAACAATATATATCTGCAGGAAAGGTGTCTTTTCATATTCTAAATTGTTTATCCTTCCATTCAACTATCTGCACATGTTGAAAATATTTTTTGGTTTTAAGAAAAAAATCCTTCATGAAATCACATATTCTACCTCATACATAGAGATAACTATTCAATTGCATTGTGAGCTTTAAAACATATATGAAAATCTTGAAGGTGCAATGAGAAAAATTACTATCTTCACTTACCTCAGACTTCACCAATGCAGTCCTTTTTCTTTGATTCTTTTTGTCTAGTTGATATGTAACATACTTGGAGCTCTGCATATCTACTATCATCCTCCCAAATTCCTGCTCCTTATGTCATGAATGCATCGACATAATAAAGAAAATCCACTGCATGTAGAGAATGTTCCATATATATAATATTTACTATAATACTTTTTTGGATATGACCTTGGACACATGACGCTATGGATAAATTCTCTAGATGAAATCAGTGGTAGTATGGATGAGCACTCCTACACAATGTTAGTATGAAAAGAATGATGAATTTGTATATACGTTTTATAAAAATAATCAAATTATTCATGATATATCCAACAACATATGTTTCAATCTATGCATATTCTAAAATAACGAGGTTTACGTTTCTCAAATGATATTTGGAATATTTTCAATTCCATGTGTTCAATATTGAATCTCTCATAGATATATTTTCTGTCAAGTCAAGAAAGTGCTTAATGTGGGGCTCACAATCATTAGTAACTTTTCTTAACTTTAGCATATATCTTCCATATGGTGAAGGTCTGGTATTTTAATGCCAAGAATTTTGTACTAGTTCCTTCACAACATGAATTATTCTCTTTTCTAAATGAGGAAACCTTCCAATGAAGGCCCAACAATCTATTTGATTTGGGTTGTCAAGGTTATCTCTTATAATAGAGTAATTTCGAATAGATTTTTTGTTACTTTAAAAATATTAGATGTGCAAGAAAAAAATCAACAATGCCTTGTGTACCTGTTTATATCCGATTCTGATAACACATTACAGGAATCATTACAATATTTTGAATGAGTAGAAATTCCAATTGTATTAAAATACACTTGAATATTTCTAAAAAAATGATTACTAGCATCTGAACCTTTAACTATATTTATGCCTAAAATTCTCCTAACAAGAACTAAAGAACGTGATTTTAAAAAGGGCAACAATAATGGACATTTGGATGAATTATTTTTTTATTAAAAAAAATTTATTGACAATTTTGCTACACTACCAATCAATAATTCATTTTAGTAGATTACCTTCAGGGGATTCTAGAGGAATTTCCCTCACTTGAATATGTCTAGGAGTTCTTCAGTGTGCACTAGATAATCGAGGTAAGGAAGATGGACAAGATGTGTGAATCCCATCAAATGTATATTGTAGCACTGCATTGACTTGAGAATCAAGATTGGGAGTGAATTAGACATGTGTGTGGTCTATATGTCGAATATAAAATTGTTCAAATTCGGCTTTCACACGAGGAGTATCTTTTCCAATATCCCCAAGTGAATACACAACATCTAGCAAAGTTTGAATACCTTTTTCATCAATTAGAGCATTGCTTGTTTATGGAATATTATATGGAATATTAATGGAATCCACTAGATTTGAGGGGATGCCTTATGGATGCCTATGTTTTTCCATACCCAACCATTCCTTCTCTTTTATTTCATGGAATTTTTCAAGGGGAAGCTCCATCCTTCTAGACTTGTTTGGTCTATTTCTTTTGTTACCCATCTCCAAAATATTGGAATGAAAACAAAAGTATCCCCAAGAGGTTGTAATAGAACAAAACTATGTAAAAGTAGCGAATATATATGGTATAAGCAATAGAGAGCACCTGCAAAAGAATATTTGTCACATAGTTTGCAAATTGGAATAACAGTCCGCATGTTTTCAGGAGACAATGTAGGGGTGTAAATGTTGTTTTCTATCTTATGCAGTAAAAATGCACTTGCATTAATAATGCATGCACATTTTTATTTCTTATTATGATGGGCGCCAATTATAGTTTACATGGGAGGGGGATTATGACATAAAGTGGGGGTGTTAGGGGGGTGGTGGAGAAAGATAGGGGAGAGGGTGTTAGTAAGCGTTAAGGGGGGAGGGGAGAGAAAGAGAGGGAGGATTTTAGGGGTAGGGGTTTAGGAGGAGGGTTAGGGAGAGTGAGAGGGGGGAGAGTGGGTTAGTAAGGGTTAGCAGGAGGAGGGGAGAGAGGGGGTGGGAGGGACATTAGTGACAGGGGGATGATATGGGGGGGCTAGTTAGTGGTAGGGTGGAGGAAGGGAGAGAGAGGGCAGGGGAGGAAATGTTATTGCTAGCAGTATGTGATAGGGGGTGTGGTTAGCGGCAAGAGGGAGGGTGATTCAGAGTGATAGATACAAGGGGGTTATGGTTAGGAGTAGTATGAGAGAGAAGGAGATAGTTTTGGGGGTGTTTAGTAAGAGAGGGAAATATTTTTGGGATGTGTTTGTAGTAGGGGGAGGGGGGGGTTAGGGGTAGAGAGAGAGAGAGAGAGAGAGAGAGAGAGAGAGAGAGAGAGAGAGAGAGAGAGAGAGATATGGGGGGGGGTGGTTAGTGGTAGGGGGAGTATGGGGGAGAGAGATAGATTGGGGCTTAAGGTTTTAGAGAGAGAGAGGAGGGTTAGGAGTGTATAGAGAGAGGAGAGTTAGAGTTTTAGAGAGAGAGAGACCGAGGGTTTATGTGTTTAGAGAGAGAAAAAGAGAGAGAGAGAGAGAGAGAGAGAGAGAGAGAGAGAGAGAGATAAATATATTGAGGTAAGGTTGAGGATGAACGGGGGGTTGTTATGAGGGGAGGAGATGGGGTGACATGGTTAATGGAAAGGAAGAGGGAAATTAGGAGTGATAGAGAGGGGGGTAGGGTTAGCGGGAGTAGGAGAGATAAAGAGATAGAGTGGAGAGGTAGGGGTAGGAGTGTGAGGAGTAGGGGAGTTAGGGTAGAGAGAGAGAGAGAGAGAGATCAAGGGGTGGTTAGTGGTATGGAGTTATGGGTAGGGGGAGTAAGGGAAATAGAAAGACATATTGGGGGGTTAGGGATTTAGAGGGAGAGAGAGATCGAGGATTATGGGTTTACGGAGAGAGGGAGAGAGAGATTGAGGGGTTATAGGTTTAGAGAGAGAGAGAGAGAGAGAGAGAGAGAATGATCGAGCATAGGTTGATAAAGGAGGGGGTTTTAGTGGAAAGGGGATGAGATGGGGATGCGGTGTTAATGGTAGACAGAGTAGGAGAGAGAAATATATAAATTTAGGAGGTAAGGGTAGGAGGTAGACGAGTGGGGGGATATGGGTTAAAGAAAGAGAGATACTTTTGGGGCATGGTTAGTGGTAGGGGAAGGAGATTAGGAGAGACAAAGAGGGGGGGGTTAGTGGTAGGTGAAGTAGAATAGAGAGAGAGATATTTTGGGGGAGTGTTTATTGGCAGGTGGAGGGGGGTTAGTAGAAATAGATGAGGTTTAGGCATTTAGGAAGATAAAGAGAGTGAGTGAGAGAGAGAGAGAGAGGTTAGGTTGAGAGAGGAGGGGAGGTTAGCGGTAGCACGAGGAGATGGAGAGGGGGTTTTAATGCTAAGGGGGGGATTTAGGAGAGATAGAGAGAGGGGGGTTACACGTAGGGGGAGTAAGAGAAAGAATGATATAGAATGGGAAGGCAGGTGTAGGAGTGTGAGCATTTGGGGGAGAGAGAGAGAGAGAGAGAGAGAGAGAAATTTTGGGGGGCATGGTGAGTTGTAGGGGGGAAGTAGAGATAGAGAGGATGTTGAGTAAAGTTTCCATTGATGTCAATAGGGTAAGGATATCTGTGTCATGATATTGTAAGAATGTTGATTGATGCTATCATTGACGTTAATATGGTAATTATGATGATAATATGGAAATGGTAATGATTATGTGTAAATGGTAATAATGATGTGGCAACGATGATGATTATTATATGGTAATAATAAACGGACATTGTTTGAATCCTTGAAAAGCTTTGAAGGAGCCTTGAAATATTTGTATAACTCTGAAGGGGTTCCCTTATGGTGTAGATGTTAAGCATGGCTCTGACGGGATGAGATAAAATGAGGATGCTTCCACATGCCCACTTTCAATTGTACACAAATGCATAAAGCCCCTAAATACATTGATGATGTCCTCAAAGAAATGATGATGTGTCCACAAGACCATGATGATGAGAAATGTGAAGAAGCCCCTAAAGTGATGATGATGTGCCCACATGACCATGTGAACTGTAAATAATACCCTAAAGAGATGAGTATGTGTCCACAAGACCACGATGATTAGAAGTGTGAAGAAGCCCCTAAAGTGATGATGATGTGTCCACATGACCATCTGAAGTGTAAAGAATCCCCTAAAGTGATGATGATGTGTCCACATGACCATGTGAAGTGGCCAAGAATCCCCTTGATGAAGCCATGAAGTAGTCATTGACCAATTGAGGAAGCCCCTAAAATGTGGAAGACAAAAATAATAATATGTTAGGGCCGACCTACCCCAAAGTGATTTAAAATGCAACTTCAAAAGGTATAAGTACAAGTTATATCATTTAATTTTTATCATCCAAGTTCTTCTTCTCTCATGCTCACTTTGAAGGAGTAGAGTGAAATTTAGAGAAGGATATTATAAGGAGTTTCAGAAGGATGATCTAGGGTTTTTTCTCTTAATTCTTTATCTTGATGGAAACTTATATAACATTTTCATATGATATCAAAATCATGAAATTCTTAGATCATTAGAAATTTTGTTGTGAGGGATATGTGATGAAATCATCTAGTGTTTCTTTTACTAAAGAACATGGAACATGACAAGGGTTTCTCTTTTGTTTCTTCATCTTGTGATCTTGGAAAAGGTATGGATATTGCATATGTATTAGGGTTTCTCTCTTGGTGAATCATGGTGAATATCTTGCATAGGTTATGATGATGTTATTAGCATCGATTATAGTGATATTGGAATAGATTATGGTTATGATATTGACATAAATCATGGTGATATTTGCATATATTCACAGGGGCTTCACTAGAAGGAAATATAATATCACGTTCATTCATATTGGGTTATTAAATAATCATGAAAACCTAAAAATTATATTGCTTATATATTAAGGGGCAAAGGGTTTTTTTAATTTAATGTAACAATACAAAAATACTTTGGGGTATTTTTTATATAGGCGGGCCGACAAATATCTGCCAAATGGATATGGCGGGATCACGGACGAATGAGAAATCAGGTTGAGGAAAGGCTCAAGATTACCAGTACGTAGGGAAATCACGTCTTGAGGCATGCTTGAGGCCAGGGGTTTCGTGGTGAAGAGAGTTTCCAGTCGATCATAGTCAAGAGACAGTGGTCATTGACAGCCAATTGTTACTAATGGCACTTATCCAGTTGTTACCAATAGCCTTGGGAGGCTCTAAGCCTCTAGGGCCTGTTATAGGCCCTCGTTAAGCCTTGGGGGCTTGAATACCCAACCAGTTGTGCCTATTACAGGCCTTGGGAAGTTTAGTCAGCCTCCTAGAGCTTGTTACAGGCCTCAGGGCTTGGATACCTAGCCCACAACAGGCTTAGTCAATGATTGGCACTACTACATTTTTGGCCTTTACGGGGGGTTGTCTTCCACCCCCAAAAGTGACCTACGGGGGGGGGGGGGTTTGGATTTGGGGGCGGGTTTTGGCAAAATTGCCCCTAAAGGCACCGATGTTAAAATCTTTTCCCTTTAAGGGCGGTTTTTGACGAGATTGGAACTGCCCCCAAAAGTGACTTTTGGGGGCGTTTTGTGACCCCCCTCGTAGAGGTCTATGGAGGCGGTTTTAAACCCCCCTCGTAGACCCCTTCATAGAGACCCACGAGGGTGGTTTTGAACCCCCTTCATAGAGACCTACAAGGGCAGTTGTGAACCCCCCTGATAAGCCCCCTCATACAAACCTATAGGGGCGGTTTGCAATCCCCCTCGTAGAGGACTATAGGGGCGGTTTCAAACCCCCCTCGTAGAGGCCTATAAGGGAGGTTGTGAACCCCACTCGTATAGTCCTATAGGGGCGGTTTGGAACCCCCCTTGTAGAGGCCTATAGGGGCAGTTTAGAACCCCCCTCGTAGAGGCTTATAGGGGCGGTTTTGAACCCCCCTAGTAGAGGCCTATAGAGGTAGTTTGAAACCCCCCTCGTAGAGGCCTATAGGGGCGGTTTGGAACCCCCCCTAAAAGTGACTTTTAGGGGCAGTTGTAAACCCCCCTCGTAGAGGCCTATAGGGCCGGTTTGGAACCCCCCCTAAAAGTGACTTTTAGGGGCAGTTGTAAACCCCCCTCGTAGACACCTATGGGGGTGGTTCAAAACCCCCCTAAAAGTCCTTATTACAAACCTTTGGGGGTAGTTACAAACCCCCCTCGTAGGTACCTACAAGGGTGGTTCTAAACCCCCCTCGTTGTGACATACAAGGGAAATTTTGAACCCCCCTCGTAGTGACATATGAAGGCAGTTTAGGACCCCCCTCATAGCAACATACAAAGACGGTTTGCAACCCCCTCTATAGCCATAATAAATCATAATAAAATATATTTTATTAAAAATACCAATATTGCAATATCAATAGGGCATGGAGGAATCGAACCACCAACCTCCTGCTTGTAAGGTAGGCGCTCTTCCATTGAGATAGAACCCTTTCAGAATTGGGGAGAGGAGAATATGAACACCCAGATTGCATCATTTGTAATTCTAAGAAAAGACACTAATATTCAAAAGCAACCATGCTTAAAATCCAATTTATTTTTCAAAACACATTGATAACACTACAAGAAAAAAGGTCATTGGTGAGGGTCAAAAAATGTCACCATAAGCTCATCGGCGATGGTCAAAAGGGACTCCGTCACCAAAATATAAGCATCTCCAAAGGCATCGTCACCGAAAT
Organism: Larix kaempferi; assembly: GCA_027924585.1. Classification (NCBI taxonomy): domain Eukaryota; kingdom Viridiplantae; phylum Streptophyta; class Pinopsida; order Pinales; family Pinaceae; genus Larix; species Larix kaempferi. The sequence continues at coordinate 15,714,115 of BSBM01000767.1, read as the reverse complement.
TAGAGGTTATGTGGTGACATTCAAGGTCAATCACTAATAATTATTATAACGATGGAAGGTGACCCTCAACAATTCATATGGAGTTTTGGTGATGGACCTATTTTGTCCCTCACCATTGATGCATATATGGGGACAATCAATAAGTTATCATTGGTGAGGGTCAAAAAATGTCACCATAAGCTCATTGGTGATGGTCAAAAGGGTCACTGTCACCAAAACTCGAATGTCTCCAAAGGCAGTGTCTCCAAAAGTAGAGTGATGCGGTGACATTCAATGTTCGTCACTAACAATGATTATTTATGATGGATAGTGACCCTCACCGATTCATATCAAGTTTTGGTGATGGACCTATATTGTCCCTCACCATTGATGCATATATGGGTACAGTCAATAACTGATCATTGGTGATGGTCGAAAAATGTCACCATAAGCTCATCGATGATGGTCAAAAGGGCCTCCATCACCAAAAACTTGAACATTGCTAATGACTTATGATGAGGTGATTTCAATGACACTCACTATTAATGTTATTTCCATTATCATATCAATGGTGACAAGCTCTATGAGATTGTCACCGCTTTTCATTTTTAAAATATTTTAATGACACATAACAAAGGATTGTTTCCATTTCAATTCAAATTGTAAAAAAAATAATTATAATGATCCTTAAAGGATAATGGTGAAATGTCACCATTAATTTCCACAATGGTGACAATATTTGGCATGTATTGTTACACATAAAGATGGATAGTAGTAATAATTTCATGTATAAGAGCTAAGAAAAATCTCATAAAAAATATTCTTCTCTTATTTACAAATGACAAGCACAAACACGTTGCCTTGAATTAACTATCATGCACATGTAAACTTCTTGTATGTTCAAGCATCCAACCATGCATTTTTTTTCTCCCTCGTGTGTTTTCATTGTTTTGTGCTCCATATGGTCTAAGCCTTAATCTTGTGTTCTTGATACAATGGTTCCCACTAATAATGATTTGTTATCCCTTCTTGTAGTTACGTTGAGTTATTGTGGTTTCTTGTGGACATTACAATATTTCTTTCTTTCTATTTTGAAAATATCAATGAGACAATGGGACAATAATGTATTCTATGAGATGAGAATGCCAATATACTTTCCAGTAAAGAGGTGGCAAGAGGTGGTCCATAGCTATGGCTTTCTGTGAGGAACCTGCAACAATTAATTAATACGAATATGCGAAATAGCAGAAATGACAGAACTCAGAATCACTTTTATATTGATCACAGGCCACTTCGAGGGTGCAACCTCCTATGAGCAAGCTCAATACAAATAACTTCACGGTGCCTTCATAGGTCTCAACACACACTTATATACTAATTCTAGGCGCCAATACTATGGGTCGAAACCATGGGCCGTTACAAACTATGGATTAACAATACTACGGGCGACTTACAAAGCATATGCGCCAACAACAATAACACAAACTATTGATCAACAAATACTATGGGACGACTTACAAAGCATATGCGTCCAACAACAACATACTAACAAAGTAAAGACATGGGTTCCTAACATCCCCTCCCCCTTAAAAAAAGCTTTGTCCTCAAAGCTTTAGATGTGGAAATTGTTGTTGAATCTGAAGGAGTGGTTCCCATGTAGCATCCTCTGGTTGCATGCCGTGCCACTGAATTAAGACCTCTGTGATAGAGCGAGAGCGAAGCTGACGCGTGTGCCGATTGAGGATGGCCTCTGGCTCCAAAAGGATGGATCCTTCATTATCCAGTTCGGGTAAAATCGTTTGTCCGCTGATGTTGGTGCCAAGAACTCTCTTAGACAAGAGACACGAAAGACTGGATGAATGCAAGAAGAAGGAGGAAGTTCCAATTTATAAGCAACGGACCCAATCTTCTGAAGAATCCGATATGGCCCATAGAACTTTGGAGCGAGCTTATGACGCCCTTTGAGTTTCAAGGAGGATTGTTTGTACGGCTGGAGACGAAGAAAAACCATATCGCTGACTTGAAAAGTGCGCTCCGAACGGTGCTGATCAGCTTGTTGCTTCATGCGATTTCTTGCCATGTGAAGATTATCCCGCAAAATGCGAAGAATCAGATCGCGGTTTCGAAGGACCGTGTCAACTTCCTGAACTGGTGAACTGGTGGGGGTGTATGGAAGAAGAGCTGGAGGTGCCTGACCATAGACTGCTTCATATGGGGTCATTTTATAGGCAGTGTGGTAAGAGGTATTGTACCACCATTCAGCGAGAGGGAGCCACTTTGCCCACTGATGTTGTTGTTCTGAGGTGAAGCAACGAAGATAAGTTTCCAAGCATTTATTGACAATTTCAGTCTGACCATCTGTTTGTGGGTGATACCCTGAACTCATCTTCAGTTTGGTGCCAGTGTGGCGAAATAGTTCTATCCAAAAATGACTGGTGAAAGTCGCATCACGATCTGAGACAATGGAAGAAGGGATGCCATGAAGACGAAAGATCTGGTCCAGAAAAATTTGAGTGACGGAGGAGGCTGTATAGGGATGGCTGAGAGCACAAAAATGACTATATTTGGAGAGGCGATCAACCACAACGAGAATCACTGTCTTCCCGCCAGATTTAGGGAGCCCTTTAATGAAATCCATAGAAATATCTGTCCAAATCCGTGTAGGTATGGGCGAGGGTTCAAGCAATCCTAGAAGGAGTGTTGTTTCACCCTTATTGCGCTGGCAGGTATCACATTCGGCCACCATCTTTTGAATTGTCCTTTTCATGCCCTGCCAAAAGAAGTTACACCGTGCTCGTTCATACGTTTTGAGGAACCCAGAGTGCCCTGCCGATGGAGAAGCATGGATTTCATAGAAGACAGCCTGTTGAAGATCTGTGCTCTGGGGACGCACCAGGCGACCCTTGTATCGCAGAGAAGCACCATCCCAAGACTAATGTGGTTTAGCAGAAGGGTTGTTGGTCAAGTGTTGGATGATTTGAGATAAGGAAGATTCATTGACATAACCCTGTTGAATAGATTGCAACCAATTTGGAACAGGTATAGAAATAGCTGAAATAGAACCTTGGGCATCAAATGTGCGAGAAAGAGCATCTGCCACAATATTGTCTTTACCCTTCTTGTAAGTGATCTCATAGTCATAACCCATGAGTTCGCTAACCCATTTCTGTTGTGCCGGGGAGGAGACACGCTGGTCCAAGAAATATTTCAGACTCTCGTGATCAATCTTGATGCAGAAATGATTCCCTAATAGGTATGGGCACCACTTCTGTACTACATGCAAAATAGCCATCATTTCCTTCTCATAGGTAGAGGCAGCTAAATTATTACCTGAAAGGTCTTTGTTGGTGAACGCAATGGGGTGTTCATCTTGAAGGAGAACATCACCAAGTCCATTGCCGCAAGCATCACTCTCAATAGTGAAGGGCTTGGAAAAATCGGGCATAGCTAGCACAGGTGTAGTACACATAGATTGTTTTAGTTTGTCAAATGCACACTGAGCAGCAGATGTCCATGTAAAAGCATCCTTTTTCAATAGAGCAGTTAATGGAGCTGTAATCTTCCCCTTATCCTTGACAAACTTGCGGTAGTAGCCAGTCAACCCCAAAAAACCATGAAGGCTCTTGAGTGTCTAAGGATGCGGCCAATTGTTCATGGCATCGATTTTGGCAGGATCCACGTGAACCCCTTGTGCTGAGATAATGTGCTCGAGATACTCAACTTCCTTCTGTCCAAAAACACATTTAGACTGCTTGGCATGGAGATGATGGTCAGAGAAAAGTTGCATGACAAGATCCAGATGCTGGAGATGTTCATCCCATGTTTTACTGTCGATGAGGATATCATCAAAGAATACCAGAATGAATTTCCGCAAATAGGGTCGAAATATTTTATTCATTAAGGCCTGAAATGTGGAAGGAGCATTAGTGAGGCCAAAGGGCATGACCAAAAACTCATAATGGCCATCATGTGTGCGGAAAGCTGTTTTAGGAATATCATCCTCATGAACCCGAATTTGATGATACCCAGAATGAAGATCCAACTTGGAGAAAAAGTGAGCCCCATGAAGCTCATCAAGAAGCTCATCAACAATAGGAATTGGAAACTTATCCTTGATGGTGAGGTGATTAAGTGTTCGGAAGTCAATGCAGAGGCACCATGATCCATATTTTTTGTGGACAAGAATAACTAGAGAAGAAAAGGAACTAGTGCTTGGGCGAATAATACCCTACTTCAATAAGTCCCGAATGAGCATTTCAATCTCCGTTTTTTGGTGAAATGGGTAGCGATAGGGCCTGATGTTGGGAGGAATGCTGCCAGGAAGGAGTTGAATACGATGGTATTCTGGCCTGGAAGGTGGCAATCCCACTGGTTCAGCAAAGACACCTGTATATCGATCCAGAATTTGGTGTAGATCCAAAGGAGTAGTGGAGACCGTTGATGGTTGCATCTGGATGGAATGGATCTGAGCGATGACACCATGTGAATTCTTCTTGAGTAGTTTTTCCATGCAATGTGAACTAATGATGCTGAGAGAACCTAGTTGTAATCCTGTCAATGTGTTTTTTTGTCCATTGAGGGAAAACTACATCCAAAGTTCAGCAAAATCCCATAAGATAGGGCCAAGTGTGCGTAGCCATTGAGCGCCCAAAACCACATCACATCCGCCTAAGGGCAAGGAAAACATGTCAGAGCGCAAGGTATAATCTCCCATAGAGATACGCACATTTTGACACTTCCCTTTGCAAGGTAAGGTGCCCCCATTGGCAACCATGACTTCAAAGTTGGAGCACGGATGGATAAAACAATTAGCTTGTTTGGCGATCCGAGGGTCAATGAAATTATGAGTGCTACCAGAATCAATGAGTATTGTAAGAGGAAGATTCTTGAAGTAACCCCCGACCCGCATTGTTTGGGGGGTGGTGATTCCAGCTAAAGCATGGAGAGATATCTCTGGCTAGTCATCCTGAGATGGAGGGTCAATAGGCGGTTCCTGAATGTCGACCGGAGCATCCAGTGTTTCTGGATCTTCGTTACCAATTTTAGAGGCAGGCGGAGACTCCACATCCAAGAGATAGAGATTTTTCTAAACACATCTATGTCCCCGAGTGAATTTCTCATCACAATTATAGGAAAGCCCCTTTTCTCTACGTGCTTGCATCTCTGTTTCAGACAAACGCTTGATAGGAGTCGGTCGAGGATCCTGCGGTATAGGTGGTCGCTGAGAACCCATATTTCGGAAGGGAACAAAAGTGGGCTTGGAGCATTGTTGGGCTGCAATCTTGTCTTCTTCCAACTTAGCCAACCCTAGGGCTTCCATCGTTGTGTTGGGACAGAAAATTTTGACCTCAGAGCGGATGGCATCCTTTAGACCACTGATAAAACAACTCCGGTAAAAGTCATCAGACAATCCTTCGGTGTGGTTGGCTAGATTCTCAAATTCGGTTTGATACTCTCTCACTGTGCCAATTTGGCGAAGTTTAGTGAGGGCTCCTGTGAAGTCATCAAAAGCACTAGGACCAAATCGTTGCAAAAGGAGCTGGAAAAATTCTGGCCATTTGGGCTCTGGATGAGCCTTGATGTACCAACGGTACCATTGAAGAGCTTCCTGTTCCAAGTGAAAGGATGCCAACGAAACTTTGTTGACATCAAAAGTATTATGCAGACTGAAATACTATTCTGCACGATAGATCCATCCAGTTGGATCAGTACCATTGAAGCGAGGAAAATCAAGCTTCGGACCACGGAAATTGCTGGAAGAGGAGAACCCATTGTCTGATGAAGACTTGGACTGTCGTTTGTTGTTCATAGCTGAATGTTCAAGATGGAGGCCGAGAAATTTTTCATCCAGATCTTGGAGTTTGGCTTGGATGGCTGCAAGTGCTTCCTCCATGGTTTTACTTTGACTATGCCACATTTATTACATGGACATTTTATGGGCATCTTATTCATTTAATGCTCCTCTAGAAACTTTAAGAATTCCTCAACCTCGTCTCTATATTCTTGTAATGTCCTACACATAACCAGTTTCCAAGTCTATGAATGGATGAAATGAAACTTGAGTTTTACACCATATGGATTATATCTTAGAAGGTCCCCCAAAATTACATTAGTGAGAATGTTTGAGAAGGCATGGAAGCCACCACATATTCTCCACTAATTACCCTGACATATGTATTTTTATCAGAGCCATGAGGAGGTTTAAAGGCCCATCTAATGACATGTATTTCCCCAACCAAAAGCATTAAAGAATACATGCATACAAATGAGAGTGGGTGCTTAAATACCTAATAGTAATGTACTTAACTAGTAGAAACACTACAACATGAACAACATTCAAAGAAATATAAGTGTCGAAAAGAAAATAGAAGAGACAATGAGATTAAACATACAAAACAAAACCATTGTATCAATAATTCCGAAAGAGAGAGAAATATTCATGGGCCTTTTCAAGGGGACAAACCTCTTTCAGCAAATCTCTAATGCAATAGCAATCCTTTACAAAACATTACATAGCCTCCTAGCTCTATAAACAATTTCTTACTATAAAAACCCTAACTACTTGTGGTCCCATCATTAATGAGAACCAACCACCTAGTGGTCAAATGAATGAAGATTAGGCCAAGAGCGGAACGAGAATCTAAGTGTAGATGTATGCACAAAATTATTAATGAAATATAGTTTCATAATATGGTTAGTTTTTTGGGTAATACTTAATGGCAGAATTCCATCCTGTAATCTGGAAATGGTAATTTGATATGTGCTTAATCAATTAGTTAAGCATGTGAACATAATGTTTCTGAGGAATTTGTATATAATTCTTGTTATGATATTGAATCTATAAATTTTGATGGTTGGATTGTTTCTGGTAGGAACATGCAATTTTCATTGAAGTGTTGAACCACCCTTGGAGTTGAATTGATGCTTGCAACAATTTATATGTGAAAAAAAATTCTGTGTTGAAACAAAGAAATGGCCCTCTCTTCGGAAATTGACGGTCAAATTGTAGAGTCTAATTTAATTTACGAAATTATGGATTGTTAGCCTATGTTAAGCAAATTCAACAAAATTGGGTTTCTAGGGTGTGTGTTGATAGGTTTAACTCCAGCAATGGGTGTTGATTGATGAAGGGAAGTTTCCATAGATGGTGATTTGAGAAGAGCACGTGTTTGTCAGAAAATCATGGTCAAAGTCTCAGTTGAGGTGCAAATACAATATGACAATTTCTAGTGTTGAGTTGGATAAAAATGCTTCGGAAGAGATGCGCCCAGTTGAATTAAAGAACACACAAAATGTAGATATGTGGAAAGGGCAAATGAGCCTGTAGTTTACAAGTGTTACTTGCATTCGATAAATATATTAGCATAATCATAGATAACATCAAACATAATTCATGTAATTTAAACTTAAACACTAGTGTTACATGAAACATTGTAATGCTACCTAAATGGTTGAGGTGTTACCGAAATTCTCAGTCCACAGAATTAGCCCAGATTGTCAGTTTACCAAATACATGCTCCTCTTCACATCTAGAACTCATGCATCAAGGTTGTCTATTGTTGACTTATGGATGGGGCTATGCCCACAAGTGTCCAAAACTATCTCATCTACTTCATTACTCATAGGCATGCCCAAATTTGGCCATTATGACCTACTACGATTGCCCTTTATGCACATATTTTCCCAAGACTTATTGCAATGCTTCCCAAGTTTAAATATGAGGTGACTAATTGCTGCTAGAAGGTATCAAATATGCCCAGATCTGATGACATGGGTTTCTTTACAATTTTCCCTCTCCATCATACCACAATCTTTAACATGGTGCCTAGAATGCCATGAAGATATTAGAACTGTAGCACCAAGGATTGTATGTCAATCCATTTCCAACACCTTGTCACCCTCATGGAAACATAAGTGAACACCCACGCAAATAGAGGGGTAACACCTAGTATTGAAGTTTAAAGCATTATTATCATAAACTATTAAATTTTAATCAAAAGAATTGAATGCCTAGGGAAAAAGGTCTTCGCAACTCATAAATGTCTAACTAACAAGTGAGACTCTTCTATTAATATGGAATTATTTCCCAATGAAGCCCAAAATTGTATCAGCAGACCCCACAGGACCAATGTACTATCCAGGTCATCAAAGGGATGTTCTTACCAGGCATGTTGGAACACAAAATCTAATTATATTTTAACTTAAGCACTAACTTGAACTTATACAATCCCACTAAAGGCATAAAGCTAAACTTCCAACAAACACTATACTCCATACATGGTTACCATTTAATGCCAACCAACTCCAGATCCCAAGCATTAACAAGTTTAACACGTGACGTTAATTGAACACAAATTAGTCTATCCATTGTTTTATGTGTTATGCATAGAACATTGTTGTTCAAAAGTCATTTATTATTTAGCCTAATATCTTCATATTATAACAAATATTCCCACAATAATGAGTACACTATACTTCTTCTAATGAAGGAAATATTTTATGAAATGTACAATCTAATATGCTACACTCATCAACACACTAACATGTTTAGAAGGTACTTTCTCTACTTATAAAATTATGCCCAAAGTTTAGCCCGACAAACTTGTCTTTAAGTATTGAAGTTTGTATGCATACTACAATTCGATGAAAAGAGAGGTTCAAGGATAACATCATGCTGAAAGGATGAAGTATGCTTAGAATTTTTAGTTCACAAAAATGAATGTGGTAAAAATAGTATGCTTTCTAAATGTACCAAAGGATATAGGGTGAGTTTTCACTAGTTCATATTAGCAACAACAACCTTAGTCAAGGCTTTTTTTACTTTAGCAAGCTCTATAAAAATGTTAAGAATGGATAACCAATCACATTAGCCTTTTCTATATGACAAGCTTAGTAGTAGTAACTTCTTTCAAGGTTTTTTAGCATGGAAAAATGAGTAAAAATAAGGACCAATTTTAAGTAGTCAAGTAAATTGGAAGTTTTCACTTACCAAATATAGCAAGGATAATCATGGCTTGAGATTCACTTCTTGTGCAGTGACATCCACCTACTGAAATATGCATTTGACTCATCACCCTTCACTCATTAGAGTCAAGAAACACTCCACCACTTCATGCTTGGAACCATGACATCAATTCTTGTACTTTCCACAAATAAAAAAATGTTTAGTATATAAATGTCCAAAGAGAAATCTGACTTTGAAAAGGAAAAAAAAGCAAGAAAAACTAGAAATGAAGGTAACATCAATGATGTTGTTAGATATATAGAATGAAAATTTGGACATTGCTAAATATATAAACCTCTGGCTTGTGGAAAAAAGTAATTTCATTAGACTCACTCTTTTACAAGGAACACAAATATGTGCTTAGAAACGGCATGCACTAAAAACCACATTACTAAAACTAGCAGTTATCGGGAAAATGATTACATATTTCCATAAATAGGAAATATTCAAGAACCAAGAATATGTATATCTATTTGACATACAAACCCTATAAATCTAGCTCTTGCAAAAAATACTGTAAAAAATAGAAATTTCTCATAATTTAGTGAAAATTACTCTCAAATAGGCTCTAATCATTATGATTCTTTGGATGCACATGTAATACAACTAGCATGATGGAAAATTGTTGGGTATTAACCCTCCAGTTGCATCATCAAATCTAAGGGTTAAAAAATTGTAATCGATCTTGGAAGACTGTAATATATCAGAACATGAAGTTTGTATGCAAGAACTAAAAGGGCTTGCTTTTTTTTTGAAGGCGTTTTTTTTGGATAGAAAATATATATTTGATTTCAAACTCTAAAATATCAATATAATGATTTTTTTCAGGAAGAAAAAAGGAGTTTGGTACAAGTCATATTTGATATGGGAAGTGAAAATCTAATTGCCAAGTCTGATACAAACAGTTTAATCTCTCAAAAACAACACATCCATACCTATATGAAATTTGAGTTGGGATGCCTACATAAAGATGTTGAATTGACCATCACCAAGTGGGGGGGAAATTGAAGTTTGCAATGACTTTTAAATTTGCGAATGAAGTGAAATGTGATGAATTACCATTAGATGTGTGTGGATTATCTTTGGGAGTACTTGCTTGTGAGATAGGCACTCTGAATATTAGTAATGGCCTGACTAATACAAACAAATGAAATTTAGTATGGGATGACTAAATGCTCAAAGAAAACAAAATCTTGTTGTACACATTTCAAGAATGTAAGCAAAAAGACTTATTAATGTTTCCCAAAATTTTTTGCTGCTAGTATTGAAATCAGTATCATATCAATATCATAACACATGTAGGAAGTTGGCATAAGAGAAACAATTAAAGTAATTATAGGAAAACTAAGGGGATATTTTCATGGAACCCAATAATTGGCCTATTCAACATGTTATATATCTGCGACAAAATTTTGTTTTCCTAAACATGGGATTAGGCCATACTTCAATTCCTGAACTCAAGATTAAGAACTAATTGGAAAAGGACATATCCATCCTATTTCCTTTGCATATCGGATTAGCTATAGTCTTAGCACCCAAGGAAGCAGGTAGTTGGTGAATGTGCATAAACTATCACCATGCATTGAAGATAACTACCAAGAACCACTACATAATGTAGTTAAAAATTAAGTGAAACAACTATAAGGGTAGAGTATCCGAGGTGAATCTGCTATCTGATTTTTTATTCTTCTCTTAAAATTTGGCACTAGTTAACTGATTAATGGGCATTTTGTGGATGACCTGTTTCTGACCATTGAAAAAGAAGAGTAATCCTTTCACAGCATGTTAGAATACTTAGAAATATCCCACAAAAATTTGTTCTCCAGTATCCAATTAGCTAAGACCCACTGTTATAAACAAAGCCAATGCGAGTTGCTTGTGCTCCAGTATCCAATTAGCTAAGACCCACTGTTATAAACAAAGCCAATGTGAGTTTCCCGATAGGCTAGGCAATCTTGGATGGGCTTGGATCCAACTAGGATAAATTTCAAAATTCTTAGCAATCAAAATTTGAGGCAGGGAAATGCTAAGAATAGCTTGCAAAATGGAATTCCAGAAGGAACTAAAAAAAACCTTTCTCATATATTTATAACTATCTGTGATGTTGATAAACGAAAAGATCAAGAGCATTCTTAATCCATAGGAATACGTTTACATATAATGAAATAGGCAGAAAAGCAATGCTTTAAAATGGAGTTGAGCATCATCATCTTTGAAATCAACCACCTTGGAACATACTTCACCATATTATTATTTGTTAGAAATTTGGTTCTTTTAGATTGTAACACATACAATACAACAACTTCATATGACAATTGGAAAACAAAAGAAAATAGATAAGATATACAACATGAAGCACTCTAACAATGACACTAGAAGTTGTTTAAGACATTTCTAGATAGAACAATGACTTACATTTTGCAAGTTTGGCAAGTTTTTGAGATGTCTGATGTATGCCGAATCCAATTTTAGATGCCCTCTTATTGAACTCGGACTGCACAAAACCAACAGATCTCGATATTGCATACTTTGTGTTATTGGTAGATCCATTCGATTGGGAAAATTCGGAAGAAGAATAAGATTTTCATAGTCTCTCTACTATAGTCTGGAATTATGTTGTCCTATGGTAGTAAGAGGACCCGAATTGCATAGCTTGCTCCACAATCTTAACATTAGGTAATTGTTGAAGGCGGGCTCATAGGTATACAACTGTTGCCGTCAAGTTGTTTTCAATATTTTTATTCATGAAAATAGAAGTCATTGCTTGGATGCAATGGCACATCATAAGGAGATCACTACGTCCTACACATCTGGAAGTACACTTAACAGGCCCTCGATTTAGTTTGAGGCACACCTTTCAGTCCAGCTCAACAAGGGATATAGTTCAGCTAGAGAGACAATTTTTTAAACTCCACTCCCAAGACATCTCGTAGTAGGTTTTATACACATTTCTGAGTGTTTCTTTACCAATTATTGCCTTGATGCTTCTGAAAACCCAATGCCAGGCTTGCAATTCGAAACACCTGCCAGAAAGATGCCCTAGTGCAATTGCTTTTTGAAATTTTTTTCGCCAAATGCAACTCATAAGGTCAAGCAAAAATACGATTGTTGTAGGATAAAAACTCTAATGGTGATTGCGTTTGCATATCTCTTTCCTTGGATAAAAACTGAAGATACATCCCTCTACCCAGATCCACAAATCTACACATGAAATACTGTAACCCAAATGTAAAAACAATTGTATGCCAAAAACCTGTGTGGTTATGTGTCTCAGATCTGTAACAGAGCGATGTTAACAAAGAAATAAAACTACAAAAACCCCAAAACCAAGATCAATTTAACTGAATTGGACATATATAGGGTTCACGAGAGGGCTTCAAATAGAATAATTGAGGTTGTGCCCTAGATCACAATATGAGGAGGACACTGTTCGGTAAATATTAGGATTTAGTATTAACGCTGCGGGAATCGACCTCATAACCACCTTGAAACCAAACAAGTTTGAATGATGGGTATGAATTTTTTTTCCAAAAAACCTTCCAAAGTTACCTCGCCATCCTCCAATTGTTTATAAAACTGCAGCTATTGATGTGGAAAACCTTTCTCTTCTTTGCCCTGCAACGCCCTCTCCTGGAAATGTTTGTCTTAACTAATGGCTACGCCATCCTTAGCCATCATCCTTCCTTCCATTGCTTTCTCTTTTTATTTTCTCTCTTCTCCTTTGCTTCATTTACCAGTAACCCCCTCCAAAAAAATTAAATACTTCCAATATACCTACTTCATTTACCAATTACCGCTCCAAAAAAATCAAATACTTCCAATATATCCCGCCCAAAATTATCCCACCCAATAAGTCAAATTATATCTCCCTCCAAAAAAAATTCTAGTTTTATTGGAAATTTTATTTTGAACATTTTTACAATTTTATTTTGAACATCGGCCAAAAAGTCAAATTTCAAGTTTTTATTGGAAATTTTATTTTTAACATTTTTACAATTTTATTTTTAACATTTTTAATGCTTAAAAAAAAAATTACACGTGAAGTTAACAATATGCTCCTTAAAAAATCAAATGTCAAGTTTTAATTAGACATTCTATTTTCAGCATTTTTAATGTTTTAAAAATAAAAGTGTAGAAATTTATAATAATTATTTGTGTAAGTAGGGAATATTATTTTTGCATTGAAATGTATTGGTCTATGTGAACCCTTAATACAACCTCGACCATGTTTTATCCTCTATTGATTTTGATGTAGCTAAAGGTTTAAAAGAAATTTTGTAGGTATGGCTTGTGGTTTATGAGTGTTTGGTTTAATAAGTCATGGTTTAGTACAACTAGAACATGGTAGTTTGAGAATAATTTGAAGAAGTTTCCAAGGCTTTGTGATTCAACCCTTTTGATTAGGAATAGAAAATGCATGCTGCCGAGTTTTTCCAACCTTTAGAATTGATGAGATCCATCAGGGAAGAGGGGATCATATCATATCCCAATGTCATTAGCTCTAGATTTATGATAGAATGATGGATGGTTTTTTAAAATCTCTAGTGATAAAGGAGATGGGGAACAATTATATACTCTTAAAAATGCAAATATCCAAATCACAGGCCAAAAAATAACTAATCATGATTTATTTTCCCATTACACAATGATGTTCCAATCTTGGAAACTTGCGGATAAAATAAGGATGGCCATGCAATACTATAGTGATATGGTGTTAATAAGGTGACATATGAACATAAGATAGCATGTGATAAATCCTTATCCTTTGATGAGCTAACATTTTCCCTATGAGAAATATTAAAGGACACAAGTAGCAACGAGATCAAATCCATACCAAGTCTTTTGTGGAGGAGACACTACATGCCCTTGGACCTTTAGATCCATATACAATTATGCACATAGCCAGGACAAGTAAATTCCATTAGTATCTTGACCCCAACCATGGATGTAATGTCCCCATTTTGACCTCCTTTGTATAGAATCGTAAATGATGTGAATATTGTAATTTAATCATGGTGAGGAGCTCAAGGCCAAGGCCCCACCGTTGATTTAGCATTTTGTATCGGCAATTAAAAATAGATGCCTATGGTTCTTGTGCGAGATGGGCACAATGTAAATAAGACACCATGTAAATACGAATTTTAATGGAAAAACCCACAACCGGCTATGCAATGCAACAAAAGAGATGGGGCATGACTCTACAAGGAAAAGGGGGGGGGGAATTATTCAAACCCTTGAGCCAATGGTATTAATCCATGTGTCAATGGGGAAACCCCTAAACCACCAACCACCCATTTTGTCTCATGCACCCAATCATTTAATTCTTCCAAAGATTGGTTGGGGCAGTTATTGCCTTGGAAATGAAGAAGTATGGCAGCCAATTTCGTGCATGGGCAAGCCATCAACTTGGAAAAACGTGTTTTGTCTCCTTGGGCAAGAAACCACCCACGAAATGGTGCCCAAAGCCATTCTGAACAGGCAGCCTTTGATCATTCACGCAGGGGGAGTTAGCTGGGGTCTTTCCATTTACGTTTTTCATCTAAATGCTACATTTTTCCATGCTTGGGAGTCGTTTTTGCAGTATATAATAGTTGGGAGAGGGAGGGCCACGTTTTGGGGACTGTAGGGAGGTCGTTTTTGCCCCTGAATGTCTAGGGACGTTTTTCTAAAAACGGATTAAGCTTCCTGGGTTGTTCACCAACTTCCCATTTCGTTTTTGTGGGTTCCCACGTTTTTCTGGGTTAGTTGAAACCCCATCTCATGCATCCCATTGTGGAAAACGTTTTCCTCATGCCCAGCAAGTGTGGTTCTGCTGTTATGTGCATCCTTGTTTTTGGTTTGAGCCTGTGAGCTGAAGTGTTGGAGTGGTAGTGGATAGAAGTGGCTTGATAAACTTAGTGGGGGAGACAACCTCTCAAGAAGATCAAGAGGGCTTTGGTTACTCTTCTATGCATACCCTGAGAGCACTAGATAGGGAAGGTATGGCTTGAGGGACTGTACAGCAGTGAAAAGAATATTTCCTTGTGCTGGGTGTGTAGGTATTGTGGGTGTCAAGCTATATAGATCTTGCAAGGTTATCCTTGGCTCTATGCTGGAGCTCACTAGCCTAGCAACTCTTCCTTTCCATCTCCTAGTAGCCTGATAAACCCAATTGTAGATTGGCTTGGCTCATCTTGGTGTATGCTTGGCTATGTGTGAGTCTGCTGTTCCCTGGTTCCTTGTAGAGATCATGCCCAGCTCGGGGGTGGCAGTGGTGCTGAGAGATTGAGGAGCACACTGGCCTACGGTTGGGTGGAACGTTGCAGTTGCATATCCAGTTGCTTGGGACTGCCTTATTGAGATAAGTATCCCCTTGTGTTAATTTGGCAATTATCAATTGATGAATAATGGAATGAATGCTGGGTGTGCTATTGAATTAAATCCCGCTGTGTTTTTCTTATGATTATACATTCCATATGTCTTTTATATGTTTTTAAAAGTTTATGCATACAATATGATCTTTTATAATTCTGCCAAGGTCTCTATTTAATGACTGTCACAGAATGCTGAATGTATGTTAGATATCAACATGATTTACTTTATCTCTGTTGTGTTCTATAGCATGCACATGTACATGTCCTTGTATCAATGAGTTTGATTTTAATGAATATAGGGCTAATTGCCCGGACTGAGCACTATGATCCTCTCTATCACGCTGGTATGATAGAGGGGACACTACAATGGAAGCCATGTGAACCTAGATTTACCTCACATCACTTTACTTGTGGCCATTTTAATCCCCATTATGCACAAAACATAATGACTAATGTACTCTTTGAGAATCTACTTTGTATTAATGTGGTGACATGGAGAACGAATGTATAAATAGCTCTCTATCTCTCTCATATGCACACAAAGAGAGTTGTCCTACATGGTGAGAGTTTCACACTTTATAGGGTTAATGTGAAGAGCATTAAGTGGTCATTTTAGAAGTTACATGAAGCAAGGGAGGGGTATAAGGTATATTTGTAATTTTCAGCAAGTATGAATAATGGCATAAGTATATCAGTGGTGAAAGCTTTGAGCTTAGTTAGTGCTTATAGATGTGGAATTGTTGAGCCCGATGTGGCAATGTTGATCCCAAAGTTTTTATATAAAACATATCTTATTTATATTGACAGTGAAGAGAAGCATTGTATTAAATAAACGCTGACTAGAACACATCTTATAATAATTAACACACATGCAACCTATCTTAGGTTGATCCAAATATTGGGATATGTTACCCATGGAAGCATTCACCCACAACCATATGTATCCTTGTTGGAATCCCACCCCAAGATGGGGATAGAATATGATAAATACTTATAAAATTTTATGAAGTCTCTTTGTCTCACAATCATTTCCAAGAATTTTGCACACAACCCTTATTAACTTTCTTTCTTACATTGTGAAAGCTATAACAACTCTAGACCTCAATAAAAGGGCTACAATTATTTATGTAAACTTGTTATCCTACTTACAAAAATAATATATCTTTACCTTCCTTTTCACTTGACTAAAAGTCTCAAATCCATTCTATCCTACTCTCTAGAGTAAGGGATTGCCAATGAACTACGTTGATAACTTGGGATATTGTTGTTACTCCCTTGCGAGTGTAATACTATCAACTTGGAATGAAAATAAAGGCTCAACATAATTTCCTAGATTGCAACCCAAATCCCATTACACAAGAATAAGTTATCTTGACACTTGACAACACACTCTCTATGATTCTCCATAGCCGACATGAAATCAATGCAATTGGTTAATGCAAAACATGCAATGAAATTGACCCCTCAATAATCCCAAAATGAAACATTTATGAATATAAATATGAGATATGAAATTATTGTTTAGGCCTTATGTATTCATGCCACATTTTCAAGTAGCAGCCACTTGCCTTATCATAGACCTTATTCCACATTAATAGAAAACATTTTTTCATATATATATATATATATATTACTTTATTTTACTTCGCATGTTTATGATTGTATCATGGTATAACTATCAATTCAAATAAATTAAAATATATTCTGATACAATTTATATTGATGGAATCTTTTAATTTCCTTGCAAACTTTTATTCAATTGTTACAATTTGGCGATAGATGAAATCAAAGTTTTAATGGATCCATAACTCTGGTTGAGTTTTTAATGGTTCGGGTCAATTTGGAATTGAGTAAAACTCTTAAGGGAATTGTTCCACTATGTACAAAACTGGATCCGGATGAAACTTTTGATCATGTCTAAAATTACTACCTAATTCTTATCAATTTATTGGTCAAAAATATGGTCCTACCTCAAAATTAGCATATCATATTTAAAGTATTTGACCTTATTAACTCCAACCTAAAAAAATTATGTAATGATAAAAATTAACTATTGACGAACAAAAACAATGTTTATATGATGACAATGATGATGACGACAATGATGATGATGAGGAGGAGGATGACAATGATGACAATGACATTGACAATGGTGATGACAATGATGATGATAATGATGATGACAATGACAATGAGATCGATTAATGATAATGACAATGATCACGATGGCAGTGCCAATGACATTGAGGATGTGATTATATATTTATTACGACAATGATGATGATGGCCACAAAGTGCCTTCTTTCAAGGATTCTGCACACTATATGCTCTGTGATGGTCTAGGGCATCGTAATGGTGAGGACCATACGTGGTGTTCAAAACCTTTAAATATGAACTAAAACCTTGGATTCTACCTTTAGGATGCCATGGGTTGCTCAAACCATCCCTATTGTACCCTTCCTCAAAATGGTGGGCATATATCACATGTAAGCTAAAGATTATGTACATAGGTATTGTGTGGTAGCAAATTAATATGGCATTAGACCCTAAATTTAGTTCACGAGCCATGGTCTAGGCCATGAGAACCATCCTCAATGTTACAAATATTGTAATGGCCACCATATCATGCTTGTAAGGTAAAGTATTTATGTTTGGGGCCCTACACATGGACCATGAGTGATACAACAAAGTTAACCATAAACCATTATTTAGGTTATGAGAACCATTATTGGTTTACATAACCTATACATATCAAGTCATTGTTGGTTTATTGATTTATAAAACCATGGAAAAATTAGCAAGGACAATGATGACGACGATGATGATAATGATGATCATGATGACAACAAGACGACGGTGTGATTATTTGATGATGAGGGTAAGGATGTTGATAATGACAATGATGATGATGATGACAATGAAAATCACATGAATGATAATTCTAACGAAGATGAGGATGATGATTCAATCTAAATGTGGATAAAGAAGGAAAATCCCATTGAAAAATGGGAAAGAAAATTCCGTTGAAAAAGGGGAAAGTATATCACTATTATTAAATATATTATTATATGTTATTCATTTACAATATCTGTTTAATTGGCAATTTCTACATAATAATTATTAATGCATTAAAAAAAATAAAAATTAATGGTTGTTTCAGTGATTCAAGGTTAATCTTTCCAATGAGATTGAGACCCTATGTCACAAATAAGGAAACTGGAGATACAAGGTGCCAAGAGATAATGGGGACAATATGGATCTCAAGTTCATGCATTTGCCATCAAGGGAGTATACAAATGAAGAGAAATAATCATGCATCAAGGTCGATCAATAGTATCCCACACAAATGATATTTTGGGAGATGGTGTGACCATCGAAATGACTATAGTACAAAATATCAATATAGTAGATGGTGGGTTTGATTATATTTTCATCTTTTTGATTGATAATCCCTATCAAGGATTTGATCATCAAAGTTATAAAATATGAGTGGGAAGTCATCATAGGTGGAATGAGTACATGGAAAGATACCGACATTTCCTTAATATCTTCAAATCACTTAGATCAAGTCTCTCTCATCCAAGTAAGATAAACTTCTTTCTTAATGCGTAGATTTAGGGCATGCAACTAGTGATCAAAGCTGGCAAAGACACTAGATTATGTATGTGGAATCGTCCACAACACAAAGAGGACAAACTTGTACCCTAACCATATATTAACCCTTGCATGCATAGCCTAGCACAAAGTATGGTCCAAAATGACAATTATGCCCACCTATAACATGACACTTGTCACAAGCACACCCATCACATTAACGTTGGTGCGAGGAATATTGATGAATTGGAGTGGTGAAGAAATGAAAAAGATGATAGAGATAAAACTCACCCACAAAACTCACTCTTTCCTTGGGAGTGAAGAGCTAGAAGTTCTGGAAATGCTTCACTGCCTCTATGCAAACAAAAAATAAGGTAGGTAATAAATAATTGACACAGATTATCCTTTGGGCATTATCCATTCCAGATAGGTGGCCACCACAACTACTACTATGGTAGTCATTCAAGACCTCTTCAACCTCATCGAAAGTGAGGCTTTGTTGTAAGATAGTATTGACTCCTCATCAATATAAAACATTGCTAATAAGAAGGTATCAGGGGGATTTGTGACGAATTTGACAACAATAGTCACAAGAGAGACGAGGAATGAAATTATGAGTGTGGAGGTAAATGAGGATGTCCCCATACCAAGGTCCATCCAAAGAAACGATGAACAAATGTTCATTTGAAATATCATAATTGATACAATGATGATTAAGATCGGAAGGTAAATCCAAAATGAAGTTTGCCACATCTGAAGCCTTTTTACTCTTTGGGGTCATGAGGTCAGGGTCATATTATTGAAGGATAACAATCCACTTAGATACCTTGCCGAATAAGGTTTCGGATCAAGAGATCAAAGATGGAGTTCATATTTGCAACAAATTTGGTTTTTATCTTAAGGATGTAATGACAAAGATTCTAAACCGTAAAAATGACAGCTAAGGCTAACTTCTCGTCATGGTTATGAGTCTTAGGGCCTTGGACATGGTTAGATAAGGATAGTTGAACCTCAAGCCCTAAAGGAATTTTCTAGACATCTAATGCCAAATAAGTTTCATTGAACAACTAGACATGGCCTCACATTGAGGGTATCTTTGGGCTATGATTGGGTATGCCGGTGCCATTTGGTGGTTTTGAACACTATGCATGTGTCTTATGGCCTTGAAAAATACATAGGGAATAAGGCCATGCTTTAATCCATAAAAAAAAATTGAGAAATCCAAAGCCATGAATAATTCCTCGAATCAACACATATGACTTACCAAGGGTATCCTCAGCCTTTGATAAATCATGCAGCTAGTTCTTTCATGTCAACATTTTAAGAATTACATATTAGTCTCAAGACATTGATATGGTAAAGGAAGGAAATCCAAGCCTTATCATATAAATAAATCTTATGAGCAACCAAGGCCAAACATGATGCCACCCAACCTCTCTAGGGTTTCAAATTAGTCACTTTAGGTTACAAAAATGACCTAAATGGCAGTCAACATAGCCTAAATTTTTTTATCTCATAAATGAAATTCTAGGCATCTAGCACTAAACACAATGTCTTAAACACCATACTTGACCTTAATACCAAATCCTACTATGAAAATACTATGAATGCTTCCCATATCTGTAATAAGAGGATTGAAATTTCCCATAGAGTCTATTTATGGTGATATTGTTTAGGTCTTAGAGGCTATGGATTAAGGTTGAGAGTATTGAGGTAGGAAGTATGGTAGGTTATATAGATTTAGTACTAGTGTAGTAGGAACATGCATGTGTTTTAGAGTGCGTGTGCATTATTAACATGCATGAATTTTAGAATGGATGTGCATTCTTGAAACATGTATGTAAAAATGGCATAAATCCCCACCTCAAACTCTTTGAAAAATGCTCTTTTATTTGTAGGTTATCTGCCCTTTTCCTTGTCGAAAAATGGTTGTTACATACAATGTTTATGATTTTTGTGTGATTGGAAGGAAAATGTTTGTTTATTTCTTGCTGACAAAGCATGTAAATATGGTGAACATATATGTAATCAATCAAGCACGTATTTTAGGAAAGTGTAGTCTAGTGAAAGGCCAAATTATGAAGGAAGAGAAACAACAATGGTGGGTGAGTCTACAAGTATCTCAAGACCTCATGTTCTATTCATAATTCAAACTTTCTATCAATCAAATAATATTTCCATGCATTTAGGACATGGGAATCTATTGTTACTAAGAGATCCAAGTTGTCATGATCTGCTTACTTTTGCTTGTGAATGTTTAATTGCCTAGACTCATATTCCACCACTTTTCCTTCCTCCATGAGTACTCCCTAAATGCTCTCACCACTCGCATTTATCCATACTAGGAAATCCTTATCAAAGCAAGGAAGCATCATTATAGGTGTTGTCATGAGAATTCTATTTAAGTTCTCGGCATCTTTCTTCACGTATGGTTTTCCACATAAATTTGACACCTTTATCTTGTAACTTCGGAAAAGATATTATAATTTCTTAGAATCCTTTGACAACTCTCTAATAATATCCAACTAATCCAAGAAGCTTCTTACTCTGGTCGAATTCTTTGGGGTTGTACAACTAGACATAGATTTGATCTTATTAAGGTGTATCTTTATTCCTTCTTTAGATATGACAAGCCTGATATATTTAATCTCCTTCTTAAAGAATTTTGATTTTCTTTACTTAGCATATAGATGGTATTCACGTAGCTTCTACAACAATAGGAATAAATGCAATAAGTGTTACGTTCCTCCTCATTTTGAGAATATATTAGGATGTCATCAATGAATACCAAAACACAATACTTATCTAAATACTTTTGGAACACATCATTTGTTAATTAAATGAAAAGTATGGAGCATTTGTCAATGCAAATTGGGAAACTAGGAACACAAAATGCCCATATATAGTTCTAAAAGAAGTCTTTGGTACGCTAATTTATTCCACTCTCATATGATGATACCCAAAACTTGAGTCGAACTTTGATTTTTTTTTTTCCCATTTGAGTTAATAAAGAGGATCATCAATTTGGGTAGGAGGTACTTGTTCTTAATTGTCACTTTATTCAACATTCTATAATCAATGCACATCCAAAAGGTTCCATCCTTCTTATTGACTAGCAATATGTGTGTTACCCAAGGTGATGCACTTGGTAATATGAACCCTCTATCTAATAATTCTTGTAATTGCATCTTGAATTCATCCAACTCATTAGTTTGCAATATATTCTAGGCCTTAGATATTGGCATTGTGTTATGTTATGATTTATTGTTGCCATTGTTGTCCATTGGAAGCCACTTGAATCACCCTTCACATAAAGGGGAAAACAATGAGAAGAAAGGGTGATGGAGTGAAAATAACTAGCATGTTGAAATTGGAAGGAAACTTTTAGGGGGGTCTTTTTAGAAACACCCCCAAAACCCTAAACCTCCAAAAAAAACCTTTAGGGGGGGTCTTTTTACAACTGCCCCCAAAAGTCTTGATAATTGGGCTTTTAGGGGGGGTTTCAAACAACCGCCTCCAAAAGTTCATTTCTCATGACTTTTAAGGGGGTTCCAAACAAACCGCCTCCCAAAGTTCAATTCTCATGACTTTTACGAGGGGTTTTGACAAACCGCCCCCAAAAGTTATGAGAATTGGGCTTTTAGGGGGGAGTTTCAAACAACCGCCTCAAAAAGTTAAATTCTCATGACTTTTAAGGAGGGTTCCAAAAAAACCGCCTCCAAAAGTTCAATTCTCATGACGTTTAAGGGGGGTTTTGACAAACTGCCCCCAAAAGTTATGAGAATTGGGCTTTTAGGGGGGGGTTTCAAACAACTGCCTCCAAAAGTTCAATTCTCATGACTTTTAAGGGAGGTTCCAAAAAAACCGCCTCCAAAAGTTCAATTCTAATGACTTTTAAGGGGGGTTTTGACAAACCGCCCCCAAAAGTTATGAGAATTGGGCTTTTAGGGGGGGTTTCCAAAAACCGCCCCCAAAAGTCAAATTTCAAGACTTTTGGGGCTGGATTTAAAAAAACTGCCCCCAAAAGTCCAATTTCCATGACTTTTAGGGGCGGTTTTAAAAGACCGCCTCCAAAGGTCTTAAATTTTTTTTAGGGGGGGTTTTATCAAGAGCCCCGCAAGCCAAAACCGCCCCTAAAGGGTTATTTTGTTGTAGTGTGGGGAACTGCAACATGCAATATAAATGTTGTACTATCTGCATTGGCTCTAGTGACATACAAGAAGTGATCTATCTCTTCATTAGACCATTACATGTTGCAAATCATAATGATATGTGATTGAGTAATTGCATTGTGGGTGAAGTAATGTGCATCCACAATATGCATTGAAAGAAGCAAGGTACATTCTAGAATGCATGTGGGTTCATCAAAGGGGTATCATATCAATGAAAATTTTGATACATACAATATCTAGTGAAAATAGGGGTTTTTTTAAATTGGGAAGGCATATTGGGAGGGGGTTAAAAAAACAATTTTGGAAGGTATTTTCCAATATTGAGTGAAATGAGGGGTATTGTTTCATATGCCATGAATGAATGTGCTATGATAGCGGTTTATTGAGTGAAGCCCCCATGCATATATTATGGCAATATTGCCATAGATTATGGTGATGATCTTGGCATAGATCATGGTGATATTGGCATAGATTATGGTGATGGCATAGATTATGGTGATATTGTTTCCATAGATTAGTGTGATGCTATTGGTATGGAATATGGTGATGTTATTGTCATGATATAGGGTTCCTCTCCTAGAATGACCTAGGGTTTGAAGAAGTAAACAAATGAATTCAATGGATGATTGCTTCATGACAAGTATATTGCATATTTATAGGATATGTTTTGGTCCTCTTCATGAAGGTTTTATTTTAGATTTGGAAGACATGTTTTGGTCCTCTTTTTGAAGGTTTTATTGTAGAATTGAATGGCTAGCTTGTTGTAGATTTAATGAAGGTCATATTACAGACATGTTTTATTTTTCTTCGAGAATGATTTAATTGTAGATTTGAAGGACATATTTCATCCTTTTTTATGAAGATGTGGAATGAATCTTTTGGTCTTGCATAAGAGGGTTTTGTTGCAGATTTGAAGACTATCTTGTAAGAAGTTACTTGCAGATTTGGAGGACAGATTTGGGGCATGTATAGGTTGACATGTTGATAGTGAAAGTGACAATGATAATGGAACATATAATGATAATGATAGTGGCAGTGACAATATAGTGATAGTTCTAGTGTGAAGACAATAATAGGGACAGTGATAGATACAGTTGCAATGATAGTGATGGTGACATCAACAGGTTGATACTATTATCCATATTAGGGTGGCAAGGAGGTGCTAGCGTATGTTGGTGCATATGATCTAAGGGAGTTGGTGATTCCTTCTAGTTGGTGTTGGAGAACCATGGTGGAAATATGGGGCATGGACAAGAGATTGAAGTCTCCTTCAGGTTTATTCCTGAAAAGTGTGAGTTAGTGCTCACAAAATGGGTTGGTGCCTCCTTCTTATTGGTGTTAGAAAAATCAAGGGGTTGGTGTTGTTGAATATTGTAACTTCTAAGAATATTATATTTGTATATTATTTATTCTGGAGATGTTCCATGCCTCCGATGTGATTATACTATGAATCCGGAGATGTTTATTCCTCCGAATTGGTTGTGGTAACTAGGGTTATTAGACCCACCATGTGGGGGTCGGCCTAGTCAGTTATAATAGGGTATTTAACCTAATGGTTAAATACGAGCCTACATGTACTTGTGTAAAATAAATGTCAGTGTAGTGTATAAATAGAGGAGGTATGTTCCTCATTTGACACACTCACTCACTTGAGAGAGGCGCACTTGTGGAGGAGAGGTATGCTATGGTGGAGGAGGAGATCATGTATTTGGTTTGCATCTTTGTATATTGCTGGTCATCTATATTGAGGAAGCTTTACTGGGTTTTCTACCCCATGAGGGTTTCCCAGGATAAATTTGTGTCTCTTGTGTTTATGCTGTGCTTGTTCTTTCTTCAATGATCCTGTATATGCTATTATTGTGAAATGGAATGTAATGCTGCTATTTTCTGTCTTAGCATATTAAATTTTAACATGGTATCAGAGCCAAACTGAAGGAAGGCAAGGTATGGCACTTACGACACTTGCTTTACTTACGACAATTTGAAGGTTAGGGTTTTATATATCAAAAACTAGTCATCGTGGAACTTTCGCTATAAATCCATTTTGGCAAAGGTTCTGGATTTGAAACATTTACAGGTCGTAGATAACATCTCCAGGTATCTTGTGTCCAAAGGGAACCCTCAGATTCGTTGTACTTTGTAAGTTATGATCAGTACAAGTTAGGGTTTCTGCCTCTTCCAGATCTTAGTCAAAATCAGGTGACCTAGGAAAAAAGGTCATAACATGGGCTAGGAAGCTCCAAATGAAATTTCGTAAAACGTTACAGGTAGTACACAGACTGTACTATCTTAGAAAACTTTTTCAGAGGCCGAATCTGAACCAGTGACACGTGGCATGCCGTACAAGTTCGCTCTCCTGTTTTATCCCATAAACAGGTCACGTTGTGACACTTGGCATAAATCTCTCTAAGAGAGTCCAATTGAGGTCAGACCTATCAGGATGGAAAGATAACAGGGTGATCTATCTCAAGAAAATTGTTCAGAGGCCGAAGTTGAAACAGTGACACGTGGCATGCCGTACAAGTTCGCTCTCCTGTATTATCCCAAAACAGGTCACGTTGCGACATTTGGCATAACTCTCTCTCAGAAAATCCAATTGAGGTCAGACCTATTAGGGTGGAAATATGACAGGTCAGGCTACTGTACAAAATGTTTTCAGACCCTGTGGAGCGAAAATGTCGGAGTTATAGCAAAAACAATCAGGTACATATTTCTGTCAAAACAAAATTATTTTTGGAGCACCTTTATTCATGGCTTCCGGAATTTAGGGTTTCGGAGAAAGTTAGAATTTTTGGAATCGGAATCCACGGCTGAATGCTACTCAGGAAAATCAAAATTTAGAGACCAAGATCGAATTTTTGGTTAGGTAGAAGACCGGGCTTGATCAAACCCTAGCTCGGGATTTTGATCGAAAAGATGGAAAATTAGGGCTTCAGCAAAAGTTGGAATTTTTGAAGTCTGTAACCACGGCTGGAAGCTCCTCAGAAAAATAAGAGTTTAGAGCCTTGGATAAAACCTTTTGATTGAGCAGAAGAGTGGGCTTCATCAAACCCTAGTTCGAGATCCTGTCCAGAAGATCCAGAAGTTTCAAAAGCAATTTTGAGGGGTCAAATTTTGGAATTGAAGTATGCTAGCTCAGCAAGACACATCCTTCCATTCATTCGGAAGTGTGAAAGTCAAAGATTGAATTTTTAGGGTTTCTCTAGAAAACCCTAATCAAGCTCCAAATCAAGTTTCACGGGGAGTTGAGGCTAAGGCCTTACATAAGAAGACTACAAGAAGTCTCGACAGGTATGACTTAAGGAGGTTCAGGTATGTCTTGAAATCTTATTCTTGATTAAGTTCATGATGTGTTTGTCTTCATATTATTTATTAGTACAATCTTGATTAATGTTAGAATTGTCTTATCACCCTAGTAACAGTATGAATGCATGAAGACATTCATTGATTAGGGCTATATGATTGTACTAATGCATTATGGTGTTGTGTGAGGTTGATGTTGTCTGCTAACAAGATACAGGTACATCACAAAAGACAATTCAAGTTCCATTACCATGACAACATGAAGACAAAGACTCACGAGGTATGTATGACTTTGTTATATTATGTTTAACCTATGAGACATGCAGGTTATAGCTCAGGATCTCTAAATCATTGAAGAGATTGTTTAGGTATGTTGTACATAACTAAGCAGGTATACTAATCCATGTATGTTTTCCTATGTCATGTTAGAATCTTACCTTGTGTTAGGATCCCTTATGTAAGTATACTTGGTATGATTGGTTAGTAATCAAGGGTTTATGCATATTATGTCTCTTATCTTGGTTGATGATTTAACTAACTAGATCAAACAAGAATATGCATGAGTAAAAGAAGACTTCCTTGAAACCCTGAATACTAATGATCACGACTGTACATATTCAAGATTATTTAGAATTAGAATGTTTTGATAATATTGAGAATATACTAATGAATGTATGTTTGTATATGAGATCATGAGGATGACACTAGTGTACACTTGAGCATGCACAGTGATACAGAATGAATAGAAGTTCAGGAAACATACAGAAGATCAAGCGGGAGGCAACCACACAAACATAAAAGATAAGTATTTGAGTTGTTATTAGAAATAGTAAATGATATTGCTTGTATGCATATTTGTATTCCTAGAATATATCATGCTGAGTGTAAACATTCATAAAGCATTGAACAGTATACTACTAATATGCATATGATTGGTAAGTTGGACAAACATTCCATTGTTGCTTGTCTAGAATGAAACCTCTTTGCTGACATGCTAAGAGCTGTGCACACTCTCGATAGTATGTTCTGGTAAAGATGGAAGGCATCTAGATAGCTACTGTATGCATACAGGATATGGGAAAGTGTTGTGCCAAAGTATTGGTCAAAATAGTTGCATAACTATGTAAATGATATCTGTATGCATAATAGGTTATCATGTCATTAAGATTTGATGATTATGAAGTATTACTAATCATGTACTTAATTTTGATTTGTAGGAAGAGAATCATGATGAGATGTTTTGCTCCAAGGGACTAGATAAGACCATTCTCTTAATGATGTAATTAAAGAAGAAGTGTGAATCAGGTTCTGTATGGGTACCCAGGATCGGTAGTCAATTGATGAGCTTAATTATCATCATGGGTGATGTGGATCTCAACCTTTGCTACAAGGTTGAATATGGCTTCTATACACATATGACATAGATGCAAGAAGGAACTCACCACAGAGTTCGAATGATTTTGAGGCTCATATTAGTAGACCCATCTGACGAGAGATGGCACAAATAGATATGCAAAAGATCACTCAATCCAGAGTGTGAATAATGGACAATTGACAGCTTCATGACAAAGCTCGGGCTTTACCAGAAGTAAATTTGTTCCTAACCTTTACCTTAAGGTTGTGGATGATGAACCTATCATACCATTATTGTATGACGATGATCTCTTTCTGACAAGGAATGAGAAACAGGTCATGAAAATGGCTACAGAAATGAAAATGAAAGATCTCGGATTAATGCACTACTTCTTAGGTCTAGAAGTATGGCAAGATCCAAAAGGAATCTTTTAAATCAAGGTAAGTATGCTGTGAAGTTTCTAAAAAGACTTGTTATGTTGGAGTATAAAGCCATGGCCACTCCCATGGACTCCAACTTGAAGTTATTAGTTAATGACTCATCGTATTTAGTGGACCTAAACCTATATAGACAAATCATTGGGTCATTGATGTATTTAACAAATACTAGGCCAGATATATGCTTTGCTGTAAATACCCTAAGTTAGTATCTAGTAGAACCTAGAAAGGTTCACTTAATAGCTACAAAGCATGTAGTGAGGTACCTAAAAGGTACATTAGATTTTTGGTCTATATTATCTTGGAGGTCATGAACTCCGTTTACATGGTTACTCAGATTCTGATTGGGCAGGAAGTGTCTCAGACAGAAAGAGTACATCAAGTGGATGTTATAGTCCTGAATCTGCCATGATCTCATGGTTCAGCAAGAAACAATCTAGTGTGGCTCTCAGTACTGCTGAAGCAGAATATATGGTTGTCTGCTCTGCCAGCTGTGAAGCAGTATGGCTTCAGAAGCTTTTATATGGAGTGTTTGACTTAGAAATGGATCCCACTGTGATTATGTGTGACAATCAAAGCTGCATTAAGATGACTGAAAATCTTGTGTTCCACGATAAGTCAAAACACATAGAGATCTGATACTTCTATATACGAGATATGGTGCAAAGAGGAGTTATCAAGCTCGAATATATAAGCACTGAGGATCAGATTGCTGATATCTTGACTAAACCTCTGTCTCGAGTGAAGTTTGAATACTTTCGAGACAAGCTTGGTATAGTTCAAAAGAACTCTCCTCGAAAGGGGGAGTAGCATAGTATCTGATAACAAGTCTACCTCATCAATGATGAGGTTACCTATTCACTACACTTAGTTACCTAGAATTATTTAGATTTAGGACTCTTATATTTTTACTTTTGATGATAGATGTATTAGTGAGAATACATGCTTTTGATGATAGATGTATTAGTGAGAATACATGCTTTTGATGATAGATGTATTAGTGATATACATGTTTTGATGATGATATACATGTTTTGATATACATGTTTTGATGATGAGGTTACATGATGCCTTGATGTATTGATACGTGTTTGTACTTGTATGGATGAAGATACTTGTACCCATAGTGATGTGGGGATTGGATCATCCCTGGACTTCAGTCCTAAAGAGAGCTGTAGACGTATGTCTTCGAGAATGAAGTCCTTGGTGGACTTGAGGGGATTGGATCATCCCTGGACTTCAGTCCTAAAGAGAGCCGTAGACGTATGTCTTCGAGAATGAAGTCCTTGGTGGACTTGAGGGGATTGGATCATCCCTGGACTTCAGTGCTAAAGAGAGCCGTAGACGTATGTCTTCGAGAATGAAGTCCTTGGTGGACTTGAGGGGATTGGATCATCCCTGGACTTAAGTCCTAAAGAGATCCGTAGACGTATGTCTTCGAGAATGAAGTCCTTGGTGGACTTGAGGGGATTGGATCATCCCTGGACTTCAATCCTAAAGAGAGCCGTAGACATATGTCTCCGAGAACAAAATCCTGAATGAACAGGTAAGGGGATTGGATCGTCCTCAGACTATTAGTCCTTTGAATTGAGTCGTAGACATGATGTCTTCGAGAACTAAATCCTGAATGAACAGGTAAGGGGATTGGATCGTCCTCGGACTATGGTCCTTTGAATTGAGCCATAGACATGAGGTCTCCGAGAATTGAATGATAGGACTGGATCGTCCTTGAACTTCGGTTCAAAAGGTACATGATAGGACTGGATCATCCCTGGACTTCGGTTCAAAAGGTACATGATAGGACTGGATCGTCCGTGGACTTCGGTTCAAAAGGTACATGATAGGACTGGATCATCCCTGGACTTCGGTTCAAAAGGTACATGATAGGACTGGATCGTCCCTGGACTTTGGTTCAAAAAGGTACATGATAGGACTGGATCGTCCTTGGACTTCGGTTCAAAAGGTACATGATAGGACTGGATCATCCCTGGACTTCGGTTCAAAAGGTACATGATAGGACTGGATCGTCCCCGGACTTCGGTTCAAAAGGTACATGATAGGACTGGATCGTCCCTGGACCTCGGTTCAAAATGTACGTGACAAATCCTAGGGTTGTTCTAGGTTACATCCAGCATGAAACAGGGCTGGCTCTGTAGATGTGATACATCCAGCATGAAACAGGGCTGGCTCTGTAGATGTGATACATCCAGCATGAAACAGGGCTGGCTCTGTAGATGTGATACATCCAGCATGAAACAGGGCTGGCTCTGTATATGTGATACATCCAGCATGAAACAGGGCTGGCTCTGTAGATGTGATACATCCAGCATGAAATAGGGCTGGCTCTGTAGATGTGATACATCCAGCATGAAACAGGGTTGGCTCTGTAGATGTGATACATCCAGCATGAAACAGGGTTGGCTCTGTAGATGTGATACATCCAACATGAAACAGGGCTGGCTCTGTAGACGTGACACATCCAGTATGAAAGAGGACTGGCTCTGTGGCGGTAAATCCTAGATTTGATCTAGGTCACATCCAGTATGAAAAAGGACTGGCACTGTGGTTGGGATTAGATCGTCCCTAGACATGAGACTTGTCTTAAAGAGATAAGGATTGATCATCCTGGAACTTGATCTGGATTGTATCATCCATGGACCTATGTCCTAAAGAGAGTAGGATTGATCATCCTGTAATATGATCGTGTGATGACGATGCTGATGATCATGTGATGACGATGGTGATCGTGTGATGAAGATGCTGATGATCGATGCCGATGATCTTGTGATGATGATGTTGATCGTGTGATGTCGATGCTGATGATCGTGTGACGACGATGCTGATGATGTGATGGCGATGCTGATGATCGTGTGATGACGATGCTGATGATCGTGTGATGACGATGCTGATCGTGTGATGACGATGCTGATGATCGTGTGATGATGATGACGATGCTGATGATCGAGTGATGTCGATGTTCCAGTAACTAGTTGAGTTACTGATGATGATGAACTGAAGAAAGCTTCCAATGATATATAGATGTATCATGTATGATGTATGACTCGTTGCTCCTGTGGATGTTGTTATAATATCCTTCTCGTTAAGGGGGAGTGTTGAATATTGTAACTTCTAAGAATATTATATTTGTATATTATTTATTCTGGAGATGTTCCATGCCTCCGATGTGATTATACTATGAATCCGGAGATGTTTATTCCTCCGAATTGGTTGTGGTGACTAGGGTTATTACACCCACCATGTGGGGGTCAGCCCAGTCAGTTATAATAGGGTATTTAACCTAATGGTTAAATATGAGCCTACATGTACTTGTGTAAAATACATGTGAGTGTAGTGTATAAATAGAGGAGGTATGTTCCTCATTTGACACACTCACTCACTTGAGAGAGGCGCACTTGTGGAGGAGAGGTCTGCTATGGTGGAGGAGGAGATCATGTATTTGGTTTGCATCTTTGTATATTGCTGGTCATCTATATTGAGGAAGCTTTACTGGGTTTTCTACCCCATGAGGGTTTCCCAGGATAAATTTGTGTCTCTTGTGTTTATGCTGTGCTTGTTGTTTCTTCAGTGATCTTGTATATGCTATTATTGTGAAATGGAATGTAATGCTGCTATTTTCTGTCTTAGCATATTAAATTTTAACAGGTGCCTCCTTTTAGTTGGTGCTAGTAAATCTAGAGGGTTTTAGCATGGTTATAGCCTCTGTTTAGTGGGTGTTAGAGAAATCAATGAATGGGTGCTTCCTTCTAGTTGGTGTTGGTAAAACAAATGAATGCAATCTTGTTATTATATAAGAAAAGGATTCCATTGTTTTCTCCCATTTGGTATTCCACCTAAAAATAAATTATGCACTATGTATGATATATGTGATGATGAATGAGATTGTTAATGGTTAATGTTACATGATGTGCTTAAGGTTAAAACTGGTAAAAAGTGCTCAATACCTATTCTCCTCCTATTAGTATTGGTGAATATTCCAATAAAGAGGGGGTTAGGCATAGGTGGAGTAGAAGAGATAGAGAGAGAGAGAGAGAGAGAGAGGAGGGGGGAGTGGTTAGTGCTAGGGGGTTATTTCCATGGGAGAAAGAGAGAGAGAGAGAATATTCATGAATTTAGTGAGAGAGGGAGAGATCAAGGTTAGGCTAAAAGACGGTGTGCGAGGGTTAGTGGCAGGGGTAGGATATGGGGGGTTGTTAGTGGTACGAGGGAGTTGATTAAGTGGAGAGAGAGAGAGAGAGAGAGAGAGAGAGAGAGAGAGAGAGATTTCAGGGCTTGGTTAGTGGTAGAGGAGTGGGAGATTAGGAGGTATAGGGACGGGAGGTTAGGGGTGGGTGTATTAGGAAAACTAGATTAGGGCACTGGGTGGGGGATGGGAGAGGGTTTTTTTTCGATGATTAGTGGTAGGGTGTTATTGGTAGTGGGAGTAGGGGAGAGAGATATATATATTTAGGGGTTAGGGGTTTAGAGAGGAGAAATTGGGGGTTGGGGGTTCAGAGAGAGAGAGATATATTAGGGGTGGTGGTTAGTTATCGGAGGAGGAGAGAGATTAGGAGAGAGAGATATTGAGCGTTAGGGTTTTAAAGAGAGAGAGAGAGATTGGGGGTGGTGGTTAGTTGTAGGAGTATGTGAGAGTCCATGAGAGAGACACATTCAATGTTAGGGATTTAGAGAGAGAGAGAGAGAGATTTTGGGGGGTGGTGGTTAGTGGTAGGAGTAGGATAGATACTAGGAGAGAGAGAGAGAGAGAGAGAGAGAGAGAGAGAGAGAGAGAGTTGGGGGTAGGGGTAGGGGATGAGGAGTGGGAGTTTGGGAGAGAGAGAGAGAGAGAGAGAGAGAGAGAGAGAGAGAGAGAAATTGGGGGCATTTTTAGTGGTAGAGGGAGGGGGATTAGCAGAGAGAGAGGGGGGTTTCAGGGGCATGGTTAGTAGGGGAGAGAGATAGAGAGGGGGGTTAGCAGTAGGATTAGGAGAGAGAGAGAAAGATATATGAGTTGGGGGATTGGGTATAGGGAGAGGAGGATACACACACACACACACACAGACACACACACACAAAGGTTGGGTTATAGAGAGAGAGAGAGAAAGAGAGAAAACAAATTAAAAGGTAGGAAACAATAATGTGCATGTGTTTAATAACACATTTGCGTTAATAACATACACGTGTTATTTTTCATATAGAAACAAGTACACATTATTAACATGTCCACATTTCAAATTTAATTTTTTTTTGGTGTGAATGACTTTTTCCACCTACGTGGTGGATGAATTGTCCTCTTTGGTTTTAGGTGTGGGTTGTCAAACTTGTGGTTTGGGCGTGTGATTATCAAAACAAATCCATTTTTTCATTTCCATGTTTTTCAACCTCAAATCTACATATGTTAGAGTGGTTTGCTGCTAATGAAATTGCACAAACGTATAGAGATTTATGTGTAAATTCCATTCCAAATATATATATATATATATGAGGAAAATAATATTGTTTTATATTTATTCATTTATTTTTATTTGGTCATATTTCAAATTTGTAAAAAACATAGCTTTATTATTTCCTTTGTAGCTTTATTATTTTCTTGGAGTTATAGTAATTTCCCATAAATAAAAGTTATATATTGTTGAAGATAACTTGATTGTCTATGTTTTATTTTTTTACATCATGTTCTAAAAAGTTGTGTAAATACTTATAATATTTTTAGTGATCCAATATATGTTTTTCTAAGTTTCCTTTACAACTAACATATCATAATTAAGTAATATAACCTTGCACCAACCCACAATAAAAACAATACCAAAAGGATCGTGTTCCTACTAAAAACATAAAATGTAACCCATATATACCTTGAGTTGATGTGAATATCATTTTAATGCTCCTCTATTGGATTTACACCATTGAGGTTGTGAGAACATGCACACAAAATTGAAAATGTACGATTGGGAGCAATCTGCACACAAATAAAAAAGAGGGGAAACATGTCAACCAATGAATAAGACGTTCAATACCTTTTAAACTATAAATTGCCATACTATTCTCTTTGTCGAAAAATATGTGTTTATAATTCATATTACCTTAATAACATCCATGAGAGAAGCAAAGTCTAAACCCCTACGATGGTAATAATGTAAAATCCTATGGTACTTGGGCATCTCTTCAGACGTTGTTGTGACTAGATAAAAGTAAAGTACCTACAGTTTATGGTTATAAAAAAAATTTGCCATGACAAGCATCTTTAATATTTCCCTGGTCACATGTTAAAAATGACGGTAAAAATGGCAAAAAAATTCCAAAATTGTTTTATTACAAGAATGACTCAAGCTTAACTTTGATAAGAGAATTTTCACTAAAATAAAAACTTGTTTTACCTCTAATGTAGCCAAAACATTTTCCTAACGAAACAACTTCTACCATTCTTCGAATAATTTTGTCACATCCAAGGTATTGTGAAATGTTGTCATCAAGTGTCTACAAAACTTGTCTTGTGCTAGCACATCATTATTATTGTGGCTAGAAAGTGATGCATCTTGTGTTATTTTTATTGAAAGAGGAAAGTATGCAATTTTGAGTTCCAAGAATGCTCGAAATGGAGTTTTTTTGCACAAAGTCTATGTTCAATAGTTCTAAGCATAGTAGCATAATTCAAGTATGAATAGAGATAGAATATGATTCAATAAGGAAAAAGTAAGTAACACAAAAGTCTAATACAATCAAAATATGCAAATAAGTTGCTTATATACTAAGAAACATATTTTCCAAATTATAGATAAACCCTTCAATATTTTAATGTAACATTCATTTTTCATTAAAAGCAATTTGAAACATTTCCATATTTAAAACATTACATATATTTCTAATTTCTAATAATATATTCCAAAAATTATAACCTAACTATATTTATATTATAAAATAAATATAATATAAAAATTAACATAAATTATAAAATCTAATATTTATATTATAAAACAAATCTATAAGATAAAATTTTTACAAAATTTAAACTTTAATACTTTATAACATAAATCAAATGTAAATTTAAAATCTAACCTAAATAAGAAAAATTTAAAATCTAATATATAAAATAAAATACTAACTTAAATTATAAAATTTAAAATATAATATATTTAATTCAAAACTAACCTAAACTCACAGTATGAGTACATAACTGCTAAGCATGTAATTTTGATTTACATGTATATGTTTGTGGGCCCAATCCTCATTACATTTTTATTTGAGCTTTGTATATATGGATAAGATATGGTTAACAATATGTTGAACACACCGTATTAGTATTATGTCAAATTTTGATCGAATTCCATCTAAAGTTTTCTTTCTCCTCACCCGAAAGTTCAATATGATCTAATTATGTTACAATGGTTCATAGTAATTGCAAAGCAAAAATGACATAGTAATGTAATTTATATGATGATATAAATTCAATCAATCTAAAAATAATGCTACAATGGTTCACAGTAGTTGTAAAAATGACATAGTAATGTAAATGTAATTCATATGTTGATATAAGTGTAATCAATTTAAAAATAAAGAATATTTTTTTTGCTAAAATTATAAACAGTGACTTTCCAACAACTCTCTTTCATGAGTGCATATAAAGACTAATCAATATGAGCAAATTCCATTAGAAGGCACCAAGAAGGATATCATTAATTCTAGGAGAAGGCACCAAGAAGGATATCATTAATTCCATGAGAAGGCACCAAGAAGGATATCAATAACTTAATAAAATATCATTTCCATTCTTTAATTATAGAAGAGTGTGGTGTGAACGATGATATATATTTTTAGTGAGTACTTCTTTGAATGAAAATACTAAAATAATTTGGCACTTCACCCTTGACAATAATAGCTTATCTACTCTTAGATCAATCTTTAGCTTGAAAATACAACCCACTATTGGTAATTTAAAATAAATGTGAAATTGCTTTAATACAAACATGAGTATAAAAGTTGAGATCTTGCAATGCTGTTGTTATTATTATGGTACTTCACTTGAATTTTGATGCTAAGGGAAAAGGTTATCAACGTGGAGAATAAAGGACACCGTTGCCTTTGGGAATTAGAAGTCCTCTCCACTTCTTTCTCTTTAGGAAAGAACCAACCATGAACCATATATCATGTCCCCACAAATGAAGAACTTGAGTGGATGAATAAATATTGACGTCGATCTATTTGGTTCCTTAAAAACCTACGCATCGAACGTGCTGTCATAAGAGATCAAGGACGAGAAAGCCGATTGGTTGCATGATATGATTGCTTGCTAGGGCACATACAATGTATTTTCGGCGCTACTCCAAGAAAGATTCGCTGAGGAGGTCCAGTCAATTTCTTGATCTTCGAAAAACCTACGCCTGAGAAGATCCTTGCACTGTTGCACAGTGAGCATACAAGTAATTGAGCCGAACACTTTTGTAGTAAAATGTGAGGAACCTTTGTCAAAAAGACGGTACTCTAAAAGAAAATCAACCCGAGAATTCATCCAGTACGTGGGATGTGGGATGGCCCATTGAGAAGCCACTTTGGGACAATATGCTCCTATACAACAAAATGAATAGTAATGGCTTCAGGAGAGGTAGTTGTCAATAATAATGTATCTGCAAACAATGGAAGCCAGAGACGCAGTTCAGTACGTGTTTACACCAATGGATTGCTTGTTGAAACTTTGGGGCTATTTTTTAAACTAATGTTGCTGCTTTAATACACGTTCGATGATATCCGAATCATATCAAACTCTCGCTGGGAGGTTATAATTTGTAAATTGTGTACAATACATAGGCAGGTGATACAACCAACAACCCATATTGCGCAGGCAGTACAACCAACAACCGATATTGCGTTAAGATTTTCTTTTGTTGTAGCGTACCAGATCTGCATTTAGTTGGGTAGTATGTTATGTACTATACAAACCAGATCACAGGCCATAGCCAACACAAAATGCACAAGCAGATGTTACCAAATTATATAATCTGAGTAACGTGGCGAGAAGCACATTTAAAAAGTTGTCGATACTCGACAAAAAACTAATTGGAGGGAAGACTTCAAAGCATTTATCCAAATCAATCGTTGTTTGAAATGCTCACTTTCATACGATGTGGGAACCGTACAACATCAAAGAACAACAAAGAACAAACTCAATAACTACCAACAAATTATAATAAGAAGCCATCTCAATTACTTTATAAAACAAGATAATTTGCAAGTCCATGATGGACTTGTTGTTTTACAAGGAGAGATATTGAGCAAGTTCCTCTGTGATGGACTTTGTTTGAAAATGAGAGATGTTGAACAGAGAAAATAGTTTCTGGAATGTAGGTGGAGGAAAAGTGACATCAAAATGACATCCATTAATATTGTATTAATACAGCAGAAGTCGGCTTGCAGTGTTTCAGTTGGGCTTTAACCAATGACTCCTTGGCGGTAGAATCTGGTACCCATGGGTCCATAACTCAGCTAGTTGGCCTACTCAGCCAGTTGGCCTTTTATCTTGGGCTCGGAAGGGGCCAACTTGGCCCATATTTTTCGCTAGTAGAAGCCAAAAGGAAAATGCAAACCTGGACATCCATAGTTTATGCTGGAATGAGGAAGTTGCAAGGTGTCCTAGGTAGCCGAATCGCAACAGCCAGACTTGAGACATGTATCTTTCCATCTTTCGGTTTATAACTTAATCTGAGTTTTCACTGTTAAAATGTTAAAATTTTTGAATTGATATAGTTGAAATTCACAACTTCTACAAGAACTTAAATGTTGAGTTTGACTTCAGCATAAATACTTGAATTCAATCCATAGTATTAGTGGTTTTTTTCTTGATGAAATACAATACTTTCCATATAGAGGATATGACGAATTGCAGTGCATGTGCATTCAAATAAAAATAATAGTCTACCTAAATCCCTATGCTGGTATGTGGCTTTGCTTCCGCATGAATGAAATAGTTAGTTGATTTTAAATTGTCTTTTAAATTGATTGATTTAGAAGCACAATTCTCTCTTTGTTCATGAACATGAGAAGCCTTAATGGTTTGATTTATCGCACAAATATGACTCGATTATGAATATGAATGCATTTATTGTGTTGCCTTGATTGTGGATTTGAAATCCCTCTTGCATTGTTTGATTTAAAAGAACGAATAATTGGCTCTATTTCGGAGGATAAATTTACACTTATTTCTCTTACAAAGGTAAATCCATTTTTCTAAGAAATGATCAAATTGATTTACTTGTTTTGGCTAGAGCAAAGAGAAAACCCACTTGCATGGTTGTCATTTTGGCTGTAGCAAAAAGAAAACCCACTTGCATGATAGTTTGATGGATGTTGCTTGTATGCTATATTTTCCAAAAACATGAAAAAGACGAATCTTTCATGTCGATTGT
This sequence comes from Larix kaempferi, assembly GCA_027924585.1. Classification (NCBI taxonomy): domain Eukaryota; kingdom Viridiplantae; phylum Streptophyta; class Pinopsida; order Pinales; family Pinaceae; genus Larix; species Larix kaempferi. The sequence goes on along the minus strand of BSBM01000767.1, from coordinate 15,675,525 downwards.
ATGCCAATTCATTGTTTTATTTTGCAAAGTATGTAACATTGATGAGTTAAAACTTAAATTTTTGAATGTATGAGTAAACAATGAAATGGAAAATCACTATCCATGATTGTGTAATATTTGAGTTAAATTTTGGTTATATGGAAAAGCAATGCGGAAAATCATTGAGTTAAATTTTGCATATATGTGTGCTAATGTTTATATGTGTGCTAATGTTTGAGTAATTTTTGGCTTGAATGTTACATGTTTGAAAGAGTAATAGGTAAGTTGTTTCCCTTTAGAGGAGGTTTACCACGCAGAAGGAGAGGAGGAGGGAAAGAGGTGTGGGAAGAGAGATACCACATAGAATGTGGAAAAAAGAGGTCGTTTCAAGCATATGTAAGCTGCAGAAGAATATTAATGCATAGAATGGAAAGTCACGAAACCAATGCCAAAATACAGTGGCATCTTAGGGAATGTAAAAATATTACTCCTGCGCACGAAGTGACGGGTCGTCTCATACAAAGAGAACAACCAATCTGTTAGCCGGAACCTAGCAGCCAAAAGCTATGAGGTATGCATTAAGGTAGTAAAAACTATAGCAACGTGGAGGAGGATAAAAACAAAATAATAAAAAACTCAAAGATAAAGAGTGAGAAGGTGTTAGACGACCTGGAGGTGCATGTCAAAGGAATAGTAAAAACTATAGCAACCTGGAGGAGGATAAAAACAAAATAATAAAAAACTCAAAGATAAAGAGTGAGAAGGTGTTAGACGACCTGGAGGTGCATGCTAAAGGAATCATGTGTAGATCTCCTTTATGCATCCCAAGCCCGGAATCTCACTACTTTGAAGGCTTACTTGATATTAAGATTGGAACACGGGTCCTCCTGTAAGAGAACCTTGCAATCTTGGGTTCTAGTGGAATCGTTGATATATGCGTTGATGTAGAAACTGCAAAGAGATCGAGTGGTTGCACCATGTCTGTGAGAATCATTTAAGAGAAACAAAGTTAAAGTATGAATAAACTGGATGGAAATATGTGAAATAATATGTGTCCCTAACCATAAGCCACTTGTTAACAAGATTAATATGAGTGTAACAAGTATACAATGGGAATTCATTTCATGGTAGTCATATCTTGTTATACTTTACGAGCCACTTTACTTGTGGGTGTGCTAGTTATAATAACTCATTGATTTTGAATCACTACAACAAAACTACTATTTTAGTCTTGTATTAACACCATTATTTGTGAACTTTTGTTGTGCAAAATGCCAAAACTAATTCTACATGGATTGAACTCTTACATTGCAAAACACCAAAATTATAATTAATTTATTGCACCGAGTGAAACGCGGTACTCTACAACCCAGTATGGGAGAGATCCTCTAATGTGATATAACATTTCAACCTTAGTAACAAAATAATTAAAAAAATTCATGTCGGCTCATAAAATAAAAAAATATGGAAAATATTAAAAAAAAAAATCCATGTTGGTTCATAAAATAAAATATTATGAAAAGTAATTAAAAAATAGATGTTCGTTTATAAAATAAAAACTTAAAACTTAAACCTGGATTTATCCATCAAGAAAGTTCAAATTTTTTGAGTTTAAATTTAAAAAAAGAAATACACCTCAAGAAATTGGATCCCTCTCAGTGCTTGATAAATACGAGTTTAAAATAGATTTATACTGGTATATATATAAATATAAATATTTAATACATGTATATGTAGTGTAAATCACCACAAAATAACAAATGATGAAAAATAAAGAACAAAACAAAACATTGATATATTAACAAGATTATATATTTATTTCTAATTAAGAAAATGCAAATACCAAATAATTATATCAACATAATTTCTTAATTAGAAATTCCTCTATTAATAAGAATAAAAAGATTTAATTTTCATTACTTAATAACAAAACTCAAACCTAATATTGAAAATTTGCTTATATTATTTTTTTAGTAAACATATCCATCACTTTAACATAATGATATTACTACACAATGGAAGTTTACATAAAGTTGGTTTAACATAATGATATTACTACCACAATGGAAGTTTACATAAAGTTGATCATTTTAATTTATTTGTCTTTAGTTCATATGAAAATTCAATAATTCACTATATTATATATAGGAAAAAGATCATAATATTATTCTAACTCATTTACTATTAGAAACCTAGTAGTTCCAGAATTAATTTTAGGATTATGTTTCCACAATTAATTTTGTAAATAATAGAAATAATAAATTAACAAGAAAGTGAAATCCAATGGACCACTTGGCAGGGGAAGCCAAAGGGTCACCTAATTTTGTAAATAATAGAAATAATAAATTATCCAATGGACCAATTGGCAGGGGAAGCCAAAGGGTCACCTACTCATGTATAAGATAGCCATTCATGTTCAATGAAATTCAATGAATTTGGGGGTTATTCTGACACCACTGTCAGATCTTCAAAACTCCCTCCTCCTACAGCCTACCATATTCTCTATCTTCTGTAACTACTATCCATAATTCCTACCTATCCTCTGGTCTTCCAGATTCACTTCCCTATGCTCTTCAAGCCTGTCGGTTCAGCTCTAGCATATGCCCTCTGCGTGAACAGACCTGCATGTCTGCCTCTCCTCCATCAAGGACTCTTTTGCTATGCGTTTTTGAGATTATCCACCAACGTGAGATTTTTTGCATCTTCTTCCATTATGGGGACTCTTCCAGAATGAGATTTAGACTCTCCCACCATGAGATTGAGACTTTCCACCATGGTGAGATTATCTACATATCATGGAGACTCTTCGTGATCACGGAAACCCTAAATAAGTGTGAAGACAATATCCTTGCTACGACTGCTACATTCTAGAGTTTCCCGTCATTTTGAATATTGTTGCGACTTCGAGACCATCTACTATTATTGTGAACGCTCTCTCAACTTGTTGGTGAACTGATGAATCCTTTGCGTGAAGATGGTGTAATTTTTGAATGAATGGAGCTACGTTTGGACTGGTGTATTGAGCTTCATATCACTCGTTGTAAAGCCTATGCATGGATAACCCTAATCCGTGTAAGTGAAGATTGTTATGATATTTTGTGGGTCATATCTACATGAGACTCCTCTTTTTTCTGCATTGAGTGTTGCTACCATGCAACTAGTATGTAAACTCCAATTCTACTTTTATCAGTACAAAATGGGTGATAAGTGACTAAAATTGACTAAAAAACATAAATCAATTATTAAAATTGAGGTAATGACCAATGGTCATAAATTAAGACTCACTTATCACCCAGCCAAATTGATCATTTATCATTTAGTCATAAATTGCTTGAATTACTTCATGAGTTGGTCATATTTTAGTCATTTATTTGGTCATTAATTGTGTCTATTTGATAATATATTTATTCATTTATTTGGTAGTGCATTTAGTGATTAATTGATAGTAAATTTACTCATTTATTTGGTCATTAACTTTGACCATTTTACAATATATTTTCTAACTTAATTAGTCATTAATTGTTGTCAACCAATTAATTGTTGCAAACATTAATTAATGTTAATAGGATTGTAACATCTTGATAACCTCCAGCCAATCATATTTGTGCCAAATTATTGAGAATTGTAACCCCATAACCAATCCTAGTTTCCCAATTACGAGCAATTCAAATTCGTATAATATTCACTATAAATATGATACAATATATATTCTTATTAATGAAAAAGTAAATTTTAAAAACCAAATTTTAATTATTTAATAAGTATAAAATATAAATAACATTCAATTTATTACTATCTTATAAAAACAAATAGTTTTTAATGTACATTTATGCTAATTTGGTTTATATATTTGATTAAAAGTATTATATATAAAAAGTCTACTTCACTCGAATTATACAATTATGGTTCTAATCATATATACAATTCTATGATATTGTTCCTTGACATATTTAACATAAGATTATTAATATATACAAATTCAACAATGTTCTTACCTGTACTAGGCTTCATGATTAGTCCTTTCATGATTGGTCATTTTTCTTCTCTAACAAGAAATGGTTCTCTCATACGATCCATCTAACAAGAAATGGTTCTCTGTGAGGATCCATCTGCAAGAGAGGAGACTTTTACACATCTACATTGTCTTTGTTGATCATCCTTAATTCCAATTTCAGAGGAATTAAAGTTAGTGACAAGAGAAACAATAGCATTACCAGTGCAAATATATTTGAGATAGGATGACTTTCTAAAGAAAAAACAAAGATAATTTGCTACGTGGAAGGAATTTCTTCTGAATGGAAGCTTGATAACAACAATCAAAATCTAAGAAAATATCTGTGAAAACATCATAGACATAGTTCTCACCGATCCAATTTTATTTATTTTTTATTTTCAAGGATTTGGATCATTTAGAAAAAGGCCAAAGCTTCTCATAATAGTTAATAATGGACAAAACTCTGGCTTTCAAGTATTATGATTTTCATCAATTTTTAATAAAACTCTAGCTGAAAATGAACGTTGTTTGATTATTGTGGTCAATAGGAAATCAACATGGAAATGGGTTCTAGTCAGTAGGAAATCAACATCAAAGTGGAACCCAATGGAAATAAGGTTGGCAGATGGTACACTATTCAAAAGAAACTTTACAGAGCTAAAATAATGCTAATCGCTTGGATAAAAACAACGTACCCATGGTCTTCTCTATCTTCTCCCGAAGCTGATGTGCAAGGCGTAATAAAATACATCACAAGAAATAAGACTACAAGAGGACTCACAGCTAGGAAAAGCGATAGATTTATTGAGATCCATACAAGAAACTCAGTGAAAACCTATGTATATACTGTAGCACTAAGTTGGACAAAGCCATTGATAATGTAACCAATTGTGCCTCTACTTTCTGGGAAATTTTGCATATTGGTGACAAGGACAATTGTGTTGAACCATGTTGTACTATTTCCATTAATGCATAAGGTTCTTTTGATTTCTCTTTTCAAGTTAATGGTCGGGTCAGACTAGAGTGTTGTAGGATGGATAGCCCTGGAAAAAAATGACATTAGAGAAAAAGTTCGAAGTCAACAACAAAGAGAGAGGGAACGTTACATCGAAATAGTTCTGAATGTTATGATCAGATATCTGGAAGGCGAGTTGAACGCAGGTATTATTTCACTGTGTCTGTGACTCTAGATTATCTGCATCATATGGATTTCTAAGTAACTCGAATCTGTTTAATACTTGAAATGAGACAACATGAATTTTTTGCAGTTAACTTATGTAACCATGGTTTGGTTTGAATAACTTCATTGACCATGGTTTAGTGCAAGAACAGAAAAATTATGTGAATTTTCTACAGTGATAATATAGCCAAACTGTATACAACATATGTCTATGTCTGTATGTCTATCCCTATTGAGATTTGTTTGGTTATGGTCACTTCGAACCCTATTCTCTAGTATGTATGTGTCTGTGTCAACAACAAAGAGAGAGGGAACGTTACATCCAAATAGTTCTGAATGTTATCAGATATATCTGGAAGGCGAGTTGAACGCAGGTATTATTTCTGGTGCTTTACAAAACTCAGACGCCACAACAACCACACAAACGAACAGAATCGATGATCAAGATGCTACACAACAAATAGTGTGGAGCGTGATTGTTAATGAGCAGCGATCTTCATTTTATCGATTGTTAATGAACGTGATTGTTAATGAATTTGATACCCCAAACTCATCAAATTGTGAATCAACACTATCTCACAACATTTTCATTGGCTGAAGATATCATTGTAATTCGATTCATTTTGGATTATCGCCAGCTGGACAATGGAATCCTGGAGCTGGAAATTGGCAATGATATCTTCAGCCAATGAAAATGTTGTGAGATAGTGTTGATTCACAATTTGATTAGTTTGAGGTATCAAATTCATTAACAATCACGTTCATTAACAATCGATAAAATGAAAATCGCTGCTCATTAACAATCACGCTCCACACTATTTGTTCTGCCAGAAACATACAGACATAGACATATGTTGTATACAGTTTGGCTATATTATCACTGTAGAAAATTCACATAATTTTTCTGTTCTTGCACTAAACCATGGTCAATGAAGTTATTCAAACCAAACCATTGTTCCATAAGTTAACTGCAAAAACTTCATGTTGTCTCATTTCAAATATTAAACAGATTCGAGTTACTTAGAAATCCATATGATGCAGATAATCTAGAGTCACAGACACACTGAATTTTTCTTTGACTTTGTTAGCGGTCTTATCATTCATGGCCCTTTGATGTTGCCATACGAGCTACATACTGCTAGTGCTAGACTCGCTTACTCATACTGGATAGGCACCCCAAATTCTAGGTGGGAACTGTACACATTGCTCAACAACCCCTCTTCATTGGAAAGATATCCATTGCCTTATAGTGTGAAATATATCCATTCAAATCCCGGTCAACTGTATTTTCATTTCTATACATTCATGTAGAAATTAATGTTATTATTTTTATGCATTTTTGTTCACAGGAGATCCGTGGCTCTATTAGGTTTGGAGAAAAACCTTTGATCCGCCATTTTTATTGGTATAACCCATCTAACAACATATTGGACTAAGCTGTGTACATGCTATTGGACATTGCTCCATTGAAAGCATTATATATACTTAATATTTATATTTTGAAACCATATTTTCTTATGTATGTTTAACATTGGATGAATTCCTAAATGAACATTTCTCCGTATACCTTCAATGGACAACAAAATGTCAAGCTTTACAAAGATTAAAAAACTGAATAAGAAATTTGGGTAAAAGAAATAAAAACTGACCTGTAGTTGTGAGGCGTTCCAACAATGTAGAATCTGTAATGGTCCTATTTAGGGGCATTGGACAAGCAACGATAATGCTGAGTTACTCAGGGAGAATGCACATTTAGAATCTAGATTAGTTTTATTTTACGACTTGTGCCATACTAATGCTAGGTGACCTTGTCTGGAAGGAAAATTGATAATTACACTTTATTCACTCTCTACTCTAGCAATAATTAGGAGGGTCGTTCCCAATCTTTGTTAAGCCATACCTTAAACTCATACTCATTTTCCTAACCATAAGGATTTGATTCTATATTTTGGCTATTTCATGCTTCCATGTTAGTTAAAACTGGAAGAAGATCCAACTACATGTTCTCAGGATTCATGGAAATCCACTCATTAGTATATACCTGTAGATTAAAGTTGGGGATAATAATTCATGTCAACCGCTTTCATAAATTTCTATAGAGATGAGTTGAATATATATATATATATATATATATATATATATATATATATAGTGCAGTCATTGCTACTAACAAAAACATGGAACAGATCGATCCAAACAATAATTTATAGCCTCTAGTTGATGAGTTTCTTGAAGCATCAAAAACATGGAACAGATCGATCCAAACAATAATTTATAACCTCTAGTTGATGAGTTTCTTGAAGCATCAAAAACATGGAACAGATCGATCCAAACAATAATTTATAACCTCTAGTTGATGAGTTTCTTGAAGCATCTGCATCTCCGTAGAAAGAAAATCTTTTTCCTCCAGTAGACATCTAAAGGGAAGGGCCCTGTATGTGGGTAGCAACAAACACAACATGGATCGATGAATAAAAATGACGATTTAGAATGCATACAGTGCAAAACCCCAAAGTGTACCAATGGAATTGAACTTTTCATTCAACCTATAATTTATATGTATATATATAAAATGGAATTGAACTTTTTGTTCTTACTATATTACTATTATATATATATATATAATAATTCCTTCTCAAGATCAGGTTAAAGGGTAATCCTTCCAATTCCAATTTGATGCAGAAAAAAATGGCCATATAAGATTCAAATCGAAGCATTTATCCTTATTGGAAAAGGATACAATGGGGGAGCTTGAGTCTTTCAAGGAGAAAACAACACATGGGGTGGCCTACGATACTGACTGAAACACTCACACAGTGACAAACTAGAGAACACGGTTCCAAGTCACCATAACCTAACAAATCTCACTTGTACACAGAAATCAAATACAGAGAAATTTTGATTTCAATATAACATTGATACTTGAACTAAAGTAGAGGAAAGAAGATTAAGAAGGTTTATATGTTTACCTTATTTCCAAGGCCCCCCATGATACTACAACCGAAACAACAAACTTCTCACCATTTGTGTTAAAAATTCTCACCATTTCTGTGTTGCAGCACATTTGTAACACCATATTTTTATTGATTTTCTCTGGCCATGTTCAGATGCAATTCCTAATTCCTGTAGATTAGATCTATTGGAGTTTCCTTTTAAAAAATGATTTGTTTTCATTTATTTTCCCCAATTTTCCTTCCTAATCTTTTTTCTAATTTACCATTTTTATGGCTACTTCCTTTTTCCCTCTTTCATTCCTTTTATTTAGTTCCCCTCTATTTATTATATTTGTTTTGTTATTTATCTTCTTGTTTCTTTTTAAATTTCTGAATATTAATATATTACATATATTAACTATATAAGATATTAATATATTAACTATATATAATAACTATTTTATATTAATATTAGATATTATAATGTATTAATATATTAATTATATGGTATATAACATATTAATATATTAAATATATATTAATCTTGTATATATTATATATAAAATATGTGTGTGTGTGTCCATATATATCGGTCCATTGGATATAGCTTGGGTGGTTGGCAGGAATGATTGTTACCCTTCCCACCCATGTTCAATTCTTGTAAGTGACATGATGCTCTTGTTGAGCCCCGATGGATTTGGGGGGAGTGGTCTCTTAATCCATATGCATCATTAAAATTTACAAAATGTAATAATTATATACAAACACTCTTTTGTTTGTGATGTATAAGAAAATATTTAATAAGGACGTCTTATTCACTTATTAAATTAGATTGTCTAGTCATATTTTTTATCCAATGACTAAATTAGTCAGTTATTTTAGTCATTTTTAGTTGTGATCACTTAATTTGGCCATATTTCACTGAAAAACACTATGGTGACCAACTTCTTGTGTGCTTTAGTCATTTATCACCCATTTTTCTACAAGTGCATAGACTCCTCTACATTGTTGCTACGTGAAGCACCCACTCTATTGTTGCCTAGAGCCATCTTATTGTTGTGACCATGCTATTACTCTGTTTTTGAGAGATGCGACACATATGGAGCTGCATTGAAGTTTGACTATGTTTTCCTTTAAAAATCTATGGAAATTTGATGCTACACTCCTCCTTGTTTCATGGTGTGGCGACTCTCTCTGCATTAAAGCTGAGTGGTGATGTGACTATTGAACAATGTCTTGAAGATGCATGATGAGATGAAGTTGCGTGAAACCCTAAATTCTCGTAGGGTTAAACATTCAACACCAATAACATTTTGTGTTCATCTTATGATTGTATGTTGATGCTAGTTTACAGCCCATGCATCAACCATATTGGATAGCAAAATTGTGCATGTTCTCATTTGAATCACTGTGTTGGTCATTTATACGTTCAAAGATGGTTACCTCCTTAATATAACTCATTGTAAATTGAATACTGTGTTGTAGAAATAACATAGTGTTTGTGGAAGCAGTATAGTGTTTGTAGAAACCTCATTTAGCCTCCAAAAATATCAAATAGTGTGCAGAAAAAGTAAGGAAAATTGTTTGTGAATAAGGTAGCAGAGACTTAGACCTACACCTTTTCTTCTCCCAAAACTCTGTTTATTTGTAGTTGACACTTGCAAAAGATGCATTCTTTTGCATCTACAGTTGGAGCAGTGGACACCATTTGCCTTGATGAAAAAGCAAAGAAACAATGTAAAGTCTCTTCCAAGGGAGAGAACAATAGATGAGGAAAAGGAATAAAAAATGTTAGAGGCAAGGAGGAATGGACACATTAAGTAGATCAGTGTTGTGCACCTTGCGACTCCAACAAAGAAAGACATAACTAGAAGAAAGAAGACAAAAGTAAGAGCAAAGAGATTGGTAAAGCTCATGAATCTTCTCCCTGTAAATTGTTGCACATTGTAATATTGGAATAAATAAAATCGCATCTTTTTCATCTTACAAAGATGCTTAGCTTCTTGATAGCGGTGAAACACACCCCAACACATTTAGAAAATACTGTTTTGAAGAACTGAATGACAATGTAGATGGAAAATTTTATTTTGCAGAAAAATCGAGCCTTAAACCAAAGGAAATTAGTTTCATCAAGCTCAAACTACCTAGATTCCCTGAATTTCTATTGTACAATGTTCTCGATTTTCGAGATTTTTAGAGAATCTTGTTGTCCTTGGTGTGTATTTGACCGCAAGGCCATTCCATCCACATATTCAATGGAATTGTAGAGATAAGAAAGTCCTTTGAAAACCATGTCATTGTGACTGAATATAAAGATGGAAAACTATTGAAACTGAAGCAAGAGATCATAACTTTTCCTACCTCTCTCATCATGAAGAAGGTAATATGTCATGTAGTTTGTTATGGCATGCTAGATATGGTCATCTAAATTATAACAATCTTCGCTTATTGAGAAAGGATGGTGTTTTTGGTTTGTCCACCATTTCTAAGAAGATGAACAAGTGTGATGCATGCATATTAGGAAAATACAGTAAGCAACCATTTGAAGGGTCAAAATTCAGAGCATGTAGAAAGTTAGAGTTGATTCACTCTTACCTATGTGTCCCCATGCTTGTTCTTCTACCAATGGTAATAAATATCTCATGACATTTGTTGATTACTACACCAGAATGTGTTGGGTATAATTGTTGAAGAAAAAATCTTACGCATTACAAACATTCAAAAATTTTCATGAATGGATAGAAAATCAAGCAAAATCTCATATTGGCACACTTTGTACTAATAATGATAAAGAATGCACTTCTATTGATTTTCAATACTATTTTTGTCAACATGGGATTACATATTAAACTACAGTTCCTTACAACCCTTAGCAAAATAGTGTCGCATAAAGAATAAATAGAACCATCATGAATATGGTACACTCTATGATTTTTTCAAGAATGTCAAGTTGATGTTTTGGGGTGATGTCATGCTATGTGTAGTCTATTTGAGAAGTAGAAGTCTAACTCATGCTCTTGGCAACAAGAATCCACCTGAAATTTGTTATGGTTGGGTCCCTTCAGTGAGGTATCTTAGGGTTTTTGGTTCCACTTGCAATGCATTGATATCAAAGGATCAAAGTGACAAGCTTGGTGCTCGAAGTCAAAAATGATTTTTCGTGGGGTGTTCATACACCTCCAAGGCATATCCTCTTTACGATAAGGTGACAAGAAGTTTACTATTTCCGTACATGCCATTTTTCTTGAAATTAATAAAAAGATGAGGTTATTGATAGACAACTTGATCATATGGAGAAATTTTCGCATGTAAAGACATATTATGAAGTTGATTTAATGAAATTTCATATCTTGAAGAGGAGGTCCTTATCTTGGATAAATATTTGGAATTTCCTTTTTAAGAACCAACACCCCCTCATGAAGAAACTCACGAAGAATAAGTTCCCACAACTTTATCTAAACAAGAGGTTCAATTGGACGTTGTGATTGAGAGGATTGGAAGATTGAATCTTGAAGAAAATAAAGATCCAATCATTGATCAACCTTGGCCATCGCGAAAAGTTCAGAAATGGGCCACAAAGACACATGAAAGTGTCCATTTGGATGAAGTTGGAAATATGGGAAAAAGAATTTCAACCAGACAAGAAGATGGAGGAGATGCAGATAACTCAGGTGATGTCATTGATGCCTCATATGATTGTCAATTAAATTTATCCACTAACCTTTAACTAACTTCCTTTGAAGAGGATGCTACTTGTGATGAGTGGAAAGAATCCATGCAAACTTAGTATGATGTGCTCATAAAGAATGGGACTTGGAAGCTGGTTATCCAACCAGTTGGAACCAAACCAATTGGTTGCAAGTGGATATATAAGAACAAATACAAATCATATGCCTCACTTGAAAATCACAAAGAGAGGCTTGTGGAAAAAGGCTATGCATAGAAGGAAGGAATTGACTATGAAGAGACATTCTCTCCCACAACAAAATGGGATACCATCCACACCTTATTGTATTTGGATGCACTAAATGGGTGGAAAGTTCATTGGATGGATGTGAAAACAACTTTCGTGAATCGAGACTTGAAAGAGAATGTATCCATATCTCATACAAAATGCTTTGTTGTGAAAGGGAAAGGACATAAGGTATGTAATCTCATCATGCCATGAAACAGGCACCTCTTGCATGTTGTGAAAATATAACAAAGCATCTTTTGAAGTTAAATTTCAAACATTAAAATCTTTACGACACAACATTGTTTGTAAAGAAAGTTGGAATACATGTTGTGTATCTTGTAGTGTATGTAGATGACATTTTGATGACAAGGAACAATGAAATTTATATTGCATCCATAAAGAAATATTTGAAGAAGGCATTTTAAATGAAAGATATCGGACACCTTCACTACTACGTGGGAATTGAAGTGACTCATCATCCTAAGTAGATATTCATCTCCTAGAAGAAGTATGTTGGAGAACTATTGAATAGATTTTGCATGACATAATGCAACCCTATCTCAACTCCAATAGAATAGAAGTTGAATCTCACATCAAATACAGGAAAAATAATTTGAGGATGCGACCAATTATTGACAACTCGTGGGAAGCCTTATCTACCTTACCACGACTGGATCATATATTTCATATTTTATTGGCACCCTTTCAAGGTTTATGCACAAACCTTGTGAAGGACATTGGTTTGCTACTAAAAGAGTTCTAATATACATGAAGGGGACTCAATACTTTGGACTTAAGTACTGAAAAGTGGATGAATTCAAACTTATTTGGTACTCTGATTCAAACTTTGATAGTAGAAAAGAGACAGGAGTGTCTACTTCTGGATACACAATGAGTCAGATTGTATTAACACTTGTCTCTTGGAGATCACACAAATAGTTAGTTCCAACAGATTTGAAAAGAGAGGCGGAATATGTGGCTACTACAAAAGCAATGAAAGAGATTGTGTGGATCAGGAATATACTTGAATACTTGTAGGAGAAACAAGCGAAATCCAATCCCTTATTAATCAAGTCAGCCAAGAATCCTAGATTCCATGATCAAACCAAGCACATCAACACGAAGTAACATTTGATTCAACATAATGTAGAGGCCAAGACAGTCCATCTACGACATTGTTCCACAAACGAGCAAATTGCAAAATCTTCACCAAAGCGGTTTGATGAGAAAATTTTGAAAAGTTTACAAACATACTTGAACTTACAAACACCCCTGTAGATTAAGGAGGGATATGTTGGAGACCTAATCATATGGGACTATGGTTCCACAATTAATTTTGTAAATAATGTAAATAATAAATTAATAACAAGGTGAATTCCAACGGACTGCAAGGACCTCTTGGCATGTGAAGCCAAAGGAATTCTCAAAACAATGAATAATAATATTTTGCATGAATCTATTCATCATATTAAGTACATAATAACAATATTAATATAATCAAAGATCAACCAATAATTCTTAAAACAATGGATTATTAAATATATAATAACAATATTAATATAATCAAAGATCAACCAATAATTCTTAAAACAATGGATTATAATATTTATTGAACAAATTTATTCATCATATTAAATACATAATAACAAAATTAATATAAAAAACTATTCAATTTTCATCCTTGAAATTTTATTTGTATTTTTTAAATAAATATGAATAACATAGACAAATTATAGCGATTTTCCATAGTTTATATTATTGTGACATGAAAAGCTAATTTCCATCCTTTAACTTCTTCTATAAATTGTGTCATCACATGCCTTCCAAAGTCATAAAATAAAATTATGAGAATGAAATATTGTAATTTCATGCATCTAGGTTATGTAATTTTTACACTATCATGCTATTCACATTTAATTAGCTTTGAACGTATTAAGGTAATAACGTAGAAAAAAATGAACCATTTACAAAATAATAATATTGCAAGTGTTCATGTTAAATTCAATGAGATTCTTATATATTTATAAAACAAAAACAAAATAGGACATATAACAACTTCAATCACAAAAAAATTGTTACTAAAATGTGATTTCTCTAACATATTTAATGTTTAATCATGTTTATGTCGAGGGGGAGTTGAATTTGGTAATGAGTAAATAAGATGATAAGTTGTAAATGGAAGGTCTCAAGTTCAAATCTCCATGGGTACTTGCTTAAAAAAAAAAATTAACCATGTTTATATAATTTATATAAGAAGGAAAAACATATCCTTTTAGTATAGTTCCAAGATTTGGAATTAAGATGGATCTATACTGATTTAATATGTAAATTTCTAATATGTGCTCAAATCCGTAGTATTAAATCATGGTTTAATGATGGTTTATGTTAGTGTTGACATTGTAAAAAATTTATTTAGTTATTATTACATAATTTTATTAAACTACAACATTTCAAATTTCAACTTCACATTAAGCATATAATTACACTTCTTTCTTGTATGGTATGATAGAGTTACATATCAATCCACATTTTAGTCTTACCAAATGAATTGGGCATATATGTGATACTTATATCTTTGTTGTTGTTTATAAAGTTATTTATTAATTTATTATTATAACATTTACATATATATTAAAATATATTATATTTTATGATATATATATGACTGATAATGGTATATATATGTTATTATTTATGTAATATATTATAACAAGTTATTTTTAGAATATTATATTTTTATAATAGTATATAATTATAAATAATAAAAGTATAATAAATTTCTTATATAAAAAAATAATTAAAAAAAATAATTAAAATTAAATTATAGTATCATCAATATAAAATATTATAATAATGAAAATATCTTGCTATGTTGTTTTTAATTCCATTTATTACACTAGCAATCATCAATGTCAATAAAAAATATGATAAAAACCATCATGGCGACAAGAGATCCAATCTCCTCATGATCAACCATCTACTTGAGAGTATCTCTTTTCTATCAAATAACTACTTTTTATATATATTTAATTTCTTTTTTTATTAAAGGTCCATTTTATTTTTTTAGATAACTTTAATAAATACAAACTCTATTTAGCTACCAAGCCTTCATTTGTTCTTACACCGGCTCAACATCCTTTGAAGAAAGAAAAATAACGAAAATTAATTGGTTCATAACATACCTATCAAGCTCTTGGGCTCTTCCTCGTATTCTTTCCCTGATGTAAACCATACTTGGGCTTGATCCAACTCTAATAGAATGCTTTTAATGGGTTGATTTTTCCTCCTTCCTCTAAAATTTATGCATTCACACGTTGTGACCATTATTCAGTTATACAAATTCTTCATATTAATCATCAAAATATTTAAATTTTTGAAAATAACCTTTAAACCACACTAATTATATTAATGCTTAAATGAAATTCACAAGTTTTACTTAGATTTTTTTTTAATATCTAAAAATTATACATTTTATTTATTAATTATAAATATTTAATTTAGTAAATGCTTTTTACTTAAAATATTTTAAATTTTTCATTTTTTCATAAAATTAGTAGAGTCTCTATATTATTAAAAATGGTGAAAAGATATAGTGGTTGCTAGTGGTTACTCTATCATGAGGGAAACTAAAATTGAACTACATAACAATAGTCTATTTAATGTTTCCCATATACAGAGTAGCATAATAAACTGTTTCAAAATAAACTTAACCCTATCTACTATGTGCCAACTAACATACCAATGCATTTCTAAAGGAAAAGTAACATAAAATAGAGAAATAACCTAATCATCATAAAAAATCATAACATTGGGCACCCTGGACTCTTGGGGAGTCTTCTAGGGTTGGTCTTGAGGAGAAGGTTTCTTGAAGACCATGCATATAGCTTCCTTGGCAAGGAAATTTATCTTTGCTTCAAAAATCATGATTATTTTGGAAATTAAGTGAATCTTGGCATCCATTCTCCTAATATATTCTTGTGTCTCATCCATATGCAACAACATATATTTTTTCTCTTCCTTGTTATCCATCATCGATCTTCCCATGAGTGCTTTCATGTACCAATATAAGTCCACAATTTTAGCATATTTTGTCTCCTTGGTGTGAGAAGAACCCTCATAAAATAACCCAAAGTCACATCTATTGTTCATTTCTTGCAACTCCCATAATTCTTTTCTCAGCGTGTACCCAATTCTTGACTTCTTAATTGTCCCTTTGGACTGAAGACGAGACACAATGTTTGTAATTATTCCTAGGTTCTTGATTTTCTTTCTGCGCTGATGGCATGTGGGCATTCTAATGTTCATTGGATTGGCTATAGGTGTTGCATCTACTCACTATGCTATTCATGCCCTCTATATCCTCTTATTCCTGATTCAAGACTAGCAGATCCTAAAATGGAGCTCTATGATGCCTATTCTCATTTTCAACCACTAAGCCACCACATAGTCATAAATATGCCCCAATACAAGATGATAAAGGCCTGATCTCAACATCCACAGCTTAGTCCAGACACTAAATAGCTCAAGTGATTTGAGCATGCCCTAGTTATGCATTCTCTATATGTTGTTGTACATCATTACATGGAATTGTGAACTAGCTTATATAGATGAAGCCATTAACCTTGACGGTGGGGTATCCATCACCTCCCAATTGAGCTCGTCATTCATCCATCCTTCTCAAGGCTTCATCATCATTCTTCATTCTCACGCATTGGCCTAGTTTCATGTTCCAACAAGGATCCCTATATGTGCATTGCTTATCTTCTTCGAGGCATCCCTCCATTACATGAACGATCACCACATGAGGGGTAGTTTGAAAGGTGTCCGAAAAAATATTCATATTATTATCTAAACCCTAAATTACAAATTAATATATCTTTAGCCACAAATTAATATACCCTATAATTCTCAAAATAAAATTAAACCTTCGACACATTCCTATTATTATGCCATAATCTCTCTCCTTTCTTTTAATTTTAAATAAACTAAATAAATGAAATGCATAGCGATACAAAAATAAAAATTTTGAATATATTGAAAAAGAATAAGAAAAAATAAAAAAGCGTATAACCCAAAATAGGTTAAAATAGACTTATGAGGTTGAAAGAAAAAAATAAAATGTGGCTTCTCTTAGTTTCTATCCTTTCTTACGTACAAATTCACTACACTATATCATACAAAGTTATACATTTGTATGATTTAAATAAACAAAACCCCATTGTTTGTATGATTTAAACAAATAAAAACGTATTGCTCGTAAATCTTTGGTAGTGACTTATTCCATTTTCTAAAGAACACAATATTTCTGTTTCATTAACCATCTATTGGGCTTTAATAACATAGTTTGATCTGTTAATTACTAGATGAGAGAACTTTCTGCCGAACTCATGAAATCGAGTGACTGCACTTAGTTTTTTAGTTTGAATGATTGATGGGATGAAAATTATTCCATGGTCTCCCATGTTCATACAAAGTTCAAATTGCGAACTTTAACGTCAAAAAGTATCAACTGCAATCTACCATTACTTTTCATTTTGGGGCAGGTTATTTTTGTCTCCATCTCCGTAGCGAGATTTGTGTTTCCAAGGTGAAGATACTATCGGCTTTAGAGGAGGAAATAATATGGACTTGGGAGGAGATTTTTGGACCAGAGGAGGGAATAAAATAGGCATGGGAGGATATTTCTATCAAAGGTTGTAATCAATAATGTCTACCTTATTTGACATTAAGCAATAATGTCTACAACTCAAACTCAATAATGTCAATAATGTCATTGCTTAATATCTAGAAGTAGGTAGTCAATATAATCAAGTATTTGAAATTTTAATATGTATTAACATATCATCATACCCTTAATGATACTAAGGTATGCATTATGAACTAGTGTTATTTAGATAATGTACAATAAGGACTATAATCAAATACATACATGTAAGTGTTAGATTAGATATCTTAGATGAGGTTTGTCGCACATTGAATCTTATAGGGTTTTTTTCTTAGGTATTATCACTATGGAAGAGGAGGAAAAAGATTACACAAATAATATGTAATACATATGTTATATTTGGTTCTCATCTCCAAGGAAGATTAGTTTTTTGGAAAAGTCCAGAAACCTCACCAATCTCATCTAGCAAGCTCAAACCCCTTGGCTGTAGAAACCCTTAATACATCAAATGAGATGGTAAGGGTATTCCTGATAGGTTGTCCCCCTTTCCAAGTGGAATTTTATCTAGCATCCATATTAGACCTCTACTCAGTAGGATTTTAACTCCAAGAAGGATCTTATTATGACAGGTCTAGGAGAAAATCCTTGAATCAAGCAAATCATCACTCATACATGAAGATTTTCATAGTGAAGGTGAAACACACAATATTTTTCTAGATTATCCTACCTCATTCCTTGCCTCAAATATTTTTCTAGGAACTTCCCCACATGGGGATGAAGGCCTTCTCTTGTATCGAAGTGGTATGGGTACTTCAATATAGTACTTTGATAGGTTCATGGTGGTTGATTTGGATTAGGCATTTATTTGAGGTACATACCCTTCTCACACTCATCTTCTCACTTAAACCCTAGCTACATCCCGCGATGTTCAAAAGGTAAAAAAAATAGTGTGACAATGCTAAAAAAATGGAACTTGATGAAAATGCAGAAATGTTGCATGAATTTTATCATTAGAGATGAGGTTAAATTAAACAAAGTATTGAGGATGGGTGAGAAATATATTATTTCTAAATCTCATGGTCAAAGAATAGGAAGATCCCCTTATTAGGCTACTTTTATAACAACTAGGAAGAGGTGCGGTTAATCGACATAATTCAATCGGTGCTAAACCCTACCAAGAGAAACAACTAGGTTGGGGAGGCTTAACAAAAATATTATATATATATTTTCATTTTTTAGTATATTTGGATGATCATTTCTCCTATCATCATGGGTATATTAGTGGGGACTCCAATCACTATCCTATCATACTTGATATGGTTAGTGTGGATCCAAAACCCCTAGGTGCATTCAAAATGAATCTTGAATGGATTAAGTATGTTAGTTATTGTTGGGCCAAATAAATTTCTGGATAAATTCTGTGCAAGTTTTGGCCTGAACAAGGTTAATTTGAATTGGTCTGATGAAGAAGTGTCAACTCTGACATAGCGGCTGAGAATTCAGGAAGATGGGCATTTTGACTATGTCTAGGGAAAAGTTGCGTAAGTTAGTTAGGAGTTTTTGTCCACATACATTTATGAGTGGAGTAGTTGAGTAGTTGGGTAGTGGGAGCGGGGTAGGCTATGTGTGCCCTATAAATATGTAATGGTTTGGGATTTTTGAGGATGTTAGTAAATTGGTTACTTCATTGGTGAATCAGTACTCAGTTTATTGGTTATCCCTATTTTTTCTTTATGTGTCGAAGATATTGCATTCTAGGAGAAAAGATTCACATGATCTGTAGCCTATGTGTGCAGATCCACTGTAAAAGGAGAAGAAATTTGTAAGTCACTATCAAAACATGAAGTGCTTATTTCAATGTGACTAATGAATAAAGAAAGCATTTCCATGGTTTTCTCCCTTTTGGGTTTCCACGTTACATCTAGTGTTCAATGTGTATGAATGATGTGATGATCTGTTATGTATTTTGTTGCATTCTAAATATTGATGAATGAATATTAATCACTGTAGTTGTATGAATGATATGGATTTTTTCTGGTTAATGACTTATGTCACAATTAGTTAAATAACTTATATGCACTCTCGATAATTTTTTTAAGCATTATGTATGTCGAGGTATGAAATGTTATAGTTTGTAGTTTTATGTCACACCCTTTCGCTATTGCAGAAATATGGCTCCTACAGGTCCCATAGATACCTTGGGTGAGGCTTCACCTACTTTGTAGGTGACACCAAAAAGGTCGGTGTCTTAGGGTTTGTTGGGTTTTAATTGAGTGAACTCTGATTGAAGTAGACCTACTCAAACAAATGGTTATGTTTCCAAGACCAAGATCTGTGTTGAAGGGATTTGTGGCATCTGAATAAGCGCAAAATCTAGGATTGGATTGATAAGAAGCTAAGAGAGTTTGTTGAAAGCCAGAACAAATATCCACACATTGATGTAGAACCGTGGTTAGGTAAGTATGTTTTCTCAAACATCCATGAAGTATTCTTTGGATAATATCCTATTATATTGATTGAATGGTTGGAAAGGTTAACCCTGGAAAAGAGATGCTTTCAAGGGTTTGAGTCTACAGTGTGGACAACTAAGCTAATCCAAACCCTTAAAATTGTTGATAATAAAATATCTTGTGATGTTGATTACTGCTTAGATAGCATATTAGAAGGGTATATTACATAGTTTGTTGTAGACACCATAAAATCCTATAGTAATACTAAACGATATTTCTTCTAAGGACCATGAGGTAAGTTCTTAAAATCTGAAAAACTATGGATTACAATGTTGCTTCATGAAAAAGGGTTATGAGGGTCGAATCCAACGAGTAAGCCATTTGTGCGCGGTGGTTCAGGATGTCGGTAGGGGATGGTCTGGTATTATTTTGTAATTAGTGAGCTAAAATGAAAATGGAAGGAGTGTAATGTACCATATCTGATTCAAAGGCACATTAACTCAAAATAACTTGCAAGAGTTAAACAACTGTAGAAGGTTTGACAAAACTAGGTAATTTGACTAAATTTCAAACAGAAAAATTCAAACCACCTCAAACTCTTCCTAAACCCTCCCAAGAAGATGTTAAATACCTCCTAAGGCTACAAGTAGGATTAAAATAGGGAAATACTTTGATAGCATCACTTTTATCGGTACGTCACGCCCCAGTAGACCCCTTGAGCTAAACCCAGAGGTACAAGGCCATGGTTCATGGGACTTCTGTGGAAACCCAAGGATTTTGGTGCTTGATCAAAGTAATCGAACCTCGGCTAGACTAAGAGGATGATTCCCCAACCTTCTAAAACAACAATACATAAGTTTAGAATCGAATTGATGGAATTTGGAGGCAATTCTAGCAAGTGTGCTACTTAGAATTGGCTAACTAGCCTTTTTACAGAATCTTCCAAACAACTCCAGAGGGTCACAAAATATAGACTTAGGACTGTGGATGTGTTTATAAAGGTTTGATGGACCTGTATCAGCTTACGAAAATACCAAAAATATTGTACAATGAATTTTATGACAACTACTGAAAAACTAGTCAATTTTTGAAGCACATAGAGCAAGCCTTGAAAAATGAAGATACAAACAACTTAGTAATTCTTCATATTTCTTATCAGAACTAATAATTGAACTCAAATACATATTATTAGATAGAATCAATCTCTATTAAACTGATAAAGAAGCAATGGAAAGTCTCTATGATCCAAACTTACATACTATATTCAATTTCCAATTATGTTCACAAAATATGAGCAGGATCTTCAATGGTAGGAAGGAAGAAAGTGATAGAATCATAGGATCAGAGAAATATCCAGAAGAATATCATTTTGGATTCTCAAGAATGACTCAAGAGCATCTGATACATCTCATAGGGGTGCAACTACTTAGAAATCTCACTTCTTGGTATGGATCTCAGCATGAATTTCACTCAATCTGGCACTAGCTTCTGGATCAACACTGGAGGCTTCAAATTATTCAATAACATGTATGGATCATACCTACAAATCATTCTCTAATGGCTTAAAATTGTTCTCTAATGGATTAACTGGATCTATGATGATGATCAAAGTATGGTTTCTATGGGGCACTTCTCCCAAAGCAAGCTAGGGGCACATCTCCCAAGCCATTCACAAGCTAAACTCTCAAGACAATTATCAACACTGGAAAACGATGTGAGAGTGGTGTGCCATCCTTATTTTATAAGTCAATTGATAACTTAGATACATTGAATGTGGTCTCTTCTTTCTCTCATGTGCCCTCCTTGAATGAGTTTAACATCTCTGCTTTTTCCTACTTTTACCCTTTCTTTGTTTCCTTTCCGCTTTGGATTGTTTCTCTTTCTTTCAGAAACATCTTGTTTTTCCTATTTTTTCTCTGCTTTTCCTGTTTTTTTTTCCTACTTTTCTTCTCTTTCCTTCTTTGTGTACTTTCCTGCTTTTCCTTCTTGCTTTCTGCTTTTTTGAACTAGCTTCTTTTGTGTTGTTTTCTATATTTTTGTGGCTTTGGATTTTTTTTGGATTTTCTCATAGTTTCCATTTTGGTTGACAAATCACTAGGTCAACTTGACCTCATGCACCACCTTATCCACCTAGAACATGCCTCTTAATTATGTAAATTAAATATCATAAAATACATATTAAAATTTAACATAACATTTTTTATCCTAAGTCTAAAAATTTAATATTTTGGCAATTAATACATCAAAATGTAACCCCCTTCACTTTGGTTAGATTATAGGGGTTGATTAGGTAATACAATGATCATGGATTCTCATGTAGGGGAAATTACATTTCTTCTTGCCCAAAATTGCTTGTCCTCAAGCAATTGTAATCCAATTACAAAGAAATCCACCATGCTTTTGTTGCACTACTCTAATTATTACCCCTTCTTAAGGGATAACTCTGTCTCCTATGCAACTGTATGGTCAACCCAACTGAAGGAGCTGAATTCAACGGTGGTCTCTAGGTCCAAATAAGACTGAAAAATATGCAAGGTGGTTAATACACCCTCCTTTTCGTGCTACAAATTGTAGAACAAAACAATGCCAGGATCCCACTGCTCATGTTGCATTCCTCTAAGAATCATAGTTATCACTTGTAGCAATCTATCATTCCATGGAATGCCTGGATCCCACCAATAAATCAAAAGTTCATCACTCCCCACAATGATTTGGGACTCTATGAGCCTCTCCATCCAAATGCAAATCTCCTTTTGTGCAACATGCACACTAGTATTAAGGCTCGCAACATTAGTACTTGACTCCCCAACATACTCAAGTGAAACTCCCATTTCCTACTATGAATTTTGAAGGCATCATATAGTATCTGTATATTACCTCGCTTCTCCTTCAAGATCAAGTATTTCACTAATGAATTCATCACATAATATCCCTGGTACAAACCTAGAGCTAGGGCAACCTCCTCCATGAGAGTTATTTCCCCAAGCACATGCAATTCAAATTCCTCTCCAAGATCTAACCTCATGCTATGTGATGATACCATCCGATGAGGATATGTGTTGATTCCTTGAAGAACCACCTGCTTCCCAACATAATCTTTGAAACTTATTTGAGGCACCTGACAATTCATGGAATGCTCTCCAAGGGAGTATAACCATTGTAATCCAAACACCAAGTTAGTATCATCAACATTAAAAACATAAAAAATGATTTGTTAAGGTATAATATCCTATGGTTACTTGTATATTTAGAATCCATTTAGTGGAACTCATGAAGTTATTACCTAGTATGATGACCATGAAACATTCAAAGTTTTCAATAGGTAGCTTTATTCTTACCACTGAGGTTGAATCAATGAAATTGTGGGTAGCACCTCCATCAACCAAAATTATAACTCTTTGTCCCTAAACCACTCCCTTGAATCCGAGAGTGTGGAAGTGAGGTACTCCTGTCATGGATGCAATATTGCCACTTGCTGGTGGTAGTTGTTCTTCACCTGTTGTCTCATAGCCACCATCATGGTGATATTGGCATAGATTATGGTGATGGCATAGATTATGGTGATATTGTTTCCATAGATTAGTGTGATGCTATTGGTATGGAATATGGTGATGTTATTGTCATGATATAGGGTTCCTCTCCTAGAATGACCTAGGGTTTGAAGAAGTAAACAAATGAATTCAATGGATGATTGCTTCATGACAAGTATATTGAATATTTATAGGATATGTTTTGGTCCTCTTCATGAAGGTTTTATTTTAGATTTGGAAGACATGTTTTGGTCCTCTTTTCGAAGGTTTTATTGTAGATTTGAATGGCTAGCTTGGTGCAGATTTAATGAAGGTCATATTACAGACATGTTTTATTTTTCTTCGAGAATGATTTAATTGTAGATTTGAAGGACACATTTCATCCTTGTTTATGAAGATGTGGAATGAATCTTTTGGTCTTTCATAATAGGGTTTTGTTGCAGATTTGAAGACTATCTTGTAAGAAGTTACTTGTAGATTTGGAGGACAGATTTGGGGCATGTATAGGTTGACATGTTGATAGTGACAGTGACAATGATAATGGAACATATAATGATAATGATAGTGGCAGTGACAATATAGTGATAGTTCCAATGTGAAGACAATAATAGGGACAGGGATAGATACAGTTGCAATGATAATGATGGTGACAATGATAGTGACATCAATAGGTTGATACTATTATCCATATTAGGGTGGCAAGGAGGTGCTAGCGTATGTTGGTGCATATGATCTAAGGGAGTTGGTGATTCCTTCTAGTTGGTGTTGGAGAACCATGGTAGAAATATGGGGCATGGACAAGAGATCGAAGTCTCCTTCAATTTTATTCCTAAAAAGTGTGAGTTAGTGCTCACAAAATGGGTTGGTGCCTCCTTCTTATTGGTGCTAGAAAAATCAAGGGGTTGGTGCCTCCTTTTAGTTGGTGCTAGTAAATCTAGAGGGTTTTAGCGTGGTTGTAGCCTCCGTTTAGTGGGTGTTAGAGAAATCAATGAATGGGTGCTTCCTTCTAGTTGGTGTTTGTAAAAAAATGAATGCAATCTTGTTATTATATAAGAAAAGGATTCCATTGTTTTCTCCCATTTGGTATTCCACCTAAAAATCAATTATGCACTATGTATGATATATGTGATGATGAATGAGATTGTTAATGGTTAATGTTACATGATGTGCTTAAGGTTAAAACTGGTAAAAAGTGCTCAATACCTATTCTCCTCCTATTAGTATTGGTGAATATTCCAATAGAGAGGGGGTTAGGCATAGGTGGAGTAGAAGAGATAGAGAGAGAGATAGAGAGAGGAGGGGGGAGTGGTTAGTGGTAGGGGGTTATGTCCATGGGAGAGAGAGAGAGAGAGAGAGAGAGAGAGAGAGAGAATATTCATGAATTTAGTGAGAGAGGGAGAGATCAAGGTTAGGCTAAAAGACGGTGTGCGAGGGTTAGTGGTAGGGGTGGGATATGGGGGGTTGTTAGTGGTACGAGGGAGTTGATTAAGTGGAGAGAGAGAGAGAGATAGAGAGAGAGAGAGAGAGAGAGAGAGAGAGAGAGGGGGGTTAATAAGGCTTAGGTGGATGAGGGGAGAAAGAGAAACAGGTTGGGGGTTAGTGGTAGGGGGGGAGCTGTGGGGCTAGGGGTAGAGAGAGAGAGAGAGAGAGAGAGAGAGAGAGATTTCAGGGCTTGGTTAGTGGTAGAGGAGTGGGAGATTAGGAGGTATATGGACGGGAGGTTAGGGGTGGGTGTATTAGGACAAATAGATTAGGGCACTGGGTGGGGGATGGGAGAGGGTTTTTTTTCGATGATTAGTGGTAGGGTGTTATTGGTAGTGATAGTAGGGGAGAGATATATATATATTTAGGGGTTAGGGGTTTAGAGAGGAGAAATTGGGGGTTGGGGGTTCAGAGAGAGAGAGATATATTAGGGGTGGTGGTTAGTTATCGGAGGAGGAGAGAGATTAGGAGAGAGAGATATTGAGCGTTAGGGTTTTAAAGAGAGAGAGAGAGAGAGAGAGAGATTGGGGGTGGTGGTTAGTTGTAGGAGTAGGTGAGAGTCCATGAGAGAGACACATTCAATGTTAGGGATTTAGAGAGAGAGAGAGAGAGATTTTGGGGGGTGGTGGTTAGTGGTAGGAGTAGGATAGATACTAGGAGAGAGATAGAGAGAGAGAGAGAGAGAGAGAGAGTTGGGGGTAGGGGTAGGGGATGAGGAGTGGGAGTTTGGGAGAGAGAGAGAGAGAGAGAGAGAGAAATTGGGGGCATTTTTAGTGGTAGAGGGAGGGGGATTAGCAGAAAGAGAGGGGGGTTTCAGGGGTAGGGTTAGTAGGGGAGAGAGATAGAGAGGGGGGTTAGCAGTAGGATTGGGAGAGAGAGATAAAGATATATGAGTTGGGGGATTGGGGATAGGGAGAAGAGGATACACACACACACACACACACACACACACACACACACACACACACACAGAGGTTGGGTTATAGAGAGAGAGAGAGAAAGAGAGAAAATAAATTAAAAGGTAGGAAACAATAATGTGCATGTGTTTAATAACACATTTGCGTTAATAACATACACGTGTTATTTTTCATATAGAAACAAGTACACATTATTAACATGTCCACATTTCAAATTTAATTTTTTTTGGTGTGAATGACTTTTTCCACCTACGTGGTGGATGAATTGTCCTCTTTGGTTTTAGGTTTGGGTTGTCAAACTTGTGGTTTGGGCGTGTGATTATCAAAACAAATCCATTTTTTCATTTCCATGTTTTTCAACCTCAAATCTACATATGTTAGAGTGGTTTGCTGCTAATGAAATTGCACAAACGTATAGAGATTTATGTGTAAACTCCATTCCAAATATATATATATATATATATATATATATATATATATATATATATATATATATATATATATATATATATATATATATATATATGAGGAAAATAATATTGTTTTATATTTATTCATTTATTTATATTTGGTCATATTTCAAATTTGTAAAAAACATAGCTTTATTATTTCCTTTGTAACTTTTGATTGGTTCACCTATTTTGAAAATGAAGAAGAACCTGCACAAGTGCAGATGATGACCTACAACTAAAAAAAGTACGATGATTGTGTTACAACCCTCATAACAGGGCTTGATGATCAACTTTCTCATTTTAGACCTTCACTAAATTTTGTAATTTAAAAAATATATAAAACATTAAAAATAATTAAAAAATATTGTTGCACAAGAACTTCTTGTTAATTACAACTCTCGTTTAAAAAAAAAAATAGTGTTTGCATATCAAACCAGAGACCTAACATGAACATATGCATTATGTGTTATAAAAAAGAATTACACAAATCTTAGAAAACACTATTTTCTTGGAGTTATAGTAATTTCCCATAAATAAAAGTTATATATTGTTGAAGATAACTTGATTGTCTATGTTTTATTTTTTTACATCATGTTCTAAAAAGTTGTATAGATACTTATAATATTTTTAGTGATCCAATTTATGTTTTTCTAGGTTTCCTTTACAACTAACATATCATAATTAAGTAGTATAACCTTGCACCAACCCACAATAAAAACAATACCAAAATGATCAAGGATTATAAGTGTTCCTACTAAAACCATAAAATGGAACCCATATATACCTTGAGTTGATATGAATATCATTTTAATGCTCCTCTATTGGGTTTACACCATTGAGGTTGTGAGAACATGCACACAAAATTGAAAATGTACGATTGGGAGCAATCTGCACACAAATAAAAAAGAGGGGAAACATGTCAACCAATGAATAAGACGTCCACTACCTTTTAGACTATAAATTGCCATACTATTCTCTTTGTCGAAAAATATGTGTTTATAATTCATATTACCTTAATAACATCCATGAAAGAAGCAAAGTCTAAACCCCTACGATGGTAATAATGTAAAATCCTATGGTACTTGGGCATCTCTGCAGACGTTGTTGTGACTAGATAAAAGTAAAGTACCTACAGTTTATGGTTATAAAAAAAATATGCCATGACAAGCATCTTTAATATTTCCCTGGTCACATGTTAAAAAGCACGGTAAAAATGGCAAAAAAAAATTATAATTAAGAAAAAATTCCAAAATTGTTTTATTACAAGAATGACTCAAGCTTAACTTTGATAAGAGAATTTTCACTAAAATAAAAACTTGTTTTACTTTTAATGTAGCCAAAACATTTTCATAACGAAACAACTTCTACCATTCTTCGAATAATTTTGTCACATCCAAGGTATTGTGAACTGTTGTCATCAAGTGTCTACAAAACTTGTCTTGTGCTAGCACATCATTATTATTGTGGCTAGAAAGTGATGCATCTTTTGTTATTTTTATTGAAAGAGGAAACTATGCAATTTTGAGTTCCAAGGATGCTGGAGTTTTTTTGCACAAAGTCTATGTCCAATAGTTCTAAGCATAGTAGCATAATTCAAGTACTAATAGGAATAAAATATGATTCAATAAAGAAAAAGTAAGTAACAAAAAAGTCTAATACAATCAAAATATGCAAATAACTTGCTTATATACTAAGAAACATATTTTCCAAATTATAAATAAACCCTTCAATATTTTAATGTAACATTCATTTTTCATTAAAAGCAATTTGAAACATTTCCATATTTAAAACATTACATATATTTCTAATTTCTAATAATATATTCCAAAAATTATAACCTAACTATATTTATATTATAAAATAAATATAATATAAAAATTAACATAAATTATAAAATCTAATATTTATATTATAAAACAAATCTATAAGATAAAATTTTTACAAAATTTAAACTTTAATACTTTATAACATAAATCAAATGTAAATTTAAAATCTAACCTAAATAAGAAAAATTTAAAATCTAATATATAAAATAAAATACTAACTTAAATTATAAAATTTAAAATATAATATATTTAATTCAAAACTAACCTAAACTCACAGTATGAGTACATAACTCCTAAGCATGTAATTTTGATTTACATGCATATGTTTGTGGGCCCAATCCTCATTACATTTTTATTTGAGCTTTGTATATATGGATAAGATATGGTTAACAATATGTTGAACACACCGTATTAGTATTATGTCAAATTTTGATCGAATTCCATCTGAAGTTTTCTTTCTCCTCACCCGAAAGTTCAATATGATCTAATTATGTTACAATGGTTCATAGTAATTGCAAAGCAAAAATGACATAGTAATGTAATTTATATGATAATATAAGTTCAATGAATCTAAAAAATAATGCTACAATGGTTCATAGTAATTGCAAAAATGACATCATAATGTAATTTATATGATGATATAAGTTCAATCAATCTAAAAATAAAGGATATTTTTTTGGCTAAAATTATAAAGAGTGACTTTCCAACAACTCTCTTTCATAAGTGAATATAAAGACTAATCAATATGAGCAAATTCCATGAGAAGGCACCAAGAAAGATATCATTAATTCCATGAGAAGGCACCAAGAAGGATATCAATAACTTAATAAAATATCATTTTCCATTCTTTAATTATAGAAGAGTGTGGTGTGAACGATGATATATATTTTTAGTGAGTACTTCTTTGAATGAAAATACTAAAATAATTTGGCACTTCACCCTTGACAATATAGCTTATCTACTCTTAGATCAATCTTTGCCCTTGACAATTCATATGTGAAAATACAACCCACTATTGGTAATTTAAAATAAATGTGAATTTGCTTTAATACAAACATGAGTATAAAAGTTGAGATCTTGCAATGCTGTTGTTATTATTATGGTACTTCACTTGAATTTTGATGCTATGGGAAAAGGTTATCAACGTGGAAAATAAAGGACAACGTTGCCTTTGGGAATTAGAAGTCCTCTCCACTTCTTTCTCTTTAGGAAAGAACCAACCATGAACCATATATCATGTCCCCACAAATGAAGAACTTGAGTAGATGAATAAATATTGACGTCGATCTACTTGGTTCCTTAAAACCTACGCATCGAACGTGCTGTCATAAGAGATCAAGGACGAGAAAGCCGATTGGTTGCATGATATGATTGCTTGCTAGGGCACATACAATCTATTTTCGGCGCTACTCCAAGAAAGCTTCGCTGAGGAGGTCCAGTCACTTTCTTGATCATCGAAAAACCTACGCCTGAGAAGATCTTTGCACTGTTGCACAGTGAGCATACAAGGAATTGAGCCGAACACTTTTGTAGGAAAATGTGAGGAACCTTTGTCAAAAAGACGGTACTCTAAAAGAAAATCAACCCGAGAATTCATCCAGTACGTGGGATGTGGGATGGGCCCATTGAGAAGCCACTTTGGGACAATATGCTCCTATACAACAAAATGAATAGTAATGGCTTCAGGAGAGGTAGTTGTCAATAATAATGTATCTGCAAACAATGGAAGCCAGAGACGCAGTTCAGTACGTGTTTACACCAATGGATTGCTTGTTGAAACTTTGGGGCTATTTTTTAAACTAATGTTGCTGCTTTAATACACGTTCGATGATATCCGAATCATATCAAACTCTCGCTGGGAGGTTATAATTTGTAAATTGTGTACAATACATAGGCAGGTGATACAACCAACAACCCATATTGCGCAGGCAGTACAACC
The DNA here is from genome assembly GCA_027924585.1 of Larix kaempferi. NCBI lineage: Eukaryota > Viridiplantae > Streptophyta > Pinopsida > Pinales > Pinaceae > Larix > Larix kaempferi. The sequence continues at coordinate 15,645,223 of BSBM01000767.1, read as the reverse complement.
AACAACCGATATTGCGTTAAGATTTTCTTTTGTTGTAGTCGTACCAGATTTGCATCTAGTTGGGTAGTATGTTATGTACTATACAAACCAGATCACAGGCCATAGCCAACACAAAATGCACAAGCAGATGTTACCAAATTATATAATCTGAGTAACGTGGCGAGAAGCACGTTTAAAAAGTTGTCGATACTCGACAAAAAACTAATTGGAGGGAAGACTTCAAAGCATTTATCCAAATCAATCGTTGTTTGAAATGCTCACTTTCATACGATGTGGGAACCGTACAACATCAGCAGATTTCAACACTAATGTGCGAAATATAATCTGACTAATTTCATTAAAGATAATAATATTTCTTAAGAGATTTACATGAACAACAAAGAACAAACTCAATAACTACCAACAAATTATAATAAGAAGCCATCTCAATTACTTTATAAAACAAGATAATTTGCAAGTCCATGATGGACTTGTTGTTTTACAAGGAGAGATATTGAGCAAGTTCTTCTGTGATGGACTTGTTGTTTGAGAATGAGAGATGTTGAACAGAAAAAATAGTTTCTGGAATGTAGGTGGAGGAAAAGTGACATCAAAATGACATCCATTAATATTGTATTAATACAGCAGAAGTCGGCTTGCAGTGTTTCAGTTGGGCTTTAACCAATGACTCCTTGGCGGTAGAATCTGGTACCCATGGGTCCATAACTCAGCTAGTTGGCCTACTCAGCCAGTTGGCCTTTTATCTTGGGCTCGGAAGGGGCCAACTTGGCCCATTTTTCCCTAGTAGAAGCCAAAAGGAAAATGCAAACCTGGACATCCATAGTTTATGCTGGAATGAGGAAGTTGCAAGGTGTCCTAGGTAGCCGAATCGCAACAGCCAGACTTGAGACATGTATCTTTCCATCTTTCGGTTTATAACTTAATCTGAGTTTTCACTGTTAAAATGTTAAAATTTTTGAATTGATATAGTTGAAATTCACAACTTCTAAAAGAACTTAAATGTTGAGTTTGACTTCAGCATAAATACTTGAATTCAATCCACAGTATTAGTGGTTTTTTTCTTGATGAAATACAATACTTTCAATATAGAGGATATGACGAATTGCAGTGCATGTGCATTCAAATCAAAATAATAGTCTACCTAAATCCCTATGCTGGTATGTGGCTTTGCTTCCGCATGAATGAAATAGTTGTTTGATTGTAAAGTGTCTTTTAAATTGATTGATTTAGAAGCATAATTCTCTCTTTGTTCATGAACATGAGAAGCCTTAATGGTTTGATTTATCGCACAAATATGACTCGATTATGAATATGAATGCATTTATTGTGTTGCCTTGATTGTGGATTCGAAATCCCTCTTGCATTGTTTGATTTAAAAGAACGAATAATTGGCTCTATTTTGGAGGATAAATTTACACTTATTTCTCTTACAAAGGTAAATCCATTTTTCTAAGAAATGATCAAATTGATTTACTTGTTTTGGCTAGAGCGAAAAGAAAACCCACTTGCATGATTGTCATTTTGGCTGTAGCAAAAAAAAAACCACTTGCATGATAGTCTGATTGATGTTGCTTGTATGCTATATTTTCCAAAAATATGAAAAAGACCAATCTTTCATGTCGATTGTATGCCAATTCATTGTTTTATTTGGCAAAGTATGTAACATTGATATGAGTTAAAACTTATATTTTTGAATGTATGAGTAAACAATGAAATGGAAAATCACTATCCATGATTGTGTAATATTTGAGTTAAATTTTGGTTATATGGAAAAGCAATGCGGAAAATCATTGAGTTAAATTTTGCATATATGTGTAAGCAATGTTTGAGTAATTTTTGGCTTGAATATTACATGTTTGAAAGAGTAATAGGTAAGTTGTTTCCCTTTAGAGGAGGTTTACCATGCAGAAAGAGGGAAAGAGGTGTGGGAAGAGAGATACCACATAGAATGTGGAAAAAGAAAGTCGTTTCACGCATATTTATGCTGCAGAAGAATATTAATGCGTAGAATGGCAAGTCACGAAACCAATGCCAAAATACAGTGGCACCTCACGGAATGCAAAAATATTACTCCTGCACACGAAGTGACGGGCCGTCTCATGCAAACCTAGAGAACAAGCAATCTGTTAGCCGGAACCCAGCAGCCAAAAGCTATGAGGTATGCACTAAGGTAGTAAAAACTATAACAATGTGGAGGAGGATAAAAACAAAATAATAAAAAACTGAAAGATAAAGAGTGAGAAGGTGCTAGACGACCTGGAGGTGCATGTCAAAGGAATCGATGTGTAGATCTCCTTTATGCATCCCAATCCCGAAATCTCACTACTTTGAAGGCTTCCTTGATATTAAGATTGGAACATGGACCCTCCTGTAAGAGAACCTTGCAATCCTGGGTTATAGTGGAATCGGTCATATCCCAGAGAATCATGCGTCGATGTAGAAACTGCAAAGAGATCGAGTGGTTGCACAATGTCCGTGAGAATCACTTAAGAAAAACAAAGTTAAAGTATGAATAAACTGGATGGAAACAATCCCGAAATATCACTACTTTGAAGGCTTCCTTGATATTAAGATTGGAACACGGACCCTTGATATTAAGATTGGAACACGGACCCTCCTGTAAGAGAACCTTGCAATCCCGGGTTCTAGTGGAATCAGTCATATCCCAGAGAATCATGCGTCGATGTAGAAACTGCAAAGAGATCGAGTGGTTGCACAATGTCCGTGAGAATCACTTAAGAAAAACAAAGTTAAAGTATGAATAAACTGGATGGAAACATGTGAGATAATATGTGTCCCAAACCATGAGCCACTTGTTACCAACTCCATAAGCCACTTGTATATGGTAGGAGGGACATCCCTCCACAAGTGGTATGGATCCTACGCGATGTTTCGAGGTCGAACTTTGATAGAGTCAGGGTTTAACGGTTGTGAGCGAGGTGTTTAACCATGGTACAAACTAAAGGTTATGGTTGGTGCCTCGATTTGAGGCCAAATAAGACCTCAAATTTAAGATGATCGACCAAAACAAAATTGTATAAGAATAATAAAATTGTGCAAAATTCGAGGACATAAAAACAACAAAATACGAATTCAATAAACCAAAAGTTCAAACACTATTTTAATTACTTTATAAAAAAAATATTTACAATAAAATAAGAACAAATTTGATCAACAAAATTATCATAACTATTAACAAATTATAATAAGAAACCATCTAAATTACTTTATAAAAGGAGATATTTACATGAAGTCTTTTTCTTTTTACTAGTATTTATATCTATAGACATTTAAATATTATCTCAAAGTCGGCTTCCTTGTAGTGGATTAACAAGATTAATATGAGTGATGAGTGTAACAAGTGTGCAATCGGAATTCATTTCATGGTAGTCATATCTTGTTATACTGAAATGCATCTTGATTAAGGGCCCTCGCACGAAGTTGAGGGACCTTCTAGATGCAATGGGTAAATGCGAAACGCGCAAGAATTGTGTAAATCAATAACGTTCACGCGTTATGTAAAACTAGGAATGGCAGGCTCCGAGCCTACCATGTCATTTAACATGTAGGATAGGATTACAAAACGCTACGAGCGTTATGGCGATACATAACACGCGCGTGTTATGGATCACCATGACACACGCGCGTTTTGATTAATATAAAAAAAAACCAAACGGAACGAACCATAGAATGATGACCGTGGCTCGGATCAACAAACCGTTAACTCTGTTGGATTCAAGTTGACATCGGGATAGTGCTAGGAGTGCCCCTCTTCGTCGGTCCCATGGTCAGCCAGTTGGTCAATCCTGCTTGCACATCATCGATATCTTGGTCCAAAATTTATGTGATTTTAAAGAGGGGATCATGAGCTAATTTGAACTAGGAAGAGGTAAAATGAGCTAGGTTGAGGGAAATAAATGCTATATTTGTATGATGTTGCAAGGATTTTGTAATGTGACAAGGTTTTTGTCAATGCTCCGAACATGGAAGCCATTAACTAATTAATGCCGACCTTAAATGTAGGGTAAGCATCCCTATAATGCCATAAAGGAAAGAGTTCATCATTTAAAGCATCAACGTACCGGATGTTCAACCATCGTCCAAGTGGCTTGCGTATGCATCTAGAGTTTAATTTTAATCATTCATGTCACATCCAATTGAATTTTAATGGGTCCAATCAAATTTTAATTGGTTGATCCGAGCCACAGTCGTCATTCTATGGCTCATTCTATACCCCTACGTCCTGAGAAGGTTGAAGCTATAAAGAAACAACTCTCTAGTATTCATCCTGAAGCTCTTTTGTTTATGTCTAAGATAAAGAAGCTCTTAGTTCGTGAGCTGGAACATATCGATCTTAACAGGATTTATACAACCTCTGTTTTACGAGAAATTGACCTTAGAACTTCTCATAGCAATGACAATGAATTCTTCATTTTGCATTTGTTAGCAGAAGAAGATCAATTTTCGACAAAACAATGTAGTTATTACATGTGGAGGTAGCAGTTTCCCGTGGAAAATGAGTGTAGGGTTGAGTAGAGGAAAGATGTTGGGAAATGGACTATTACATTAGCTTTTCCAATCGGTGAGCGGCTTACAAAAGGAAATATGGCGGTTGTAGGTATCTATGCTTTTCTTCCGACGGAAATTGTAATAGGATTTCCATTTATAATACAGGCATATTTTTTACTGGTTTCATCAAGAGAAAGTATCATTTTCAATAACAAGTGGAACCAGGGAAACCTTCATTGTGTTCCATTAGCTTTTTGTTCAGCATTTCGTGCTTTGATAAGTGGTAATTCACCTCTATCATCGAAACATTTATGTAAACCAATAGAAGCTCGAACAATACTCTCTGCTTTTAAACGCATTCTGGAGAAAGCAAGAGGACAAGTTCATCAAAGTGACTTCATTCATCTATATTCTCGTAATGTACACTTAGTCCATCCTTATCTTGATAAACAAGAGTTTTATAATAGCTTGAATTTTTTGGGCGTGGTTATCTCCCTATATTTAGTTGTTTGATTGGTTGACAAGCTTTCCTGAAAATCTGTATGTTGAACTTCTTTGTTTTATTGCTGAAAATTGGAAGGGATTTCCAAGTCACCTGCAAAACACTCCTTTGTTGAGTGGTTGAATCAGTATCCTAAAATTACAGAGCTTTCTATCTCAAAGTTTGTTGAGCGGCTCCTAGATGTAGTATCACACTCAACATACACTAAACATGTTATCACCACTACATAGTGGCATGGTCTCTCACGAATCGGATTTATGCATTGTCCATTCATCAAACTCCTTCTTCATCCGATCAACGACCACTACCAGTTAAGAAACTCCTTCATGCTTGTTCTGCGCCTGCGTGTTTCTTCAAATTAACAACTCTACGAATTGGGCGACTTGCTTTGTTGATCAAATCATTTATAATTGCTCTATTTCGACCATTGTTTCTTAACTATAGCTCATGCAACTGTTCGGTGGTTGGGCATTCAGGCCATTTGAGTTCAAGAGAAGGTCGGTGAAGAAGAAGGCTTCCCAGAGGGGCTGCTGCATTTGCATTTACACTCAGGCATCCTTCGATCGGTAAGTGTCCATAAACGCAATTTCAGCCTTAGTTTGGTGCCACTAGTTTTATTGGTACAACCAATCATTTTGAAACTTTGCCATATTTTCTGGGATGCTTATGCCCATAAATTTGTTTGAAATATTTGTATGATATTTACCTAGATTGCAATAGCACCGCTTACCACTATAGAAACTATATTATCTAAAGTTTGATCTTAGCTGTAGCGAATTGACTGTTTGAATTAGTTGTTGTCTATGGCTATGATATTTAGATAATACGTGTCTATTGAAATGAGTCATCAAGACATTTCGAAGACTGTTCCTATTAATTTGTTTGCTTCATCATTTTGTTTGTGTAAAATATCTGGTAAACATAAAAATAGGGAAGGCGGGGGCAGAAAACGCAGAACGTGGGAGGATAAAAGCATTTTGCTAATATTTTTGCACAAACATAACGCGGGAGGATAAAAGCATTTTGCTAATTTATTTTTGCACAGACATAATGCACTACCGTTGTGTAAACCCATAACACGCTAGCATTATTCACATCCAAAATGTGCTCGCATTTCTAGAAAATAAAAAAAAACTAGGTATTTAATATGTTTGGTGCACGGCTCAATAACACCTAGTTGCACAAAACATGTGCGCGTTTCTGTATTCATAAACGCGCTAGCGTTATTGAAATAATAAAAAAACATTATTCAATAGTTTATTTAATAGTTTCTATGGGTTAGGAGGTTAAATAGGGATTTAGTGTTAGGGGTTTAGGGATTAGAGATGGGAGGTAGTTAGGTAGGGGTAAGGGGCTAGGAGGGGGGGTTAGTTATGGGTAAGGGGCTAGGAGGGGGGTTAGCAAGGGGGAGAGAGAGAGAGAGAGAGAGAGAGAGAGAGAGAGAGAGAGACTAAGAGAGGGTGTTAGTAATGGTTGGGGGGGGGAAGGAGGGAGAGAGAAAGCGAGCGAGGAGAGGGTGTTGGTTGTAGGGATTGCGAAAGAGAGATGGAAGGCATGGTTAGAGGTAGGTGGAGGTGTAGGGAAGAGAGAGAGACTGGGTTAGTAAGGGCTACGGAGAGGAGGGGGTTTTGGCTAGGGGGAGTAGCAGATGATAAAGACGACGATGATGAGGATGATGATGATGATGATGAATATCATGATGATGATGAATATCAGGATGATGATGATGATGAATATCATGATGATGATGATGATGATCAATACCCAATCATGATGAAGATGGTTATGAGGATGATGATGGTCATGATAAAGAAGAGAATGGTTATAATGGTGATGACGGTGATGATGGTGATCATAAAGAAGAAGAAGATGATGATGATTATCAATCATCAATCATGATGAAGATGGTGGTGAGGATGATGATGATGATGATGGAGATGATGACGACGACGATGACGATGATGATGATGATGAGGATGATGATGAAGATGAAGTTGGTGAAGATGAAGTTGGTGATGAGGATGATGAGGATGATGATGACGATGATGAAGATGATGATGAATATGATGACGAGGATGATGAGGATGATGATGATGCTGATGAAGATGATGATGATGGTGATGATGATGATGATGACGACGATGATGATGTTGAAGACGGTGATGATGATGATGATGATGATGATGATGAAGATGGAGATGACGACGACGATGAGGATGATGATGAAGATGAAGATGACGACGATGATGATGATGATGATGGTGGTGGTGATGATAAAGAAGAGGATGATGATGATGACGATGATGATGATGATCAATCATCAATCATGATGAAGATGAAGATGGTGATGACGATGATGATGATGATGATGATGATGAAGATAATGATGAAAATGACAATGACGACAATGATGATGATGATGATGATCATAAAGAAGAGGATGATGATGATGATCAATCATCAATCATGATGAAGATGGTGGTGAGGATGATGAAGATGATGATGGAGATGATGAGGATGATGAGGATGATGATGATGATGATGAAGATGATGATGGAGATGACGACGACGATGATGACGACGATTATGAGGATGATGATGATGATGATGATGATGAGTACGACGACGATGATGATGGTGATGATAGAGAAGAGGATGGTGATGATGAAGATGATGATGAATATGACAATGAGGATGATGAAGATGATGGTGATGATGGTGACGAGGATGATGATGGTGATGATGGTGATGAGGATGATGATGGTGATGATAAAGAAGAGGATGGCGATGATGATGATGATGATGATGATGATGCTGATGATGATGATCAATCATCAATCATGATGAAGATGAAGATGGTGATGAGCATGATGATGATGATGATGATGATGAATATGACGACGAGGATGATGAGGATGATGACGGTGATGATGAAGAAGAGGATGATGTTGCTGTTGTTGCCGATGATGATGACGATGATGATGATGATGATGATGATGATGAATCAATCATGATGAAGATGGTGATGAGGATGATGATGGTGGTGATAAAGAAGAGAATGGCGATGATGATGATCAATCATCAATCATGATGAAGATGAATTTGGTGATGAGGATGATGATGATGAATATGGTCATCATCATCATCATCATCTTCATCATCATCATCATCATCATCATCATAATCATCATCATGTAGTGGCAGGGGAAGCGGGATTACGAGAGAGAGAGAGGAGGGAGAGAGAGAGAGAGAGAGAGAGAGAGAGAGAGAGAGAGAAAGGGAGAGAGAGAGAGAGGTGTATAAGCAAGGAAGAGAGAGTGAGAGAGGGGGGGTTAGTTAGGGGTAAGGGGCTAGGATGGGGGTTGGCGAGGGAGAGAGAGAGAGAGAGAGACTGAGAGGACGTTAGTAATGGTTGGGGGGGGGGGAAAGAGGGAGAGAGAGAGAGAGAGAGAGAGAGAGAGAGGAGAGGGTGTTGGCTGTAGGGACTTCGAAAGAGAGATGGAAGGTGTGGTTAGAGGTAGGTGGAGGTGTAGGGAAGAGAGAGAGACTAAGAGAGCCCGGGTTAGTAAGGGCTAGGGAGAGGAGGGGGTTTTGGGCTAGGGGGAGTAGCAGGGAGATAGAGAGAGTAAGATAGTTAGGGATGGGGGAGAGGTTAGGGGGAGGGAGAGGGGGTTTAGAGAGAGAGAGAGAGAGAGAGAGAGAGAGAGGGAGGTGTAAAACCATAGAAGAGAGAGTACGTCATCATCATCGTCATTGTCATCTCCATCTTCATCATCCTCATCGTCATCGTCATCTCCATCTTCATCATCATCATCATCCTCATCGTCATCTTCATCATCTTCATCATCATTGTTGTGGTCGTCATCACCATCATCTTCATCGTCACCATCACCATCATCTGTGTCATCATCATCATCTGCGTCATCCTCATCATCATAATCATCTTCATCATCATCTGCGTCATCATCATCATCATCTGTGTCATCATCATCATCATTATCTTCATCATGATATTTATCATCATCATCATCACCATCATCATCTTCATCATCTTCATCATTGTCATCATCTTCATTTTCATCACCATCTTCATCTTCATCTTCATCATCCTCATTATCATTATCTTTATCTCACCCAATCTAACACTTCAAAACATAAATTTATGAAGATTATAACACGCACGCGTTATTGAATCCAATAATGCACGCGCGTTATGTACACACATAACGCTAGCGCGTTTCTTATAACATTGAGCGCCAAAACACTAAAATTTGAATTTAAATATAACGCGCACTCGTTATTTGAATTTAAATATAACGCGCACTCGTTATTTGAATTTAAACATAACGAGCACGCGTTCCTTAGCACCTAATCACCCGCTCCTGCCGCACCCGCATGTCAGCCACTGTCCTATGTGGCTGGTTCGGACTTACCAAACCTGTGCTAAGGAATTTTTAGACCATAGCTAATTTGACATTTTCAGTTTTTTTCCGAGTATGCCTGTTTTCCACTGCTCTTTACAGCATGACACACCTGACCATTAGTGACGAAATTTTAGGGATAGATAGAATGTTTTATGCAGATTCCAAATATGTAATTTTTTTAAAAAGCTATTGGGATTTTCTATTTATTTCCTAATTTTCTTGTGTCATCACTCCGTTGGTCAAAAAACATACTGTTAGTGTTTATTCTGTAACCTTTTCATTTCACAACCATTTAAAAAAAAACTTGTATGTTGCACTAAAGGACACCGACCTCTACATGCTGTAAAAAATCCAAGTCAAAATAACTACATTAAGACCTTCAAAGGCTGCACCCACATTTGACGTACCGTTCTCGAGGTTTGTCCACTTACATAATTAAAAAAATAAAAATTAAACCTTTAATTTTGGAAAAATAGCGCTGCACTAGTGCTACGGGTTCTATACATGTATACCAGATTTTGTAGCCTGAAACCGTCATTTAGGCAGTGAAAGGTTGTACCCACAAAACATATACCTTATCATTTGCCAAAAAAATTAAAAATGACTGTTAGAAAAAATGAAATTTGACACAGTTATATAAATTTTCAATACTTAAAAGTTATATATTCAGAAACGCGACTCAATTTCCTACGTTTCATCTTTTTTACTCGATCCAAGATATCTTGTGTAAGCATCTCAAAAAAACCAAGTAAGTTGAGGGATGCCTGATTTTTCAGCTTTCTATTGCATCTAACGCCCCAAAAGTGACCTTCATTAGCTTGCACATGCCCTTAAGGTTTAAATAATCTTTCGTTAAGTCGGTTAAAGAAAGGGGTAACAATAACACATAAGTTCAAACGTGAATTTTTTGTTTTTTGTTATATTAATTAGTTTAATGTTTATGTTATATCATAAATGGATAACTATAAAAAAACAAGTAATTAGTTTAATGTTTAGCCTTTTCCAACCATCTGCCCAAAATTAAGTGGTTAGCTGCACCTATCTTCACGAGCCACTTTACTTGTGGGTGTGCTAGTTATAATAACTCATTGATTTTGAATCACTACAACAAAACTACTATTTTAATCTCGTATTAACACCATTATTTGTGAACTTTTGTTGTACAAAATGCCAAAACTAATTCTACGTGGATTGAACTCTTACGTTGCAAAACACCAAAATTATAATTAATTTATATATATATATAAATATAAATATTTAATGCATGTATATGTGGTGTAAATCATTACAAAATAACAAATGATAAAAAATAATAAACAAATCAAAACATTGATATATTAACAAGATTATATATTTATTTCTAATTAAGAAAATGCAAATACCAAATAATTATATCAGCAAAATTTCTTAAATAGAAATTCCTCTATTAATAAGAATAAAAAGATTTATTTTTCATTACTTAATAACAAAAATCAAACATAAATATTAAAAATTTGCTTATATTAATTTTTTAGTAAATATATCCATCACTTTAACATAATGATATTACTACACAATGGAAGTTTACATAAAGTTGGTTTAACATAATGATATTACTACCACAATGGAAGTTTACATAAAGTTGGTCATTTTAATTTAATTGGCTTTAATTCATATGAAAATTCAATAATTCACTATATTATATATATTATATATTGGAAAAAAATCATAATATTATTCTAACTCATTTACTACTAAAAACCTAGTACTTCCAGAATTAATTTTAAGATTATGTTTCCACAATTAATTTTGTAAATAATAGAAATAATAAATTAACAAGAAATCCAATGGACCACTTGGCAAGAAAGTGAAATCCAATGGACCACTTGGCAGGGGAAGCCAAAGGGTCACCTAATTTTGTAAATAATAGAAATAATAAATTAACAAGAAGGTGAAATCCAATGGACGACTTGGAAGGGGAAGCCAAAGGGTCACCTCCTCATGTATAAGATAGCCATTCATGTTCAATGAAATTCAATGAATTTGGGGGTTATTCTGACACCACTGTCAGAGCTTTATAACTCCCTCCTACTACAGCCTACCATATTCTCTTATATCTTCTGTAACTACTATCCATAATTCCTACCTATCCTCTGGTCTTCCAGATTCACTACCCTATGCTCTTCAGGCCTGTCGGTTCAGCTCAAGCATATGCCCTCTGCGTGAACAGACCTGCATGTCTGCCTCTCCTCCATCAAGGACTCTTTTGCTATGCGTTTTTGGGATTATCCACCAACGTGAGATTTTTTGCATCTTCTCCCATTATGGGGACTCTTCCAGAATGAGATTTAGACTCTCCCACCATGAGATTGAGACTCTCCACCATGGTGAGATTATCTACATGTCAAGGAGACTCTTCGTGATCACGGAAACCCTAAATAAGTGTGAAGACAATATCCTTGCTACGACTGCTACATTCTAGAGTTTCCCGTCATTTTGAATATTGTTGCGACGTCGAGACCATCCACTATTATTGTGAACGCTCTCTCAACTGGTTGGTGAACTGATGAATCCTTTGCGTGAAGATGGTGTAGTTTTTGAATGAATGGAGCTACGTTTGGACTGGTGTATTGAGCTTCATATCACTCGTTGTAAAGCCTATGCATGGATAACCCTAATCCGTGTAAGTGAAGATTGTTATGATATTTTAGCACTGTGGATCATATCAGTGAGTCTCTTCCTTTTTTTGCATTGAGTGTTGCTACCATGCAACTAGTATGTAAACTCCAATTCTACTTTTACTAGTATAAAATGGGTGACAAGTGACTAAAATTGACTAAAAAACATAAATCAATGATTAAAATTGAGGCAATGACCACTGGTCATAGATTAAGACTCACTTATCACCCAATCAAATTGATCATTTATCACTTAGTCATAAATTGCTTGAATTACTTCATGAGTTGGTCATATTTTAGTCATTTATTTGGTCATTAATTGTGTCTATTAGGTAATATATTTATTAATTTATTTGGTAGTGCATTTAGTCATTAATTGTTAGTAAATTTACTCATTTATTTGGTCATTAACTTTGACCATTTTACAAAATATTTTCTAATTTAATTAGTCATTAATTGTTGTCAACTAATTAATTGTTGTAAATATTGATTAATGTTAATAGGATTGTAACATCTTGATAGCTTCCAACCAATCCTATTTGTGCCAAATTATTGAGAACTGTAACCTCATAACCAATTCTAATTTCCCGTACCGGAATTAAGAGCAATTCGAATTCTATAATATTCGGTATAAATATGATACAATATATATTCTTATATTCTTACCTGTACTAGGCTTCATGATTGGTCATTTTTCTTCTTTAACAAGAAATGGTTCTCTCTGACGATCCATCTAACAAGAAATGGTTCTCTCTGATGATCCATCTGCAAGAGAGGAGACTTTTACACATCTACATTGTCTTTGTTGATCATCCGTAATTCCAATTTCAGAGAAATTAAAGTTAGTGACAAGAGAAACAATAGCATTACCAGTGCAAATATATTTGAGATAGGATGACTTTCTAAAGAAAAAAAAGATAATTTGCTACGTGGAAGGAATTTCTTCCGAACGGAAGCTTGATAACAACATTCAAAATCTAAGAAAATATCTGTAAAAACATCATAGACATAGTTCTCAGCGATCCAATTTTATTTATTTTTTATTTTCAAGGATTTGGATCATTTAGAAAAAGGCCAAAGCTTCTCATAATAGTTAATAATGGACAAAACTCTGGCTTTCTAAGTATTATGATTTTCATCTATTTTTAATAAAACTCTAGCTGAAAATGAACGCTGTTTGATTATTGTGGTCAATAGGAAATCAACATGGAAATGGGTTCTAGTCAGTAGGAAATCTACATCAAAGTGGAACCCAATGGAAATAAGGTTGGCAGATGGTACACTATTCAAAAGAAGCATTACAGAGCTAAAATAATGCTAATCACTTGGATAAAAACAACGTACCCATGGTCTTCTCTATCTTCTCCAGAAGCTGATGTGCAAGGCGTAATAAAATACATCACAAGAAATAAGACTACAAGAGGACTCACAGCTAGGAAAAGCGATAGATTTATTGAGATCCATACAAGAAACTCAGTGAAAACCTATGTATATACTGTAGCACTAAGTTGGACAAAGCCATTGATAATGTAACCAATTGTGCCTCTACTTTCTGGGAAATTTTGCATATTGGTGACAAGGACAATTGTGTTGAACTATGTTGTACTATTTCCATTAATGCATAAGGTTCTTTGATTTCTCTTTTCAAGTTAATGGTCGGGTCAGACTAGAGTGTTGCAGAACTAGGATGGATAGCCCTGGAAAAAAATGACATTAGAGAAAAAGTTCGAAGTCAACAACAAAGAGAGAGGGAACGTTACATCGAAATAGTTCTGAATGTTACGATCGGATATCTGAAAGGCGAGTTGAACGCAGGTATTATTTCACTGTGACTGTGACTCTAGATTATCTGCATCATATGGATTTCTAAGTAACTCGAATCTGTTTAATACTTGAAATGAGACAACATGAATTTTTTGCAGTTAACTTATGTAACCATGGTTTGGTTTGAATAACTTCATTGACCATGGTTTAGTGCAAGAACAGAAAAATTATGTGAATTTTTTACAGTGATAATATAGCCAAACTGTATACAACATATGTCTATGTCTGTATGTCTATCCCTATTGAGATTTGTTTGGTTATGGTCACTTCGAACCCTATTCTCTAGTATCTATGTGTCTGTGTCAACAACAAAGAGAGAGGGAACGTTACATCGAAATAGTTCTGAATGTTATCAGATATATATATCTGGAAGGCGAGTTGAACGCAGGTATTATTTCTGGTGCTTTACAAAACTCAGACGTCACAACAACCACACAAACGAACAGAATCGGTGATCAAGATGCTACACAACAAATAGTGTGGAGCGTGATTGTGAATGAGCAGCGATCTTCATTTTATCGATTGTTAATGAACGTGATTGCTAATGAATTTGATACCCCAAACTCATCAAATTGTGAATCAACACTATCTCACAACATTTTCATTGGCAGAAGATATCATTGTAATTCGATTCATTTTGGATTATCGCCAGCTGGAAATTGGCAATGATATCTTCAGCCAATGAAAATGTTGTGAGATAGTGTTCTTGCACTAAACCATGGTCAATGAAGTTATTCAAACCAAACCATTGTTCCATAAGTTAACTGCAAAAAATTCATGTTGTCTCATTTCAATTATTAAACAGATTCGAGTTACTTAGAAATCCATATGATGCAGATAATGGGAAGCCTTACCTAGCTTACCACGACTGGATAATATATTTCATATTTTATTGGCATCCTTTCAAGGTTTATGCACAAACCTTGTGAAGGACATTGGTTTGCTACTAAAAGAGTTCTAAGATACTTGAAGGGACTCAATACTTTGGATTTAAGTACTCAAAAGTCTTATGTATTTATAAAAGAAAAAACAAAATAGGACATATAACAATTTCAATCACAAAAAATTTGTTACTAAAATGTGATTTCTCTAACATATCTAATGTTTAATCATGTTTATGCCTAGGGGGAGTTGAATTTGGTAATGAGTAAATAAGATGATAAGTTGTAAATGGAAGGTCTCAAGTTCAAATCCCCATGGATATTTGCTTAAAAAAAAAATTAACCATGTTTATATAATTTATATAAGGAAAAACATATCCTTTTAGTATAGTTCCAAGATTTGGAATTAAGATGGATCTATAATGATTTAATATGTAAATTTCTAATATGTGCTCAAATCCGTAGTATTAAGTCATGGTTTAATAATGATTTATGTTACTGTTGACATTGTAAAAAAATTATTTAATTATTATTACATAATTTTAATAAACTACCACATTTCAAATTTCAACTTCACATTAAGCATATAATTACACTTCTCTCTAGTATGGTATGATAGAGTTACATATCAATCCACATTTTAGTCTTACCAAATGAATTGGGCATATATGTGATACTTATATCTTTGTTGTTATTTATATAGTTATTTACTCATTTATTATTATAACATTTATTTATATATTGAAATATATTATATTTTATGATGTATATATGATTGATAATGGTATATATATGTTATTATTTATGTAATATATTATAACAAGTTATTTTTAGAATATTATATTTTTATAATAGTATATAATTATAAATAATAAAAGTATAATAAATTTCTTATATGAAAAAATAATTAAAATTGAGTTATAATATCATCAATATAAAATATTATAATAATGAAAATATCTTGCTATGTTGTTTTTATTTCCGTTTATTACAAGAGATCCAATCTCTTCATGATCAACCATCTACTTGAGAGTATCTCTTTTCTATCAAATAACTACTTTATATATATATATATATAATATCTTTTTTATTAAAGGTCTATTTTATTTTTTAGATAACTTTAATAAATACAAATTCTAGTTAGCTACAAAGCCTTCATTTGTTTCTACATTGACTCAACATCATCCATTGAAGACTGAAAAAGAATTAATTGATTCTTAACCATAGCTATCAAGCTCAAGGCCTTCATTTGTTCTTACACCGGCTCAACATCCTTTGAAGAAAGAAAAATAACTAAAATTAATTGGTTCATAACATACCTATCAAGCTCTTGGGCTCTTCCTCGTATTCTTTCCCTGATGTAAATCATACTTGGGCTTGATCCAAATCTAATAGAATGCTTTTAATGGGTTGATTTTTCCTCCTTCCTTTAAAATTTATGCATTCACACGTTGTGACCATTATTCAGTTATACAAATTCTTCATATTAATCATCAAAATACTTAAATTTTTGAAAATAACATTTAAACCACACTAATTATATTAATGCTTAAATGAAACTCACAAGTTTTACTTAGATTTTTTTTAATATCTAAAAATTATAAATTTTATTTATTAATTATAAATATTTAATTTAGTAAATGCTTTTTACTTAAAATATTTTAAAATTTTCATTTTTTGATAAAATTAGTAGAGTCTCTATATTATTAAAAATGGTGAAAAGATATATAGATTCGGGAAATTAAAATTGAACTACATAACAATAGTCTATTTAGTGTTTCCCATATATAGAGTAGCATAATAAACTGTTTCAAAATAAACTTAACCCTATCTACTATGTGCCAACTAACATACCAATGCATTTCTAAAGGAAAAGTAACATAAAATAGAGAAATAACCTAATCATCATAAAAAATCATAACATTGGGCACCCTGGATTCTTGGGGAGTCTTCTGGGGTTGGTCTTGAGGAGGAGGTTTCTTGAAGACCATGCATGTAGCTTCCTTGGCAAGGAAATTTACCTTTGCTTCAAAAATCATGATTATTTTGGAAATTAAATGAATCTTGGCATCCACTCTCCTAATATATTCTTGTGTCTCATCCATATGCAACAACATATCTTTTTTCTCTTCCTTGTTATCCATCATCGATCTTCCCATGAGTGCTTTCATGTACCAATATAAGTCCACAATTTTAGCATATTTTGTCTCCTTGGTGTGAGAAGAACCCTTATAAAATAACTCAAAGTCACATCTATTGTTCATTTCTTGCAACTCCCATAATTCTTTTCTCAGCGTGAACCCAATTCTCGACTTCTTAATTGTCCCCTTGGACTGAAGACGAGACACAATGTTTGTAATTATTCCTAGGTTCTTGATTTTCTTTCTGCGCTCATGGCATGTGGGCATTCTAATGTTCATTGGATTGGCTATAGGTGTTGCATCTACTCGCTATGCTATCCAAGCCCTCTATATCCTCTTATTCCTTATTCAAGACTAGTAGATCCTGAAATGGAGCTCTATGATGCCTGTTCTCATTTTCAACCACTAAGCCACCACATAGTCATAAATATGCCCGATACAAGATGATAAAGGCCTGATCTCAACATCCACAGTTTAGTCCAGACACCAAATAGCTCAAGTGATTTGAGCATGCCCTAGTTATGCATTCTCTATATGTTGTTGTACATCATTACATGGAATTGTGAACTAGCTTATATAGATGAAGCCATTAACCTTGGCGGTGGGGCTATCCATCACCTCCCAATTGAGCTCGTCATTCATCCATCCTTCTCAAGGCTTCATCATCATTCTTCATTCTCATGCATTGGCCTAGTTCCATGTTCCAATGAGGATCTCTATATGTGCATTGCTTATCTTCTTCGAGGCATCCCTCCATTACATGAACGATCACCACATGAAAGGTAGTTTGAAAGGTGTCGAAAAAATATTCATATTTTTATCTAAACCTTAAATTACAAATTAATATATCTTTAGCCACAAATTAATATACCCTATAATTCTCAAAATAAAATTAAACCTTCAACACATTCCTATTATTATGCCATAATCTCTCTCCTTTCTTTTAATTTTAAATAAACTAAATAAATTAAATGCATAGCGATACAAAAATAAAAATTTTGAATATATTGAAAAAGAATAAGAAAAAATAAAAAAGCGTATAACCCAAAATAGGTTAAAATAGACTTATGAGGTTGAAAGAAAAAAATAAAATGTGGCTTCTCTTAGTTTCTATCCTTTCTTACGTACAAATTCACTACCCTATATCATACAAAGTCATACATTTGTATGATTTAAATAAACAAAACCCCATTGTTTGTATGATTTAAACAAATAAAAACGTATTGCTCGTAAATCTTTGGTAGTAACTTATTCCATTTTACAAAGAACACAATATTTCTGTTTCATTAACCATCTATTGGGCTTTAATAACATAGTTTGATCTGTTAATTACTAGATGAGAGAACTTTCTGCCGAACTCATGAAATCGAGTGACTGCACTTAGTTTTTTAGTTTGAATGATTGATGGGATGAAAATTATTCCATGGTCTCCCATGTTCATACAAAGTTCAAATTGCGAACTTTAACGTCAAAAAGTATCAACTGCAAACTACCATTACTTTTCATTTTGGGGCAGGTTATTTTTGTCTCCATCTCCGTAGCGAGATTTGTGTTTCCAAGATGAAGATACTATCGGCTTTAGAGGAGGAAATGCTATGGGCTTGGGAGGAGATTTTTGCACTAGAGAGGGGAATAAAATAGGCATGGGAGGATATTTGGAAACTCGGGATGATTTTTCTATCAAAGGTTGCAATCAATAATGTCTACCTTATTTGACATTAAGCAATAATGTCTACAATTCAAACTCAATAATGTGAGTAATGTCATTGCTTAATATCTCGAAGTAGGTAGACAATATAATCAAGTATTTGAAATTTGAATATGTATTCACATATCATCATATCCTTAATGATACTAAGGTATGCATTATTAACTAGTGTTATTTAGATAATGTACAATAAGGACTATAATCAAATACATATAAGGACTATAATCAAATACATACATGTAAGTGTTAGATTAGATATCTTAGATGAGGTTTGTCGCACATTGAATCTTATAGGGTTTTTTTTGTAGGTATTATCACTATGGAAGAGGAGGAAAAAGATTACACAAATAATATGTAATACATATGTTATATTTGGTTCTCATCTCCAGGGAAAATTAGTTTTTTGGAAAAGTCCAGAAACCTCACCAGTCCCATCTAGCAAGCTGAAACCCCTTGGCTGTAGAAACCCTTAATACATCAAATGAGATGGTAAGGGTCCTCCTGATAGGTTGTCCCCCTTTCCAAGTGGAATTTTATCTAGCATCCATATTAGACCTCTCCTCAGTAGGATTTTAACTCCAAGAAGGATCTTATTATGACAGGTCTAGGAGAAAATCCTTGAATCAAGCAAATCATGACTCATACATGAAGATTTTCCTAGTGAAGGTGAAACACATAATAATGATATAAATGTCATTAAGAGGATCTATCAACACAAACTCTAGATTATCCTACCTCATTCCTTGCCTCAAATATTTTTCTAGGAACTTCCCCACATGGGGATGAAGGCCTTCTCTTGTATCGAAGTGGTATGGGTACTTCAATATAGTACTCTGATAGGTTCATGGTGGTTGATTTGGATTAGGCATTTATTTGAGGTACATACCCTTCTCACACTCATCTTCTCACTCAAACCCTAGCTACATCCCGCCATGTTCAAAAGGTAAAAAAAATAGTGTGACAATGCTAAAAAAATGGAACTTGATGAAAATGCAGAAATGTTGCATGAATTTTATCGTTAGAGATGAGGTTAAATTAAACAAAGTATTGAGGATGGGTGAGAAATATATTATTGCTAAATCTCATGGTCAAAGAATAGGAAGATCCCCTTATTAGGCTACTTTTATCACAACTAGGAAGAGGTGCAGTTAATTGACATAATTCAATCGGTACTAAACCCTACCTAGAGAAACAACTAGGTTGGGGAGGCTTAACAAAAATATTATATATATTTTTCATTTTTGAGTATATTTGGATGATCATTTCTCCTATCATCATGGGTATATTAGTGGGGACTCCAATCACTATCCTATCATACTTGATATGTTTAGTGTGGATCCAAAACCCCTAGGTGCATTCAAAATGAATCTTGAATGGATTGAGTATGTTAGTTATTGTTGGGCCAAATAAATTTATTGATAAAGTTTGTGCAAGTTTTGGTCTGAACAAGGTTAATTCGAATTGGTCTGATGAAGAAGTGTCAACTCTGACATAGCGGCTGAGAATTCAGGAAGATGGGCATTTTGACTATGTCTAGGGAAAAGTTGCGTAAGTTAGTTAGGATTTTTTGTCCACATACATTTATGAGTGGAGTAGTTGAGTAGTGGGGTAGTGGGAGCGGGGTAGGCTATGTGTGCCCTATAAATATGTAATGGTTTGGGAATTTTGAGGATGTTAGTAAATTGGTTACTTCATTGGTGAATCAATACTTAGTCTATTGGTTATCCCTATTTTTTGTTTATGTGTCGAAGATATTGCATTCTATGAGAAAAGATTCACATGATCTATAGCCTATGTGTGCAGATCCACTGTAAAAGGAGAAGAAATTTGTAAGTCACTATCAAAACATGAAGTGCTTATTTCAATGTGACTAATGAATAAAGAAAGCATTTCCATGGTTTTCTCCCTTTTGGGTTTCCACATTACATCTAGTGTTCAATGTGTATGGATGATGTGATGATCTCTTATGTATTTTGTTGCATTTTGAATATTGATGAATGAATATTAATCACTGTAGTTGTATGAATGATATGGATTTTTTCTGGTTAATGACTTATCTCACAGTTAGTTAAATAACTTATATGCACTCTCGATAATTTTTTTAAGCATTATGTATGTCGAGGTATGAAATGTCATAGTTTGTAGTTTTATGTCACACCCTTTCGCTATTGCAGAAATATGGCTCCTACAGTTCCCATAGATACCTTGGGTGAGGCTTCACCTACTTTATAGGTGACGTCAAAAAGGTCGGTGTCTTAGGGTTTGTTGGTTTTTAATTGAGTGAACTCTGGTTGAAGTAGACCTACTCAAACAAATGGTTATGTTTCCAAGACCAAGATCTGTGTCGAAGGGATTTGTGGCATTTGAATAAGCGCGAAATCTAGGATTGGATTGATAAGAAGCTAAGAGAGTTTGTTGAAAGCCAGAACAAATATCCACACATTGATGTAGAACCGTGGTTAGGTAAGTATGTTTTCTGAAACATCCATGAAGTATTCTTTGGATAATCTCCTATTATACTGATTGAATGGTTGGAAAGGTTAACCTTGGAAAAGAGATGCTTTTAAGGGTTTGAGCCTACAGTGTGGACAACTAAGCTAATCCGAACCCTTAAAAGTGTTGATAATAAAATATCTTGTGATGTTGATTACTACTTAGATAGCATATTAGAAGGGTATATTACATAGTTTGTTGTAGAAACCATAAAATCCTATAGTAATACTAAATGATATTTCTTCTAAGGACCATGAGGTAAGTTCCTGAAATCTGAAAAACTATGGATTAAAATGTTGCTTTGTGAAAAAGGGTTATGAGGGTCGAATCCAACGAGTAATCCATTTGTGCGCGGTGGTTCAGGATGTCGGTAGGGGATGGTATGGTATTATTTTGTAAGTAGTGAGCTAAAATGAAAATGGAAGGAGTGTAATGTACCATATCTGATTCAAAGGCATATTAACTCAAAATAACTTGCAAGAGTTAAACAACAGTAGAAGGTTTGACAAAACTAGGTAATTTGACTAAATTTCAAACAGAAAAATTCAAACCACCTCAAACTCTTCCTAAACCCTTCCAAGAAGATCTTAAATACCTCCTAAGGCTACAAGTAGGATGAAAATAGGAAAATACTTTGATAGCATCACTTTTATGGGTACGTCACGCCCCAGTAGACCCCTTGAGCTAAACCCAGAGGTACAAGGCCATGGTTCACGAGACTTCTGTGGAAACCCAAGGATTTTGGTGCTCGATCAAAGTAATCGAACCTCAGCTAGACTAAGAGGATGATTCCCCAACCTTCTAAAACAACAATACATAATTTCATAATCGAATTGATGGAATTTGGAGGCAATTCTAGCAAGTGTGCTACTTAGAATTGGATAACTAGCCTTTTTACAGAATCTTCCAAACACCTCCAGAGGGTCACAAAATCTAGACTTAGGACTGTGGATGTGTTTATAAAGGTTTGATGGACCTGTATCAGCTTACAGAAATACCAAAAATATTGTAGAATGAATTTTATGACAACTATTGAAAAACTAGTCAATTTTTGAAGCACATAGAGCAAGCCTTGAAAAATGAAGATACAAACAACTTAGTAATTCTTCATATTTCTTATCAGAACTAATAATTGAACTCAAATACATATTATTAGATAGAATAAATCTCTATTAAACTGATAAAGAAGCAATGGAAAGTCTCTATGATCCAAACTTACAGACTATATTCAATTTCCAATTATGCTCACAAAATATGAGGAGGATCTTCAATGGTAGGAAGGAAGAAAGTGATAGAATCATAGGATCAGAGAAATATACAGAAGAAGATCATTTTGGATGCTAAAGAATGACTCAAGAGCATATGATACATCTCTTAGGGGTGCAACTACTCATAAATCTCACTTCTTGGTATGGATCTCAGCATGAATTTCACTCGATCTGGCACTAGCTTCTGCATCAACACTGGAGGCTTCAAATTATTCAATAACATGTATGGATCATACCTAAAAATCATTCTCTAATGGCTTAAAATTGTTCTCTAATGGATTAACTGGATCTATGATGATGATCAGAGTATGGTTTCTATGGGGCACTTCTCCCAAAGCAAGCTAGGGGCACATCTCCCAAGCCACTCACAAGCTAAACTCTCAAGACAATTATCAACACTGGAAAATGATGTGAGAGTGGTGCGCCATCCTTATTTTATAAGTCAATTGATAACTTAGATACATTGAATGTGGTCTCTTCTTTTTCTCATGTGCCCTCCTTGACTGAGTTTAGCATCTCTGCTTTTTCCTACTTTTACCATTTCTTTGTTTCCTTTCTGCTTTGGATTGTTTTTCTTTCTTTCGGAAACATCTTGTTTTTCCTATTTTTTCTCTACTTTTCCTGTTTTTTTCCTACTTTTCTTCTCTTTCCTTCTTTGTGTACTTTCCTGTTTTTCCTTCTTGCTTTCTGCTTTTTTGAACTAGCTTCTTTTGTGTTGTTTTCTATATTTTTGTGGCTTTGGATTTTTTTTGGATTTTCTCATAGTTTCCATTTTGGTTGACAAATCACTAGGTCAACTTGACCTCATGCACCACCTTATCCACCTAGAACATGCCTTTTAATTACGTAAATTAAATATCATAAAAATCATATTAAAATTTAACATAACATTTTTTATCCTAAGTCTAAAAATTTAATATTTTGGCAATTAATACATCAAAATGTAATCCCCTTCACTTTGGTCAGACTATAGGGGTTGATTAGGTAATACAATGATCATGGATTCTCAATGAGGGGAAATTACATTTCTTCTTGCCCAAAATTGCTTGTCCTCAAGCAATTGTAATCCAATTACAAAGAAATCCACCATGCTTTTGTTGCGCTACTCTAATTACTACCCATTCTCGAGGGATAACTCTGTCTTTTATGCAACTGTATGGTCAAACCAACTGAAGGCGCTAAATTCAACGGTGGTCTCTAGGTCCAAATAAGACTGACAAATATGCAAGGTGGTTAATACACCCTCCTTTTCATGCTACAAATTGTAGAACAAAACAATGCCAGGATCCCACTACTCATGTTGCATTCCTCCAAGCATCATAGTTATCACTTGTAGCAATCTATCATTCCATGGAATGCCTGGATCCCACCAATAAATCAAAAGTTCATCACTCCCCATAATGATTTGGAACTCTATCAGCCTCTCCATCCAAATGCGAATCTCGTTTTGTGCAACATGCACACTAGGATTAAGGCTCACAACATTAGTACTTGTCTCCCCAACAAACTCAAGTGAAACTCCCATTTCCTAATATGAATTTTGAAGGCATCATATAGTATCTGTATATTACCTCGCTTCTCCTTCAAGATCAAGTATTTCACTAATGAATTCATCACATAATATTCCTGGTACAAACGTAGAGCTAGGGCAACCTCCTCCATGAGAGTTATTTTTCCAAGCACATGCAATTCAGATTCCTCTCCAGGATCTAAGCTCATGCTATGTGATGATACTATCCGATGAGGATATGTGTTGATTCCTTGAAGAACCACCTGCTTCCCAACATAATCTTTGAAACTTATTTGAGGCACCTGACAATTCATGGAATGCTCTCCAAGGGAGTATAACCATTGTACTCCAAACACCAAGTTAGTATCATCAACATTAAAAACATAAAAAATGATTTGTTAAGGTATAATATCCTATGGTTACTTGTATATTTAGAATCCATTTAGTGCAACTCATGAAGTTATTACCTAGTATGATGACCATGAAACATTCAAAGTTTTCAATAGGTAGCTTTATTCTTACCACTAAGGTTGAATCAATGAAATTGTGGGTAGCACCTCCATCAACCAAAATTATAACTCTCTATCCCTTAACCGCTCCCTTGAATCTGAGAGTGTGGAAGTGAGGTACTCCTGTCATGGCTGCAATATTGCCACTTGCTGGTGGTAGTTGTTCTTCACCTGTTGTCTCATATCCACCATCTGCTACCACAACTGCGCCCTCATTTTCCTCCTCAAATTCTATCTCTGAGAAGACCTCAATGTAATTTTCCTTTCCTTTATCAAATTTGAGACCTGAAACCCATGGCTCCTGGCATGTGAAGCACAACTTCCTCCTCCTTAACTCATCTCGGTCTTTGATAACATTGTTCCTCTCAAAAATTATGGTTGGACCCTTTTGAAAGGATCCCTTATCCTCGAGCTTAGGAGGTGAGTTTGTATTAGGTGGGAATATGGTTTTAGGAATATCCTCTTGAATATCTATTGTTTTATTCATGGCATCCTGCATTTTTGCAGTTGGTGAGATTCAACCAGTCCTTTGAGTGGCTCTGCTAGTCCTTCTGTAAACAAAACAACTAAGCGAGCTTCCGATATGTCATTCACCATGACTGCCATCTTTTGAAATCTAGCGAGCTTTCAATAAATTTGGAACAATTCTATTATAAGGACTTCAACAATATTGACTTTTTTGTAAATCTTTAAAATATTCAATTAAATCTAGAAAAATTTACTTTAAAAAGTATTCCATTAAATTTGGAAAAATTAATCGAGAGAACTATTTTTTAGATAAATGTTTTTTATTAGTATGCATACATTCAAAAGAAAATATACATCTCAATTAGAACTAGATGGGTCAGCCATAAATCATGATGAATCAATGCATTCTAAATATAATACATTATAAATAAGCCATAAATCATTATAAACTTTTATATTGGAGGTGATCAAAGTAGCTTTCATGATCATAAATAAGCCAAATAATCCATAAATCATGATGAATTTGTCTATATTGGAGGTGATCAAAGTAGTGCAAAAATTTGTGCTATCAAATTATATTATATAGGAAAATAAGATAGCACAAATGGGAGTAAAAACATGAGGAATTCATCATGAAGATGGTTTTAGTAATGTCAAACCAATGAGTGACCATGAACATGCCAAACACAGACTGCTAGGTACAACAGTATCAATACACAATATGATTGTGAAAGCAACACTTATAAGAAATAAATAAAACTGAGGTTGTGGATAATATACCAAACTAAATGTTTTAATTCAGTGCCCAAGGACTCCAAGTTACCCCTTACCCACAACCTCAGGTGGGTTGGGGATTTGTTGATTAAAGGGAACTATCGTGAGGATCTCGTTAGTGGATGGAAGGTGCCTCCTTTGAATTGTCTAAGTTGACACTAGTCCACTAGAAGATAATGCTAATATATTTTTGTTAAATTTTTTACCTATTAGTGCCTTTAGGAAGCACGAGGGAGTAGGTCATCATTTATTTGTGGTGTTTGGTGGGGGAGGTTGTTCGAGAAAGGAAGATCTAAGCCTAAGTCCTAAATATACAATGTATATTAAGGCTAGGCATTGTTAATCTGGGTATTTAAAGAAAGTTGGGTAACATTATTCTATCTCCACTCAAATCCAAGTACATCAATTAAGAGTTATTAATTGGGGATTCAAGTCAATCCATTATGATGGGAAATGTCTCAATTTGAATTAAACAAGTGGCCTATAAGAACCAACTGACCTAGACAAGTAGGTAGTGTAGGTAAGATCTTCAAAGAGTGGTACATAAGGAAGCTTGGGTATCGATCTCTCCCTGTCAACATTGTTAATTTTCTAAAACCAATAAATTGATATAATAGTGCCAATCAGGTATAGAAATAACCACGTTTGAGCATTTCTTTCACCAATACTAGAAAATGATAATAATTTTAAATGCAATCTATTATTAAGAGATAGATGTTGTAACACATTTTTCATGGTTTTTAGTCGAACTTTGTTTGTCCCCATTCTCTTTGATTATTAATGATTTAATGTAACTAAAAATAAACTATAAATTAAGATATTTCTTTTCAAGATTATGTGTGTATTCAAAGTCAATCTTTCATTATTCCATGTATGATGAATAATCCAAGGAGCTATTTCCTCAATTAGAATTTTTTTATTACTTCTAGTAAAACTTTACTCAGTAATTTATACTGTTACTTTAGTAATAGTATTCAATATTTCAAAAGAAAATATTTTCTCAATTAGAACTACATGGGTAGGCCATAAATCATGATCATCTATGAATATCCCTAATTTGTTAAATGTTAAGAATGTTGAGACAATTAGATATATTTTAGAGAAATACTGCAATTAAATTGCACATACCATATTAAAATCATGCTATACTGCAAGAGGTTCTCTATCTAATAAATTTGAGGCAACCAAATATTTTGAAGCCATTCATTTGCGTGGATAATCCACTTAATATTCGTTATCAAGCAATTCTAAGATTTTTTTGGAAGAAATTCATCATATTTTTTTACATGTAGTTTTATTTCAAAATTTATATATCACATTTATACATTCATATTATTGTGTAAATAAGTAAAATCCATTAAAATAACTTTTTTCCTTGTTGGCTTATATTTGATGAATCCATCTATGTCACATCTCCAATGAATTTGAATTGTGCATTTAACACTCATTATCAATTAATGTCTTTTTTAGAAATGCAACTTTATTTAAAACATTTTTTTTTTCAAATTTACATATCACATTTTACATTCATAATAATTCATTTTATAGGCAATTTAAACTCATTAATTTACTTTGTTTCTTGTTGGTTTATAGTTTTATAATATTGCAATTACAAATATTCATTGATTTAAGTATGCAAATTTTTGAAAAAGTTATGGTTTGGAAAATCAAATATTGTATACTTAAAAAAGTTCTACTCATTCACCTATCACCCAATTCCCATTAATTTAGCATGGATAATCCACTTAGCATTTATTATCAAGTAAGTTATGCAAAGTAAGTAATCAGGTAAATTATCCAAATTTCACCTTTGACATGTTTGATCTGAATGACATGAGATTCCTTGATTGAATATAATATGCAGAATTGTAGTAAAATTTCCCCTTGAAAAAGGAAATTAAAAATCAATAAATAACTAAGTAATTGGATGGCTCATATGAGATTAATTTAATTACACATAATTAATTGAACAATACAATTTGAAAAAAAAAATAGTGCATTTCAACAAAGTCACAAAGTGAATGCAAAAGCAATTATAAAAAATATAAAAAATGTATATTTATATAACTATCAATTCCCATATATTTCAAAAGAATATAAAATCATACAAATTGATTAATTGGTAGATATGTCCATTTTGTATAAATTGAAATGATCTTGTGAATAAATTTCTCAAAAAATATTTTCATCCGCTACATTGAAGTGGATGTTTTACTAAGCATTCCAATGTATTTGCATTTCTATATAAATAATTCATGATGTCATACATAAAATGTAAAAAAATCTAAGAAATACAATATAGTTTTGTTTTAAAATTACTCACCACATTTATACATTCATATTAATGCATATTACAGGCAATTTGAAGTTATTAATTGGCTGTGTGACTTGTTGCCTTATAATATGATATTATTGCAATTTTACCAATATTAATTGCTTTAAGTGTGCAAATGTATTAAATGTTATGGATTGGGAAATGAAATATCTTATAGTTCAAAATGTTCAACTCATTCACCTATGACTAAATTCCCATTAATTTGGCATGAATAGTACAGTTAGATTTTATTATCATGTGAATTATTCAAATCTCAAGTCTTGTGTCATGTTTGTACCAAATGACATGATATTTGTTGATTCACTAGAATATCTATAGTGGAAGCAAAATTTCGTCTTAAAAAAAATAAATTAAAATCAATTGATTAATTGATAGCTATGTCCATGTTTTATAAATTGAAATTTACTTGTGAATAAATTTCTCAAAAAATATCTCCGTCTGCTACATTGAAGTGGATGTTTTATTGAGCATTACAATTTATATGCGTTTCTCTGTAAACAATTCATGATGTCATACATAAAATGACCAACAATCTAAGAAATACAACATAGTTTTGTTTTAAAATTACATATCACATTTATACATTCATATTAATGCATAAAATACGCAATTTGAAGTGTGTGTCTTGTAGCCTTATATAATACGATATTATTGCAATTTTACAAATATTAATTCATTTAAGTGTGCAAATGTATTAAATATTATATTGGGAAATCAAATATCTTATAGTTCAAAATGTTCATCTCATTCACCTATAACTAAATTCCCACTAATTTAGCTTGAATAGTAGAGTTAGCTTTTATTATCATGTAAATTATTCAAGTCTCACTTGTGTCATGTTTGTACCAAATGACATGAGATTTGTTGATTCACTAGAATATCAAGAGTGGAAGTAAAATTTCCCCATAAAAAAAGTAAATAAAAATCAATTGATTAATTGATAGCTATGTCCATGTTGTATAAATTGAAATGTACTTGTGAATAAATTTCTCAAAAAAAATCTCCATAAGCTACATTGAAGTGGATTTTGTATTGAGCATTCCAATGTATTTGCATTTCTCTATAAATAATTCTTGATGTCATACATAAATTGAGAAACAACCTAAGAAATACAATATAGTTTTGCTTTTAAATTACATATCACATTTATACATTCATATTAATGCATATTATAGGCAATTTGAAGTTATTAATTGACTATGTGCTTTGTTGCCTTATAATATGATAGTATTGCAATTTTATAAATATCAATTGATTTTAGTGTGCAAATGTATTAAATGTCATGGATTGAGAAATCAAATATCTTATAGTTCAGAATGTTCAACTCATTCACATATGACTAAATTCCCATTAATTTAGCACGAATAGTACAGTTAGATTTTATTATCATGTAAATTATTCAAATCTCACTTATGTAATGTTTTTACCAAATGACATGAGATTTGTTGATTCACTAGAATATCAAGAACGGAAGTAAAATTTCCCCTTAAAAAAAGTAAATAGAGATCAATAAATAACTATGTGCATCGATGGCTCATATAAGATTATTTTAATTGCAAATAATCCATTGAACAACACAATTTTGAAAACAAAAGTATACACTAGAAAAACAATTATTTTGTTGCAACAAAGTCAATGCAAAAGAAATTATAAACAGTAATGCAAATGTATATTGATGTGCTATATTTCAAAAAAATATAAAGTTGTACAAATTGATTCACCAATAACTATGTCCATGTTGTATTGAAAAATTGAAATGTACTTCTGAACAAATATTTCAAAAAAATAGTCTTCATTTGCTACAATGAAGTTGTTTCTCTATTGAACATTCGAATGTATTCACGTTTCTCTTTGATACGATGAAGTGTCTTAAGAAAGGGGAATAAAATTTTTTTAAGCCAAGTATCTTGCTCTTGTCCTGTATACGCCTTTGTCAATATATGGTTTGACCGATATCTGATGAACTGAGAACTAGGATTTGATGTATCTATTAGAAATACATTTGATTCTCCATATTTATCTCCATACCGGGACCACACATCGCTCAACCTTTTCTCATAAAATTGTATCGTACTCCCTCCTTTGAATTTTGTCTGCAAATGACAATGAGACCTATACAATGTGAATTGAAATTGCCTGATATCAATGTTTGATTTTTCAAGTACTTGTCGGATGTACTTGTCAGTGACATTCAATGTCCATATTGCAACATCATAAAATTTTAAGCAGTATTTCAATAATTCCAAATGAAAAGGCCTAAAAAAATAGCACATGTCACCAAGTTCCCAATCTGGTTTTCTTTGAATTTGACAATTTGTATCATGTCTACTATATGATGAGAACAATACTCCTTCCATTTCAAAGATCAACAACGTCTTGCGACTGATATAAATTCTCATCTGCACTGCAACCACATATATAGACATTAACATAACTCCACCTCATTACTTTTAAGAACATCAAAACATTATATTAAAATCATTTTGAAAAATCATCTAATTCCCATTTATTATCACTTATTTTTTAATTTGTATACAAAGGAATTTTATGAGGTAAATTAAAATTAAAAAATATAATTATAGTGGCCCCATTATAATGAACTAACCAATGGTATGTTAATATGTACATCAACCTAATAAATTTATTCTATATTTATGGAACAAGTATTCCATGAACACATCATATAACTAACTATTATAAAAAAACAAGGTCAGTTCATTTTACCATTCATTGTTGGGTGTTTGAGAAATCAATGATATGCTTGAAAGTCTTTGCATTGGGAAGGGGACATCATGAACCTTGGAAGACTAATTTTTTTTTATGCCTTAACATGATGCTCATGTGAAATCCCTACATTGTTACAACTTGTAAGAAGGATGTGGTTCATCTAGTAACATAATCGATAAAGGCAACGAAGGAGAGTGAGAAGTAACACAACAAAGTAGGAGTGCGAATATGAAGTCAATGATTGCTCATGAAAAGAAAAAAAATGTTACTTTGAAGTCTTCTTAATATTGGAACTCCATCAAATTCATCACAAATCCAAAGAATATCTTGCTCCAGTTAAACTAGATTGCCAATTAAGAAGTCTAAACAATGGAGAATTGAAATCATTATGTAACTTGCAATCCAAAAACCTTTGTGAGGAATCACATGGAAAGATTATGCAAATTTGAAATTGACAAGGATAAGAAACTTGTAATGATAACTCATAATCAGATGCAATTTTTACATTTATTAGAAAATATGACTTGTAGAAATGGTTTTATCTTAGCCACCTTGAACTATAATGTGATTTGACTGGAACAAAAAAATATTACCCCATCCATATGAGCCACAAGAAGAAATCTCAGACTAAACATAAAAAAAATGATGTAATGTGCTCCATATCTTATTAGAGACTGTAGTAGTTTAATAGTAGCAACCACAAGATATTTTTCAAAGAGTATTCTAGATATGATAAAAATGAGTCAGCTAATCCAACTACCACACAACAATATGTACTAAAAAAATATATCCTTCCGCAATGACAGTTGTTGTATTATCAGTGGCCTTATGATATATCATGCTCATTGTCTTCATTAATGCCTTTGTTCTTATATTTCCCTATAATACAAATTCAAAAATTTATTAAAAAGTGATAATTAAATAAATTTAAAAATATAACAAGATGAAAATGAAACAAATTATGCACCTAGTATGCTATCTCCTTCTCCTTCTATTTCCATGTCTAGATGTTTTTCAACATTGTCCAAAATATATTGATTGTTGCATTGTTTCCCACAATCTTCATTTTCTATTTTACAATCTCCATCAATAGTCAAATTAGCAAAAAACTTGACAATTAAGAAAGCTAAACAACATAAAATAGAAACATAAGTTCAACAAAGCACGTTGATGGATCTTGGGATTGATTATTGAATAGATAAGAAAATAACAAGAGAAACAACCATTAAATTTATGTACCTGGTATGCTATCTCCTTCTCCTTCTATTTCCATCTCCAGACTTTTTTCAACATTGTACAAAATATTTTGATTCTTGCATTGTTTCCCACAATCATCATTTTCTATTTTACATTCTCCATCAATAGTCAAATTAGTAAAAATACTTGTCAATTAAGAAATCCAATCAACATAAAATAAAAATAGAAACAACAAAGGAAGTTGATAGATCTTGGGTTTGATAATTGAACAGATAAGAAAATAACAAGAGAAACAACCAAGAAATTTATGTACCTAGTAGGATATATTCATCTCCTTTTATTTCTATTTCCAAACTTTTCTCAACATTTTCCACACTATGTTGATTATTGCTATGTTTCCCGCAATCATCATTTTCTGTTTTACAACATCCATCAGTAGTCAATGTAGTAAAAAGATTTACAATTAAGAAATCTAAACAACATAAAATCAAGATATAAACAACAAAGGAAGTGTATTACCTGAATTTTCCATAAAGTTGGTGGATCTTGTGTTTGTCAGCTGAAAAGAGTTGTGAATATCCCACATGTTTGTCCTTTGTGACTCTGTTTGTACAATGCATGCAATTCTCCTTTTATACGTAGAACAAGCCTTGATCAAATTGGTCCTCTCATAAAGAGAAATAATCACTTTTGCATCACTAAATTGTTGATGCTTTTCTAATAAATCCATCCAAAAATCAAAATCTCTCTCACTTTCATCAATTGTGTCTTCAAAATTGTGAGTGTATTTTGAAGCCTCACATTTCTTTAAGTCTGAAGTATAGAAATGTATAGTCAAGACATTATCATGACTATAATAACTATTTTGTTTTTGATGTTCATAAATGCCAATAGTCATGTTGTAGTTGAACCTGGACTTCTTTATTGCAATTTCCAAAGCCTGTTGCACATCATTAAATGACCAAAGTTCTGCAAACAGAACCATAGTAAATTCATCCAACTCATTATTTTCGATCAAAAATCGAAAAAATTCTAGATAATAACCCTTGTTGAATGCTTCTTTTATCAAATCCAACGTATCCAAAACAACAAGGTCAGTCCATAGAGTTGGCTGCAACTGATGAGGAAAAGAGTGCAAAAGTGTTGACAAAAGACCTAGTCCCCCAAAAAGGAAACCGAATTCAAAATTGTTGTCAACTTGTTGTATGCTTGTTGATCCATTTATTATTCTGTCAAGGACAGCACATGCTTGCTGAGAAAGGGACTGTATTTTTGTATTTCGCGTTCCTTTCACAAAAGTTGATCCTGCAATAGTTTTGCAAAAGTTGGCAAAAATGATATCATCAATTTCATAATGCTCGATGATATTGAATGTTGTAAGAGTCTTATCATTCAATTTCTCATCGTGATCTTGACAATATTCAACCATTGCATCTAAGACTGTTCTATTGGTTTTCAATTTAGAAAAATAATCTTTTAATTTGTTTGCATTGGTTTGATGGTTCATTGGAATAGAAAACCAAATAGTTCCATCCCATAGCTTATCTGCCACAACAGTAATCTCTTCAATGGTTAGTCCTTGAAGGGGGTGAAAAGTAGCAGCTGTCAAACTCTGTATGGTATTTTTCTTATACTTTTCAAAATCTGGTTGACTGGGAGAACACTTCAACGTGCCAAGTTGGTAACAATTAAAAACAGTGTCCCATTTATCCCAAACAGCTTGATCAAGATACAATATAATTTTTTTATCAGTGAAATTTGAAATTGCACAATCGAAGAATGAGCACAACATTTCATCATCAACCTGTAAAAAAGTAAATATAAACTAATAAGAATTCAATGTAGATATAAATAATTCAATATATACTAATAAGATTTCACTATGAATATGAAACTAATAAACCATGAGGTGCAAAGATAATTAAAAGTACATACCTTGTCTTCTGCTGTCTTTGAATTTCCAATCCTCCTTCTCTTTAATTTGTCATTTGCAATTAAGAAATTTCTTGCAGAGCGCACAGAATCAATGAATGGAGTTTTGAAGAACACCTTATTTGCAGAATTTAATTGACAGCAAATGCGAATCACAACACTTGGTTCAACTGAAGGATCCAAGAATCGAGCACTACGTTCTTTATACTTTTTCTTTGCCTCCACAGAAACACTATATTTAGGATTTTTTAGAATCTCTTTGGATGACTGAATGGTGTGTTGGCCATCAACTATCCAAAAGTTGATGTTCTTGGCATTTATATCTGTCTCATTCAAAATTTTGACAGGGTTCACTAGTGGATCAAACTCGTTGATATCAAATGGAATTAGAAGAGCATCAGGCAATGTTGTTTGAAATTTCTCTAGGAATGATTTCACTAATAGTTGAACATTGCAATCATCCCGTGATCTCAACTTAAAAACTTTGGGGGCTTCTTTACATCTTTCAACATCAACATTTCTTCTAAAAGTTGTTGAAAATAAATAACATTCCTTAAAGGCCTCGTGAATTTCATCACATTGATCTGCTAGCTTTGCCATATGAGATTCAACTTTACTAGCCTTCTGAAATTCTGCAGTAGGTATGAATTCACTACCTACAATGGTCACTTCCAGGTCTTTTAGATATACCCTTCTCAAAGCAAGTAAATGTGCATCAAGTTTATCATCTGGTATTTTAGTAGGTAATTTCCCTCTTTGATGTAAATAAATAAGGACAGATGATGTTTTCATGCATTTGAGATTGCGATATTTTAGAACGTTAGTGATACGTTCTAAAAGATCTGCAGAATTGGTTAACCCAGATTTATTGAAGCTCTCAAAACTATCCAACTTAAACATGGAGTCTTTTATTGTATATGAGGCATCCTTACTTGAAGCTTCTACCAAATCTGGTCTAAATTTGTTGTACTCCACCTGGCAAGAAACTAATTTGACTTCATTTTCTTTTACAACCTCCACTTGAAATATAATAGCACTATCACCATCAACATAACATCTAACAATTATTCCCAATATATATGGATTTTCTCCATCTGTGGATCCAAATAGATACATATCGGGGTACATATTTGAAGGAGTATCTATTTGAATATACCAGTCTCTCACAAACTCAAATTTATTGGGAGTATTAAACTATCTGATCATTTCAAAAACTGAAGTGGTAATAGATGTTGAAGTTGCAATCTGGGGTGAACTCCTTCTTTGTTTTTTTGCTGATGAACCTATCATTTTGTTTCCTTTTGAACCGATAGATTCTAATAATAATAAAAAGTTATTATTAGCATAAATCGAAAAGAAATAATATTTACAAATTCTATCATATATTTTGCATAAGGACCATCTTATATAAAAATTTATAAAGGAGAATAGATAACGTATAAAACTACCATACCAAATGGAGGCATTGTTTGTGTATCGATTTCTTTCTTTTTTTTTTCCAATTGGTTTAGTTTGAATCTGAACTGCACCAGGCTCTATCGTATCTGGAAATAATAGTAGAAAACTTTGTTTATAATTTCAATTGGATGTAAAAACATGAAATAACAAACATTATTTATTTACCTGAGAATACATAACAAGGAAGTTAATGTTGTATGCAAGCTTGCAACCCAAAATCATGATATATCAAACTTCATTTAGTCTCAAATTTCATACTAAAATATCCTATAACTATTAGTAAATGACTATAAACTAGACTAAAATGCATACTAGTACCACGATACATGAATTGTGTCGTATTTTCATTACCTTTTTTCTTTGATACTTTCTTTGCAACCACACTCGCATCATTCATCTTGGCATCCAAAATCAATTGTAGAAACATATTTCAATAACTTTTGATGGACAAAAAACACATCAATTATAAAATATTTACAAATCCTCTTCTAACACATCATTTCATAAATATAATCAAGATGAAGAAAGTTCTAACCATGGGCAATCTTAGTACAAGAAATTCGATTGTGTAATCATTTATAACGTAATATAAACTAAGTTTGAAACAACCATACCATATAAAGATATTTTTTGTGGTGTTTTTTTTTAAGTTTCTTTTTTTTGGGATGACTCCTTTGAAATCTCACTTGCTTGGCATTCCATCATTTCTGAAATAAATAGTTAAAAACTATTACCAAATTTTCAAATTATGGAAGTAAAAATTAGATTTCTAGCTTTGTTTTATATTTGAATAAAAAAATTATTTCTCCAAACAAAAGCTCATAAACACATCACTAATAACATCATTCCACTAGTAACAAATTGACTTTTGCTAGCTTTCTTTAGCCCTAAGCACAAGGCCATTTCTAATAACAACATTGCATAAATTGGAATATCTTGCATGTGCCAGATATACTTCCAATACAAGCACAAGCACAAGGGCATTTACAACAAAAAAATTGGATGTTGAATGAAAGCTAACATGTGTTATGTTTCCTACCAATACCAGAGCATTGAAATCGAAAACATTGCACCATGAAGGTAATCTAACACATGTTATATTTCTCTATAGCACATGCACAAGGGCATTTTTGCACAAGAACATGGCATGGTGAATTAAATCTAACACGTGTTAGCTTTCCTACCTGTACAACCACATTGCACCATGAAGAAAATGTAATGAATGTTAGCTGTCCTTATAGCGAAAGCATAAGGGAATGGCATAGTGCATGTTAGATGTGCTTCCAGCACAAGCACAAGGGCATTTAGAACAACAAAATCGCATGGTGAATGAAATATAACATGTGTTAGGTTTCGTACCAGTACAAGAACATTGCAATCAAATACATTGGACCATGAAGGAAATCTAACACGTGTTTGCTTTCCATCTAGCACAAGCAACATGACATTTTTCACAAGAACTTTGCATGGTCAATGAAAGGTAACATGTGTTAGCTTTCCTCCCCGTACACCACATTGCATCATGGAGACAATCTAATGAATGTTAGCTGTCCTTGTAGCAAAATCATAAGGTCATTTCATTGTGCATGTTAGATGTGCTTCCAGCACAAGGACAAAGGCATTTAGAACAACAAAATTGTTTGGTGAATGAAAGCTAACACGTGTTAGCTTTCCTTTAAGCAGAAGTAGAAGGGTTTTTTTCACAAGAAAATTGCGTGGTGAATGAAAGCTAACATGTGTTAGCTTTCATACCAGTTCAACCACATTGCACGATGAAGAAAATATGATGAATGTTTACTTTCCTAAAAGCAAAAGCATAAGGACAATGCATAGTGCATGTTGAATGTGTTTCCAGCACCAACACAATGACATTTACAACAAAAAAATTGGATGTTAAATGAAAGCTAACACATGTTATGTTTCCTACCAATACAAGAGCATTGCAATCGGATACATTGCACCATGAAGGAAATCTAACACATGTTATGTTTCTCTCTAGCACAAGTACAAGGGCATTTTGCACAATAACATGGCAAGGTGAATTAAATCTAACATGTGTTAGCTTTCCAACCCGTACAACCACATTGCACCATGAATAAAATCTAATCAATGTTAGTTGTCCTTATAGCAAAATCATAAGGGAATGGCATAGTGCATGTTAGATGTGCTTCCAACACAAGCACAAGGGACCATGGAGGAAATCTAAATTGTGTTAGCTTTCCCTCTAGCACAAGCACGAGAGAATTTTTCACAAAATTGAATGGGTCCCCCCATTTTAAGGCTTTACTAGCGTATTCATTATCAATGACAATGGGCCTAGCCGCCCAGGTAATATTTACATGCATGGCTATTTATTTCTATTTTAGGATTTGAACTTTCATTGGTATAATTTCTACAATATGAGCCATTCAATTTTTCGATGGAGATGTCAAGAATGCGGTGTTATGCTACTTCACTTATGGATATCCATTGACATCATTTATAAATGATTCACCTTTTGGATTTCATAACTGAAAGCATGGGATCCAAAAGAGGAATGATAGTTCAATTATTTTGTTTTTTGTTAACTATGCATCAACTTAATGGAATTATGCAGCTTATTCTAGATCACCAAAATGTAGGTATAAGGGAAATGGTAATTGTCTTCATTGAAATTGTGAAACAAATGAACCATCACTTATTTGTAATACCTCTACTAATCAATATCAATATTTTAAGTTTATTTCCAAATAAATTCCTAGTGTTACTCATAAAGTATTTGTCAAACAATCCCCATCAAAACATTAAATAATATTAACTAGTAATTACTTTTCAAAGAGTATGGAGATTGTTTTGAAATGTACATAGCTAATACATGTTAAAAAAGTATAGATAAAATTTTAGTGATCAAACTTTGAGTTTATTGCATTTGGGATGATTATATGTCCAACTTCATGAATAAATTTGTATTTCTTTCGCCTATAAAATTCAAGATGATTTATAAACATATTTTAATTTGTTAGGACATACTTTTGGGTAATAGTATAGATTTGATATCATGAAATATAGGCATGTGTATCGGATTGCTGATAATTTATCAACATTGTCTAAGAAAGACTATGGTCTATGTTAACAATTGATTTTTGTTCCAAGATCTCTAAGCACCATTTATATTATATCATTTCATTTTATTTACTATTTTTTATTATTGAATTGTTTGCCATGGTATTCAATGATTGACCCCTTCATTAAATTGTGACTCGATATGCCTATTATGAACCTAGATTGACCCTTTCTCTTGATAAATTGTAGTTACTAGTCCATGCATAAACGTGGAATGGCGAGCCTCAATTGCCTACTAATTCAACATGAGTTAAAAGGTTGATTTTCCAATTGATTTCGTAATGCCATATTTCAAACCCTGGTTTGTTAGTAGTTGAATTTTCATTCATATATATATATATATATATATTTGAATGAAAATTGAATAGAATCCTAACTAGACCTTCCAACCAGTCCTTGATTAATGGAAGTTTGTCCCTTGATTTCCTAACTTTATGAAATTCATTACAAAATATTACTTTCCCTTGTTCTTTAATGCTTTGCATATTCCGAGAATCGAGAACGAACACAATCCCTGGATTCTCACACACACATGGATAGTTGTCTAGTCTAGAATAGTAATTGATAGTAATTGAAGTGAACAAACTTTATTTTTTTAATATTATGTCGACATTCAACATTATTTGATGAAGCACATCATGCATAAGCCATCCAAATATCATGTTTAAACATCCTAAGATCAAATCCATTTACACATTCCACAACTTTAATCAAAGAATAAATATAAACTTTAACGATTTAGCACTTCGCCATGTGTCACATATCTTTAATTACTTATTTCTCCATTATTTCGATTTGACGCAATTAATTTTTCAAACACCATTGACTGTCATTTAGTAAATGAAATGAATAAACTCGAATCATTCGTTGGCATGATGTGTACTTTCTCGTCAGGTCCATACATTCCACTTGTTAATAAAACCAAGGTCTCCTCTCCACCTTAGCAAATGCTATCATTACAGCTCCCTGACGTGGCATCAATAAAACACAGGTCTTCTCTCCACCTTAGAAAATGCTATCATTACAGCTCCCAGACGTGGCATACTCGATGGTGAATGCTATGTGTGAAGACATGTCGTGACAGTAAAATCTATACTTCCTAAACGACACCTATCCCTCTCATGCAATGATTATTAATGCAACACTTACAGTCTCTGTACCTTGTCAGTTATTACTTGACACACCAAGCCAAAGGCGGTGAGGACCATACCTCAGTCTCTGTACCTTGTCAGTTTTTACTTGACACGCCCTATCTTAATGCTTCTCGAAAAACTGACAAGCCAAGGTAGTGAGGACCATACCTTCTAGATGTTTCCTGTGGGATGGTTTTTACAATGCATTCACCCATCAAAATTCAGGTTCACTCTCGGCCTAGTTCTATTTTTTTCTTGCTGAAATACTAAGTTTTGGAATCCTATGTTTCCTATTCTGGTTCTTAATACTTCTCGAAAAACTGACAAGCCAAGGCGGTGAGGACCATACCTTCCAGATGTTTCCTGTGGGACGGTTTTTACAACGCATTCACCCATCAAAATTCTGGTTCACTCTTAGTCTTGTTATGTTTTTTTCTCGCTGAAATCCTAAGTTTTGGAATCCTGTGTTGCCTGTTCTGGTTCAGTCTTTGTCTCGTTCTATTTTTTTCTCGCTGAAACCCTAAGTTTTGGAATCCTGTGTTGCCTATTCTGGTTCAGTCTCTGTCTCATTCTGTTTTTTTCTCGCTGAAATCCTAAGTTCTAGAATCCTATGTCGCCCATTGTGGTCATGGGGAATCTTTGCAGATTTGAACCTAACAATGCAACTGCTGTTGAATTAGATTTCAAAATTCTCAAGGGTTATGAGAGAGTTGGGTGGATAGAATTCATCAGGAAATTTCATGGCTATAGTAGAGGAGTCACAGTAGCCTTCGCTAAATCGTTTGATGGAGAAAGGGTTGCGGTCGGGGATGTAAAATTCCAGATATCTCAAAACAGAGAAAAGATTGCTAAATGAACAACACCAGGCCGAGGTGTGTGAGCTTAAGAAGAGGCTAAAAATATATACTGGTAAAGCAGTTATTAATACAACAAGCATAAATATCTTCGTTAACCCCAGTTCCAGTGATTTTGTGAAGAAATGATTTTGTGAAGAAATCATAGTATCATTTTGATTTTTGTCCAAGTATATGTAGCTACTTATATATATTTTGTTTGAAGGTAAGTTTTAGTTTGATTTAAATTATTAAGCCTTATTTTAATTATTAATTCTTGTCTAGCTCTATAATAAGAAGCAACTGCAGAATCAGAAATTCTTCAACCACTTCATGTTATATTTATTTTTTTTTTCTTCATATTTTTACTTATTCATATTTTTTCTTTTTCTCTATCTCAGATATGTGGATCATGGATGTGTATTTTGGTCAAATTATATCGAGACCATATGCCGGGCACTGATGCAACATGCGTGGCTCAACGAGTAAGACCCCTAGGACTCGGTAGATCTACTGGAACTGTTCCATAAAACCATAAGGGCACAGGAATATAAATTTACGTTTGTTTTGATTGTAATAATTAATTTAGGATAAACCTTGAACAATATTCCTAAATTAATTTCTTGGGGTTTCAACGATGATATACTAGGAAAAGTATTTTGTTTCTATATTGGGATATGGTTTGTTTATATACTGGGATATGAGTATGAGGAAGATGATATCCTTTATCTGTTTTCTGAAAACTGTTGTGGACTAATTTCAATAGATATTAACACGAATGTTTAGTGCATTGATGTTTCAAATTTGTTTGGATCTGAATGTCTTATCTTACTAGTAAATTTTGTAATATTAATGTCGTCAAGAAAAAATGGAAAAAAATCTAAAACTAACTTTAATCTGAGAAAGAACCTTAGAAAATGCTTCTATAAGTGAAACCAGTCAACTTTCTGTGAATTATGAAGAAAGTACCTGTATCTTACTAATAAATTTTGTAATATTAATGTCGTTAAGAAAAAATGGAAAAAAATCTAAAACTAACTTTAATCTGAGAAAGAACCTTAGAAAATGCTTCTATAAGTGCAACTAGTCAACTTTTTGTGAGATATGAAGAAAGTACTTGTGTTCGTTGTTGAATGGATTCGAAACCTGAATGCGTATTCTTTGGAATCTTTGACTAACCAAACACACATAGCCTGTTTTGGCAGATGAAAAATGCCTAGATCAACTCAAGAAGTCCTGGAAGCCGAAAAAAGCCCAAATTAAAACCTCACTTTGATATTCTCGCATGCGTGCTGTCTGGAGACTTACTAACCAAACACACACATAGCTTGTTCCGGCAAACGAAAAATGCAAAGATCAACTTCCTGCGATGAGTGCTCTTTGGATATTGTTTGGGCCTAGATCAACACCTGGCGCTGCATGCTCTTTGGACCAAACGAAAACCATTTTCCCGCTTGATCTAGAAATGGAAAATCCATATCAATGTTTGAAATTGGCAACAAGGATCCCCATATTAGCGTTTGCCAGTGTTTGAAATTGGCAACAAGGATTTTTGGTTTGTTTTTTTTTTTTTTTAAACATTCCTTCATTTTTGTATTTGTTTTGTTTTTAATTAATTCCTTTATAATTGATTAATTGATTCATTTCTAGTCTAACAATATAAACTTTTATGTTTTTTCTTTTTATTTCCTTTTGCTTTTTTTTAATTCCTTTTGTTTTCTTTTTTAATTCCTTTAATTGATTAATTGATTATAACTTCTTTTTTCTTTCCTTTTGTTTTTTTAATTCCTTTAATTGATTGATTGATTATAACTTTTGTTTTTTTTATTTCCTTTTGTTTTTTTTAATTCCTTTTGTTTTTTTTTAATTCCTTTAATTGATTAATTGATTCATTTATAGTCTAACAATATAAATTTCACATTAAACGTACTACGTTTAAATGATTTAAATGTTCCAACAATATTATACCCTAGATGTAACTAGGTTTAAATGGTTTAAATGTTCCAATAATATTATAGCATAGATGTTGGAATACATCATGGAAATTTCTAACAAACTAGCCTAGCTCTTGGAATACATCGTGGAATTTTCTAACAAGTATAACATGGATAAAACATACTTTGAGGAATGTCCAAGAAGGATGGAATATTTAATAACTTTGTGGTTTAAAATATTGTTTGTAGAGAAAGGAATAATGAATATTTCACCGCACCCAATCAAAATGTAAACTTCACATGATGGGGGAGCCAATTGAATTAAGGGAGGGGTAATGAATTCAGAAGTGAAAATATGAATTAAAGTTGAAATTTATGGAGATAAGTGATCCCTAAAATCCAACTAGGTGACTTGAGAATGAGGGGAGAAGTCATATTAGATGATGGTAGAGTAAATTATGAAGAAAGTATAAGAACCATAGAGAATACCATGGTGAGTTTCCAAGAAGAGGGAGGTATAAGGAGTGGTTGAGGGATTCCATATGAGGGAGGTATAGGGAAAATGATAGACTCAAGTGGGGCATGTCTAGTCACAATGGCAAGAATTTTGGCATGTCTGGTCATACTAGGTACCTTGCAAAATGCCTCAGTTTGTTCTTTTGGATAAGGATCCATATCCATGTGTAAGAAATTTTAGTCTCGTTCCCCCTGTTGGTTTTTCTACATTCTATCAAGTGTATAATGCAAGCTATTGGAATGACAACAAGCCCTATGATTGCAAGTACTTTGCTGAATGACACCAGTGACATGGTCTTTTAGATCATGTAGAAGAGGTTTCGAGTTCCATTCCCAACCTTGGTGTTCTATTTATGTAGCAAGTCTATTATGAAATATATCATATGGTGTTTAACACATGGAGTGGTTCAGTGAATGGGGCTACAACCTTATATAATAATTCCTCTCACCGAACGTAGGATATCTTGATAACCTTAAGTGTTAGATATCAACATACACATGTAGGTTGCTAAGGGTTTCATAGAATCACCTTTAGGATTGACACAAGTTTATAATCAATTGGACACCTTAACCAACTGACTAGATAGGAGGGTCACTACAATATTGAATTCCTTGTTTTGAACAACTATGTCATCATGGCCACATCAAACACCTTCTCAATGGTAAGAAAACCATACCAGTGCGAAATCTATAAGCCATAGGGACATTATCCCAATAGGCATCCCATGCGACAAAAATATCAGATATCTAGGAATACAATATTCCTTGTACTGAAGAAGTCCATGGGCCATGATGTGAACAATTGTAGGTTGGTACAATTTATGAAAGAAAACATGATGGATGCATATATGGTGCAAGCATATAAGACAAGCACAATGGGGGGTGGAAGGTGGATACAAAGGACAAATTTTTTATAGTGGATTAAACAATCAAGGACACAGTGGAGCCCCTACTTAATTTTTCTTATCTTATGTTTACCTTATATAATAATTCCTCTCATCCAACATAGGAT
Organism: Larix kaempferi; assembly: GCA_027924585.1. NCBI lineage: Eukaryota > Viridiplantae > Streptophyta > Pinopsida > Pinales > Pinaceae > Larix > Larix kaempferi. The sequence continues at coordinate 15,601,376 of BSBM01000767.1, read as the reverse complement.
ATCTTGATAACCTTAAGTGTTAGATATCAACACACACATGTAGGTTGCTAAGGGTTTCATAGAATCACCTTTAGGATTGACACAAGTTTAAAATCAATTGGACACCTTAACCAACCGACTAGATAGGAGATGTCCAAGGAAAATAAATAACAAAGAAAACATGCGGAGCACTCGATGTCTGATAGAGGGTCACTATAGTATTGAATTCCTAGTTTTGAACAATTATGTCATGATGGCCACATAGAGGGTCACTAAAACATGATGGATGCATACATGGTGCAAGCATCTAAGGCCAGCACAATTGGGGGGTGGAAGGTGGATACAAAGGACAAAAATGTTATAGTGGATTAAACAATCAAGGACATAGTGGAGCCCATACTTAATTTTTCTTATCTTATGTTTACCTTATATAATAATTCCTCTCACCCAACATAGGATATCTTGATAACCTTAAGTGTTAGATATCAACACACACATGTAGGTTGCTAAGGGCTTCATAGAATCACCTTTAGGATTGACACAAGTTTAAAATAAATTGGACACCTTAACCAACCGACTAGATAGGAGATGTACAAGGAAAAGAAATAACAAAGAAAACATGCAGAGCACTCGATAGGAGATGTCCAAGAAAAGAAATAACAAAGAAAACATGCAGAGCACTCGATGTCTGATAGAGGGTCACTACAATATTGAATTCCTAGTTTTGAACAATTATGTCATGATGGCCACATAGAGTGTCACTAAAACATGATGGATTCATACATGGTGAAAGCATCTAAGACCAACACAATTGGGGGGTGGAAGGTGGATACAAAGGACAAAAATGTTATAGTCAATTAAACAATCAAGGACACAGTGGAGCCCCTACTTAATTTTTGTTATCTTATGTTTACCTTATATAATAATTCCTCTCACCCAAGATAGGATATCTTGATAACCTTAGGTGTTAGATATCAACACACACATGTAGGTTTCTAAGGGTTTCATAGAATCACCTTTAGGATTGACACAAGTTTAAAATCAATTGGACACCTTAACCAACCGACTAGATAGGACAGGTCCAAGGAAAAGAAATAACAAAGAAAACATGCAGAGCGCTTGATAGGAGATGTGCAAGGAAAAGAAATAACAAAGAAAACATGCAGAGCACTTGATGTCTGATAGAGGGTCACTACAATATTGAATTCCTAGTTTTGAACAATTATGTCATGATGGCCACATAGAGGGTCACTAAAACATGATGGATGCATACATGGTGCAAGCATCTAAGACAATCACAATGGGGGGGTGGAAGGTGGATACAAAGGACAAAAACGTTATAGTGGATTAAACAATCAAGGACACAGTGGAGCCCCTACTTAATTTTTCTTATTTTATGTTTACCTTATATAATAATTCCTCTCACCCAACATAGGATATCTTGATAACCTTAAGTGTTAGATATCAACACACACATGTAGGTTGCTAAGGGTTTCATAGAATCACCTTTAGGATTGACACAAGTTTAAAATCAATTGGAGACCTTAACCAACCGACTAGATAGGAGATGTCCAAGGAAAAGAAATAATAAAGAAAACATGCGGAGCACCCGATAGGAGATGTCCAAAGAAAAGAAATAACAAAGAAAACATGCAGAGCACTTGATGTCTGATAGAGGGTCACTACAATATTGAATTCCTAGTTTTGAACAATTATGTCATGATGTCCACATAGAGGGTCACTAAAACATGATGGATGCATACATGGTGCAAGCATCTAAGACAAGCACAATGGGGGGTGGAAGGTGGATACAAAGGACAAAAATGTTATAGTGGATTAAACAATCAAGGACATAGTGGAATTTCACTAGGGCACATCAAGAGGAATTTCACTAAACCTCAATCCATGTGCAGACATTTTCATATTATAGAGCACAAGATTACATATTCCCTATAGTTGATATAGAAATAGAGATAAATGAATATGATCACTACAAATCCTTGAAACAAGGAGTATAGAACTATCTAAGATTCGAACATCATTTTCACCTATCTATATAAGATTGGTAAATAGATATAGAACTATGCAATCAGAAGAGTGAAGGATGTTGAAGTAGACATCAATGGGGTAATGACAAAACAATGCAACACTCCCAAGTACGATAAAAAAAATGCAACCCTCCGTCTCAAGTAGGATTTGAGACCGTTAATTTAAGAGTGGTTTCCCCATTGGATCTTGCAAAACAATGCAACCCTCTCAACTACGATGAAAATAAAACCTTTCATTAATCAATTAGAGGATTTTATACAAGGGGAAGTAAGGGTTTAGGCATTGGATGTAACCTTAAGAGGAACCTATGAGTAATTGTTGGTCATTCATAGAGATAACATAGCCAAATGGGAAGGTTTGTTTGTTTATGGTGTGTACAAGTCTAAAGGTAGAGTAATATTAGATGCAAATAATGATATTGTAGTGCAAATAAGAAATCAAATTATGACACATATCTAGACAAAATTGATTATGGGATGCATATGACGCTGATATGGACACATTATGATGCAATTGTGGATGCACTAAGACATAAAAGTAAAGGGGACACAAATGGGATGAGATCTAAAAACATTAATGGAACACAACATAATATTAGAAACATAATATATGAAACAAATAAAAATACCAAATTATGTAAATTTACCTTCCAAAAAAAACCAAGTTATCTCCATTTAATTTCCAAAACAAATACCAAATTATCCAAATTTACTTTAAAACAAAAAAAAAATTATCTAAATTTATCTGGTAATATTGTTTTTGGAAAAAGCCAAAAAATACCAAATCTACTAAATTTGTCGCTCAAAAAAATATGGGATGTCTTTGCGCTACCACATTCAGCGGGTAACTTATTAAGTTATTGCCAAACTGAAGCACTGGTCCGAGCTGTTTTTGAGCTGCCAAATCCTTTTTTTTCGCTCTGCATGTTTCCTTTGTCCTCTGGCTCATCATAGGATATGTTCCTAGGTGTGGGTGTGGCTTATTTTAGTTACACTATCCAAACAACATGCGTGCAAGCAGAAGATAAGCTACAGGTCGACTGAATCGCTGGTGGAGGTCTAGGTTTTGGGGGCACAGTCGAGGCCAGTACTGAATCTGCAAACTTGTTGGGACAATCTCTCTTAAAGGTATGGCTGGAAAACAATCTGCCACTATGTTGTGCATCCATTGTATTTAATCAAACTATAACATATTTGTGAATGGTGCAATATGTTCAACATTTTCGTTCAGTTCTAATACCATCATAGCAGTATTATACAGTAAGTAATGGAGTTTACTCATTAGTGATTTATATAAACAGAGTAGGATATAGTTCTTACTAACTTCTATCATCACCTAGCTTCTATCATCATTGAATTACTTGAAAAAAGTAGGTTCTAGAGAGTCGCTTTTATCTCAGAGAGCTAATTCATTTAGTTGCTTCCATGTAAGTTTCCTTTGATTGAGATTTGCTTTCCCTTCAATTCGCAAAGCTAGAACGTTAAGTTTTTAATAAATAGAATAATCACCCTCTCATAACGTAAACACAAATCTTCCACCATTCTTTCGAGCAAGTGAACATCCTTCATCTTTCAAGGTGAGTTCTCGCATTACTTTTGTATGATAGCTAGGTCTCACAGTCCCAATCCTATGGGGATTTAAACATCATGGGTGCAAAATGGAAATAAAGGGGTATACTCTACCATGCTGCTATCATGAATGCAAAGATAAGCATACATTACATAATTGCTTCTGCGGCTTCCTAAAAACCATCTCTGTGCAACCCGAACTATGCGGTCGGCTGAATAAAATTTGTGCTCCATAATTTCAAGGAGATAAAGTAGAATTCATGGATTCAGCAATGGAGGGTCATCATCCCAGTTGAATGTTATTGAGACAGAGAACAGTTAATATCATGGATTCAACAATGGAGGGTCATTGTCCCAGTTGAAGGTTATTGAGATAGAGAACAATCAATATGGTAACATGTTTAATTGGAGACTGATACTCTTCATGTCCATCTTTAGCACCTTCGGACCATCCATTGTTGAAGTCATGAGTCTTGCATGGCAGAAACCTCCGTTTGCATAAACCCAATCTTTATTTCACCTCATTATGGACAAACTCGTAGAGGGCGCCAATGACCCATTCATAGGGTTTCCGTTTTGGATTCAAGCACTGATTTGTACCATCAAATTTTTTTTTTATGCATATATTTCGCAATCTAAATAATTTTAGCATATATTTGTTATAAATTTTTTTAGCATATATTTTTTTAGCATATATTTGTTAGTGGACTTGCCTTGGATTTAAGAGCATTTATGCAAAGGTGATTTTATGGATGTTTATTATCTCATGTTTACAAATATCCTCAAGACCTACACCATTCCCATCCACATTTTTTTCTTACAGGATATCTCATAGAATATAATGTTTGATTCAATGTGACTCACACACGTGGATACTGTATAAATGGAAAGGATTATGGCATGAAAAGTCCAACCATGGAAATATAATGCTAATTTAGAATTTTTTTGATGATTCCATACATCTCTTAAGGCTCTATATCATGTGATTGAATTTATATCATGTGATTACAATTCAAATCCCCCTCTCTTGCAATATTTAGTAATCTAAGTAATCACATAGAAATCAACTTGAAAAGTATGTGAGTGGATCGTAGCACAATAACAAAGATTTGAAATATATCAAAAACGTGATTTGTTGCACTTGCAATAACTTTCATTCCATCTAGTAAAGGTCTTTCATCGTATAGTTACAAAGGTTCACTATTGAAGGTGGTCACACAATGAACCCAACCTCGTCATGTTCCTCCAAAGGTTCACTCTATTTTTCGAGTTGAGCACTACAACATAGAGTCAACGATGGATAACCAATTTGTTAAAGTATAGTATGAGCATACCATATATGTGAAATACATAATTGCTTGACTACCTTTGAAAAAGGAGAATGTATAGCACCTTTAGTTGGTAATAGTGCCAACCCTAATCACTTGTTAGATTGCTTAGTGCTACCCACATGTTCCAAAGCAAATCAATGAACTATTATTGGCCAAATCAAGCCACCGAACCACTACTGGACATTTGTCAACAAGTAATAGGTTCACATGCACATTCTCAACATTTTTTCAATATTTTATGAAAAAAACTATAATGTTGTGTGGGGCATGAATGAGACAAATTCCTTATTTTCAACACCATGAAGTCTAATTAGGCTGTTACGTTTGAGATAATCCGTACTCATTGCACAAGGCTATTACTAGTTGTCAACATTTTTTGTGCTATAAGGGTGTTGGTTAGCTTGAATATACCTATCTTGATGATCACGTCATTCTCCTATTGAATCCTCCAAAAAGTATTCATATCACCACCATATTTCTACCCAAGGTGAAGATTTCATTTCAAAACAATTTTTTCACTAAACTATTGATTGTTGGTTTGGAAAATTTACGTTCCTTGGAATGTAAAGAATTCGACATTATTCCAATCAAACAAGTTAATGTGTTTCACCATATTAACTAAGCATACCTATAAAAAATACAGGTAGATTTCCTACCTCTCTCTTACTTACTAGAAGAGAGATAACCACCAAGTAAATTACCTACAATCCCTTACTTCCTAGGCTTGGGAATGCCCTCTTGCATGTAGCTTTCATCCCTCTTGCATGTAGCTTTCATTCAGAGTGCAATGTTGTTGTTAAAAGGAAAGCTAACACGCGTTAGCTTTCATTGACTGTGCAATTTTGTTATTAGAATGAAACCGAACACGTGTTTGCTTTCACGTTGTTGTTAGAAGGGAAGATAACATGAGATAGATTTCACGTTGTAGTTATAACAATTTAAGCTAACATCGATTAGACATCTTGTAAGATAGGGTTTCGTATTAGTTGATAGTGATCAATGTGGTTATGGTAGAAGGAAAATTGACATCTGAAAGCTAACACACGTTATCTTTGACAACAATGTGGTTGTCCTAGAAGAAAACTATCATATAAAATCTAACACCCATTAGCTTTTGTTCATCGTGCAATGTTGTTGTTAAAAGGAATGCTAACACGTGTTAGCTTTCATTGACCATGCAATATTGTTAATTGAAGGAAAGCTAACACGTGTTAGCTTTCATTGACCATGTAATATTGTTAATTGAAGGAAAGCTAACATGCGTTAGATTTCATGTTGGTTATAATGAAAGCTAACATGAGATGGATTTCACATTGTTGTTATAACAAAAGATAACATGCATTAGACCTTTTGTAGTATAGGGTTTACTATAGTCAAGCTAGAGTATCTAGTCAAGTTGATGGGGTATTGATTAAACTTGGCTCCTATGTTATGCATAGTAAATGATGTTAATTGTGATAGAGGCTAGATAGTGATCTTAGGTGATAGTGATCAATGTGGTTGTGCTAGAAGGAAAATTTCCATTTGAAATACAACAAACGTTATTTTTGACGATAATGTGGTTGTCATAGTAGAAAAATATCGTATGAAAGATTGCACCCATTAGCTTTCATTCACAGTGCAATGTTGATGTTAAAATGAAAGCTAACACGTGTTAGCTTTCATTGACCAAGCAATATTGTTAATTGAAGGAAAGATAACGTGTGTTAGATTCATGTTGGTTAGAATGAAAACTAACTTGAGATAGATTTCACATTGTTTTTATAACAAAAGCTATCAAGCATTAGACCTCTTGTAATATAGGGTTTAGTATAGTCAAGCTAGAGTATCTAGTCAAGTTGATGGGGTATTGATTAAACTTGGCTCCTATGTTACACCTAGTTAATGTTGTCAATTGTGATACAGGCTAGATAGCTAGAGTATCTAGTCAAGTTGATGGGGTATTGATTAAACTTGGCTCCTACGTTACCCCTACTCAATGTTGTCAATTGTGATAGAGGCTAGATAGTGATCTTAGTTGATAGTGATCAATGTGGCCGCGCTAGAAGGATAATTGCCATTTGAAAGGTAACAAACTTTATTTTTGACGACAATGTGGTTGTCCTAGTAGAAAAATATCATATGAAAGATTGAACCCATTAGCTTTCATTCACAGTGCAATGTTGTTGTTAAAAGGAAAGCTAACACATGTTAGATTTCATTGACCATGCAATATTGTTAATTGAAGGAAAGCTAACGTGTGTTAGATTTCGTGTTGGTTAGAATGAAAGCTAACATTAGATAGACTTCCCATTGTTGTTATAACATAAGCTAACATGCATTAGACCTCTTGTAATATAGGGTTTAGTATAGTAAAACTAGAGTATCTGGTCAAGTTGATGGGGTTTTGATTAAACTTGGCTCCTACGTTGCGCCTAGTCAATGATGTCAATTGTGATAGAGGCTAGATAGATGGAGTATCTAGTCAAGTTGATGGGGTATTGATTAAACTTGGTTCCTACATTACGCGTAGTCAATGTTGTCAATTGTGATAGAGGCTAGATAGTGATCTTAGGTGATGGTGATCAATGTGGCTGTGCTAGAAGGAAAATTGCCATTTGAAAGCTAACAAATGTTATTTTTGACGATAATGTGGTTGTCCTAGTAGAAAATTATCATATGAAAGATTGCACCCATTAGCTTTCATTCACAGTTCAATGTTGTCGTTAAAAGGAAAGCTAACACGTGTTAGCTTTCATTGACCATGCAATATTGTTAATTGAAGGAAAGATAATGTGTGTTAGATTTCATGAGTATCTCGTCAAGTGGATGGGTTATTGAGTCAACTTGGCAACTACGGTACACCTAGTCATTGTTGTCAATTTCGATAGAGGCTTCATAGTGATATTAGGTGATAGAGGTCAACGCGGTTGTGCTAGAAGGAAAACTACTTTCTAAAAACTAACACACATTATCTTTGATGACGATGTGGTTGTACTAGAAGAAAACTATCATATGAACGCTAACATTCATTAGTTTTCATTCACCTTGCAATGTTGTTTTTCAAAGGAAAGGTAACATGCGTTAGATTTCATTGACTGTGCAATATTGTTATTAGAAGAAAAGCTAACATCGTTGTTGTTAGAAGGAAATATAACATGATATAGATTTCACAAAGTTGTTATAACAATAACTAACATGCATTAGACCTCTTGTAATATAGGTTTTAATATAGTATAGATTTAGTATCTAGTCAAGTTGATGGGGTATTGAGTCAACATGGCTCCTACATTGTGCCATGCGTTAGACCTCTTGTAATATAGGTTTTAATATAGTAAAGATTTAGTATCTAGTCAAGTTGATGGGGTATTGAGTCAACTTGGCTCCTACATTATGCCAAATCAATGATGTCAATTTTGATAGAGTTTCTGAACAAAATTTGTTACAAATTTGTTGTTTTCTTTAAAGTATAAATATTTATTTTGATTACAGTGTATTTCTACAATTTTATTGCTTTATGTTGTGTTATATTATTCTATTGTACTTTAATGCTATATGACACTCTAAATTTGTGGATTTTCATTTATGCTTTAACGTGTTTAAAATAAATATTCTACTTAGTTAGCTTCATGCATTAATTACATAGGGATTGATCTTTCATAGTAGTTCCCAAGTTATTCACAATGGAACTCTATATCTAGTTTTCAATTCATTGCGAGTGGAACTCCATAAATAGTGTGTTGCTGAACAAAATCTGTTACAAATTTGTTGTTTGTTGTAAAGTAGAAATGTTTATTTTGAGTACATTGTATTTCTACAATTTTATTGATTTATGGTGTGCTCGATTATTCTATTTTTCATACATTAGTGAAATATATGACGCTCTAAATTTGTGGATTTTCATTCATGTTTTACCTTGTTTACAATGCATATGATTTCTAATGGGGTATTGAGTCAACTTGGCTACTACGTTACACCTACTCATTGTTATCAATTTCGATAGAGGCTTGATAGTGATATTAGGTGAAAGTGATCAACGCGGTTGTGCTAGAAGGAAAACTACTATCTAAAAACTAACAGACGTTATCTTTGACGACAATCCTAGAATAAAACTATTATATGAAAGATAACACTTCGGTAGTTTTCCTTCACCTAGCAATGTTGTTGTTAAAAGGAAAAGTAACACATGTTACATTTCATTGACTGTGCAATATTGTTATTAGAATGAGAGCTAACATCGTTGTTGTCAGAAGGAAATATAACATGATACATATTTCACGTAGTTGTTAAAAAAATAACTAACCTGCATTAGACCTCTTGTAATATAGGTTTTAGTATAGTCAAGCTTCAGTCTCTACTCAAGTTGATGGGGTATTGAGTCAACTTGGCTCCTACGTTATGCCAAATCAATGATGTCAATTTCGATAGAGGCTTGTGAACAAAATCCGTTACAAATTTGTTGTTTGCTATAAAGAATAGATATTTATTTTGAGTACAGTGTGTTTCTACAATTTTATTGCTTTATGTTTGTGATTGATTATTCTATTTTTCGTACTTTAATGTTATATGACACTCTAAATTTGTGGATTTTCATTCGTGTTTTACCTTGTTTAAAATACAACATATTATTCCAAATACTTTAATTCTATATGTTGTGCTAGATTTGTTGGATATTTCATTCAAATGTTATCTATTAATGGACAATTTTTGTAGCTATATTATTATTACCCTATGATGTGCTAATTTGTGGGTTTTTAATTAATTAACCTAAAGTAAGCTACAAATGATCTATTGTGCTTGTGAACAAAATCTGTTACAAATTTGTTGTTTGCTACAATGTAGAAATGTTTATTTTGAGTACAATGTATTTCTGGATTTTCATTCATGTTTTACTTTCTTTACAATGGATATTATTTCTAATGCTTTAATTCTATATGATGTGCTAGATTTGTTGGATATTTCATTCAAATGTTATATATTCATGGACATTTTTTTTCTATTTAATATTATTGCCCTCTTATGTGCTAATTCATGGATTTTAATTAATTAATGTATAGTAAGCTACAAATGATCTATTTTCTCTAAATAATTGTTAACATTGATAATAGGGTTATTCTAAATTGGAACTTTACATGGTTTAACCTTATTTACAAGTTACAATTCAATTGTGTTACAGAATTGAAAGGAGGTTCAATGGAAAACATAAATTTGACAATAGGGGACTATGTTAACCTCCTAATTAATGGTCAAGTTATTGGGCTAGGAAGGGTTGACTCTACAGATAGTGGAACTTATTATGGCGGAGAAAGAGTTAATGCAGGCTATGTTATGATTTTGATAATTAATGTCACTCAACCACATTTGATTGTGGAAGATGTTGATGAAGGGGACACACATCCATGGAAGATCATGGATTTGAGGCATAACAAAGGTAAATAAAAATCTTGAAGCATGTGTTAGATGTTATTTATATTACATTGAATGTTATTTTTAGCAAATACTAAACTTCTTTAATTTGGTGTATAGGTGCAAATGTCTCTTCTGCATTTTCTATTGGCGACAAGGTAGATCTTCTGCAACATGGAGTGAAGGTGGGTGAGGGATCCATATTCAATACAGATCTTGGGCATAAGGTGCATGGAAGGATGGTAAAGAAAGGATGCATAGTGGTTAAAATAGAGAAAGCATTAAAACATGATGCTCTTCTACCACATCCAACAGGATTTGAGCATACATTAGGGGGTGCATTGGAATCTTATGAGATTTGGCCAAAATCAGATTTGGTCATACATTGTCATGATCATCCAATAAATATTCTCCAAGATAGGGTTAAATTCGCATATAAAAAGGTTTCTCTTACACATGAATGCACAAGAGCAAGCGTGTGCATTGCCAAAGGGATCATAGTTTATGTCCGCGAGGATGACATGGTTGAGGGTGAAACTCTAGGTGAAATGGAATTCGGTGTTTTTGTGGAAGAGATATATGGAAATTGTGAAAGATGTAGAATTGGGGATAAGTCTATACATTATTTGTTTAGATGGCCAATAAATAAGTTGGTGGATGATGAAGGTGATATTTTAAGGGTGAAAGAAAATTTCAAGGAGCCCCCCACGGAACTGGTGGTATGGGATATTATAGAGAACACAAGTCCCTTAAATAAATGGGAGGGGGATCTTTATAATGATAAAACTTCAATTGATATGCATGCAATGAGGCCATATAAAATGATTAAACGTGCTATTGCTACAAAAAATGTTGGAAAATGTGAAACACAGATAGATGATGAGAAAGAAATTCGACTTTTGGTAGCAATTGAATGTTGCAAACAAGATTGTCTTCAACATGTGGATAGGAAATCCATTGCAGATGTTAGAAGGGGCATGAAACTCATAAATAAAAATGGTATTATGGAATTTGTATTGAATTCTCTCTCTACAAACACAATCATTTCAAAGAGTCATGGACATGGGCTACCTCGTATTGTTAGGAAAGTAAAGGACATGAGATTTAATGGAAATATTATTTGTAAGAAAGCATGGCACAAGATACACAAGATTCCTCAAAGCACCTTCTATAACTACCAAAAATATTTCCAACAAGGACACATCAAATCCATTCATGGTAATACCAACAAATGCAAAGCACGTGCACATACCATGGCAGCCATAGAAATATTGCACAAAATTGTCATGGATAATTCAGATTTTTCACCAAACCAAACACATCAAGTTGAAGAAGATGGAACATCTTCTCCTTTAAGATTGCTTCCTTCAACTTACACAGAAAGTTCTTTGTTAAAGGAGATCAATGAATGTCTTCAAAAGCTCAATTATTCATCAATATCACAACCAGCAATGAGCAATATCTGGAATACTCATTTTAGAGAGGTAGCATTCTCAAAGAACACCAACTTTAGTAAATGTAGTGAATGTATCGTGTTGAAAGCACAGATGAAGTCAACGACTACAAAAGAGTTGGAAGAAAAGGCACAAGGTAGACTAAACAAACATAGCAAGACTATTATGTGTGGAAGATATTGCTACTATGCACACAGGATTATGTCAGAGCGGTTTCCAAAGGAGTATTTGAGCATTATCCATGATAAAATGGACAAAACAAAGACTTCAATCCCAAGATTACGTGTCAAATCAAAATCTATTGCAGGAACAAACTTGGGTTTGTCATTGATAGATATGCTAACACATGGGCATAACACAGGAGGTTTTGGTCATTTCTCCCTACCATTTGTACACATGGGATCACAATTTACCATTACATCTCTTGCAAAATGCTTGAGGGGCCTTGAAGACCCACACCATGATATGTATGGCAATCTCCTTTATGAGAGTGGAAGTTCAAGAAACCCAATTTCTAATGCATTACTTGAAACCTCTATTTACTCAATTGCAGAGTGTACAAGGATGATTTTATATCTCATGGAAGATAAAAAAATCAGGATGTTGATTTCAAACCTCTTCCTCCACATTTGTTTTTACAGTTGGACAATGCAGCAAGTGATAATAAGAACCATTATGTTTTCATGTTTCTATCACTTTTAACTACACTTGGTGTCTTCATCACTATTGAGGTTGGGTTCTTGCTTGTGGGTCACACCCATAAGGACATAGATGGAACCTATGGAAGAATGTCTTCCAACTTGAAAAATAAATATATACATTCTTTACCCGAAATGATGGATACATATCGCACAATAGAAGAAAAAAGAGTGTTTCCACCTACACTTATTGACAAAGTGTATGACTTCGAAAATTTCCTTAATGGATACATCAAGGAGGGAAAAGATGCACTAGTTGGACATCTTAATGTCCAGCACTTTCAATTTCTTGTACTCAATGATGTTCCAGTGATGAGGTATAAAGAATCAATTAGAGATACTGCATGGTCAGAACCAATTGAGTTGTGGAATATAGATGATGAAGGTCAACCTAAATTTCCCATAGGGAACCCATATTTTTTAGGTCCCAAAGAGAATGATGTCCATTTAAAATAACTAAACGAAGGAATAACATCACACATAAAAATGTGGAAAGATACTATTGGCAATGAGAAATTGCCAATTGTTACAGAGGAATGGAAAAATAAAGTAGAGTATTGGAAAGAGTTGTTGATGCATTAGATGAAATATCCAATAATCATATAATAATGGACGGAATTGATTCATCTTCTGTGGATTTCTGGCCCAAGACACGACAAATTGTCAATGCCGATTGTAATGCACTCAGTGTAATCTCAAGTATTATGGATGAGGATTTTGATAATGTGACAGATGAACCAGTATATGTTGGACCCAAGTGCAACAAGTCAAAGCCAGCATTCAATCCTTTTAATGATGTTGAGAAATGAAATATGTTGCTAGTTAGATCAGGAAATGAGGATAAAGGAGAGCTGATTTGGATGGCAAAAGCCCAGTCAGATATCTTTGAGGATAATGAAACTGAGACTCTTCATGTAAAGGTTGATTGCTGGATGCCTACTTCAGGGAAATACAAGGGAAAATTTTTAGAACAATATTGGGTACCAAATCCCAATGACATAGAACTTGGATCTATTCCAATTAATGCCATAATTTGGGCATGGATGCCAAAGAAAGAACAATGCAAGAAGACCAAGATAAATAAATTTGGTGTAGAAGCTGTACTTGATCTATTTGAGCGGATATAGTGAGATTAGGTGGAGATGATTCATGAATGTAATTTTGTTCTTTGAAGGACCTATTAATATAGAAGAAGAAACACTTTTCAATGTTTGTAGTATATCAAATATTCTCTTCATATTATTTTTTGGGAAATATTATATTATTTAGTACAACTATTCAAATTGTGGGTTTAACTTCAATGTTAATTAATGTCATGTTTCTTTATGAGAAATACATAAAACCAAAGAATATTAAACTTTTCAATGTTTTGTTCAGATCAACATATCCTCTCAATATATAAAATGTTCATAATAAAATTCAATAATGCATTTAAAAACATCTTTTAGACTTGGTCTATGAATAAATACTAGGCACTTGAGATAAAGTTTGAAGTGATTTTTTCCTAATATATATTCCTTATTATATTTGATATAAATCATTTATTAAACTACAACTAGTCAAATGCCTAATTCATATCAATTTGATTTTGATCATTAAACCACACAACTAGTCTTCTAAGTTCTTTTTCCTCTAGTAGACTTTAAAGTGAAAACAACATTGTACTAGTATACAAACTTCCACTCAACACGGGCAAAGAAGTAACACTTGTGGCATTATTAAAATGGTTAATAATAATCACAAACACAATATTAATATGTTGTTAAATAACTTGAAATTTCCTACACAATTTATTATTCATTAGTCGAGTATTGATGAAGTTTTTTTTAATATAGAAATATAAATATTAATATGTATATTAATATAATATAAATATTGTAAGGAATATAATATAGATGAATATTAATATGTTATTTACAATTTAACATGTTCAAACACTACAAGAGTAATCTTTGATATTTGATCTGAAATATGAAATTTCTCGCACAATCTTTGTCCATGAAGTAAACATTTATAAACATAATTTTTAACAATAATAATACAAATACATTATGTTGCTATTCTAATTTATAATTTATTTTTATCATCATAATGGTAAAACATAGACTATAAATTCATAAAATGTTTTTGGGCAAAGAAGCAACACTTGTGTCATTATTAAAATGGTTAATAATAGTCACAAAAACAATATTAATATGTTTTTAAATAACTTTATATGTAAGAAATTTTCTACACAATTTATTATTCATCAATCAAGTCTTGATGAACTTTGTTTTAATATAGAAATAGAAATATTAATGATAATATAAATATTGTAAGGAATACAATATAGATGAATATTAATATGTTATTTACAATTTAACATGTTCAAACACTACAGGAGTAATCTTTGATATTTGATCTGCAATATGAAAGTTCTCACACAATCTTTGCTCATGAAGTAAGCATTTATCAACCTATTTTTTAACAATAATCATGCAAATAAAATACGTTTCTATTCTAATTTATAATTTATTTATTTTCGACTATAAAGTGGTGCTAACTTCCTAAAATAAAATGTCATACTAAAGAAAGACAAAATAAGTTACTATGACAATAATTAAAGTTGTTGTAGTAACAAATGCAATGCCTATATTATGTCATAATTTCACAACATTATAGATCACTATAATTTAATGATGTCAATCTCTTAGACTTACTATGGAAACTCAACCTAGACACAATACTTAATATAATATAAAATTAGAACGAAATTCCAAGTTAATAATAGTAACGAAACTTATATATTAAATCATATATATAAGAATAATAGTGAACTCTATTTATTATCAAATATAATAAGGAATATATATTAGGAAAAAGTCAAAATATAAGGTTCGTTACTATTAAATAATAAATTCCATTAAATAACTTTAATAATATGTAAGAATTTTTTTCACAATCTATATTCTTGACGTAATCCTCGATTGACTTAAATTTTAATAGAAAAATAAAAATAAAAATCGTGTATGGTTGTGAAGTGTATGGTTGTGAAGTTTAGGGTTGTAGCATCTCTAAAGAATCTTGGAGAATGATTGAGAAAATCTAGCAACATTTAATAACTTCTAACTTAAAAATAAAAGCAACACGCCCTACCCTATTCTCCTAAGTGAAGTGTGGCTTTGCCCCATTGAGAGAATGGCTGAGACTATGTTTATGATGTACAAGTACAAGATAAATTAATATAGCCAAGATAAGAACAAACTCTCATGAGCTCCATAGTGAAACAAGGCGTTGAATAGTTCCTAAAATGATGTGGGCGAAAAGAAGTTTCCATCTCCGTGAGACTATGAGCATTTAAAATGAAAATCACTTTCTCTTAGAGTGTCCCGTGTACAACCATATTATATTTTACTTTCATCATCTTTGTTGCAATACAAACCTTCCTAGCTTTCTTATAAGTCATAATTATGGTGAACTCCAAACGGTTCTCCTCAAGCATTTTGAGCATATGAATACAAATTTAAAGCAAACCAAATAGATTCTCATAAGGTCTAGTAAACCAAAGTAGGTAACAGTGGACATTAATAACCATCATCATCATCATCATTATCATCGTCATCATCAATAAAACATAGTACTCAACACAGTCAATATTTACTATCCATGTCTATAATTAAAATTGTTATAGTAACAACCACATTGGTATTATGTTCTTAAATAGCTTTTATGTGGGTCATTCTAAAATTGTGCAAACCTTCTACCTGCAGAGTAAATCAATTGATAGACATAGTAGTTACAATATCAAATCATAAATAAATGGTTAATCATATTAACATGCACAATTTTGATGTCATTAAATAAATTTAACCAACTTATCTTTTAATACAAACTATAATTAATATTAAAATAAACTAGCATAGACCCATCTTAAACCTATATCTTTCAAGTACTAGAAGGGATGCAATTTCTTAAGGTGTAATTTTATAAAATAAAATTAAACTCAAGAAATTTGATTTCTCTTGGTTGATAGATCTCAGTTTAAATTTTCATTTTTTATTTTTATTGACGGACATCAAATTTTTTAATTCCTTTTAATAAAAAAATTATTTTATCATCCACCATGAATTTTTTTATTTTTTATTTTGTGTTACGTTACGTACATTACCTTACATGAAAACATCTCCCCCATACGGGGCTGCAGAGCACCTCACTCCTCTTACTGCAATAATGTAATGAAACCAAGTATAAGGATTTACTCATTATGAAAACACTCAATCTATATTATTTTATTATTCTATTATTCTATTTTTAATCAAATATGTGTGCCCTCATTTTGAAAAAACTCAATCTAGTGTAAGTTCTAAATTCTAGATCCACTATATTATTCTATTTTTAATGAAATATGTGTTACTAGCTTCTGCATCAACACTGGAGGCTTCAAATTATTCACTAAGATGGATGGATCATACCTTCAACTCGTTCTCTAATGGATGCACTAGATATATGATGCTCACTGGAGTATGGTTTCTATGGGGCACATCTCCCAAAGTATGCTAGGGGCGCATCTCCCAAGCCATTGAGAAGCTAAGCTCTCAAGACAATTCTCAACATTGACAAGACATGTGAGAGTGGTGCACCCTCATTTTTTTATAAGGTAGTTGATCACTTATATACATTGAATGTGGTCTTTTATTTTTCTCGTGTGCCCTCCTTGAATGAATTTAGCATCTCTGCTTTTCCATGCTTTTACCCTTGCATTGTTGCCTTTTTGCTTTGGACTGCTTTTCTTGCTTTTGGAAACATCCTTCTTTTCCTAGCTTTTCTCTGCTTTTCCTATGCTTTGGCCTACTTTTATGCTCCTTCCTAATTTTTGGAATTTCCTTCTTTTCCTGCCTGCTTTCTACTTTTCTGAACTGGCTTCTTTTTTGTTGTTTTCTATCTTTTTGTGTCTTTGTGGATTTTTTTTGGATTTTCTCATAGTTTCCATTTGGTTTGAAAACTCACTAAGTACACTTGACATCATATGCCGCCTCATACACCTAGCACATGCCTCTTAATTAAATCAATTAAATATAATCAAAAGAATATTAAAATTTAACATAGATTTTTTTTATCATAAGTCTAAAATTTTAATATTTTGGCAATTAATACATCAAAATTTAACCCCCTTCACTTAATAGTACTTAGTCAAACTATAGGGGTTGATTATGTAATAGAATGATCATGAAGCCTCATGAAGGGGATATTACAAGGAGACAATGAAATGTTTGAAGAGTGTGGTCTACTACAGAGTGGAAGAAGATTTCGGTCAAGTAAGAGAAGGAGAACTGCGACAAAAGGAAATGGTTGCAGTGTAATTGAAGGAAAGAACTACGGACCCATACCACAACTTCAAGAAGAATCCGATAAAGAAATGGAAGAAGAAGAAGAAGAATGCAATCCCGCTTCTAAGGAAGATCATGTTGAACCAAATCAGGACAGATGCTGCCACATGCGAGCAACCCCGCGTGCATCTCAAGAAATCAAGGTAAGAAATACTAGTTTGTCACTTTGTACAAGTAGGTAATAGTAGTGGTATTCATAATAGTACTTTGAGGAATAATGCCACTATAAGTGTTGGTCCTTTAATGCAAAATCAGCCAGTACCCCCAAGAAACAAAATGGTCAGGGATGATTTGAAAATACTGAATTTTCATGGGAATGGGTCAGAAGACCAAGAACAACATTGGTTTTTGTTTGATGCAATTTGGACTATTAAGCGAGTGTGATATGATAATGTAAAAAGAGTGCAACTAATTACAATTTTTAGAGGTCGTGCTTTGGATTGGTTCATGAAATTTGCTAAAGTACCTACTGGAAAATCGTTAAAAACTATAGTAGAAATTGGAGATTCATTAAAAGATGAATTTAGGAAGCTAAAATATGAATCACAGTGTATTACTGAACTCAAAGAGATCAAGCATTCGATGAATGAAACTGTCTAGGACTTCGACTATAGATTCAAGACACTAATGTCCTGTGTAAGCTTCTAGACGACTTATGTTCAACATAAAGAAGGGTTTATAATTGCTTTGATACCACATATCATAGCTCCCATGATGCAACAAAATATTGTGTCGCAGACTGAGGCCCTTGAGTTGTCTATGAAATTGGAAGCATCACCTGTTGGAGAAACTAGAGCACGTATGGCTCAAATCTAGTCGTAGTTGGCGAACCTATCATTATAAATTCAGGACATCAAGAAAGGAAAGGAAAAAAGAGAATATGTTTTGTGTATTAGGTGTAAGGAGGAGGATCATTATAAAGAGCAATGCACAACATTTCAGAACTACATAGTTGTCAGAGCTCCTAACCCATTCAAACCTGGAGCTAGAGTAGGGTGTAGGATCTGTCAAACCAGGAGACATCAAATAGAAAAATTATACCTATTGTAGAAAATTGTAAGTACTCCGAAAAACCAATTTTGTAAATTTTGTCGATCAGTTTCCAATAATGAGAAGGACTGTTGAGCATATCAGTTGCTCACAAAGAGAAAAAAATGCTTATAGAATGAAAGGTGAGGAACAAGGAGAAGGGAGTAATGCAAACTTTAATCAAATAAGGGGTGGCTTCCAAGGAAGAGGACGAGGAGGACTTGGTCGAGGTATAGGTCATATAATGTGTTAAAACTATGGTCAGCTAGGACATTTTGATAGGGACTATCCAAACCCATGTTTGACATGCACATATTGTAGAGCATTGGACCACACTATTGAAGATTGTCCACAACTCATAGAAAAGTGGAAAGCTGAGGAAAATCAAAATCAGAACCATAACCAAAACCAGAATGTGCGAAATATATCAGCAAAACCAAGACAAGAGAATCCAACTGTCGATGTTGTTACAAGAAGAGGTGTTGCGACAGGAGATGATAGAGAAATATGTGTTGATCCACATTCCCCTAGAATCATACCAGCCGCACAAAAAATAGTGTCATTTGATGTTCAAAAGGAAAAACAAACATTTGTGGATGAAAGGAAAGAATTTGCTACAACTCAAAAAGGACCTTTGACATCTACAACCCCAATCTTTGACGAAGTTCGTATATATGATATGTCAGTCTTCTTCGACTGATTAGTTCCAAAGTGAAGCTCAAAAAAGGTAAGTACATTGAAGAACATTCTAAAAATATGTCTATATGTAGTAAAATATGAAACTCCTTTAAGATAATTGTAGATTTTAATTGATGAATTAGAAAAATAAATTCCTCAGAAGAAGGATTTAAATAATCTGCAAAAGAAGATAAGAACAGGGAGGGAACTGCGACTTAGTGTGCAGATTGGGGATTTCGACATGGATTTTATTATTCTATATCTGGGGTCATATGTGAACATTATTACCAAAAATACATGGGAAGATATGGGAAAACCTAATTTGGTATGGTCTCCTTTCTAGCTATGATTAGATAATCAACAAAAAGTAATATCATTTTGAAGAATGGTGGGTGTCCATGTTGACATAGATGGACTACAAAGCTATGCTGATTTTGAAGTCATATAAATAGTGGATGACACTAATCCATATCCAAAATTGCTTGGTATTGATTGGGTGATTGAGAACCAAACAATCATAAATATGAAGAAAAGGTTGATGACATTTGAAGGAGCGAATATCAGAGTTGTTGCACCTTTGGATCCTCTGGAGGGTTCAAGGTATGTCGAACCTATCCATGAGGAATACAACACTGAAGACTTAGACAATATCTATAAAGTTACTTCAAGAATGGGTGATTATGTTAATCCAACAACAAATGGTACCTTGAGTTCGCAAAGTGTTATCTCATTTTATTCAGACTCAGGGGAAGCACTAGAGAATTGGAAAAACAAGCTTCATGAAGTCTCTGCAAGGAGGTGTGCATGTGTTACCACATCGCTTTGCTGGGTTGGAAAAGAGGTATGTGATATAACTACTTATGAAGTGTTTCCTAATTTAGATGCTTTCATTTCTAAATTTGAAATAAAGGTGCCAGAACATCAAATAATATTAACTTTAGATGTAGCATTAAAAGCTACTCAAGCAAGATGGTAGGCCACCCATAAGGAAAAAATACAATGTACGTCGCAAAGCAGAAAGTTGTTAGAAGTCATATTTGGGGAAGGGTTATACTATGACCATGAAAAGTATAATGGGTTAACTATTCCTATAGATCATTTGGAATCATGTGCAAAATAATGGGAACATGTACCTAAACAAGAGCGGTTCCATATATTCATCCATATCTTGGATACCATACCATGAATCCGGTATACAACTTTGGAACTCCAACAAGGCACAACATAATGGGACGATATGGCCATCAATTTCAGGATAACCTTCAGTTATGAAGATGAGAACTTGTCCATAGATGCATATTTATAGATAATAAGGGATTAAATTTATGAAGAAGCTCCCATGCAGCTATCTAATCCTCTGCGATGAACTGCGACACTTGAGCAAGCAATGGAATGTTACAATATTACTAGCGAGCCAGATGATGACCTGAGAGATTTGCATATCCCAGAAATAGAATGAAGCTTATATTTGAAGGGTATAGAAGTCAAGCCTGATAAATTCTTGCAACCATTGAAGACAAAGAAGGTAAATATCAGTTCAAGTGAAAATCCTAAATTTCCTAACATTGGGGATTACTGGGATGATGAAATTGTAGGTAAACTGACTGACCTACTGCATGAATATCAAGATCTATTTCCTACTATGATTTCATAGATGAAAGGTATTGCTGGTGATTTGGGAGAGACGAAGATATCGTTAAATCCTAATGTTAACCCCATTAAACAAAAACAATATATATTGAAGCCAAAATATAAGGAAAAGGTAAGAGTGGAGCTTGACAAAATGATCGATGTAGGAATTATTGAGCCTATCGAAGAGTCAGAATGGATTAGTTTGATGGTGGTCCAAGATAAAAATATAGGTGAAATACAAACTTGTGTAGATATCGGGAATCTGAATGATGCTTATCCACATGATCCATTCCCAACACATTTTACAAATGAATTATTAGAAAATGTGGGTGGTTAGGAAGCTTACTACTCATTCACATATGGATTTTTTGGGTGTCATCAAATTAAAGTTGCTAAGGAAGATCAACTTAAGACCACATTTGCAACTGAATGGGGTTGCTATCAGTATTCAGTGATTCCCTTTGGTTTAAAAAATGCGCTAGCTATTTTTTCCAAGGTTTTGGTCACATTCTTTAAGGAGTTCATACATAAATTTTTGGAGGCTTACCTCGATGATTGGACAATCTACAGACTATTGAAAAACCATATTGAGAACCTTAGGCTGATGTTGGAACACTATATTCAATATCATATATCATTGAATTTGAAAAGTGTATTTTTGTGCTCCATTTGGTATATTGTCATGTCATGTGGTTTGGAAACAGGGTCTGCTAGTGGATCTTGTGAACATCACCATTATAGTAGATCTGCCACCACCAACATCAATTCGGCAATTGAGAACAAATTTGGGCCATACAGGGCACTATAATAAGTTTATTAAAGGGTATGCACATATTACAACACCGATGGAGAATTTATTGAAGAATGACACTAAGTTTCAGTGGAATGAAGAGTTCTAGTAGAGCCTCAACACATTGAAAGAAAAGATGGTGATTGTGCCTATTTTGGTCTTCCCTAACTAGCGGAAAGAGTTTCATGTTCATGTTGATGCTTCATCCTTTGCATTGCGTGTAGTTTTGGATCAACCAGGAGAGGGATCTATTGATCATCCCATTGCATTTTCTAATAGGAAATTATACACTGCAAAAGGAACCTACACTACGATAGAAAGAGAAGGATTATCTATTGTTTATGCACTGTAGAATTTCAGGCATTATCTGTTGGGGGCCAATTTAAAATGTTTACAGATCATTTTTCTTTGGGATATCTGGTTAAGAAGCCAATGTTGGGGAGGAGAATCTATATATGGCTCTTATTGTTTCAAGAATATGATTTTGAAATTATAGTCAAACTTGGAAGGTTAAATGTCGGACCTGGCCATCTTTCAAGGTTAGAAATAAGGGAAGAGACGGTTAACTTGGATGATAACCTCCCAGATGCGCAATTGTTTTCAGTTGGAATGGTTGATGAGTAATTTGAAGACATTGTAACATTTTTGGAAACAAGAATGACACCCATATGGTTGTCCATTAATCAAAAGAAACACTTGGTTTTCAAAGCATGATATTATCAATTGATAGTGGGTCAGTTATATAATATGGGACCATATGAAGTATTAATATGTTGTGTTATGAAGCATGAGCGACCAATGATATTGGATGAATCTCATGAAGGTGTCATAGAAGGACACTACACAGGAAAATCCAAGGCTCAAAAGATATTGTGAGCAAGAATATGGTGGCCTACACTCCATAAATATTCTAAGTAATATTGTTTATCTTATGATGTCTATCATAGAACTGGGAAACCATCTAGAAGGGTTGAAATGCCATTAGTGCCATAAGTTACATTGCAGGATTTTGAGAAATGGGATGTTGATTTTGTTGGACCAATTAATCCACCTGCGAAGAGGTCATGAGAACATTACATTATTACTATGACTGATTACTTGACTAGGTGGGCTGAAGTTGAACCGGTGAAGGACTTTAATGCTACAACTATTGCAAAGTTCTTGTTTCAAAATGTAGTTACTAGATTTTTTTTTCACAAGTTTTGTTGAGTGATTAAGGATCTAAATTTGTCAATAAGATTATTGAGGAACTCACTCAGGAGTTTCAAATTTATCATCGAAAAATCACTCCATATCATCTAGAAGCTAATGGGACTTTCGAGTCCTTTAACAAAATACAAGAACATGCTTTCACAAAAGTCTATAATGTGAACTATCATGATTGGGATGTTAGGATCCCTGTAGTCTTATGGGCATATAGGACAATTTGCAAGAATTTAACACACCAGATACCCTTCCGACTAGTATATGGTCAAGAAGTTGTCATTCTAATGGAGTATATTGTTCCAAGATTGACAGTTGCTACATTCATAGGTATGTCAGACACAGGTGTTGTTGAAGAGAGGTTGTTTCAGTTACAACAGTTGGATGGGCATAGATTCATAGCAAGATTTCAACAACAATTCCAAAAGGAGAGAGAAAAGGCATGGCATGATCATAACATTACAAGGAAGAAGTTCCAGAGAGGATATCTAGTACTCCTATATGACAATAAGTTCTTTAAACGTTCAGGTGAGCTAAGGATGCACTAACTGGGACCCTATGTGATCAATTAGTGACAGAAGTAGGCATTGTATAATTGCATAAATTGAGTGGAGAGATCATAAAGGGTTTGATAAATGGAGCTCCACTAAAACCTTACAGGGATAGTCGTGCCTTCCTACATTGAACATTCTTGTAGATATTGAAAAAAAAGGTTGGAAACCCCAAGTTATTTTTGTGTGGAAGTCTAGTTAATGTCGAAGAAAGTAAGGTTGGAGTCTAATATATGTCATAGTTTACTATGTCGTAGTAGGTACATAAGTAATATTTTTTTTGAGGAGAAATAATGTCGAAGTTTCCCGAATTTTCATTAATTGATATATTTATGGTGCATAAAGTGGTGGTGTTAGTGGATCATCTCGCATTAAATGATGAAAAGACATGCTTGTGTGAAAAAAATTGTCACCAGAAAAGATAATCATTGCTAAGGGTTTGGTTTGATTCACTCAATATTGGAAAAAGCACTAACAGGATAGATTGTAGCCCGGATTTAAAAATCGATCAGAATGACGAGCTGGTCTATTATTTTCTGAGTGACTAAGTGTATTACGAGAGTCTAGAGGCTAGAGCGTTACAGTGTTGAAGAAATCTAAAGTTCAGATCTTTAAAGTTGGAAGTCATGATGTTTGTGTTGATGTATATGTAACTTCGGAATGTATTTCACATATATGTATATTGTATTCCTATAGAGATGTTATTATTCCTCTATACGGAAGTGTCGTCATTTATATTATAAGTGTCGTAACTTATACTTGATGGGTTATTAGACCACCTTGTTGGGTTCAGCCTTGTATAAGTCATGTGGTTCAAAGGGTTATTAGACCACCCTATTGGGGGTCGACCATGTGGGTCAAAGGGTTATTAGGCAACCCTAGTGGGGGTCGACCCAGTCATCATTATGTTAAGTGGTTAAGTTGAGGCCAACCTAGTTGAGTAAAGGTCAAGTCAAGTTAGTGTATAAATAGAGAGTGTGTCTCTCTCATTTTACACATTCTATTCTCTCACTCACACTTGGGAGAGTGGCGCACTTGTGGAGGAGGAAGCTCTGCTACTAGGAGAAGACTATCTCTTGTATTGTGGTTGTATCATTGCTCTATCTATCTCTGAGGAAGTTATTGGGGTTTTTCACCTTTATGGTTTTCCCCAAGTAAAATCTGTGTCTCTTGTGTGCTTGCATTATTGTGTCCATGATTGATATGCTATAGATTTGTTGTACATGTTGTTCTCTCAGTTAAAATCCTAGATCAGATTGAAGTAAATTCTAAAAATTTAACATGGTATCAGAGCTAGCCTGAAAGAAGGCATGATATGGCATGTATGACACTTGTTGCACTTACGATGCTAGGGCTTGATATAGCAAAAAACAGTCATCGTAGAACTTTCTCTATAAATCCATTTTGGAAAAGTTTTCGGATCTGAAACGTTTACAGGTCGACGTTCAAATCCCGATGTACCTTGTGTCCAAAGGAAAACCTCTAATTCATTGTACTTTTTGATTTATGATTTGTACAATATACGGTTTCTTCCTCTTCCAGATCTAAGTCAAAATCAGGTGACCTTGGGAAAAAGGTCATAACTTGGGCTAGGAAGCTCCAAATGAAATTTCATAAAAAATGACAGGTAGTACACAGACTGTAATATCTCAGGAAAAATGTTCAGAGTCTGAAGTTGAACCAGTGACATGTGGCACGCCGTACAAGTTCGATCTCCTGTATTATCCCATAAACATGTCACGTTGCGACACTTGGCATAACTCTCTCTCAGAGAATCCAATTGGGGTCAGACCTATCGAGATGGAAAGATAACAGGTCAAGATATCTCAAGAAAATTTGTCAGACCCTTTGGATCGAAGTGTTCGGAGTTACACCAGAAACAATCAGGTACATATTTCTGTCAAAACATAATTATTTTTTTAGCACCTTCATTCATGGCTTTCGGAATTTAGGGATTCATAGAAAGTTGGGATTTCTCTAATTGGATACAACGGCTGGATTCTACTCATCAAAATCAAAATTTAGAGACCAAGATCATATTTTTTGGTTGCGCAGAAGGTTGGGCTTGATCAAACCCCAGTTCGGGACTTTGATCGGAAAGATGGAAAATTAGGGCTTCTGCAAAACTTGGAATTTTGGAAATCTATGACCACGGCTGGAAGCTCCTCAGAAAAATCGAAGCTTAGAGCTTTGAATCAAATATTTTGGTTGGGTGAAGCTCTGGGAAACTCAAACCCTAATTTAGGGTCCTCCCGAGTGAATCCATAAATCTAAAAGGCAATTTTGAGGGGTGAAACTTTGCAGTTTTCAAATTCTTAATATACCAACTTGATCATCTCATCAAGGTGCATATTTCTATCCTTTCGGAAGTTTGAAATTCGAAGTTTGAATTTTTGGGGTTTCCTTGACAAACCCTAATCCAGCACCAGGTCCAGTTCTTGCAAATCAAGTGGATTGGGTTAATCCTAGAAGAAGATGGATTGGTCACCTGCATAAGTGAAGAAGTTCCTATCTCAAAGGGAGATGAGGCTAAGGCCTTCCATAAGAAGATTACAAGCAATCTTGATAGGTATGGCTTACAGGTATGTTTCATGGTTAATTTTATCATATGTTTGTCTTCATATCATTAAAGTACAATCTTGATTAATTACTAGACTTGTCGTATCACCTTAATAGAAGATATTCATTGATTAAGGTTTTGACACTTATGAATGTACTAATGCATTGTGATGTTGTATGAGGTTTATGTTGTTCGCTAACATAAAAGGTACACCAAGACAGACAAATCATGTTCTACTTCAAGAAGATATGATCATGGTGACATCAAGATAAAGATTCATCCATTGTCATGGATCACATAGAAGATCTACTTTCGAGGTATGTATAACTTGGTCCTACAATGGTTAACCTATGAGACATGCAGGTTACTAGCACAAGTCACTGAAGAGAACCAGAAGACATTATGTGGGTATGTTATACATAACTAGCTAGCATGCTAATCCAGGTCTGTTTTTCCTATATCAAGCTAGAATCCTACCTTGTGTTAGGATCTTATACTGTTGTGTTGTTGATAATGATTATTCATGAAGTCATAGGTTTGAATAGTCATGGTTGTATGCATATTATGTTTCTTACCATAATTGATGATATGACTAACCAGAAGAATCATGAAGGTATAGGTTTGAGTAATCACGGGTTTATGCATTGATGATTTAACTAATCAGAAGAGTCCTATGATCAAACAAGAATATGCATGAGTAAAAGAAGACTTCCCTGAAACCTTGAATACTAATGTTTATTATCTGTGAATGATCATGACTATACATGTTTAAGATTATTGTGTTTTGATCATATTAAGATTATACTAATAAATGTGTGATTATGTATGAGACCTCAAGGATAACACAATGATGATATTGATAAGCATGCATAGTGATTAAGGATGGATGTAAGTTCAAGAACAGGTAATCCAGGAAGCAAAGATCAAGAGGGAGCACACTCCAGTTGTTCCTGCACGAAATCAAAGGAGCACACTTCAGTAGTTTCTGCAAGGATGCAGATATTCAGAGGGAGTTGACCATCTTTCTACATTCCACAACAGAAAGGTGTAGAAGAAGCTTCTTCAGCAGCTCCTGCAAGGAAGCAAAGACTCAGAGGGAATCCACCCAGCAACCAAACAAAGATAAGTATTTGAATTGTCATTTCTTACATAATGTTATTCAATGATGTATATGCTTATGTTCCTAGAATTAGGTTGTGTATTATGCATATTAGAATAGTTGCATTGATGAACATTATACTACTAATATACATGGGTAAGTGGCCTATGGCACTGTACAACATTCCATTGCTACTTATCTAGAATGTAACCTCTTTGCTGACATGTTGGGAGTTGTGCACACTCTTAACAATGTTCTGGTAGAGATTGGAAGGGGTATACTACTAATATACATGGGTAAGTGGCCTATGGCACTATACAACATTCCATTGCTACTTATCTAGAATGAAACCTCTTTGCTGACATGTTGGGAGTTGTGCACACTCTTAACAATGTTCTAGTAGAGATTGGAAGGCATCTAGAAAGTTACGGGATATGGATAAATGTTGTATTGAAGCATTGGCTAAGATAATTGCATGACTATATGACATATTTATTTATGTGTAAGAATTTGTTCTGAAAACTATGAGATGTTTTCTAATCATGCAATTTAACTTGTTGTGTAGGAAAGATCATATACCATCACCTACAAAAGAAGGACTACAACATTTGTTCAGCAACAAAGTTATCTATTGAAAATATTTAAGATATTTAAGTTCCCAGGATCTGAGAAGAATGCCATGATCGAGGAGTACTAGTAGATCACAAAGATGTTTGAGATGCAGTCCCAAGACCTGAAGGGGAGTCTGTAGTGACTTCCAAGAGGATCTACAAGATCAAGCATGTTGCAGTGATGAAGAGGAAGATACACTTTCTTGAATGGTGTAGTTGTAGAAGAAGTGTATGTGGTGCAGCCACTTGGTTCTGAGACACATGATAGGGAGTAATATATGTGCAGAACTTGGTATGGTAGGATAGACAGCTTTCTATCAAGTTTGGGCTTTACCAAGAATAAAGCGGATTCCAACCTTTACTACAAGGTTGAGGAAGGCAATCCAGTGATACTACTATGTGGATGACCTGTTTGTAACAGCCGAGGATAGATTGATTGCCGACATGCAGCGGAAGCTTGCTGCCGAGTTCGAGTTGAAGAACTTGGGGATGATGCACTATTTGTTTTTGGCATGGAGGTGTGGCAGAGTGCATATGGAATCTTCCTTGGACAAGGGAAGTATGCAGTAGAGATCCTGAAGAGGTTCGGGATGATGGACTGCAAGGCTATGGCCACACCTATGGCATTGAACCTGAAGCTTCTGTGTGATGCTTCATCTGAGCCGGTTGATATCACTATGTATCATCAGATGATTGGGTCCTTGATGTACCGGACGAACACGAGACTATATATTTTCTTTGCGGTGAACACATTGAGCCAGTTCCTGATGGATCCGAGGAGTGTTCACCTGGTTGTTGTAAAGCATATTCTAAGGTACCTGAAGGGTACAGTTGATTATGGGCTCAAGTATGATGCGAATCAAAAGTTTAACCTGCAGGTTTATGTTGATTCAGATTGGGCAGGAAGTGCTGCAGATAGGGATCAGGTGTGATCTCTTGGTTTAGTAGGAAGCAGTCCTGCGTAGCACTGAGTACAGCCGAAGCAGAGTATGTTGCGACGGATGAGTAGGTTGCAGATGTATTGACCAAGCCGTTGGCCAGAGTGCAGTTTGAGTACTTCAGAGAGAGGCTTGGTGCACTTCAGATCGAGGTTCCTTCCAAAGGGAAGTGATGAGTTCGGAAGATGCAGATGCACATGAGATTTTCTGACATGGTTGATGTGTTCTCTCTTGGTCGTGATATAATTGCTGAGCCATTCTTCACATGGTGGTAGATGTGTTCTCCCATGGTTAAAAAGTAAGGGCTAGAGCCTTCCCTGAATGGTGGTAGATGTGTTCTCCCATGTCGGTGGTGTAAGTACTGGATGATGTGCATTTGGGCTGTGCTTCGTGGACGATGAGATGATCTGAAGAGGATGATGCTATGATGATCAGGAGGATCATGGATGATGAGCATCAGGACGATGCTCCAGTTACTACTCTGTATATGCATCAGGATGATGCTGGATATGATCAGTTGGATCATTTATATGTATATGTATGTACGCATCATGTTGGATGTTGGATATGATCAGTTGGATCATTTGTATGTATTTTGTATATGCATCATGTTGGATGCTTGGACCATGTATCTGTATATGTATCAGGTGGATACATTGTATGATCAGGTAGATCATGTATGTTGATATGTATCAGATATGATCAGGTGGATCATGTATTTGTATTTGTATCAGGTGGATACACTATATGATCAGGTGGATCATGTATGATGATATGTATCAGGTAGATACTTGGTATGCATCAGGTGGATGCATTGTATGATCAGGATGATCATGATGACGAGCTTCAGGATGTTGCTCCAGATGATATGTATCAGGATGGTGTAGTGATGATGATCAGTGTGATCATGAGCATCAGGATGATGCTTTGTGCGATGATGATCCCGGATCATGAGTATCAGGTTGATACTTGGAGGTCAGAGATTATATGTGGCAGGTTGTGCAAATAGCATGTAATCAGTCCTGGGAGATCTTGTCGGTCGTGCTGCAGCACATAAATGTTCCTGGGGTACTCTTTTTGGTATTGCTATGTAGTATGTAATCAATCCTCAGATATCCGATAGGTTGAGCTGTGTGCTCGTAATCAATCCTGGGATGAGGTATTACTACGGAGACATGTAATCAGTCCTGGAGATCCGAGAGGTTGAGCTGTGTGCTCGTAATTAGTCCTGGGATGCTCTTTAGAGATCTTTCCGGTCGTGCTGCATCACATAAATTTTCCTGGTATGCTCTTTAAAGGTTTTGTCCATCCACATGTAATCAGCCCTGGAGATCCGAGAGGTTGAGCTATGTGCTCATAATAAGTCCTGGGATTCTCTTTAGAGATCTTGTCGGTCGTGCTGCAGCACATAAATGTTCTTGGGATGCTTTTTAAAGGTATTGTGGAGGAGATGCATGTAATCAGTCTTGGGAGATCTTGTCGATTGTGCTTAGGCACATAAATGTTCCTGGGATACTCTTTCCGGTATTGCATCCGCACATAAAATTAGTCCTGAGAGGCCACCTCTATCAGACCGTTCGCACAGATGATGAAGACTTGCAGGTGGTGGGCCTACATCCAGTATGAAAAAGGACTAGCTCTATAGAACTTCCTATGACGAGTAGATTCAAAGATTGATTGAGATAGCAGCAGCAGTGACGATGATGATGACTCAATGACGATTATCCAGTGACGATGATCCAGAGAAGATAACTTGTGCTAGAAGACCTGTGTTGAGAAATACCTTCCTAGTTAAGAGGGAGTGTTGATGTATATGTAACTTCGGAATGTATTTCACATATATGTATATTGTATTCCTATAGAGATGTTATTATTCCTCTATACGGAAGTGGTTGTATTCCTATAGAGATGTTATTATTCCTCTATACGGAAGTGTCATCATTTATATTGTAAGTGTTGTAACTTATACTTGATGGGTTATTAGACCACCTTGTTGGGGTCGGCCCTATATAAGTCATGTGGGTCAAAGGTTTATTACACCACCCTATTGGGGGTCGGACATGTGGGTCAAAGGGTTATTAGACCACCCTTGTGGGGGTCGGCCTAGTCAGCATTATGTTAAGTGGTTAAGTTGAGGCCGACCTAGTTGAGTAAAGGTCAAGTCAAGTTAGTGTATAAATAGAGAGTGTGTCTCTCTCATTTTACACATTCTATTCTCTCACTCACACTTGGGAGAGTTGCGCACTTGTGGAGGAGGAGGCTCTACTGCTAGGAGAAGACTATCTCTTGTATTGTGGTTGTATCATTGCTCTATCTATCTCTGAGGAAGTTATTGGGGTTTTTCACCTTTATGGTTTTCCCCAAGTAAACTCTGTGTCTCTTGTGTGCTTGCATTATTGTGTCCATGATTGATATGCTGTACATGTTGTTCTCTCAGTTAAGATCCTAGATCAGATTGAAGTAAATTCTGAAAATTTAACAGTTTGGCGTGAATGTTGAATAGATCTCTATTACAGAAGTTTCTATCAGAGAAACCATACTAGTTGAGCACGAATTTCCTAAAATTATGTCAAGGCATGTTCAGGTTGAGCCACCAAAGAAGAATTGATCATCAACATGGTAGGTGGATGTTGAAACAAGTTGAAAGAGAAGGAATGATCAGGAATGATCAGGGTCTAGAATTGGATCTGCATCGCTTCTTCCACCATATGTGCCGCTAATGAAGCCAAATGTTAAACCTATGAGGATTGGGAGGAATTCTAAGTACTCTATGGTACTTCCCACAATACCGAAGGGGGTTATCACTCAAGGAGATATAATGGGAAATATTTCCAAGCTATCCTATGTCGATCATGACCTCAGGAAGTTCCTATAATTCTTCCTTATGAAGTATATGGAGACGATTTTAGAGCTAGGGACTCAAACTACTTTTCTGGAGCCTGTGCCATGGGCCCTAGGATTGCAATGGTCAAGTGTTTTGTTGCTGCTCGACATACGACACTTTGGAAGATTAGTGGAGGTTAATTCATGTCTCATGAATTTTCTACTATGTGTACATGGAGGTTTATTATGTCTCGAAAATAATATTTCCATTGAATCATACCTAATTTCATAGATCACTAGTTTAACGAAGGTAGGTCTCAACCCTGCTATTTTTTTGTGGGGAAAGAGAAAAATAGGGAGCTCACAAACTGTATGAAGGAAAAATGAAATCTAACAAAAGATAAGAGGGGCTACGAAATAAACTCAATCAATGACCAAGAAGTGTGATTCACAACAAAGGTGCTATCAAGCAAGGTGTTGAGGAAGTATCGTCTGAACTAGGTACCTACGATAGGGATTGCGATAGTGGAGTAGTTTTTATAGGGGGTGCAGATGAAATGGGACACCTTCCCATTGAATGAATTCCTTAGCGACTGGTAAGACACGATGGATAAAGGAAACCCTTTTCATTACTCTTGTCTCATTATATTAATTTCATTTGTTGCTTGGGTAGAACCCGAAGAATATTAGGTGATGTATTGTCGACTTGGTCAGTGTTTGGCCGTGTGGTATGCTAATTTATGGTTCAATGATTAAACAAAGAGGAAAATTGAAAACAATGTGCAATTTGACATGCACAAGGAAGGACTTCAACATCATGTACCCATGATTCCATGCCTATAAGTGTCTATGGTTGGAAAATTCATGGGAGTTATAAAATTTAAGGTTGGACCTCTCCACATGTATGTCCAAGTGAGACATGATCGCGATAAGATATGGTTGGTGACTAGTAACAAATTTTTGGAGTAATATATCCTTGGTGTTACTGATAAATGGACAATAGAGTGGAAATTCCCCATTGAGGATGAAAAAATATTGACGGATGTGCTGCAACAAGATCAGGAATAGGGTGGGACCTCTATGCAAAATGGATCCCATGGTGATGATAGAGAATCCCATTCTGTAGCGAGTGTTGGGTGACACAGTAGCTTGTCATGAAGTACCCGAGGCCAAGGTAGTTGAAGATATCGCTATTGAATAAAATATGATGATATTGACCGGAGTCCTTTTAGGGTTCCGTGAAAATATTGGAGAACTACAGGTGAAGTTAGTACAAATTAATCCACTAGAAGTAACCACACAGTGAAGCAAGGATGTCACAGAAGCAATTAGAGTTACTGGGGCTATGAAAGTGAATGTGAAAGATTATTTGAGGATGATACACAAGCATCGGAAGTGCTTCTAGATGATGCAGAGTTGCAAAATATCAATGTCAAGCTAGAGGAGACATAGAGCAAAATGATGAATCTGAAGAGTCAGCTGAAGACTCTGTCATTAGCAAGGAAAATGGTTAAAGTTGCGGAGAACAAACAACTTCGGTATGAGGTTAATCAACTGTGAATTGCGTAGCAGAGGTGCATTGAGATAGTTGAACAACTGAAAAGTAAAACAAAGAAGTTACTGCAAATTATCACTGATGCAAGAAGCGAAGTCCAAGAAGCAGTAGAATGGAGTGAGGAGAAAGAACAAGTACATATGACGAGTGAGTTGGTACAAGAAGTGTGATAGCATAGAGACCAGATTCAACAAATTGTCAAGGATCTCAAGCATAGGTATGTATACTTTTTAGCAAATTCCAACACTCCACCAGCACAAGCTTGAAGTGGCTTGGGATGAGCCACATGTGAGTGTTGGGGGCCTCTTGGGTTGGGTAATGTTTTTTCAATTTTTGGTGTTAACAAGGTTAAGGCGAAGTGGTCTGACAAAAAGAAGGGTAAACCTCGACATAGTGGCCAAGAATTCAGGAAGATGGCCATTTTGACTATGTCTATGGCAGATTTGGGTAAGTTAGTTAATATTTTCGTCCGCATACATTTATGAGTGGAGTAGTTGAGTAGTGGGTTAGTGTAAGTGGGGCAGGCTATGTGATCCATATAAATATGTAATGGGTTGGGAATTTTGAGGCTATTAGTTAGTTTTTTATTTCATTGGTGAATCAGTACTCATCTTTTAGGTTATCCCTATTTTTTGTTTATGTCTGGAATATATTGTATATTATGAGAAAAAACTCGCATGATCTGCAGGATGTGTGCGTAGAATCGTAGATCCACTATAAAATAAGAATAAATATGTAAGTCATTGTCAAAACATGAAGTGTGTATTTCACTGCGACGTGTGAATAATGATAGATCTTTTGTGTTTTTCTCCTGTTTGGGTTTCCATGTTACATATGGTGTTCAATGTGTATGAAGATGTGATGATGTGTTATGTATTTTGTCGCATTCTGGATATTGATGAATGAATATTAATCACCATGGTTGTATGAATTATATGGATGATGTATGGTTAATGAATTATGTCACAGTTAGTTAAATAACATATATGCACTCTCACGAACTATTTTAAGCATTATGTATATCAAGGTATGAAATGTCATGGTTGGTAGTTTTCTATCCCAGACCTTCGCTACTGCAGAAATATGGTTCATGCAGTTCCCATAGATACCTCGGGTGATACTTTGCAGATTCACAGGTGATGTTGAAAGGGCCGATGTCTTGGGGTATGTTGGTGTTTAGTTGACTGAATCCTAGTTGAAGTAGACCTACAGCAACAGTTATATGTAATCTATAAAGGAAATTTTGATTCTATATAATGAGAAATACCCTGATTATGTGCTTGTTGAGTTCCAAATTTTTTTTAAGAGGGATAAGAACATCTATATTTCATTAACTAAACCCAAAAAACATTCATGATGATACACCATTGACTGAGATTAAGGAAAAGTTGTGAAATTTCTATTCTTTTGATGGTTTCAAAATTCTCTTAGATCAATCTAAGAAGATCTAATTTTATCTATGAGGAAAATATAAATAATCTCTATTTAAATTGGATGATTTATGGATTTTCCTTTTGTTATGATTCTATGAAATTAGTAGATTTGGGCTCTTAGGCTCCTCCCTGAACCATGTGCAAATCCTAAGGACTCATAGCTAGTGATGAGAACATTTGAATTCCATTGATATCACCACTCATAGATCATGTATAATATTGGTGGATTGTGTGTGGTTCTTTGAGCCATCATTCATGGCCTTGGAATCCTAGAAGCTTCCATTACATCTTTCCATGTACATGTTGTTGAAAATCATCCAAGTAATCAACTCCCTAAGACTTGGGTACATAGTAGAATAGATAACCCTAGAAATTCATTCCTAGTGCTTTGAGGCATTATTTATGGATTTGGATGCGTCTACTAGTTATTTAGGGCCAAGGCATGGTCTTCTTCTCTGTAAAGTCATTCCCAAGGCCCTAAGACACATACATATTACTCAAAATCACCTAATGGAAAGATGTAATCAATCATAAGACAATTATACCCATAGGAGACCATATGTTTTTGGTGGAGGAAACCATATTATCCATGGATGGATAGAGGGTTCCTTTTTAGGGACAAATTTTTCAGGTCTCCTCCATTGACTATGTCCAAGGCCCAAAGCCCATAATACCTAGATACATAACACCATGGATATCCATGCAAGACATGTGTGGTTCTTTGAGGAATTGTTCATCGCTTCAAAATCATCAATGATTTATTTATGGCTAAAGGCATGGTATTCTTCCCTGGAATTCCATTCCCAAGGCCTTGGGACACCTACATAGTGATCAAAATTAGATAATTGCAGCAAAATACTCAATCATAGGCTAATGATACCTTCAATGGGACATGTGTGGTTGATAGAGGAAACTTACTTAGCCCTAGATGGATAGAATATTCCTTTATATATTAAGGTTCAAGTCTTGTCTACTAACCATGTCCAAGGCCCCAAGGAAATAAGTCCTAGAAAAATAGTGCCATACATAGATTTGCAAAGTCAAGAGCGATACTTCTATGTAGTATTCATGGATCTAACATCCTCAATGATTTATTTAGTTTCAAAGGCATGGTATTCTTCCCTAGATTGTCATTCCCAAGTCCCCAAGGCACCTTATACATACATATCAAAACCACCCAATGGAATAAACATCATCAATCATAGGCAAATGATACTCTTAGGTGGCCATGTATGGTTGTTCGAGGAAAAATACTTATCCCAAAATGGTTGGAAGATTCCTTTAGGGCCTAGGGTTGAGGGTTCTCCACTAATCATGTCCAAGGATCCAAGGCCAGAAACCTAGATACATAGTTCCATGGATACCCCTACTGTCAGAATTATAGATCTAGCTAAACTAGCTTACCTATCTAAGCATTCAATAACATATCAACATAAATAAGAACATAAAGAGAACAAGGAAAAGAATACACCAGATATACGTGGTTCACCCAATTGGGATATGTCCATGGGAAGGTTGTTCTCTATTATCTCCCGAAATCTCCTTCAATATTACAAAGAGAGAAACTCCAAATAACCCCAATAAATTATAACAGAGAGCTTGTGAGAACAATAGAATGGCTTATGATAGTATGATGGAATGATGATAGTGACTACCTTGACCCTATTATATACCAAGATATGTGGAATAATTACTTTCACATATTGCATGTGGGATAATATAATTCTCCATAATAACACCTCTTTATATAACAATGGATATCAAGAGTATATTTTACCATAATGAATATGGGATATAATGTATTACTCTTTTACATAAGATTGTGGATAACTTCCGACATAATACAAAGACATTATTACCTTCCAAGGAATATAATATATTCCAACACTCCCCCTTAATAATAGCTGGGATAAAATCCCACACTAACACTAAGGAAGGAAGGAGTCATTAATGCCCCCCGTTGATCACAACTTCCCTCATCCCAATCAAGGAACGAATATGCACATACTTCGTTGTTGTTAAGGATTTGGTGAAGATATTGGCTACCTACTGCTTGGTAGGAAAATACTCAAGAGAAAGAATGCCAGCTGTGATGAGGCATCGAATATAATGAGGATCTAGGTTGATATGCTTTGTCTTGGAGTGATATACCGGATTATAACCAAGCTGAATTGCACCCTGATTGTCACATTTCAACATAGTGGATGATTTCGTAACCAGACCAAGCTCAGTGAGAAAATCTTGTATCCAAACTGCTTCTTTGGATTCTCTATACTCTCCTTCACATGAAGATAAAGAAATATTCTTCACCTTCTTGATGGACCAAGAAATAGGACCTGAACCAAGTTGAAATATATAAACAGCAGTTGACCGTCGATTAGAACTACAACCTACCGAGTCAAAATTCGTATATCCAGAAAGTGAAACTATAGCACTGCTCGAATAAAACACACAATAGTATAATGTCCCCTATATATATCTCAGAATTCTCTTGGCTACATGCCAATTGTTAATTTTTGAGCATTAATTCAATATACTCTAGGATCTTTACTGAGAGAATAACATGTACAGCATATCAAGTATAACAATGCATATCAATCACATCAAGCAATCACATGAGACAATAGACACACAGAGTTTCACTGGGGAAAACCATAAAGGTGAAAAACCCCACAACTTCCTCAGAGATATAAAGAGCAATGATACAACCAAAGTACAAGAGATACTCTTCTCCTAGCAACTGATCCTGCTCCTCACATGTGTGCCACTTTCCGAGTGATGGAAGAGTGAGTAATTAGAGATATATTCAAATAGAGATCTCCTGATCTCTATTTATACTTGTCCTATCCTGCCCAATAAACTAGTGGGGCCAACTTTTCTAACTTAGCCTAATAACCCATGGTTATATTAATCCGGGCCAACCCCTTACTAGGTGGTCTAATAACCCATCAGCAAGTTACAACACTTGCGACACTTGTCAATACAAATGACGACACTTCCATATAAAGGAATAATACATGTCTATAGGAGTACAATAAAATACATAGATGAAATACATTCCAAAGTTACATATACATCAACACTCCCTCTTAACTAGGAAGGTATTTCTCGACACAGATCTACTATCACAAGTCTTCTTCTCTGGATCATCATCAACGAATCATCATCCTCGAATCATCGTCATCGTCACTGCTGTTGCTATCTCAAACAATCTCCGATCTACTCATCATAGGAAGTTCTACAGAGCCAGTCCTTTTTCATACTGGATGTAGGCCCACCACCTCCATGCCTTCATCATCATTGGCCATACTATGGAATACTCAGGACTTATTACCTGAGTCAACAAAACCTCGAAAGAGCATCCCACGACTGATTACAAGCACATAGCTCAACCTATTGGATCTCCCAGGACCTTTTATATGCTACTGCACAACCTGTCCACGGCCACAGAGTATCATCCTGATACTCATGATCATCGTTCATGAAGCACAACCCAGATGCACATCACACAGCACTTACATCTATGCCATGGGAGAACACATCTACAACCATGCGAGAATGGCACAACACTTATATTGTAGCCATGGGAGAACACATATACAACCATGCTCAAATGGCCTAACACTTATATTGTAGCAATGGGAGAACACATCTACAACCATGCTTGAATGTCACCAACACTTATATCGCAGCCATGGGAGAACACATCTACAAGCATGTTTGAATTGCCCCAACACTTACATCACAACCATTGGAGAACATATCTACAACCATGCTCGAATGGCCCTAGAAATTACATCACAGCCATGGGAGAACACATTTTCCACCATGTTGGAAAAGCCCAACAATTACATTGCGACCATGGGAGAACACATCTACAACCATGTCCGAAAAGCTCATGTGCATCTATGTCTTCGGAACTCATCACACATAATCCAACTGATTATGTAATGTATCCACCTGATACATGTCATCACATATGATCATCCTAATCATCATCACTGCATCGTCCTGATGCATGTCATCTAGAGCAACATCCTGAAACTCGTAATCCATGATCATCTTGATCATATAATGCATCCACCTGATGCATACCAAGTATCTACCTGATACATATCATCATACATGATCCACCTGATCATACAATGTATACACAGATACATGATCCACCTGATCATATAATGTATCCACCTGATATATATCAACATACATGATCTACCTGATCATACAACATATCCACCTGATACATATACAAATACATGGTCCAAGCATCCAACATGATGCATATACATATACATGATCCAACTAATCATAACAAGCATCCAACATGATGCATATGCATAACAAGCATCCAACATGATGCGTATACAGAGTAGTAACAGGAGCATCTTCATGATGCGCATCATCTAGCGCTTACATCCATAGCCATGGGAAGGATCCTCCTCTCACCATGCTTGGAATGGCTTCCAACAAATATGTCCATCACTTCTTTCTCGAAGTGTCGTCAATCTGAAGAACACTAAGCCTCTCTCTGAAGTACTCAAACTTCACTCTGGCTAGTGGTTTCGTCAACATATCTACAATCTTCTCATTCGTCGCAACATATAGGAGCTTCACTACTCCTCTCTGCACCATATCCCTGATATAGTGATATTTGATCTCAATGTGCTTCAACCTGTCATGGAACACCGGGTTCTCAGACAGCTTCACACAACTCTGGTTGTCACAAAAGATACCAGTAGCCTCCAGTGGGACATCAAATAACTTAGACAGTAGCTTCCGGAGCCATACTGCCTCACAACTAGCCAAACATGTTGCAACATACTCTGCCTCGGCTGTACTCAGTGCTACACAGGATTGCTTCCTGCTAAACCAAGAGATCACACCTAATCCCATACTGAAGCAGCACCTAGAAGTGCTCTTCCTATTTGCAGCACTGCCTGCCCAGTCTGAATCAACAT
The DNA here is from genome assembly GCA_027924585.1 of Larix kaempferi. Classification (NCBI taxonomy): domain Eukaryota; kingdom Viridiplantae; phylum Streptophyta; class Pinopsida; order Pinales; family Pinaceae; genus Larix; species Larix kaempferi. The sequence continues at coordinate 15,561,683 of BSBM01000767.1, read as the reverse complement.
AACCCTCCAGGTTAAACTTTTGATTCACATCATACTTGATCCCATAATCAACTGTACCCTTTAGGTACCTCAGAATATGCTTTACAGCAACCAGGTGAACAATCCTTGGATCTGTCAGGAACTGGCTCAATGTGTTCACCGCAAAGCAAATATCTGGTCTGGTGTTCATTAGGTACATCAAGGACCCAATCATCTGATGATACATAGTGACATCAACTGTATCAGATGAAGCATCACACAGAAGCTTCGGGTTCAATGCCATAGGTGTGGCCATGGCCTTGTAGTCCATCATCCCAAACCTCTTCAGGATCTCTACTGCATACTTCCCTTGTCCAAGGAAGATCCCATCTACACTCTGCCACACCTCCATGCCTAGAAAATAGTGCATTATCCTCAAGTCCTTCATCTCGAACTCGGCAACAAGCTTCCTCTTGGTATCGGCAATCAATCCATCCTCAACTGTTACAAACAGGACATCCACATATAAGAGTAGTATCACAGGATTGCCTTCCTCAACCTTGTGATAAAGGTTGGAATCTACTTTACTCTTGGTAAATCCCAAACTAGATAGAAAGTTGTCCATCCTACCATACCAAGTCCTAGGATCTTGCTTCAAGCCATACAAGGCTTTCTTCAACCTACACACATATGACTCCCTGTCATGTGTCTCAAAACCAAGTGGCTGCTCCACATATACTTCCTCTTAAACTACACCATTCAAGAAAGCTATCTTGACATCCATCTGGTATATCTTCCATTTCATCATTGCAGCCAGAGCAAGTACTATTCTAATGGAAGTGTATCTGCCACAGGAGCAGAAGTCTCTTCATAATCAATCCCTTCTTTTTGGGAGAAGTCACGAGCTACAAATATCGCTTTGTATTTCTCTATGCTGCCATCTGCAACATGCTTGATTTTGTAGATCCACTTGGAAGTCACCACAAACTTCCCTTCAGGTCTTGGGACTACATCCCAAACATCATTCTTCATGATCGACTAATATTCCTCGACCATGGCATCCTTCCATTCTTTCTTTTCCGTTGCTTCTTCATAACTGGAAGGTTCTTTGTTCATAATATCACAGAGTAGTACAACATAACTGGTATGTGATCTAGTCTTTTTCCTTTCTCTGTGTTCTTCTTCTAGAATGCCATATCTTTCTGCATCTTGAATGAGTTCTCTAGCCCATGTAGGTTTCCTCTTGTGAGAGTTATTCTCACTGGGTGGATCTACAGGCCTTTGTGGATCTTCAACTTCACGATCTGCTTCTGGAATTGCTTCATTCATGATGGTGTCTTGAAATTTGTTTTCCTTTGGTTCTTCATGATCTTCAACAGGTGCCTTTCTTGACTTGATGAAAGCTAAGTTTTCATCAAATGTTACATCCCTGCTGACATCAATCTTCTTGAACCCTAGAAAGTATTTTATATAATCCTTTGAGCTTTCACTGTACCCCACAAAGATGCCCTTCTTTCCTGAAGGATCTAGCTTTGTCCTCTTTTCCTTTGGAACGTGTGTGTATACTGGACAACCAAATATCCTGAGATGGCCGACCTTAGGTTTCTTACCAGTGAAGACTTCTTCTGGTGTCTTGTTGTCCAATATCTTGTGAGGTGTTCTGTTCTACACATATACAGCTGTCCTAGCTGCTTATGCCCATAGATGCATAGGAAGATCCTAGTCATGCAACATTGCCCGTGCTGCTTCCATGATTGTTCTATTCTTTCTTTTTGCAATTCCATTATGTTGTGGATTGTAGGGAGCAGTCAACTCCCTCTTAATATCTGAATCACTGTACAGTTTCTTGAAATCACCTGAAGTGAATTCTCCACCATTGTAGGATCTAAATTTCTTGATCTTCTTATCAGTTTGATTTTCCATCAAGGCTTTGAAATCCTTGAACTTATAAAACACTTCATCTTTGTTCTTCAAGAAGTAAACCCAAGTCTTCCTAGAGAAATTATCAATGAAAGAGACATAGTATACATATCCACTCAGAGAACTGGATGACATCGGACCACATACATCAGAGTGGATAATTTCCAAGATCTTTTAGCCTTGCTTTCACTGCTTGGAAATGCCTTCTTTATGTTCTTTCCTTTTGCACATCCTTTGCAAACACCTTCATGCTTGGTCTTGATTTCAGGAAGACCCTCTATAGCTTTACTTGCAATTGGTAGTGCCCTATAGTGCACATGTTCAAGCCTTCTATGCCAAAGTTCACTTGGCTCCATGGATTCATGTACCATGGCATGTTTAGGTTGTCCCTTTAGCTTGTACAACCCTCCCTCTTGCTCTCCAATCACTACGGCATCATCTATGGTCTTACCTTTTGGTCACATGAGTACTTGGCCATCTATAAATGAAACCCTCATACCTTTTGCATCCAATGCAGATATGGAGAATAGATTCTTCTTGAGCCCAGGTACATATAGAACTTCTTTCATCTTCAAAGAATTCCCAGAGTCTAGGTTGTAGGAGGCTTCACCACTTCTTTTGATAGGATATTGGTAGTCATCCTCAAGTTTCACATTATGGGGTGACTCATGTTTAGATAGGTTTACAAAATATTCTTTGAACCCAGTCATGTTTTTGGAAGCCCCACTATCAATAAGCCAATCATTACATCCATGAGAGATAGTATCTGTGAGAGCATAGATTAGAACATATTCATCTTATCTTGATGAATCATCACTTTCTGATCTAGCCTTCTTCTTGGGAGGTTCATCATCCTCAGCAGCATGAGCATGATATTTTCTTTTGTTGCCCTTCTTCTTTTTGTTGAAGTTTTTGTTGTTGTCCTTCTTGTTCTTGGGACAATCTGAGGCAAAGTTCCCTTTCTCATTACATGTGAAATATCTTACATGTTTCCTATTTTTAAAGTGGTGAGAAGGTTTCTTAGAATGAGAATGCTCCCCCTTGAACTTGCTTCCCTTCTTGGTGTGAGTAGTGAGAGCTTGATCTTCATTTCCCATCTTTTCTTCTTGGGCCACAAGCCTAGCTTCTTCTTGAGAGCATTCCTCCCACAACTTACTGAAGGAGACCCACTTCTTCCTTGCACAAATTCCTTGGACAAAGGAATCCCATGATCTGGGTAGGCCATTTCGTGTGGTCATGACAACTTCACCATTGTCCACAATTTCATCCATAGCTTCAAGTTGTTCCTTGATCTGAGAGACCTTAGAAAAATAAGATTGAATGGTCTCTCCATTCTGAAGCTTTACCCCTTTCAATTGGTTCCGCAGGGTCATCTTCTGATTTATGTTCTTCCCTTCAAATAGCTTGGTCAGGGAATCAAACATCTCCTTGGGTGTCTTTAGAGATGACACATGTGGGATGAGATGGTCCTTGATAGAATCATTCTATCAGCAATGATTCTCTTTCCCTTGACCAAGTTCTTCTTGTGAAGAGCCTTAACCTCTTCTCCCTCTGGGACAGGGACCTCTTCCCTTATATAAGTGTCCAACTCATTTTCTTCCAGGATTAACCTAATCCTATACTTCCATGCTCGGAAGTTATCATCCCCTTCAAGCTTATCCTCAAGCTTGGTGTGGTGAGACATTTTAAAGAGTACTTCAAATGGAAATAGAAAAGATATAGGTCTTACCACTTCATTTGTTGAAAACTCGATCTGGTCCCGGATTAGGGTTTGTCGGAGAAACCCTAAAAATTCAAACTTTGAATTTCAAACTTCTGAAAGGATAGAAAGATGCACCTTGATGAGCTGATCAGCTTGGTATATTCAGATTTTGAGATCTGCAAAGTTTCACCCTTCAGAAATGCCTGTTAGTCTTCCTGGATTCACTAGGGAGGACCCTGAATTAGGGTTTGAGTTTCTTGGAGCTTTACTCAACCAAAACTCTCTATCCAAAGATCTAAACTTCGATTTTTCCAAGGAGCTTCTAGCTATGTCTTCAGATTTTAGAAATTCCTATTTTTGTGGAAACCCTAATTTCTAGGGCCAAAACTGAAAGTGCTCAGAATTGAATTCTGATTGGATAGATAGATTCTCCTTGATGAGTAGAGTCAATCTACCTTACTTCATTTCCAAAATATGTGTAGAGAAACCCAATAAACAAGAAACCCTAGTTTTTGCCACTACACAATGTCTTCTTCTTAGGTTAGCTCTGATACCATGTTAATTTTTTAGCATTAATTCAATATACTCTAGGATCTTTAATAAGAGAATAACATGTACAACATATCAAGTATAACAATGCATATCAATCACATCAAGCAATCACATGAGACAATAGACACACAGAGTTTCACTGGGGGAAACCATAAAGGTGAAAAACCCCACAACTTTCTTAGAGATAGAAAGAGCAATGATACAATCAAAGTATAAGAGATAGTCTTCTCCTAGCAGTTGATCCTCCTCCTTACATGTGCGCCACTTTCCGAGTGATGGAAGAGTGAGTAATGAGAGATATATTCAAATAGAGATCTCCCAATCTCTATTTATACTTTTCCTGTCCTACCCAATAAACCAGTGGGGCTGACTTGTCTAAATTAGCCTAATAACCCATGGTTACATTAATCCAGGCTGACCCCTTACTAGGTGGTTTAATAACCCATCAGAAAGTTACAACACTTGCAACACTTGTCAATACAAATGACGACACTTCCGTATAGAGGAATAATACATCTCTATAGGAGTACAATAAAATACAAAGATGAAATACATTCCGAAGTTACATATACATCAAAACCAATGAATTTCAAGAGGTTGCTTCATGAACAGAAAAACCATACTGAAGACAAAAGAGAGATATGGTTTGTTGTGAGTTAAATATATCAAACCTCCCACGAGATGATGATAAAGGGTAGCATCAACAAGAGGAGTGGTACACTAAACAATTACCTTTACACCGGACTAAAATGGCGTAGGAGAAGGTTTACAATCACTCATATGGAAATGAGGCAATAAGCCTGTAGCATACTTTGGTTGATAGAGAAAAAAACCATCTACCATATGCCATATCTCAAGACCCAAGAAATAGTGCAATATACCGAGATCAGTCATTTCAAACTTCTTTTGAAGATCACTTTTCATACTTTGAATTAATGCAAGTTGGCTTCCAATGATGATAAAATCATCCACATATAACACAATTATGAGGATATTATCACCAAATCTCTTAACATACATATTTGGATCAGATATACAATGCTTCAAACCATTATTCAAGAAATATGCATCAATTTTATCATACCAATCCCTAGGTGCTTGTTTGTGACCATATACAGACTTGTGTAATTTGCATACTAAACTTGATGATTCAGTAGAAATAAAACTAGGAGGCTTTGCGTAAAATTCTTTTTATGAAGATCACCATTTAAAAAAGCACTTTTAACATCCATTTGGTGTATTTCCTGTTTATAAGATGCAGCAAGAGATACGATTGTTCTTATTGTATTCATTTTAGCAACATGAGCAAAAGTTTCATTATAATCAATATCGTTAAGTTGATTAAAACCTTTTGCAACTAATCTAGCTTTATATTTTTCAGTCTATCCTTCTGCAATAAACTTAGTTTTATAAACCCATTTACGACCAACTAAATCCTTTCCTGAATGAAGATGAACAATAGACAAATTTTTGTTCTTCATAAGAGATTCATACTCAACAGACATAGCTTGTTCCCAATGAGGTTTACCCTTAGCTTCAGCATAAGAAGTAAGATCATCTGTGGCCAAAACTTTGGTCCCAAGAGAAAAGTTAGATCTAGTTCTATGAGTATCGGAAGGATTACCAATCTCACAACCTACAGATTCAAGAGTTTTCCAGGCCCAAATGGGAAGGTTAGAAGGAACATAAGTCAATTCAGGAGCTTCTGGACATTCAGGTGGAACACTTGAAGAAGAGGGTGAACTAAGATCAACAACATGCACATAACTTGAAGAAGGAGTAATAGATATAGGAGTAACAAAAGACAATGGAATATTCAGGGTAACATGAGGTTCTACAGACTTAGGTGGTGGAGAGACTTTAGTAAATTGAACATCTCTTTTGATTATGACACTCTGATTATAAGGATCAAATAACATGCAAGCCTTGTAATCCTCAGCATAACCAATGAATATACACTTGTGAGACTTGGGTTCTAACTTTTTATGTTTTTCATTAGGAATATCATCCCAACATTCACAACCAAGCACCTTAATGTTACTCTATCTGGTTTTCTACCATTCCATTTTTCCTCAGGGGTAACATTCTTAACATCTTTTGTAAGAACGCTATTTAATATAAAATTAGCACAACTGATGGCTTCAACCCAAAATTAATAGTGTAATCCTTTAGAATAAAGCATGCATCCAACCATTTCAACTAAGGTTTTGTTTTTCCTTTCAGCAACACCATTTTGTTGAGGTGTGTAAGGAACATTATTTTGATGTTGACTTCCATGTTTAAATAAAAAAGCTTCAAATTATTTCTTAACAAATTCCCCCCCATTATCAGATCTCAAAGTATTAATCCTTTTACCATAATCATTTTCATCCAAAGATTTAAATGTTTAAAACTTAGGAAAAGTGTCACTTTTATTTTTCAAAAAATAAACCCATGATTTCCTTCTAAAGTCATCAATAAAAGTAAGAAAATAGACCGCATGAGATATAGAAGGAACTTCAAGAGTACCACAAATTTCATTATGAATTAATTGCAAAGGTTCTTTAGCACGCCAAGCTTTACCCTTATCAAACATTTATCTATGATGTTTACCAAGTACACAACCTTCACAATCACTGTTGGTAGACGAAATATAGGCAATCCATGCACCATTTCAGTTAACATTTTCATTTTACCATAATTAAAATGACCTAATATTTCATGCCACAATTTACTTAGTTCATCATCATGAGCAACATAGGAATAAAAGGGTTTTAATATCCGTATCCGGATATTATAGAAAAATCCTGTATCCGGGTCATGGAGGAAGATGTTCCATCTTCGAATAAAATAAATATATATATGTATATATATATATATATATATATAAAATATGAATTGATAGATGATGATAAGATATTACAATGAGTCTCACCTTTATAGGCTTGAGCATGCATAGTGAAGGTTTATGCCCTTTCACTTTAGTAATTAATATATTATTGTTTATAATTAATATATTATTTTATATTTGTTACATTGCTTCTCTCTTAGAAAGTATTTGTCCTCAAAGCCTTATAATGTTGTCGCACTATTCCTTGTGACATCGTAGCTGCTGAAACATGTCGATATGAACTTCTAAGTGTAGAGCATAAATTTTGATATGTTAACGGATCAATCCATTCCAAATTGATTGGTTGTTGAATGTTGAGATTCCCTACTGATTTGTCGTCAAGAGCTTTGAACACATTAGTACCATTATCTTTCGACAATTACCACTTTTTAGGATACCAGTTTATATGGTTGAGGTGTCGATAGGGTATTTTCACAATGTTATTTTCTTTTACGGACATCGTCTTTTGAGCATTGATCTGTGTTGGATGTTGTATTTTCATTCCTTGAGTTTTTAATGTTTCGTTTTGTATCTTTTCCAACTTGTTTTCTAATTGTATGTTATCATTTTAAAACTTTTTAACTAATTCTACTTGCAATTTCCTGTCATCTTCGGACTTCTTAAGTTGCTCCTTAAGATCTTCGTTATGATTTATGATGCAGTTATTTTCTTCCTGCTTGTCTAAAAGTTTTCCTTCAATGTCTTTAGTAGAGTGTTCTATCTTCCAACTATTTTTCAACTTCTTAATTTTTGTGACTAACGTCTTGTTATGGTTCTTTAATCTGAAAATTTCTTCAGTGTTATTTGATAATGTGCTTTTGGCAATTGTAATCTCCAACATGTGCATCTTTTTAGTGTCATCCTCTTTATGTTGGAGTTCACTAATCTATTGCTGAAGGCGGTAATTCTCTACTTCTAGGTTTCTTACTTTCGTCTAAATGTGCCTGATTTCGTCATCTTTCTCCTTGATGATTTTGTTTAAATGTTTTATTTCTTCTTCTAAATCATTATTGCTTCTATAAGGTGATTCTCCAACATTTTTTTTTTTTTTTTTATTCTTCAAGGTTTTGATTGTGACCTTTCAAACGTGAGATTTATTTATCCTTATCTAATAAAATTTCTGGAGCTCTCGCTTTTGATCTTCTAAACTATGATTCTCATGTTCTGTTAAACGATTTCGCAATTCTTGCTTCATGATCTTGAATTAAAGCTCTTCATTGGTCGCTTTATTTTTCTCTAACTCGTCCAATATTGCTTGTAACTGCGACTTCATTTATGAATCTGTAGGTGCCATTGTTTGTGATTATGTCTTTTTTCTTCTTTGATGAGCCTTCTTTTGACTTTGAATTCTTTGTCAAGTCTTCCTTTGACTGAATTCTTTAGCAATAGATAGTATTCACTAGATCTTGACTTCTTGTCTTCTTTGATTTCTTCTTTGGCTTTTTTTCTTTCTCTGATTTTGTTTTCTTCAATTTTGTTGTCTTCTTATTAAGTTAAATAACCTTTTCCGTTTCCCAAAAATAAATAATTATTATTTCAAGAAAATAATAATAATTATTAATTAATTAATTAATAATAGTATTATTATTAATGTGTTATATAAACTATATATATAGTTTTTTCTCAACAACAAAAAAAATAATTATTATTTCAAAATAATAATTATATAATAATATTACTATTACTATTATAGTTATATAATAACTATAACAAAAAACTTAGTAAAATCTTTAATAAAACAAAATTTTGAATAAAACTAAATATATTTAATAATTTTTTTTTTTTTTTTTTTTTTTTTTTTTTTTTTTTTTTAATTTTTTTTTTTTCAGGTGTGAAGGTCATGGGGGTGGAGAGAGGCGGTGATGGAGATGGCTGGTGTGAGGGGTGCGTATAGAATGGTGGCATGGCTGTGGAAGTGGCAGAGGACGGTGGGTGAGTAGTAAACGTGGAGGTATGAATGGTGGCGAGGGAGTACGCAGTGAGGAGGAGCGTGAAGGATGGTAGAGCAGGCTCGAGCAGGAGCAAGGGGTTTGCGGGGAGTAGAGCACAAGGAGATGAGAGGAGCACATGCGTAGCAGTGTGTATGGTGGTTGAAATGAGGGGTGGTGATGGAATGAAGGGGGGTGTATATGTGGGGACAGGCGTGGATGACGTGGGAGCCGAGAAGTTGTGGAGTGTGTAGGTGGCTGGAGCATTGTTTAGGGTGTGGTATCAAGCGAGTGAGGTGATAAGGAGGAAAGTGGTGCAGCTTGGAGCTATGGAAAGGGGAGGTGTGGTGGAGATGGGGAAGAGGAGCGCAAGGAGGTGGGCACAGTGGAGAAGGGAGCGGAGGAAGAAGGAGGTTGTGGTGGTGGTGGGAGGAGGCGTTGTATGGGGAGGCTACGGTGTTGGGTGGACGTACTGCACATGGTGGAGAAGGAGTGTTATGGGAGCACTGGAGGGGGATGTTGCGGAATTGCAGAAGTGGGGAGGAGTGTTGTGGCTAAGTCACGATTACACGTGGGTTCTGCATAGGAAATTCTTGTTTATGCTGAAATATACACGGGTTATGTACAGGAAGGTCTCGTTTATGCCGAAACACACGCAGTTTTACAGTATAGCAATCTGTGAGTATGGTGAAGAACACACAGTTCTGTAAAATAAAATCTGTGTGTCTATAGTTATACGTGGGTTTGCAGTAGGTAAGTCACATGTACACATGCTGTCTATGAAGAAAAGGCATGGGTGTCTTGTTTTAGGCCGAAAACAGTGTCGATTAATCTGTTGACAGAAACCTACAAAAAACCTACCAACCTTGGACAAAAATGTCAGATCTGACAACCAGAAGAAAGATATCCTTGATGAGAAACCAAAAATCACATATATCTATAGAAAAACAATTAAGAAACCCTTGAAATGTTTCTACAAAAATCTAGACAACAAAGTTAGGGTTAAGAGAAAAAAATCTCAAATATGCATAATCATGCCCATATATGAAGATAAGCCTAATGCTACCAGATAGAAAGAAAATATACAAAAACAAAGAGTTCCCAGATGAAGATAATAGTTATTGCATGAAAGTTATAGAAGGTGCTCGATCATAGGAACCAACTGTGATACCATGTCAGAATCATAGATCTAGCTAAATTAGCTTACCTATCTAAGCATTCAATAACATATCAACATAAATAAGAACAAAAAGAGAACAAGGAAAAAAATACATCGGATATACGTGGTTCTCCCAATTGGGCTACGTCCATGGGAAGATTGTCTTTTATTATCTCCAAAAATATCCTTCAATCTTACAAAAATAACAACTCCAAATAACCCCAATACAATATAGCAGAGAGCTTGTGAGCACAATAGAATGTGTTGTGATAGTATGATGGAATGATGATAGTGACTCTCTTGACCCTATTATATACCAACAGATGTGGAGAAATTAGTATCACATATTGCATGTGGGATAATATAATTCTCCATAATAACACTTCTTTATATAACAATGGATATCAAGAGTATACTTTACCATAATGAATATGGCATATAATGTATTACTCTTTTACATAAGATTGTGGATAACTTCCAACATAATACAAAGACATTATTAGCTTCCAAGGAATATAATATATTACAACACCTACAAAGTATTGCATGGTGCCTTTAGGGATTGTTCAATGCTCTAGATGCCTCAATAATTTATTTAGGGACAAACACATGGTGTTCTTCCCTAAAATTCCATTACCAAGGCCCAAAGACATGCCTATAGTACTAAAAATCACCTAATGGCAATGAAATCCTCAATCATAAAGAGGCCATGTGTGGTTGGTGGAGGAAACCTTATTATCCCTGGATGTATATAAGTTTCATTTGTGTCCCAAGGTTTAGATCTCCCAGGGTTTAGCTCTCCTCCTTTGAGCTAAACAATTGTTTTCCCAAAAAATAAAAACTTTATCAACTGAGGATGATGGAGGGTTCAACTATAGCAGATCATCTGAATGAGTTTAATACTGTAATCAACAAACTTCTATTGGTTGGTGTGAAGGTGGATGATGTGCTCAGAGCGATCATTTTACTATATCCCCTCATAGATACCTAGGATCATATGGTGGTGACCTTCATAAAATCATCATTAGGAAATGACATTTGATGATGTGGTAGCTGATTTTCTGGGAGAAGAGTTGAGGAGAAAATAATCTATGGATCCATCCACTCATGAAGAGAGGTCGATATAGTGAAAGTGTCAACAAGGAAGGTCACAGCCTAGATCCAATTCTAGAGTACAAAGAACGAGAAATGATGTAAGTGTGGTAAACTAGGAAACTTGATGAAATACTATTGTTGTCTAAAGAAGGAAAAGAAGGATGAAAATCTATATCAACCATTAATTCAGGTTGGTATAGTATATTGAGAAGATACGACAACATGTTAGGATTTCTATCTCAGTAACAATGAATGTCTATGATATGCTTGGGATTTGGACTTGGGTGCATCTTTCCACACGTCTCCACCTAGATATTGGCTTGTCAGATATAATCCCTATAGTGGTGGAATGGTTTACTTGGGTGATGATCTTTCTTTATAAATTGTTGAAGGGGAGACATTAAGATCAAGTTGGATGATAACAAAGAAAGGATTTTGTGTTATGTATGAAATGTACTTAAAGTACATGAGAATTTATCTCAATCGATATGATGGATAAGCTAGGGTATTCTACTACCTTTGGTGACAATCAATGCAAAACTACTAAAGGATCCATTGTGGTAAAAAAAAGAGAATGTTATGGGACCATTTATCATTTTTGCAGTGACACAATAATAATTCATACAACAACACCAAACTTGGGGAATGTTATGGATGCAGTGATGTTGTGGCATCAATGAATGAGAAATGTTTGAAAGGTTTGCATGATTGGTGTATGATTTTTGGGATTAATTCTTGTGATTTAGACTTGTGTGAGCACTACATTTTTGGTAAACGAAAGAGAGTTCATTTCACTACAAGTTGTAGCAAAAGTTCTAAACTTTTGCAACTTATTCATTATAACGGAGTAGTCCTCATTCTATCTATAAATGGTGCTAGATATTTTTTAGTTTTATAGATGATTATTATAGAAGAGTGTGGGTTTATTTTCTAAAAACTATGTTATGTTTTTTTTTTTAATTTAACAAGTTCAAGGAATGACGAAAGAAAAGTTTGAGCAAGTCTATTTATGTCTTAGATATGATAATAGGGGAGAATATTGATCCAATGAATTTGATAAATTTTGTACACAAAAATGAATGAAGCACTAGAATAATGTTGCATATATGCCACAAAAAAATGTTGTGGTTGAGTGGATGAATGACTTAATCATTGAACATGCAAGAATCATGCTCAAAGAACCTAGGTTGGATAATGGATTATGTGTAGAGGATATTAATAAAGTTGCATATATGATTAACAAATCACCTACAATTGCATTGGATGGAAATATTCTGGAGGAGGTTTGGTGTAGTAAGATAGTTGATTATTCTCATTTGTGTATTTTTGGTTTTGATGCTTTTTTCCATGTACATAAAGAAAAGAGGTACAGTCTTGACCCAAAGTCAAGGAATTATGTTTTTCTCAGTTTTGATAATACAATAAAGGTGTATAGGTTGTGGGATCCTACTAACTACAAGGTAATTATGATCAAGGATTTTATTTTTAATGGAAAACCCATGCAAAGGAAGGAGGTCTGACAAACACCTGAGTTTGTACTAGCTGAATTAAAAATGAGTGAAGATGAAAATGAATTTTTTGATTAGTATGAAGGTCAAAAATTTCAACAGCCACAACTAAGAATATCTACACATCCCAAGAAACATCTAGAATGGTATTCTTCTAATTTTTAATCTTCTTTTATTTGTTAACTGATGATGGTGAGCCTAATTCATTTTCTGAAGATATATAATATGAGAATACAGATAAATGGTGGAAATCCATGGATGAATAAATGAAATCATTAATCAAGAATGAAGCATGGGAACTTGTGGATATTCCACCAGGAAGAATTTTTTTTGAAAATAAGTGGGTGTATAAAGTAAAGAAGAACACGAATGGGTTCCAGGAACATTATAAAGCTTAGATGGTAGGAAAAGGATATGTGTAGAATTTAGGTATATATTTTATTGAACTCTTCTCTCTAGTTGTAAAGTTTACTACTATAAGGTTTTTTCATGCACTTGCAGTAGCACAATATTTAGAGTTGGAAAAGATCTATGTAAAAAATAATTTTGTGCATAGTAATTTGATCAATAATTTTATATGGATTAGCTTGAGGTACATAAAGAAATAGGAAAAGATATTTTTTTTTGTAGACTGAAGAAATATTTGTATGGTTTGAAATAGGTTCCAAGGATATGGTATAGAAAATTTAACACCTTCATGAAGAGCCAAGGATTTGGTAGAAGTGAATCTGACCATTGTGCAAATTATAAGAAGTTTGATGATGGTAGTTTTATTATATTTCTATTGTATTTTGATGATATGTTGGTTGTAGGCCCTAGAATGAAGAAAATCATTGATCTCAAGGCTCAATTGGATAGGAGATTAGAAATGAAGGATTTAGGAGAAATAAATCAAATTCTAGGGTAATAAATAGAGGGACATAACAGGTGGGAATATATGGTTAAGTCAAAATTCACACACACACACACACACATATATATGTATAGTGCTACAATATGCATAATGAAAAACTACTTAGAACACCACTTCCTACACACTTCAAGTTGTCTTTTGAACATTATCCTGGCATAGAAATAGAGAAGATAAGTGTGTCTCATGTAATGTATCATCATCATTAGGGAAACTCATGTCCACCATGGTGAGCACTAGACTAAATATTGCTCAAGTAGTCGGAGTTGTTACCCAGTTCATGGTCAATCCTGCTAAGGAGCATTGGAATGATGTGATGTGGATACTCATATATTTAAGGGACACTTTAGACCCTTTTATTTTTTATAGATTAGTAGATTTAAAAATTAAAGGTTTTGTAGATTCTAATTTTGGTGGAGATATAGATGGATAAATACTACTATAGGATATGCATTCACTCTTATCGGTGGAGGTATAAGATGGAAATCTACATTGTATCTAGTGGTGGCTTTATCAACCATTGAAATTGAATATGTGGCAACAACTAAGGGAAGTAAAGGGGCAACATGGATAGAACGAATGATGGATGAATTCAAGATGATAAAGGGGTAGATAACTTTTCACTTTGAAATTCAAAGTGCTATTCACTTAGTGAAGAGTCCAACATTTAATGATAGCATTAAGCATATTGATATTAAGTACCATTTCATAATGAAAGTGGTGGAATAAGCTAGGATATTGCTAGACATAATTGATACTAATGAAAATGCTACATATATCCTTACAAATGAAATCAAGACAAAGATGTTTGAATGGTTAAAAAAAATTCTAAGCTTGATAAAAATGTGATGAAGGCAACATTGATCAATGGAACATGGATGGAAAAATTTGGCAGGAAACTTCCTATATATTAAATTCAAGTGGGAGAATGTTAGGATATGAAGCTGATATCTACATTTCCAATATTCTTGTTGTAGAGTTATCAACTAACGATACATACAATTTGTATGTGTCGGGAATGTGGAGAGGCTAAGAGGTGGGAGGGCCCCTGAGGAAAAAATTACTAGAAAATTATAATGTATTTGTATTCCTTCTCTAACCCTCATGTGTATTGTATAAAATGGAAGTAACCCCCTAACATTTTAATACAAGAGAGAGATATGAAATAATTGTAAGTTTTTTGTTGAGTAATACTAAAATATAGAAGCTACTACTACCCCATTTTTTACCTACATACAATAGGGTTTCGACATAAATATTGGGTTCTATTGTTACCGGTGTTTGCTTCTATTTTTATATTCTGCTAACATGAAGGCCCCAAGACCTAGATACAAAACACCATGGATACACTTACAAATTCATGCATGGTGCTTTGAGGCATTGTCCATGGCTCTGAATTACACAATGGTTGCTTTAGTGACAAAGGCATTGTATTATTTACTAGAGTGTCATTCCCAAGGACCTAAGACACCTACATACTGCTCAAAACCATCTAATTACATTAATAGCCTCAATCATAAGCCAATGATACTTTTAAGAGGCCATGGTGGAGGAAACATGTTTAGCCTTGTATGGCTCAAAGATAACTTTAGGAATAGAGGCTCAAGTATACTCCCTCGACCATGTCAAAGGCCCAAAGGCCGCAATACTTGGAAACATAGCACCACAGGTCCACAGATTTCCTTGTGAATTCATACATGGTGATTCAAGTAATTTTGCAGGGCTTTGGATGCCTCAATGGTTTATTGATGGCTAAAGGCATGATATTCTTCCAAGGAAGATCATTCCCAAGGACCTGAGACACATAGATACTACTCAAAAACACCTAATGACATAGACATCCTCAATCATAAGCCACCCTCATAAGGACATGCATGGTTTTTGGAGGAAAAATTGTTATCCCTAAATGGATAAAAAATTCGATTATCACCCTAGAATCAATTCTATTCTATTATCCATGCCAAAACCCAAAAATTCCCCAAGACTTGGATACATAACACCATGGATACCTATGTAATTCCATGTGTGGTGCTTTGTTGAATTATTCACAACTCTAGATTCCTCAATGGACTCATTAGGTCCAAAAGCATGGTCTTATACCATATAAAATCATTGCTAATGTCCTAAGGCCCATACATATTTCTCAAAACCACCTAATTGTACCCACATCATCATTCATAGGCCAATGAGATCCGTAGGATTTCATGTGAGGTTGGTTGATGAAATATTATTATCCCTTAATGGCTAGAATATTCCTCCAGGGACCAAGGTCAAAGTCGCCTCCACTAAATATGTTGAAGGATCCAAGGCCATAAGACCTAGATACATAGTACCATGGATACACCCTTGAAGACGTGCATTGTTCCTTAAGGCATTGTTCATGGATTTGGATGCATAAACAATTTATTTAGGTCCAAAGGATCAATATTATTCTGAAAACATCATTTCCGCCTCGATACACTTACATACTGCTCAAAACCACCTAATCGAACTAGAATCCTCAATCATAGGCTAAATCTACTCTCTGGAGGCCATATGTAGTTTGTGGAATAAACCTTCCTAACCCTAGATGGATAGAAGATTCCTTTAGAGATTGAGAATTGGGTATCCTCCATTGACCATATCCAAGTCCTTAAGGCCATAAGGCATAGATAGATAATTCCAAGTATACCCCTATGAAGTCATGCATGGTGCTTCAAGGTATTGTTCATGGATTTGGATGACTCAGTGGTTTATTTAATTCCCAATCCATGGTGATATTTCCTAGAACGAAATTTGAAAGGCCCTAGGACACCTACATAAGTCTCTTGATATCCTCCGATAACTGCAGTCAAGGCCTTAAGGCCCATCCCACTATGCAAAAACTCTTGATTGTGCCCATATTGCAATTTTATGCTAAACATCGAGTTTAAAGGGTGTATGCTATGGTTCATGGCCTTGATCATTTCCCATAGCCTCAATAATATTATTTTATGGTTTAATTCCCTCAATTTCTTCCTCAACCATGTTCCAAAACCCATCCCTAATGCACAAAACCACATATAGCCACCCATATCCCACTTTAAGAATAATGATCTCCTATATAGTGCATGGTCTTCTATGTGATAGTTTGGCCAATGCTATTAGCTTGAGCTACCTAAAAAATTCCTTTGGTGAATAAGTTATTTGGTTCCTCCCTCGACTATGTCTAAGGTTCTAAGACTAATACCTAGTGTCTTTTATATATCAACACTCATATCCCAAAGATATTATTGGGATTTCATGGATGCATTTTAAAGCTTACCTTAGGGTCTAAGTCCCAATTTTAATCCTATGATGTTTACAAAACCATAACACCCATACATACTAGAAAACACATCATAAATCCATTGATTTCCTCAGTTAAAGGTAAACAATACCCCCACTAGGTCATATGTAGTGCTTCTAGTTGTTTCTTTTAGCCTTGGATGCCCAAAAAAATTTAATAGGAGTTAAGGATGGGGTTTCCTCCCTCAAGCATGCCAAGGGCCTTGACACCCATATATATATTGCTTAAAACCTCTTACTGACATGTTGATACCACAAATATTAGAGCAATGATATCCTTAAGAGGTGTTATGTGGTGATTCAATGTATACTTATTCATCTTATATTCCTAGATGTTTCCTCTCAGGTCCAATGCTTGGGTTTCCTCTCTTAATCATGTCAATACCCCAGATACTTGTGCCTAGATTTATTTCATCAAATTCCCCCTATATTGCTATTATAATGCCATGGATCCTCTCAAAAATTAATTTGTGTGGACTCAAAAGATCATTATTATCCCTACATTCCTAGAAGGTTCATCTAGCCTAAGACCTAGGATTCTTCTCTTAACTAGGTTGAAGATAAGTAAACCTAACGTTATTTGATCAAAACCTTATAATCATGTTAATTCAAACACATAAAAGATAAGGATACTTTTAGGAGTACATGTTGTTAACCATCTTTCTTCGTGCTATACTTCTCAAGGATTATTTTAGGTCCCAAGGTAGAGGTTTTCTCACTCGATAATGTACAAGGATTTGAGACCCATGTCTTGTGCTCAAAACCAAATAAGAATATTAATATCCATCAAGAAATTTAAATTCCCATTTTATTAATTCTGGACATATTAAGGAAAATATGGACTAAAAAAGTGCAAAATAATGCTTTTTAAATCCCAAAAACAACCTTTCTAAAGTGCAAAATCGGGTTCAAAAAGAGCAAAAATGGGTTTGCAAAGTGCAATTTCCAATTTCAAAAGTACGATTTTTGAATCATTTTCAACCCAAAAAGTGAGAATATGGATTCAAAAAGTGTAGTTTTTTATTTGCAAAGTGCATTTTACGATTTAAAAAGAAAAGTGATTTTTTATTCAAAATGTGTGCTTTTAAATTCAAAAGGTGTGATTTTCGACTCCAAAATTGTGATTTCTTATCTTAGAAATGAATTTTTTAATTCCAAAATTGACAGTTTCAATTCCATAATTATAATTCTTGATTCTATCAAATGTTAATTTAAACTTTTTGAATCTAAATATTGATTCCAAAGATGTCAATTTTAGTGTTTTATATCAAATATTACTTGCATTTGAATGATGTACAATCAAACGGTTCTTTGATTCTTCATTTTCTACAAATTATACACCACACTATCAATGCAATGACGGTCCACATTCTTTATTTTCAAGAGATTATACACCAAACTATTAATGCAATGATTATGTGCATGACACGTTTCAAATTAGTTTGTTGCATATTATCAACATTAAAATAGTTAAAAATGATCAGCATGGTGATATTATTCCTTGATATTCAAAATTAAAATACCCTATTGATGTTTTTGTTATAAAAAAATGTATATATATAGCCCTTTGAGACTCTTTGATGTTCATATTCACTATCTAAGAGACATTATTTTTAAAAGCTTCCACACATTTTTTTGTAAGTAACAATTTGTATTACCATTCTAAAAATACAAAAATACATAAACACACTTCTTGATTCTAGGATAGAAAATTTTGAAATCAAGCCCAAACTCAAATCAAGTTCCAGAAAATTTCACCTCTTATAAGGCCTGAAAAGATTGAAATTTCACTGATTGACTAAATGACAACTAGTTTGTAGATTGAACTAGAGAGTGGAAACCTACACTATAAAAACTTAGAGGCATGCAATACATGCTATATAGGCAATTCATCTAGAAAATAGACATTTAAAGGCGTATGATATATGCTATTGGAAATTCATCTGGGAAAAAAAGAAGGATATCAAACTAAAGTGTCAAACAATACTTCCGGAGTTGGAAAATTATTAGTCTGGTTGCACTTATTTCTCTCAAGGAGAGTCAACCCTATGCCTCTACTCGAGGTGAATGGGAATATATTGGTTCACCAGTATAGGGACTTTCATGTCTCTATCTTTCTGATGTCGAGCTAGATATGAGAAAATATCTAAAACCAAAATGAGCTTGTGCTAAAGCTGATCATTTTTTAAATAGAGGTTGACCACTTCACCTCGAATCTCAAATAGAAGCTTCTCATGTTCTTCCTCCAAATGAAAGTTTCCTATTCCTTCATCTTGATGCCGATATGTAGGCTATCAATTTGGAGGCATAGTGGGAAAGAACCTACCCTTTTTCCTTGCTTATGTATAAGGACCAACTAACTAAGAATTACCCTAAAAATGAGGATTTTGCACCTAGTGAGTGATCTCAATAGGAGTGAAGGTGTTATCATCCATCCAAACCACATGACATCCCCACTAGAAATCGTTGTCTTAATTGGTCTAATGCATTCCATCAATTTGAAGGGATTTGATAGTTGTTTGGATAACTTCATACAGTTGTGATCCATCACTTCTATGCTACACAATATATTTAGAATGAGCCCCATCCTCCATTGAATCCTCCTTATTGTGCTTAGAACTATTTCCTTTAGCAAGTCGAGAATCTTCACTAGGATGAGCACTGAAGTCACCATCATATCCTATGACTTTACCTCGTGGTTATACATATCCCACATTCATCAAATAATATTCCTCATTTTTTAGTTCAATTGCACTTCCTACCCATGCTCACCCTCTATGAAAATACTAGGCTCCTTGATATGGACTTCCTCTTCTCCTAATTCATGACATGATGAGAGGAAGAGGGGGAAAATGCACTCACTAGTATGAAAATGCACACATATAAAGTGATGCTTCAAGGTAGAGGACTTCCTAAAAAGGATGTATTCATTCTTCTAAAAACAAATAATCTCATATGTTGATCTAGTATTATATTTTACAAAAGTAAAAATAAACTAATAATAATAATTTTTGTTTTGAATTTGTAAGTGTGGGACACTACACATAAAGTAGGTGTATGCATCGCAAATATAGTTAGATGTATCTAAATCCATGTGTCATATGTCAGAGCTAGAGAGAGCTCAAATTTATTTAGTTGTAAACATTTCCTCAAATATTGCAATTTAAGAGAGGCTTCCACCTCAAGTGATTTGATCCCTACCCCTCGGTATATACAGAGTGGTCAAATGGGCATATACTAGTGTAAATATTGGATTTATTAAGTATATCTTGAACTTTGGTTGTCATTGATGTCAACTAATGTCAAAGAGGATGTCAATTGATTCAGTTTGAGTCATTGATGTCAACTGATGTCAAAGTGGATACGACATTCATATGCCAGTTTAAAGAAGTATATTCCAAAGCCACTTTTAAAAAGTATATGTGCAAGATGGTGAAGGACATGGATGCCGTGTAAGATGGTGAAGGACAAGGATGCCAATGTGAAAAAGTATATCTAGAAGTTGCATCCAATATGAAGATGTGTGTCTAAGGATACATCAAGCATGATCAGTATGAAGAAGCACATAAGGAAGGAACATTATGCATATACAGTTCAAAGAAGCACATAATCAATGTATCCTACTACATGTGGTAAAAATGCAGAAGTAAAGTCCACTAAGTCATACTCACTCAAGGTAGAAGTCAAATAATTGGTTGGACAAAGGTACATGTGCACAAGAAACAAAGGATTTGGTTAAGCAAAGACACAATTGTGCAAACATATTTAAAGAAGACTCTGGAATGCGCAAGCACTGCTTGCTCAAGGATCGGGAGTGCGTAAGGAGTAAAAAACAACTTATGACTAGATAGTACTGAAAGTGCACAAGTATTTCCCATCAGAAGATGCTTTTAGTCAGTAAAGGGGGCACAAGTTCGAAAAAGGGAATAGTATTTGAAGTTTGTTCATGTGCAATTCCACAAATAATTCATACAACAATGCGCAATACCCACAAGGGATGGTATGGAAAAGGTCAAAGACTCATCAATTTGAAGAGAAAGGATGCACACATACCTGAAGGCAATGGTACATCAAGAGCACAAGAAGTACACCTCTAAGGTGTAAGTACCACCAAGTGGTGGATCATGAGTGCAGAAGACCCACAAAGGATGACACATTAGTAGTACATATGATGACATGTGGAAAAATCACAATCTATGAAGTATGGAAGAAGGGATGCCACAACTAACTTGTGGACATATAATCCGTGTAGGACATGTATAAATAGATATGCAAGTTGGGTATTTGAATTAAGCTCAATGATGAGATTATAGAGATTCAATTGGAAGATACAAATTTATATTGGGGGTATCAAGGGCTCGAGAATAGAACAACATGATCTAGTGAGGAGCTAAGTGCACACATGCAGAGGAATGATGCGGTTGATGGTGCGTAGAATGATGTTGTAGATATGTGACGATTGCGCAAATACTGAAAGGAAGAACTATTGAAGTATGGACAACTGGGTGAATATTGAATGATCGAATTACAGATAAACATGCATACAATCACAGATGTTGTAAGTAAGACAGAAGCATAGAGACAAAACCGAAGTATATTAGGTGATGCATAGATGTCAAGCTGATGCACGAAGACTGAACCGAAGTTTGTGAAGTTGAGAATTCCATCTAATGCACAACTATAGAGCAACAACATGATCCAACAAGCGCAACATGATGAGGATGAGCTGAGAAAAGTGCGTTAAATCGAAAGGACGAATCATTTGATGCATAATACGTCACATATTATCTAAAATACTGTAGAACTTAAGCAAAATGGACACATCAGTAAGTGCGTAGTTCCATTTTTTATTGATGCTTTATCTCAGAGAAGCAAACTATCAATTGAAAGCACAGTATCACTTGGTGAGTGCAGTTGTGTAGTAGAAGATCGACATAGCATATCTTGGCACAGATTGTAGAATCAACAAGCACACAGTACATGAAGTAAGACATCACTAGATGTGTATAAATGAGAAGAATGAGAATTCAAGTGATGTATGCAGCATAATGAAAATAATTTGTCTGCATACGAATACAACACACAACAGAACTATGAATGATTTATTTACGCTGGATGCATAACTAAGGATCACATATTTAGTTAAGCTTAATATGAAGTAGAAAGGAAGACTGTGTAAGGAAATATTTATCTCGACGTTTCGAGCCGCAAAGTAGGGCTCATCATCATGAGAGAGTGTCTCAAGGTTTTATTAGGTGAGGAAGATAGCATATTAGTAAGTGTTTTAGGTCAGGTTTTTTTAATTAAATTTACTAAAATTTTCTTTAGCCGACAAACCTAAAAAAATTTGTTTTGCTTAATGTATCTACAAGTTTTTAATAATTTAGTTCTTTTATTAATAATTTCTAAAAATTTTAAGTTAATTAAACAACTAATAATAAGGAAATTTGGTAAATATTTAGAATTTGAGATTAATTTACTATTATATTTTAATTAATCTTGTCATTTTATATTTAATTATTAAACTTTCAAACATTGATTAAAATGTTTTTAGAAATTATTAATAAAAGAACTAAATTATTAAAAACTTGTAGATACATTTAACAAAACAAAAAATTTTAGGTTTGTCGGCTAAAGAAAATTTAAGTAAATTTAATTAAAAAAACCTGACCTAAAACACTTACTAATATGCTATCTTCCTCACCTAATAAAACCTTGAGACACTCTCTCTTGATGATGAGCCCTACTTTGTGGCTTGAAACGTCGAGATAAATATTTCCTTACGCAGTCTTCCTTTCTACTTCACTTACTCACTGAGTAAATCATGAACAGCTTAAGCTTAATATGTTAAAGAAGGTAACAATTGTTGATAACTGCACTAATATTTATTCAACCCCCCTCTTAGTATTAAACCGATTCCAACATTTTGTATCAAAGAAGGTGTCTTCAGTAATATATTAAAATCTTAGATCATCGCACAGATATGGAAAAACAAGAAGGTATTTCCACTAACAGAACACCAAGTTTTGATGGCACCAATTATATTTTCTAGAAGGTTCATATGGAAGTTTATATGTAATCATTGGGAGCAGATGTTCGGCAATCTATTATCGATGGTTATGATGTCCGTGTAGTTGTTCCAGTTAATCCAGTGCAAAAGAGAATCTATTAAAGCAACGGAAGAGCCAGAAATGCTCTACTATGTGGCTTGATAGGTGATGAATTCATCTAGGTTATGCGTTGCACATTAGCCAAGACGGTTTGGGACAAACTCAAAGGTATTTATGAAGGCAACGAAAAGGTAAAGAAAGAAAATATGCAAAACTAATATGGGAAATTTGAATCACTGAGAATGAAAGATGAAGAGAGCATTACATATTACTTCTTAAGAGTAGACGAGATATTCAATGCTATCAAAAGTCTTGGGCTCACACTAGACAAGGAATTAGTGTTATAGAAGATATTGAGAACTTTTCCTCAAAGGTTTGATACGAAGGTGTCTATGTTAGAAGATCGAGCTAATATTGAAGGTCTGACGAAGGTTGAACTTCAAGGGATTTTGACTGCGTACGAGATGAGAACTGAGAAGGAGCCTCTCCTCAGAAAGGAAGCCACTTTTAAATCCATTGGGAAAGATAAGCATGATCGTGAAAAATATTTCTATGATGAGTTGGATAATGAGGAATCAAAATTTGTCAAGAAGATGAAAAGAGGATGAGGTAAGTACAAGAACAATTTTCCATTCAAATGTTTCATATGTGGAGGAGTTGGTCATTATGCCTTTAAGTGTCCTTTCAAGGAAATCGAAAACCTTGACAGTGACAAGGAATCTAGTTTGCATGATCGAAAAACTGCAGGCTCCCAACATAGACTTGGAAAAAAATAAGAATTCCAAAATAGAGGAAGAGTCTATACACTAAGGAAGGAAGCAATACATCTGGAGGAAGTGACTGCGACGAAGAACCAAAGTTTCATGTCCCCAATTTTCCAGTACCAATGGCAGCAAATAATCCACCAACCCCCCATGGATCCTAGTGGAGGCCAAGGAATTAATTAATGAAAAGGGGGGTAAATTTAGCCTAGGTAATTATTAACTAGGAATAAATTATCCTATAGTTGTTTAATTAATTAAATTAGAAGGATGTAATGAGTATTTTCATATTTAAAATATTAATTATTTGTTTTGGTGAGTTGGATGATGAAAAGGACACCATGAGGGTGCATGGAGAGATAAGGCTAGCCTTATGAGTTGTCACCCTAAAGAAGAAAGTGGGGAAAAGTAGCACAAAGTAAGATGCCAAGCCAAAAGGAAAGAAAATGACAAAAGTAGGCAGGTGAGGAAAATAGAAGCAACCATAAAACAAAGGAGGGCACAATTTCCTAAGGAAAAATGCCAAGACAATTTGACAAGCAGGAAAATTCATGAAAAGCAAGAAGGGCACACTTTTCAAAGGAGAATGAAAATAAATCAGTATGAAAAGCAGGAAACATTGGAAAAGCCAGGTGGGCACACTTTCCAAAGAAGGATAAATCAAGCAAGAGAGGAAAAGAAGGAAAGAATATCCACTCAATGAGGGTGAATTTGGAAGGGGTCTCATAGGTCACCAAGCACATCAAATTTCTCAGCAGGTCATCGGGAAGTTTATAAAATAATCCAAGAAACTCCTTTTCACAACTTTTGATCATTATTAAATTTGTGTGTGACCACTTTATCTTACCAAAACAAGGAGATGTTCCCTAGCCAACCTATGGGAGATGTGCCCCATAATTCTAGTTCCACTCTTCTATACATGATCCAGTGCATCCATTGATACCACATTTCACATGTGATCCAACCATTTCATGTGAAGATCCATCCTTTAGAAGTTGATGCAAAGATCCATATTTCTTGAGGTGGTTCTGTAGAGTTTCACAGATAAAGAGTAATCAATTGGAGAGCCTGCAAGAAGAAACGAAAGGCCAGTGCGCACCTCAAGAGAATCCATCAACTTAGATCCATCCTATAGATATGATACAGTGACCACACCTTCTCTTCTCACTCCTTTATGTAATCTTCTTCTTTTATCATTGTAATAATTCAAGTATGGAGATTATTTATGATGTCCGAGGCTATGCCATTTAATGTTTAAGATTAATGAACTTGGTATTATTTTATGTTTTTATAAATAAAATATCATTTCCCCATTAAATATCATAATATTAATTAAGGAGCATCCTTTGGGAGTTTGAGTCCTATCTTTCAAAGACTAGCTCAATGTACACCTTTTATTGACTAGTTTCCAGTTTATGCATCATACAGACCTTAGAGTAACTAATTCTCTTTATGAAGGTTTTTTTTTTAAATCCCTTTATAATCAATCCCCATACAAAAATCAGATTTTTGTAACCCTCTCTCGCTGTTTGAGTCCTCAGTAATCAAGACTAGCTCATTGGGCACCCGAAATTTACTAGTTTTACAATTTGATCAATTAATAAGTATATTTATGCCCAAATTCGATTATGTTAGTTGTGTTGGGTCCCTGAGAAATTTATGAATACCATTCCACCTTGATATTTTAAATCGGAGATCATATCAGTCTATTTGAAAGAGTTTGGAAAATTACTAGTTGAGTAGTCCTATATAGCATTTTCCCTCTCTTTGCTCCCAAACTCAACCAAAACCTCCCAAATTCTCAAAAGAAATTATACAACACCTAATAAGGATTTTAATTTCTTATATATTCCATTTGGTTACATTCAAGTGTAAACACTAAGTTTAGTTTGCATATGTTGGTGTGCCTAGGAAGCATCAAAGTAGACATCAGACTAGTTGTTGTTGAAATGTAAATGGACCCATTTTTGTGCATATGACTCACTAGTTGTCCCAGAACCTGATACCTTTTCTTATGCACATACACCCATACATTTTTTAGATCCTAAACCTTACACAGTCCTAACCCTGGGGGGAAGCCAATTGTGTCCAAGACCATTTTTTCTGCAACTATTTTTTTCAACCAACTATGGTATAAGTTAATTATTGTGTCAATTGATGTTTTTAATTCTAAAAATGAGATAATATCTTTGATATAATATCAGTTATATTACAATGGTATCATATCACTTTCCTTGGCTCAACCCATGGAAAGTAATTCTCAGTGGAAGACATCTCATAAGTGTTTTCAAGTTGCAGTTGTGGAAGCAGTGACAGGCATGGAAGATGAAAGTTTTTTTAGTTGTATGAGGAAGAATAGATAATTTACATTGATGGAGGAATACCAAGAGATTAGGATGGTTACATTTATGACTAGATGTACATATATCAATGGGATGAACCACCGATTTCTAATCCTAAGAAGGAGTTAGAAAAGAGGATATCTGTAGGTAAAACATTTCCCTACCACTACCAGGAGTATCTAGCTTTGGGAAAAGATATTGGTAAGTCCATTTCTTTCAAAGATTAATTTTATGGTAGATTTGGATTTGAGATCAATGATGAATATTTGTATTCAATACAGAGAAACAAATCCCCCATAGAGAAAACAAGTTGTCCCACCTCTGTGAGTAAAGAGGAAGGAAGAAAAAATTAGCCAACTACATCTTCTAGCATTAGGAGATTGTTTGGGTTTACTTCAAGCAGATCTTCCAAGGGAGGTAAACATGAAGAATCTATCACCAATTCTGATAAGGATCAACAAAGTATGGATCAAAGAGTATTTATGAATGGGTTCCAAGAAGAGGCATCTACTAACATTTTCTCAAGTTTTGAAGAAGCATCTACTAATGGATGTTCTAAAGAGGCACCTAATGATGCATGCCTAATTTTTTAGGAGACATCTAATGATGGATGTCCATCTCTCTATGTGGGTGACATAGAGATAAATTTTGATGAGGTTTCTGCATGTACAAGTTTCCCTAATACTAAATAAGATGAGATCCTTGCATTCAAGGAAGAAGTCACAGGATCAATCTCCATATCACCACCTGAGCTTCAAGAGGTTGATCCATGGGTAGATGATGAGGAGGTTTATTATCCACCTTCCCCTTTTGAAATGCCACTCAGGATGAATGAAATAAGTATCAAGGATTTACACACTCTTCGTGACACATATGTTTCAGTGTCACAATCTTCTTGGAGAGTTGCTTCATTGGAAGATTCATTTTTCCTTGAATCCATGGAGAAGATTCAGAGAGCAATGTCTACAATCCAAGGTAATTTTTCAGATATGCTTTCTGAAAAAAAATATTTGCATGAGCTTGTGTATATGTTGCAGGGAGCATCCTTAAAGGATGATGAAGAGATCAGCAAGCTCAATGATGAGTTAATGGCCACCCAATATTCTTCAAGAATCACTCAAGGTGCCCTCTTAGAATCCAAGATCCAAATAGAGCAACTTCATCAAAAGTTGCAAATATCACTCATACTAGTCAACTAGTATTTTATGGTTGGTTCTATTCAGATTTCTATGGAATAACCTCATGAGATGGTGGTTCATGAGGTGCATGATGAAATGCATGTGCTTGAAGAAATTTTAGGTGCAAAGGAAAATTTCCAAGAAAATACAGTTTCCCAGAGTGAAACTGAGCTTCTACATGGAGTAAGTCATTCCTCCACTAAGGAATTAGAAGAGCTCATGTGTGATGGGCCAGCTTATGATAGAGTTGATGCATCCATTACTTGGGTGGATGAAGTTTGCAGAGAAGATATTTTGGTCCGTGATCCCACATCAAACCCTTCTACTTCTTCCATGAAATTTGAGGATGAAGTTTGGGTTAAGAATTTCTTTTTGATGGTGCTTGAAAAGGAGCAGAAGGCTCCTACAATCACTTCAGCTGATTTAAGGGCAGCACCATTCCCTACCCAACAGTTGCAAAGGAATCTCATGCCTATGTTTGATGCTACATCACATAAATATGCAAGTGGTTTCCATTTGACTTCATTAAGTGGGATAGAAGATGGTTGCATGCATTCTTTGACCAGTGGCAAAGAGTTGAGCCATTGAAAATTTTCACACGGGGAAGCATCTTGCTTTCAATTTGGACCATTTGGTTGGAGTAACTCTTCATTTACCACTTGGGACAAAAGACACATGATTAATATTCTTGTTTGCAGCAATGAAGAGTCCTTTGATACATTTTACACCTTCGGTGAGCAACATGAGAATCCATGGAATTTTGATGATGCATACATTTTTGGTGATTGCACATGGAACCCTCACCCTTATCATTGGAACAACAATGTTTTGATTCTTGGTACTTGTGTGCATTGGGAAAAAGGAGTAAAATCTTATTTGCATGAGCTTGGAGAGATTAGAGTTAAGCAAGATGAATGCCAAGCACATGTCCATTTACATAAAGATTATAGGTTGCCTCATGGTGAAAGTTGCATATTTTTGGAGAAGGCACATGAATTCATCTCAGTTGAAACAACCACAATATTTATGGATAATTGCTTTCAGGATTTGGCTCACTATCCTTCACCCGACATACATATGTCAGCCAGCACACATAGGGATGAATTTTGGATAAAAGGAATTTTCCTATGGGTGACACATGAGGAGTAGGAGGCTCCCACATATTCCATTGATGACTTCAAGGTCAATCCATGTGGCCTGACAAGTGCAACATTTCCTTTCCATCTTGATGAGAAGTAGTAGAGACATCTATCTAATGTATCCATCATGCATAATATTGCATTCAGTCGAAGTGTTTGTTCATCCATTGATTATGTGGATGGATACATAGTGGATCTAATCACCCCCAAGGGTGAGTTTTCTATCGGCATCAGGGGAGAGTTGAATGACACATCATACATTTATTTTGAAATTTTGCATGGGAATCTATGGTTACTAGATGATTTTTTGAAGACATGGGATTGCCACCTATGTTAATTTTCTAGAAGAGGTATGAGTCTGTGTGTTGGTTTGCACATGGAACATCAGGAGTTCCATACTTTGGTGGAGGGACTCATTGAGGTCCAGCTTTGCATTTGAATTGATAAACTTCCAGTATGGTGGAGTGATCTAGACATCCTCCATGATTATATATTCTTCATGTTGATCTTGATGTTTGGAAGGATGCAATTGATATAGTGGGACCCTAGAATTCTTTGGAAGGACAGTTTTCCACAAGTAACCGTGCCACTGAGATACATGAAGCACAAATAGTGGGATCCAGGCATTCTTCTCAGTTGTTTTATTTGGGTTGAAAATTTTGTTGAAAATAAATTAGTCATTGGTAGAATGATTATAATCAGAGTGGTGCAGCAGAAACATGGTGTACTTTTGGTTAGAGTTGGAGTTGGTTTCTTGCTTGAGGAAAAGCAAGTTTGGGGGGGGAGGACTGTCATGTCCCCAATTTTCCAATACCAAGGGCAACAAAAAATCCACCAACCCCCCATGGATCCTAGTGAAGACCAAGAAATTAATCAATGAAAAGGGGGATAACTTTAACTAGGAATAAATTATCCTATACTTGTTCAATTAATTAAATTAGAAAGATGTAATGATTATTTTCATATTTAAAATATAAATTATTTGTTTTGGTGAGTTGGATGATGACAAGGACATCATGAGGGTGCATGGAGAGATAAAGATAGCCTTATGATATGTCACACCAATGAAGAAAGTGGAGAAAAGTAGCACAAAGCAAGATGCCATGCTAAAAGGAAAGAAACTGACAAAAGCAGGAAGGTAAGGAAAATAGAAACAACCAGAAAGCAAAGGAGGGAGCATTTTCCTAAAATGACAAAAGCCAAGGCAGTTTGAAAACAGGAAACTTCATGAAAATAAGCGAGGGCACACTTTCCAAAGAAGGATGAAAATAAATCAATATGAAAAGAAGGAAACATTGGGAAAGCCAGGAGGATGCACTTTCCAAAGAAGGAGAAAGAAAGCAAGAGAGAAAAAGCAGGAAACCTTATCCAATCAATGAGGGAGAATTGGGAAGGGCTATAACAAGTCACCAAGCACATCAACTTGATCAGCAGGTCATCAAGAATTTTATAAAAGAATCCAAGCAACTCATTTTCACAACTTTTGATTATTATTGAATTTGTGTGTGAGAACTTTATCTTACCAAGGCAAGGAGATGTGCCCTAGCCAAACTATGGGAGATGTGCCCCATAGTTCCAGTTCCACTCTTCTGTAAATCATCCAATGTAGCCATTGATACCACATTGCATATCTGATCAATCCATTTCATGTGAATATCCATCCTTTAGAAGTTGATGCAAAGATCCATATTTCTTGAGGTGGTTCTATAGAGTTTCACAGAGAAAGAGTAGTCAGTTGGAGATCTTGAAAGAAGACAAAAAAGTACAGTGTGCACCTCAGGAGAATCCATCATATCATATCCATCCTAAATATTTGATACAATGACCACACCTTTATGTAATATCCTTCTTCTATCATTGTAATAATTCAAGTACAGAGATTATCTATGATGTCCGAGGCTATGCCATTTAATGTTTAAGATTAATGAACTCAGTATTATTTTTTGTTTATATAAACAAAATATCATATCCCTATTAAATATCATAATATGAATTAAAGAGAATCATTTGTAATTTTGAGTCCTATCTTTCAAATACTAGCTCAATGTACACCTTTTATTGACTAGTTTTCTAGTTTATGCATCATATAGAGCTCAGAGAAAATAATTCTCTTTATGAATTTTGATTTTGTTATTTAACTCCCTATATAATCCATCCACATCCGAAATTCATAGTTTCATAACCCTCTCTAGTTGTTTGAGTCCTCAGTAATCAAGACTAGCTCATTGGGCACCTGAAATTGACTAGTTTTACAGTTTGATCAATTAATAAGTATATGTATGCCCAAATTCGAGTCTGTCAGTTTTGTTGGGTTCATAATACATTGATGAATACCATCCCACATTAATATGGAAAATATGAGATCATCTCAGTGCATTTGGAAGAGTTTGCAAAATTACTAGGTTAGTAGTCCTACATAGCATTTTTCCTCTCTTTGCTCTCAAACTCAACCAGAACCTCCCAAAATCTCAGAATAAATTATCCAACACTAAATCAGGAGTTTAATTTCTGATATATTCCATTTTTATATATTCAGGTGTAAGAAATGATTTTAGTTTGCATATGTTTGTGTGCCCAGGAAGCATCAAAGTAGACATCATCCTAACTGTTGTTAAAATTTAAATGGCCCCAATAATTTATGCATAGGACTCAGTAGTTGAACCTGAAACTGATACCTTTTATGCTGAACATCCACCAGTACATTTGGAATATCCTAAACCTTACATAGTCCTAACCCTAGGGGGGAATCCAATTGTGTCCAAAACTAGTTTTTCTACCAGTTGTGGTATAAGTTAATTATTGTGTCAATTGATATTTTTAATTCTAAAAATGAGATAATATATTCGATATAATATCAGGGATATTACACAAATGAATTACTTTTCATGGCTCACGTAGTATAAGAAAGCAAAGATGAAAAGAAGAAGAGTAGTTCGAAGAATACTCCAGTTGCGCAAATCAAGCCAGGGTCTCTAGAAAAATACTTCTTCAGTGGATCATCCAAAACACCTGCAAATCCAGTTACACCTTCAAAGCCTTTTGAAGAGGTCAATATTGACAGTCAATCTGAAGAAGATGAAGATACTGCAGACATTGACTGGGAAGGTGAATTGATCAGTACCCTGGATGAGTTGAAGAAGACAAGAAAGAAGAATAAATCCTTGTAGGAATAGTTGCCGAGGTATGAGGAACAAGAAAATACATTTCAAGAGTCTCTTAATGTAGAATTTCATGAAAAGATAACCAACTATGAGATTCAACTTATTTGCGCACAAGACAAGGTCAAAGTGCTTGAGGAAGAGAAATCGACATTGAAAGTTTCTCTGGAAGAATTGGTGCAAAACATCAGAATGCTCACAAGCCAACTTGAAGAAAATGACAAATAGATATCTCATATAGAATACAAATTGATTGAGATAAATGGAAATAAGCATGTCCAAGATTCCATAGTGGTTTGCGGACATCAAGAAAGTAACAAGTATAGTATTGATGATGAAATGAAGAGCAAGTTCAAGGACAGGACGTCAATGCTAAACAAGATTCTGAAAGATCAAAGATCACCAGAAGAAAAAATAGGTCTTGGTTATGTCAAGGTATCTAAGAAGGTTTGCAACAGAGAATGTTTCTCAAATTATGTTAAGTCCTTTAGGTATGATAGCTCCTTCAACTCTATTAAATATAATAACCAAAGAAGGATCAATAGGGTGAATTGCGCAAGATGCAATTGTTTTGGTCATATTGCAAAATATTGTCAAACTGTGAGATGCTATGCATGTGATTGTTTTGGACATAAGTCCTTGTACTATCGAAGAGTAGTAAACTATCCAAATGAATATTTATTGCACAAATGAAATCACATTCAAAAGGATTGCAGTGAAAAACCTCTTGTGTGGAATCAAAACAGAAGTGTGAACAACAAGGCTTGGGTAAGGAAATCTCCTCCGAAGTGCACGGAAGATGCAGACAATCCAAGGGCATCTAATACAGCAAGCAATTTCTACCTCTCTAGCAAGTGAGACCCTTGAGTTCAACATGATGTATCTTAAGGAATTCAAGGGGATGTTAGTTAGGTGTGTTGTTATAATGTGTCTGTCGCATAGTTCATTTTGGTTGCACGAAGTTTTATGTTAAGTTGGTAATATCGAAAGAAAATATAGATACATGAATGCATTGAGTTGCTAATCAGTTATATTACAAGTGATACAACACATAACATAGTATTTGTTTGAATTTAGTAATAAAGAAGGAAAAAATTAAAATTGTTGAAGCATTCTATAGACGCAGCTCGAGTTCAATTGTTGAATCTAGCTGGTGCACAAGGAGAAGCTCCAAATATATTGCCACCAATGATGTACAATCTAAATAAATATGCACGGGAAGAAGCTGCAAAGTTGTAGATGATTACGATTCAACTTGTTGAACCTGAAGCAGGGACAATTCATCTAAGATCAATTATTGTTGGTGCTCCATATTGTCAACCTGAAGACTCAAGCAGGTCACTTGCTCAGAATGTATGAGGCACATCTATGATTGATCATACCATTATTTGTACTCAACGTTCTCCACTTGGTGTTTCCATGCACCCATATTGACTCCCATGTGTGTGAACGCAGTTTGTTGAGTCTGAACAACAAGGCGTACATTCTCAAGAGAATTGTTCATTCTGTAATAGAAGGAGGCCATCAAAAGGAAGGAAAATAACCAATGCGACATGAAAATGAAGAGGTGCTAAAAGTTATGAACCGGGAATTGTTCATGAAACTCTTATAGAGTTCAATGGAAGATGTTCACGTGAATGAAATTAATTTGATGGGATATACATTCAATATCGCGCAAGTCAAAGAATGTGGTGGAGTCATCAAAATTGAATGTAAATTTTAATAGGTAATGAAAAGGTGTATATGAAGCTAAAATACATTTCATTTGTTCGTGTGATGAAATGATGTTACCACTAAATCTCAAGTACAATGATGACATGAAATGGCTCTCACACGATCCAAGTATATCCACTTTAATGTTGAGCTAGCAAAGAAATGTGCCATATATTTGGTTGTCATGGCAATAGATGTGAAAACAATAAATGCGATAAGGAAATTAAATGTGACAAATGAAGCATTCAGGCGTGAAAAGGAATAAAATGAAAATGCAAAGTGGAACCAGGAAAAGGTGTTGGAACTACGCAGTTGGAAGGAAAGAAAATATGCATGAATCATTGCGCAAAGAATGATGGAGTATGGTGACAGGAAAAAGAGATCAAGATGAAGGAGTAATATAAAATCTATATCATGAAATCAATCAAAGATAATTATCAAGGGATATCACTGCTGAATTACAAAAAATAAATTAAGCATGAAGATAGGGGGAGTCATCCCTTAAAATAGTTGACGTAGAGGTCAACATAAAATAAAAATAAAAAAGGGAGAACCTACATTGTGCAAGTAATGGACCATCTTTTCCATTTATGTCAAAGGGGTAGAAATGCATGAAGTTCAAAGAACAACTAGGAGTAATGCATGAAGCTGGATGTACATCAACATAGAAGAACCAACAGGAAGACATTGAAGAGATAGTATGAAGCTGATGTAGCTTATGTGAAAGAGTGTAAAGCAGACTATTGAAGATACAGTAGACTATGAATATACAACAAATGTGAAAGAGCATGAAGATGAAGGTATGTGTGTTCTGCACAAAAGTTGCAGAAAGCAAAGAAGCACTAACAACAGAAAGCACAGAAGTCAAAAGTGCAAAGTACTCAGGGGGAACACTGTGACTAAGTACAGATGAAGCATACAGTTTAGATAAGATCATACATAGCTTCATAAGGTGTTGATATCAATGCCAAAGGGTAATATTTTTGAACTTTGGTTGTCATTGATGTCAACTAATGTCGAAGAGGATGTCAATTGATTCAATTTGAGTCAATGATATCAACTAATGTCAAAGTGGATATAGCATTCTTATCCCATCTTAAAGAAGTATATGGAAACCACTTTGAAGAAGTATATGCGCAAGATGGTGAAGGACATGGATGCCACACAAGATGGTGAAGGACATGGATTCCATTGTGAAGAAGTATATCTAGAATTTGCATCGAGCCTGAAAATGTGTATCTAAGGATACATCATACATGATCAGTATGAAGAAGCAAATAAGGAAGGAACATCATGTAAATCTAGTTCAAAGAAGAACATAAGCAATGTATCCTACTACATGTTGTACCAGTGCGGAATTCAAGTCCAACAAGTCAAACTCACTCAAGGTAGCAATCAAAGAATTGGTTGGACAAAGGTACATGTGCACAAGTGGACAAGGAGTTGGTTAAGAAAATATACAAGTGTGCAAACATGTTGAAAGAAGAATATGGAACACACAATCATTGCTTGATCAAGGATCGGGAGTGCAGAAGAAGTAAGAAATAGCTTATGACTGGATAGTCCTGAAAGCGTGCAAGTCTTGTCAATTAGAATATGCTTTCAATTATTAAAGGGCGAACAAGTTCCATGAATGGCACAGTAGTTGAATTTATTTCATGCACAATTCCACAAAGCATTAATACAACATTATGAAATACCCACAAGGTATGGTACATCAAAGTTCAAAGCCTCATAAAGTTGAAGAGAAAAGATGTGCACATACCTCAAATCAATGGTACATCAATAGTGCAAGAAGTACATGATCCAGGAGGATCTTTAGAGATCGATCAGAATACAAGTATTCAAATAGTAAAATAAATCTTACAGTGGTAAAGAGCTCTTCAAGATATTTCTGTCAACGCTTGTTTCGCATGAAACGACCTCCGGATGCAAGAGATATCAAAGTTTGAAGTTTCAGCAATTTGGTTAAAAATGGAAAAAATGGGTTAAATTGGAAAAAGAATGTAATGGTTATTAGAAAATTGTGGAGTCTAGGGGATTGAACCAATGACCGCCATGGTCCACCCAAATCCTTCACAAATCCCACATAGCCATATTCTTTGCATGTCTTCCTTGTTATGTATAGTTTAAAACATGTATTTAAGTTTGATCAAAGATTATATTGGAAAAGGGGGGAGGTTATCCCTCGACCCCATGTTCAACACCAAGACCCCCATTGGAACCTCATTCTATATGCAAAGTCATAGTTGAATGTGGAATCCAAGTAATAGCACCGAATCAAACCAACACCATAGTCTACACCAATGCCATACCATATGCCAACAAACGATACCATAAGACAACAAACTATACCAACTTTCATTGCATTATTTCACACATATACCACCGTTAAAACGTTTCAACAAAAGCGCATGGGACGGGGAGAGGCACGTGGGTTTGACCCCAGGACCTCTTCCCCCGTAAAACATATCATTACCATTGGGCCACTACCCATTCATTGAACAAACAATGACGTGTTTTCATTAAGAATTTTAGGTGGAGATCGATGCCCAAAACCACTTTAAAAACCCCTTTCGGAGCCATGGTTTGTAGAGTTTGGAGACCACAAAACACAGCGCGGGAAAATAGTTTGAGGTAAGTACATGCACAATTCCCAAGGTATCGTACAACCATTAATGGGTATGAATACCGAGGTGGAATTTGTACAGTCTGTACTATATTGATTTTTATGTAGGCAGAGTTTCTCGATTTGCATGCCACCGGAGGCCTCAAGAAAGGTAGTCGATTTTACACTCATTTTTCTTGAAATTTCGAGAGGATCGCAGTGGTGCTATCTGGTTTTGCTAGTGACTGAAAGAGAATCGATTTTTTTCCAAAAACTCATATTTGTAAGCTTTGAAGAATTAATAAGATCGGCCTTCTCATTAGAAGTGGCCAGGAGACGTAGCCCAAGAACGGTGAACTCTGTTATCAGTTCTTTCCTACAAATTTCATGGTTTGAATCTTTTTGTCATGTCCCCCCCCTAGTGACCTTGGTCACAACTTGGATCTTCCTATCCCTAGGGGTCTAAGTGCATTAATTAATTAAGTATTTAATTCATAGGGATATTTTGAGGCAAGTACACCTTAGGGGATAATTAATTGTGAAGTTATTTAATTAATTATGAAGCTGGAGATAAATTGTGAGAAGTATTTTAGTATTTTTATTTATTAAATGCTAATAAATATTGCCAAGTTGGATAATAAGGCTAGGAGATCGAAATTGTGGTCAAGTGGATGACTTTGCCAAGTGGAGAATAATCCAGAAAGGAAAGAAAGTCAGAAAGTAAGTGGAATAGAAAGAAGTAGGAAAAGCTCAGCAGAGATTTAGCAACGTCCAGAAAGGTAGCTTTGGCGCACTTGCCAATCCAGAAAAGCAGCTAGGGCGCACTTGCCATTTCAGATTGATGGGAGATAAGGAAAGAAAATGAGAAAGCACAAAAACTTGCCAAACTCAGAAGGGATGCGCCCTACCTCACCCACATGTGTGGTATAGATTTCCAAGCAAGCCATCTCATCTATTTAAGCATGATTCTCACTTCACGAAAGAACTTTTGTCATTTAGAATTTTGGTTGGAGAGCTCTGAGCCTCTCAAGTTGAGTGATGTGCCTCAACTGTTTCTCTTGGGTGATGTGCCCCAAGGTATATTAATTTCTAGAGAGTGCTATGCAGGTCTATATCATGTACTGGAGACCATTATCATCCATTTGCATCCATCATTGAAGGTTTGAAGTCAGAAGAAGAGCAGATCCGACAGACAGTGAAACTACAGCTAGTTTTAGTGAAGATTCTCCCGTTGGAGGCGTTTGAGCCAGTGAATGCGCCCAAGACTTGGTGGAGATTTGGTTCATCTATTCTTGCATTCATTAGAAGAGACACATATCAGAAATAAGCAGAAGAACTGAACTACCCTTCTCTTCTCTCTCATTCTCTCAACTCCGGCTAGATTTGGAGGTGATTCCTCTGCTAGAAGAAGAAGACAAGTGAAGGACTCTATATTCTTTCTCAGAGAGTCATTTCTCAGCTCATACTCTGTTCCATATCTGTAGATGATCAACATGTACTTTCAGATCTGATATGTAATCATCTCATATCTCACACAATCCATCTTGGGCTATAGATGAGGCTTTCCTAGTTATTGAGATACTATTTTGTTGGAGGATCATTTAATGGACACAAGCTTGGTCCATTGAGGTATATTTAGACCTTATACTGTCATATACATTATATCAGAACCATTTAATACCTTAGAATGGATTATCACATTTAATAAAGTTCATTTAATAAGCCGGAATGGAAGACTAGCTAGTTGTTCATTGTTTTATGACTAGTTTTACAGAAATCACTGCCGAATCTATTCTAAGAGTCAGTTTTGCTTTATGCAAGTTGTAGAGGGTCAATAACACAATATAATATCCATAAAAGTCATCAATTTTAGAATCTGGTAGCATTTAGCCTTCGTTTGTAAAGTCTGGAAAATTCTTAGTTCAGTAATCCCAGAGTGGCTTAAGTCTCCCAACACACTCCTGCATTTTCCAAATCTTTTTGTATGCTTCCCAATGAATCCATTGAACTCATTTGACTTTTATAACTCATACTTGGACCCTCATTAACCCACCCATTCTAGTAAGCATTTGCTGGTGCGCCCAGGAAGCTTTGCAGTAGGCTTCAGCGGTAGCTGATGTCCGAAACATAAATGGCCCCAGTGCTTTGTTCTTAGGACTCTCCGACTGTTCTGATTTGCTGCTGCTGCACACCTCCCATATAAATTCCAGAATTAAAAGTTTATCCCATAATCTTCATTGTTTCCTCAGCTAGCCATCACTTACCACCTGCACTATCTATTAAAAATTGTCAAAATTTGTAATTGTGAAATTTATTAAAAATATGAACTTGAGTTAATATCTGGGTCAAATTATTCCTAGGATATTATAGTGGTATCAGAGCATGGTTCTCTGAACCTGCTCTTGTTGTGGTGATGAGCTCAAGAAAAACCCCTGGCACCAAAGAAAAAAGCCCCAAAGACACTAGGGAAGAAGAAGTAGATTCCACTGAAGGAGAAATACAAGGGAATAGAAACATGTCTAAACAAGAAGCTAATGATGAGTTTAGACAAATGCTTATTAAAATGGTTAGAGGGATAGAAAATATAACACATATTGTGGCACAGAAAGGGCATGAAACAAAAGAAATCCTTAGTAGACAGTTGGCACACAAAGAGGTAGAAGGGAGTGCCAGTGGTTCTCACCAGGGTGAAAGAAAAAAATTTGGAGAAACCATATTTTCAAATACTGGTCCATTCAATAGGCCCAGAGAATTTAAAATGGATTTGAAATATCAACCTCGACAAACCATTCCTACCTTCGTTGAGGAAAATTAAGAAACACTTGGTGCACCTGTAGCTACCTTTGAGGAAAGACATGCAGTATATCTGACCTTGAGTGATGAGTGCAGAAGAGATCTCACCTTCAAAGATTTTTCTGAGATTTACCTTAGAAATCAGCCAAGGGGATATAATAGGAAGCCAACAAACAATTTTGAGTTGAGGAATGCTGCATGTAAGGTCCAGATACCTTACTTTGGTGGGACTGCAAAATACAATGCTAGTTCTTGGGTGCAGAAACTAGACATATATTTTCAGCTACATCCCATGGTAGAAAAAGATGCCATCAAGATGGCAGTTTTGCATTTGGAAAGGGAGGCCAGTGATTGGTGGTTTCATGGCATGAGAACCTTGGGACATGATTTAGTTGAGTCCTACGAATATTTCACCAGGAGGTTGGTAGAAAGATTTGATAGGAGGGACCCCAAGCTGTATTTCCATGAGTTGGCACACTTGAAACAAACCAGCACACCAGAAGCCTATATATCAGAATTTCAGAAGTTGGCAGTGATGGTCACTGATATATCAGAATCTAGGTTGATCCTGCTGTTCACAGAAGGATTAACAGAACCCTTGAAAGGGTTGGTTAAAGCCTATAGACCAGCCACCCTGCAAGAAGCTTTGAGTAGAACTAGGGATCTGCAAGATGCAATCCCAAGAACCAGATACCCACCTAAGTTTAACCCACTTGCAAAATTTCAGAATTCAAAGCCACCATTCAGAAATAATTCTTCCCCAAACAAGAAAGAATACTCATTCCAAGATCAGGATGAGTTAAGG
Source organism: Larix kaempferi (assembly GCA_027924585.1). Taxonomy (NCBI): domain Eukaryota; kingdom Viridiplantae; phylum Streptophyta; class Pinopsida; order Pinales; family Pinaceae; genus Larix; species Larix kaempferi. Next base: position 15,522,169 of record BSBM01000767.1, on the reverse strand, counting down.
AGGAAAAAGATGTGTTTTTCTTCCCAAGAACCATGGGTCCCGGGGCAAAAATGTGCAAAAGGCAAAGCTCACTACATAGAAGTATTTTCTAAAAGTGATGAAGAGGAAATGGGTGTAGAAGCACAAGTGCAAGAACCAGTAGAAGAAGGGTATAATACAGCAGAAGAAGAAGAGCCAACACAAACTGAAGCAAAATTTGCAGTTTTGAGTGGAGTACCCCGCTACCACACTATGAGATTTAAGGGAGTAGTGAAAGGGAAGAAAGTTTCAGTGTTGGTCGATGGGGGAGCCACAAATAATTTCATTGATGTAGCCATGGTGGAGAGGAGAAAACTCCAATCTAAAAAATTTGGGGGTTTAACAGTTATTATTCCTGGTAAAAACAACACTATGCAATGCAACAGGTGGATTCCCAAGCTGCAGGTAACTATTGGGGACCATACTGTAACTGATAGTTTTTACATTGTTGATGTTGCTGATACTAATGTTGTGTTGGGGGTACAATGGCTGTTCTCACTTGGTGAGCATGTGGTAAATTACAGAATTCCACAAATGTGCTTTAAAGATGCTGAAGGTAAGCAAGTAGTTTTGAGAGGTGTTAACACCTACCTAAAACAAGTGATTTTTGCACATAGTATGAGATCTGTTTTGAGGCATGGAGACATAGAGTGGGCTGTAGAATGTTTGATCACTACCAAAGGAACCACCATTGATGTGTCTCAACATCCTGAAGATATCCCAAAACTGCTGCAAAAGCACAAAAAGGTGTTTGAGGATCTGCCACATGGAAGGCCTCTTGATAAGGGTACTGAACATTGGATAGAGCTGGAACTTGGAACTGTTCCCATAAAAACCCACCCCTACAAACACCCCAAAAGATTCAAAGATGAAATAGAAAATACCATCAAAGAGCTGTTGGAAATGGGGTTCATAAGACCCAGCTCAACCCCTTTTGCTTCATCAGTAATGCTGGTAAAAAAGAAAGATGGAACAATGTGCATGTGCATTGATTACCGAGCTTTAAATAAGAAAACCATAAAAAATAGATATCCTATTCCAAGGATAGATGAGCCGATGGATGAGCTGCATGGGGCCAAGTACTTTTCTAAAATTGACCTTCGTTCTAGTTACCACCAAATCAGAATGAAAAGTGAAGATGTGCAGAAAACTGCCTTTAGGTGCCATTTTGGGCATTTTGAATTTCTAGTCATGCCTTTTGTCTTGACAAATGCACCAGCAACTTTTCAGTCCTGCATGAACAAAATCTTCAGCAAACAGCTCCGTAAGTTTGTACATGTTTTTTTTATGACATTCTGATTTATAGTAAGACATGGGAGGAACATTTGCAGCATTTGGATAGTGTACTAACTCTACTTGCAGAACAATCTTTTTATGCCAAACTACCCAAGTGTGAGTTTGGTATGAAGGAACTCCTCTATCTTGGCCATATCATTGGGAAAGATGGAGTCAAGTTACACTTGGAGATGATCCAAGCCATCTTAGATTTGCCCATCCCAAAGAATATAATTACTCTAAGAGGGTTCATAGGCTTATGCACATATTACAGGAAATTTGTGAAGGGATTCTCCAAACTCACTTCTCGCTTGACAGACCTTACTAAGAAGGGAGCTTTCTGCTGGAATGAAGAGGCTGAAAAATCATTCAATAAAATGAAGGAGGTTATGAGCAACTACCCCATCTTGGCACTCCCTGATTTCAGCCATCCTTTTGTATTGGAGTGTGATGCCTCGAGTGAAGGCATAGGAGCAGTTCTGATGCAGAATAGACACCCGATCGCTTATGGGAGAAGGAAGTTGCAGCCCCATGAGAGGCTGTACCCAATCTATGACAAGGAGATGTTAGCCATCATGCATGCATTGGCAAAATTCAGGCAGTACTTGGTGGGAGGTAAATTCATAGTTAAAACAGACCATAACAGTTTGAGGCATTTCCTCACACAGAAGGAGCTGAATGATAGGTAGCAAAAGTGGGTAAGCAAAATTAAGTCCTATGATTTTGATATTGAATATAAGAAAGGTAAGCTGAATGTAGTTGCTGATGCCCTTTCTAGGAAGCCTATTTTTTCTTTGCTGCAAGTGCCTACCGATTGGAAGGCACAACTAATTAACGAATATGCAGAAAATTAGTTTGCTAGTGATCTGCTAGATAGAGTAAATCAAGAAGATCATTACCAGGTCATTAATGATGTCATCTATTATAAGAACATAATTTTTTTAACTCCTGAATCTCAACTGAAGAAGCAGATTTTGATGGCTGCCCACAATGCCCCTGTAGCAGGCCATCCTGGTATTTTCAAGACTTACAGAAAATAAAGAGAGAGGTTCACCTAGAAGGGCCTCAAGGAGGATGTTCTAAAGCATGTTAATGAGTGTATAGCATGCCAGCAGAACAAGGTGGAGCACACTCGTCCTGTAGGACTTCTACAACCTTTGCCAATCCCTTGACATAAACGGGAGAGCATATCAATGGATTTCATCACAGGTTTGCCCAAATCCCAGGGTAACGACAGTATTTTTGTAGTAGTTGACAAATTAACCAAATTTGCTCATTTTTTTGCTATCACATCTACTATTTCTGCTAGTCAATTTGCTTCACTTTTTTTTAGAGAAGTATTCAGACTGCATGGGCTACCAAAAATCATAATCAGCGACAGGGATAGTACATTCACCAATTCCTTTTGGCAATCTCTATTCGAATTGGTAAATACCAATTTAAACCTCAGCACCAGCTACCATCCCCAGACAGATGGGCAAACTAAATGAGTTAACCAATGGCTTGAAGGGTACCTCAGGAACTATGTCACGGGGCAGCAGAAGGCTTGGGTCAACTGGTTACACCTAGGAGAATTCTGTTATAACACCACCTTCCACATGTCCATTGGAATGACCCCATTCAAGGCTTTCTATGGGTACGAGTCTGCCACTTTCGCAGATCTAGTTTTTGGAAAATGCAAAGTACAAAAGGAAAAAGATTGGCTGCAAGAGGGCCAGGATATTCTCAAAGCACTGAAAGAGAATTTGCAGGTTGCACAGAATCAGCAGAAAATTAATGCAGATAAGAATAGAACAGACAGATCTTTCCAGGTAGGAGACTTGGTTTACCTGAGATTACAGCCATACAGGCAAACTGTAATGTCCCTTATTAAGAATTTTATTAAAATTGCAATTTTCCACTTTTTTTCCCTAGTTCGAACTTTGACTAGTTTGGATCTCTAGGTCCCAAATTTGCCCCAAATGATCCCAAATATTCTGATAAGGTATATGAATGATATTAGAACATAAATATTTGTTTCAGGGATGCCTTTGGACCTTTAAAATACTTCTGCAAATCCTCTTTCAATTCTGATCAATGTAGGTAACTTTACTAGTGATTTTCCTTTGACTAGTATTGGCCTCTAGGTCTCAAATTGACTCCAAATGCCTTCAAATCTTCAAGGAAGGTGTATGAATGATATTATAACTTGAATATGATGTTTATGGATGACATATGTCCACCAAAATACCTCTGCAAACTCTCTTAATATTCTGGACCAATTATGCAATTTTACTAGTGATTTGGGGTTCAAATCCCCCTGGGGTAAGTACTGAAAATGGCTTCCCAAATGCCTCCAAACCCACTCAATTTATGAACAGAGGTATGTAATGTGTTAATTATTTTATTAAAGTCTCATATTCACCATTAATGGATTATTACAACTTTTCTCACCCTCTCCCATTCAACTGCAAAAATCCCCAATTCGACCCTTGGGGAAATGGCACTATTTCACCTCCCAATAGAACTAAACTGAGTAAAAATGCTTCAAATGCTCAAGTACAGTACATGAAACTTGTAGAAGACATCCATGGAAGTATATTGATCACAAATATATCATAGAATCATCCATTCATTCGAAATCATCATCAATACATTGGTTCACAACAAGGTAGTGGGGAAAGGGCATTGTTCTTCCATTAAAAATGAGATTTATACATTTCTACTTGGAATTTCGACCTGAAACTTTTTGGAGATGAAGAACAGAGTATTTAGTTCATATTACAAAATAAATGGGGCAGTAAAAGCTTCCCCAAAGAGTACAATAGCTCACAAAAAACGCCCTCCCTCAAGGATCAAGAATATGCCATCAAAACTGGAAATGGTTGAAGGAGTGAGCTGCAATAGAAGAAACCATGAGCTTCCCTGTAGCTTACACCTGCAAATAAAGACTCCATTAAAGCTCCAAATGAAAGGTCTGAATGGCCTTTCCAATTACCAACTTGGATGGGAATCTTTCACCCTTGAAATTTGCTAAGGCAAGAAACTAGTCATCCACTAGCTCTCCCTCTTCACAAATGCAATTGCAAATTCTACAAATGATCAAAAGCTGGTTTCATTATTTGTTATTGACATTTATAAACTTCTAATGTCCTCCATGGGTCGAATTCCTTCCAAGAGACTCATGCCAACTCATGTTTGGAAGAGATTCCAAAGAACGCCACTTGTACAACAATTCCTAGTCTCCCACTTCCACCAAATCACATGTGGAAGCATCTTAGCTGCCCTAACACCCTTGAGCTCCCTCTTGGAGTCTATTTTTAGCCCTGACATGTCATATATGTCATATGTCAACCTTCAGGTCTGATTTGTGTCATAGGTGTCATAGCATCTTCATTATTGTTGCCATAGAGCTAGGGAATCTAGCCCAAGTGTCTCACTAGCTCCAAATTACCTCTTCCTCTCCATGGGAGTTAATCTTCCTCTATATTTCGACCTTGGATGAGTCATGCAATGAATAATACCTTTTGGAATCCCCCAAGTATGTTACCATTCACCTTGAATTCGAATTGGTGAGAGAATGATGCCAAATGTAGTGGGGAAATCTAGCCATATGTGGGTCCCACTTCCTCCATGTGTCTTCCCACTTCCTCCATGTGTCTTCATGATGAAATGCCACTTTGATTTTCACTTATATATATTTATTTAGATCCTTTATTAAATATTTATGCCATTCTAATGTTCAAACATCATTTATTATCCCCATTATTCCAAATCCCAAAGCTTCCACCCCAAACCTAGGAAACTAGTAATTTTCCTCCTTGGCAATTATTTGACCTTTAGCATCAATTTGACAAACTCTAATGAATAGAGCCAATGTGATTAGGCCATTGTGACCCAATACCAAATTTGGGACATGACAAATCCTCCCTTCCCAATATTGCTTGTCCTCAAGCAATTTTAAATGTGGGTGTTGAAGAACCTGCTTTCTGTATAATTCTTTGAAGTTGCCATTGAATTGCCCAACCTTGAGTCTTTGAGTTTCCATGAAGATTTTAGAGAGGAACCACCATGCTTGCTTCTGCACTACTCTGATTAAAATCACTTTATTAAGTGGGGAATCCATCTCCCATACTGCTTGCTTCCCCCAAAAATATGAAACCAATGAGATAAAAATTATTCCAGGGTCCCATTGCTTGTATTGCACCCCAACAATTAAAAGTGCTCTCCAACCCATACCATCAGATAAGAGGATTCCTGGATCCCATTCTCTTGTATGCATTCTTCCAAACATCATGAGTACAAAATATATATCATCAAAGTACATAACAACATAATGAAAATGTACATAAAGGAGATGCTTCATTAAAGAGTCATGAAAGTGCTTATACCTCCAAGCATGTAGACCAACATTTTCCAAGTGCATACAATCTTCAAGTGACCCATCAAATATGGTCCAATGACATAGGTGAGGATCCCATGTCCAATAGTGCTGCTCCAAGAGAATGTGATATGCATCAAAATATTCAGGAATGCATTCTTTCATCCAAGAAGTGAATGAAGAATCTCCACTAAAATCTGAACCAAATAATGAGCAGGAAAAACAAGGAGAATTCAAAGGACTCTAAGAAGTCTCATCCATACATCCATGAGGATATGTATCATCATAAGGTAAAGCAATATGCTGCTGCAATTCTAAATAATGAGGTGCTCTATTCATGTCATCATCAAAAGGAGCAGTAGGAGTTTCATACCCCTCATGTGGCACCACTAGGAAAAAACCTTTCACCCAATTTTCATCCCAAAGTGATGTGGCTGGAAAAGAAGTGTGGGGTGAGGAATTATGAACCAACTTTAATTCTTTACAACTCTTACCCATTGAAATATTTAATTCATCTTCTCCATAATTGGCTGGTCCAACTATTGTGAGATCATGTACCTCTTCCAAGGCTTTGCAACTCTCTTCATGAGGCAACTCATAATCCCTTTTAACAAGGACAAGTGCTTGTCCTTCTTCTTGTTTTAGTGTAGTATCTTCAAGAACCTGCATATCAACATGTACCTCATGTTCCACAATTACATTAGGTTCCTCTTTTGTGGCATAAATTGTTTCATCCTTTTCCTTGAAAAGAGAACCATTGCTCATTACTTTTTCCGAGTTGCTTCCAATTTCACTAAGCAACAATATGAACTCTTGAAAGTATTGTCTCCACTTGTATTCAAAGGATGGTTCAAGTAATTTCCTAAACTCCTCATTCTCCTTTAAGGTTCCTTTCTCATCCTTACTCATGATGACCAATGAATGCACTTCTTCTCCTACTTCTTCCCTTTCACCAAAGTACATCCAGTTTCAGTTTCTAAGGGTGGTGGCTTATTTCTTTGACTCCTGGTCTTCATTAATGTTCTACCACATCAGGTGCCAAGACCATGCTCTAATACCACTGTAATGTCCCTTATTAAGAATTTTATTAAAATTGCAATTTTCCACTTTTTTTCCCTAGTTCGACCTTTGACTAGTTTGGATCTCTAGGTCCCAAATTTGCCCCAAATGATCCCAAATATTCTGAGAAGGTATATGAATGATATTAGAACATAAATATGTGTTTCAGGGATGCCTTTGGACCTTTAAAATACTTCTGCAAATCCTCTTTCAATTCTGATCAATGTAGGTAACTTTACTAGTGATTTTCCTTTGACTAGTATTGGCCTCTAGGTCTCAAATTGACTCCAAATTCCTTCAAATCTTCAAGGAAGGTGTATGAATGATATTAGAACTTGAATATGATGTTTATGGATGACATATGTCCACCAAAATACCTCTGCAAACTCTCTTAATATTCTGGACCAATTATGCAATTTTACTAGTGATTTGGGGTTCAAATCCCCCTGGGGTAAGTACTGAAAATGGCTTCCCAAATGCCTCCAAACCCACTCAATTTATGAACAGAGGTATTTAATGTGTTAATTATTTTATTAAAGTCTCATATGCACCATTAATGGATTATTACAACTGTTCTCACCCTCTCCCATTCAACTGCAAAAATCCCCAATTCGACCCTTGGGGAAATGGCACTATTTCACCTCCCAATAGAACTAAACTGAGTAAAAATGCTTCAAATTCTCAAGAACAGTACATGAAAATTGTAGAATACATCCATGGCAGTATATGTATCACAAATATATCAGAGAATCATCCATTCATTCGAAATCATCATCAATACATTGGTTCACAACAAGGTAGTGGGGAAATGGCATTGTTCTTCCATTAAAAATGAGATTTATACATTTCTACTTGGCATTTCGACCTGAAACTTTTTGGAGATTAAGAACAGAGTATTTACTTCATATTACAAAATAAATAGGGCATTAAAAGCTTCCCCAAAGAGTACAATAGCTCACCAAAAACGGCCTCCCTCAAGGATCAAGAATATGCCATCAAAACTGGAAATGGTTGAAGGAGTGAGCTGCAATAGAAGAAACCATGAGCTTCCCTGTAGCTTACACCTGCAAATAAAGACTCCATTAAAGCTCCAAATGAAAGGTCTGAATGGCCTTTCCAATTACCAACTTGGATGGGAATCTTTCACCCTCGAAATTGGCTAAGGCAAGAAACTAGTCATCCACTAGCTCTCCCTCTTCACAAATGCAATTGCAAATTCTACAAATGATCAAAAGTTGGTTTCATTATTTGTTATTGACATTTATAAACTTCTAATGTCCTCCATGGGTCGAATTCCTTCCAAGAGACTCATGCCAACTCATGTTGGGAAGAGATTCCAAAGAATGCCACTTGTACAACAATTCCTAGTCTCCCATTTCCACCAAATCACATGTGGAAGCATCTTAGCTGCCCTAACACCCTTGAGCGCCCTCTTGGAGTCTATTTTTAGCCCTGACATGTCATATATGTCATATGTCAGCCTTCAGGTCTGATTTGTGTCATAGGTGTCATAGCATCTTCATTATTGTTGGCATAGAGCTAGGGAATCTAGCCCAAGTGTCTCACTAGCTCCAAATTGCCTCTTCCTCTTCTATGGGAGTTACTCTTCCTCTATATTTCGACCTTGGATGAGTCATGCAATGAATAATACATTTTGGACTCCCCAAAGTATGTTACCATTCACCTTGAATTCAAATTGGTGAGAGAATGATGCCAAATGTAGTGGGGAAATCTAGCCATATGTGGGTCCCACTTCCTCCATGTGTCTTCATGATGAAATGCCTCTTTGATTTTCACTTGTATATATTTATTTATATCCTTTATTAAATATTTATGCCATTCTAATGTTCAAACATCATTTATTATCCCCATTATTCCAAATCCCAAAGCTTCCACCCCAAACCTAGGAAACTAGTAATTTTCCTCCTTGGAAATTATTTGACCTTTAGCATCAATTTGACAAACTCTAATGAATAGAGCCAATGTGATTAGGCCATTGTGACCCAATACCAAATTTGGGACATGAGACAAACCACTCTTAAGACAAAGGGGGCTGAAAAATTACTGCCAAGGTTTTATGGTCCCTAAAAAATAACAAGGAAAGTGGGTGAAGTAGCCTATGACTTAGATTTGCCAGCAGAAAGCAAAATACACAATGTCTTTCATGTGTCCTGCTTGAAGAAGGAAGTGGGCCAACAGGGTAAGGTTTCAGAAATATTGCCCCCCCTTGATGATGAAGGACATCTAGTACTAGAGCCTGAAGACATCTTGCAGACCAGGGAGAGAAAGCTGAGAAGCAGAGTTATCAAAGAATACCTGGTACAATGGAAAGGTCTGCCTAGTGAGGATGCCACTTGGGAGGATGAACAGATTTTGCAGCATCCTAGTTTTAAACTGCTTGACGACAAGCAGTCTTGGGAAGGGAGGACTGTCATGTCCCCCCCCTAGTGACCTTGGTCACAACTTGGATCTTCCTATACCTAGGGGTCTAAGTGCATTAATTAATTAAGTATTTAATTCATAGGGATATTTTTAGGCAAGTACACCTGAGGGGATAATTAATTGTGAAGTTATTTAATTAATTATGAAGCTGGAGATAAATTGTGAGAAGTATTTTAGTATTTTTATTTATTAAATGCTAATAAATATTGCCAAGTTGGATAATAAGTCTAGGAGGTCGAAATTGTGGTCAAGTGGAAGACTTTGCCAAGTGGAGAATAATCCAGAATGGAAAGAAAGTCAAAATGGAATTAGAAACTGGCAAAAGCTGGAGCAAAGTTGGCAAAAGCAGGAAAGTGGAAAAGAAATGGAAAGAATCAGGAAAAGCTGGAAAAGTTTGGAAAGGAAGAAAAGTAGAAAGTAAGTGGAATGGAAAGAAGCAGGAAAAGCTCAGCAGATATTTAGCAACATCCAGAAAGGCAGCTTCGGCGCACTTGCCAATCCAGAAAAGCAGCTAGGGCGCACTTGCCATTTTAGATTGATGGGAGATGAGGAAAGAAAGTGAAAAAGCACAAAAACTTGCCAAAATCAGAAGGGATGTTCCCTACCTCACCCACATGTGTGGTCTAGCTTTCCAAGGAAGCCATATCATCTATTTAAGAATGATTCTCACTTCAGGAAAGAACTTTTGTCATTTAGAATTTTGCTTGGAGAGCTCTAAGCCTCTCAAGTTGAGTGACAACTGTTTCTCTTGGGTGATGTGCCCCAACGTATTTTAATTTTCAAAGAGTGTTATGCAGGTCTAGATCATGTACTGGAGGCCATTATCAGCCATTTGCATCCCTCATTGAAGATTTGAAGTCAGAAGAAGAGCAGATCCGGTAGACAGTGAAACTACAGCTAGTTTTAGTGAAGATTCTCCTGTTGGAGGAGTTTGAGACAGTGAATGTGCCCAATACTTGGTGGAGAGTTGGTTCAGTTATTCTTGCATTCATTATAAGAGCCACATATCAGAAATCAGTAGAATAACTGAACTACCCTTCTCTTCTCTCTCATTCTCTCAACTCCGGCTAGATTTGGAGGTGATTCCTCTACTAGAAGAAGAAGACAAGTGAAGGACTCTATATTCTTTTTCGGAGAGTCATTTCTCAGCTCATACTCTATTCCGGATATGTAGATGATCACCATGTACTTTCATATCTGATATGTAATCATCTCATATCTCACACAGTCCATCTTGGGCTCTAGATGAAGCTTTCCTAGTTATTGAGATACTATTTTGCTGGAGGATCATTTAATGGACACAAGCTTGGTCCATTGAGGTATATTTCAACCTGCTATTGTCATATACATTATATCAGAACCATTTAATACGTCAAAACTGATTATCACATTTAATAAAGTTCATTTAATAAGCCGGAATGGAAGACTTGCTAGTTGTGCATTGTTTTATGACTAGTTTTATAGAAATCACTGCCGAATCTATTCTAAGAGTCAGTTTTGCTTTCTTCAAGTTGTAGAGGGTCAATAACACAATATAATATCCATAACAGTCATCAATTTCAGAATCTAGTAGCATTTATCCTTTGTTTGTAAAGTCTGGAAAATTCCTAGTTTAGTAATCCCGGAGTGGCTTAAGTCTCCCAAATCACTCCTGCATTTTCCAAATCTTTTTGTATGCTTCCCAGTGGATCCATTGAACTCATTTGACTATTATAACTCAGCCTTGGACCCCCAGCAACCCACCCAGTCTATTAAGCATATGCAGGTGTGCCTAGGAAGCTTTGCGGTAGCTGATGTCCGAAACATAAATGGCCCTAGTGCTTTGTGCTTAGGAATCTCCCACTTTTCTGATTTGCTTATGCTGCACACATCCCATATAAATTCCAAAATGAAAATTTTATCCCATCATCTTCATTGTTTCCTCAGCTGGCCATCACTTACCACCTGCACTATCTGTTAAAAATTGTCAAAATTTGTACTTGTGAAATTTATTAAAAATCTTAACTTGAGTTAATATCTGAGTCAAAGTATTCCTAGGATATTATAGTGGTATCAGAGCATGGTCCTCTGAACCTGCTCTTGTTGTGGTTATGAGCTCAAGAAAAACCCCTGGCACCAAAGGAAAAAGCCCCAAAGACATTAGGGAAGAAGAAGTAGATTCCACTGAAGGAGAAATACAAGGGAATAGAAACATGTCTGAACAAGAAGCTAATGATGAGTTTAGACAACTACCGATTAAAATGGTTAGAGGGATAGAATATCTAACACATACTGTAGCACAGAATGGGCATGAAACAAAAGAAATCCTTAGTAGACAGTTGGCACAAAAAGAGGCAGAAGGGAATGCTAGTGGTTCTCACCAGGGTGAAAGAAAAACATTTGGAGAAACCATTTTTTAAAAGACTGGTCCATTCAATAGGACCAAAGAATTTAAAATGGATTTGAAAGATCAACCTTGACAAACCATGCCTACCTTCTTTGAGGAAAATAAAGAAACACTCGGTGCACCTGTAGCTAGAAAGACATGCAGTATATCTGACCTTGAGTGATGAGTGGAGAAGAGATCTCACCTTCAAAGATTTTTCTGAGATTTACCTTAGAAATTAGCCAAGGGGATATAATAGGAAGCCAACAAACAATTTTGAGTTGAGGACTGCTGTAGGTAAGGTCCAAATACCTTTGGTGGGACTGCAAAATGCAATACTAGTTCCTGGGTGCAGAAACTAGACATATATTTTCAACTGCATCCCATGGTAGAAAAAGATGCCATCAAGATGGCAGTTTTACATTTGGAAGGGGTGGCCAGTGATTGGTGGTTTCATGGCATGAGAACCTTGGCACATGATCTAGTTGAGTCCTATGAAGATTTCACTAGGAGGTTGGTAGAAAGATTTGATAGGAGGGACCCCAAGCTGTCTTTCCGTGAGTTGGCACACTTGAAACAAACCAGCACACAAGAAGCCTATATATCAGAATTTCAGAAGCTGGCAGTGATGGTCACTGATATATCAGAATCTAGGTTGATCCTGCTATTCACAGAAGGATTAACAGAACCCTTGAAAGGGCTGGTTAAAGCCTATAGACCAGCCACCCTGCAAGAAGATTTAAGCAGAACTAGGGATCTGCAAGATGCAATCCCAAGAACCAGATACCCACCTAAGTTTAACCCACCTGCAAAATTTCAGAATTCAAAGCCACCATTCAGAAATAATTCTTCCCCAAACAAGAAAGAATACTCATTCCGAGATCGGGATGAGTTAAGGAGTAAAAAGCTGTGTTTTTCCTGCCAAGAACCATGGGTCTCGGGGCACAAATGTGCAAAAGGAAAAGCTCACTACATAGAAGTATTTTCTGAAAGTGATGAAGAGGAAATGGGTGCAGAAGCACAAGTGGAAGAACCAACAGAAGAAGGGTATAATACAGCAGAAGAAGAAGAGCCAACACAAACTGAAGCAAAATTTGTTGTTTTGAGTGGAGTACCCCTCTACCACACTATGAGATTTAAGGGAGTAGTGCAAGGGTAGAAAGTTTCAGTGCTGGTCGATTGGGGAGCCACACATAATTTCATTGATGCAGCCATGGTGGGGAGGAGAAAACTCCAATCTGAAAAATTTGGGGGTTTCACAGTTATTATTCCTGGTAAAAACAACACTATGCAATGCAACAGGTGGATTCCCAAGCTGTAGGTAACTATTGGGGACCATACTGTAACTGATAGTTTTTACATTGTTGATGTTGCTGATACTAATGTTGTGTTGGGGGTACAATGGCTGTTCTCACTTGGTGAGCATGTGGTAAATTACAAAATTCCACAAATGTGATTTAAAGATGCTGAAGGTAAGCAAGTAGTTTTGAGAGGTGTTAACACCTACCCAAAACAAATGATTTCTGGACATAGTATGAGATCTGTTTTGAGGCATGGAGACATAGAGTGGGATGCAGAATGTTTGATCACTACCAAAGGAACCACCATTGATGTGTCTCAACATCCTGAAGATATCCAAAAACTACTGCAAAAGCACAAAAAGGTGTTTGAGGATCTGCCACATGGAAAGCCTCCTGATAGGGGTACTGAACATTGGATAGAGTTGGAACCTGGAATTGTTCCCATAAAAACCCACCCCTACAAACACCCCAAAAGATTCAAAGATGAAATAGAAAATACCATCAAAGAGCTGCTGGAAATGGTGTTCATAAGACCCAGCTCAATCCCTTTTGCTTCATCAGTAGTGCTTGTAAAAAATAAAAATGGAACAATGCGCATGTGCATTGATTACCGAGCTTTAAATTAGAAAACCATAAAAAATAGATATCCTATTCCAAGGATAGATGAGCTGATGGATGAGATGCATGGGGCCAAGTACTTTTCTAAAATCGACCTTCGTTATGGTTACCGCCAAATCAAAATGAAAAGTGAAGATGTGCAGAAAACTGCCTTTAGGTGCCATTTTGGGCATTTTGAATTTCTGGTCATGCCTTCTGGCTTGACAAATGCACCAGCAACTTTTCAATCCTGCATGAATAGAATCTTCAGCAAACAACTCCGTAATTTTGTACTTGTCTTATTTTATGACATTCTGATTTATAGTAAGACATGGGAGGAACATTTGCAGCATTTGGATAGTGTACTAACTCTACTTGCAGAACAATCTTTCTATGCCAAACTACCCAAGTGGGAGTTTGGTATGAAGGAACTCCTCTATCTTGGCCATATCATTGGGAAAGATGGAGTCAAGGTACACTTGGAGAAGATCCAAGCCATCTTAGATTGGCCCAACCCAAAGAATATAACTGCTCTAAGAGAGTTCATAGGCTTATGCACATATTACAGGAAATTTGTGAAGGGATTCTCCAAACTCACTTCTCGCTTGACAGACCTTACTAAGAAGGGAGCTTTCTGCTGGAATGAAGAGGCTGAAAAATCCTTCAATAAAATGAAGGAAGTTATGAGTAGCTACCCCATCTTGGCACTCCCAGATTTCAGCCAGCCTTTTCTATTGGAGTGTTATTCCTCGGGTGAAGGCATAGGAGCAGTTCTGATGCAGAATAGACACCCGATCGCTTATGAGAGTAGGAAGCTGCAGCCCCATGAGAGGTTGTACTCAATCTATGACAAGGAGATGTTAGCCATCATGCATGCATTGGCCAAATTCAGGCAGTACTTCGTGGGAGGTAAATTCATAGTTAAAACAGACCATAATAGTTTGAGGCATTTCCTCACACAGAAGGAGCTGAATGATAGGCAGCAAAAGTGGGTAATCAAAATTCAGTCCTATGATTTTGATATTGAATATAAGAAAGGTAAGCTAAATGTAGTTGCTGGTGCCCTTTCTAGGAAGCCTATTTTTTCTTTGTTGCAAGTGCCTACCAATTGGAAGGCACAAATAATTAAGGAATATGCAAAAAATCAGTTTGCTAGTGATCTGCTAGATAGAGTAAATCAGGAAGATCATTACCAAGTCATTAATGATGTCATCTATTATAAGAACATAATTTTTTTAACTCCTGAATCTCAACTGAAGAAGCAGATTTTGATGGCTTCCCACAATACCCCTGTAGCGGGCCATTTTGGTATTTTCAAGACTTACAGAAAATTAAGAGAGAGGTTCACCTAGAAGGACCTCAAGGAGGATGTTCTAAAGCATGTTAGTGAGTGTACAGCATGCCAGTAGAAGAAGGTGGAGCACACTCGTCCTGCATGACTTCTACAACCTTTGCCAATCCTTGGACAGAAATGGGAGAGCATATCAATGGATTTCATCATAGGTTTGCCCAAATCCCAAGGTAAAGACAGTATTTTTGTAGTAGTTGACAAATTAACCAAATTTGCTCATTTTTTTGCTGTCACATCTGATATTTCTGCTACTCAAGTTGCTGCACTTTTTTTAGAGAAGTATTCAGACTGCATGGGCTACCAAAAATCATAATCAGTGACAGGGATAGTAAGTTCACCAGTTCCTTTTGGTAATCTCTGTTCGAATTGGTAAATACCAATTTAAACCTCACCACCAGCTACCATACCCAGATAGATGGGCAAACTAAAACAGTTAACCAATGGCTGGAAGGGTACCTCAGGAACTATGTCACAGGGCAGCAGAAGGCTTGGGTCAACTGGTTACACCTAGGAGAATTTTGTTATAACACCACCTTCCACATGTCCATTGGAATGACCCCATTCAAGGCTTTGTATGGGTACGAGTCCGCCACTTTTGCAGATCTGGTTTTTGGAAACTGCAAAGCACAAAAGGAAAAAGATTGGCTGCAAGAGGGCCAGGATATTCTCAAAGCACTGAAAGAGAATTTGCAGGTTGCACAGAATCAGCAGAAAATTAATGCAGATAAGAACAGAACAGACAGAACTTTCCAGGTAGGAGACTTGGTTTACCTGAGATTGCAGCCATACAGGCAAACTACTCTTAAGACAAAGTGGGCTGAAAAATTACTGCCAAGGTTTTATGGTCCCTACAAAATAACAAGGAAAGTGGGTGAAGTAGCCTATGAGTTAGATTTCCTAGCAAAAAGCAAAATACACAATGTCTTTCATGTGTCCTGCTTAAAAAAGGAAGTGGGCCAACAGGTTAAGGTGTCAGAAATACTGCCCCCCCCTTGATGATGAAGGACATCTGGTACTAGAGCCTGAAGACATCTTGCAGACGAAGGAGAGAAAGCTGAGAAGCAAAATTATGAAAGAATACCTTGTACAATGGAAAGGTCTTCCTAGTGAGGATTCCACTTGGGAGGATGAACGGATTTTGCAGCATCCTAGTCTGAAACTACTTGAGGACAAGCAGTCTTGGGAAGGGAGGAATGTCATGTCCCCCCCCTAGTGACCTTGGTCACAACTTGGATCTTCCTATCCCTAGGGGTCTAAGTGCATTAATAAATTAAGTATTTAATTCATAGGGATATTTTTAGGCAAGTACACCTGAGGGGATATTTAATTGTGAAGTTATTTAATTAATTATGAAGATGGAGATAAATTGTTAGAAGTATTTTAGTATTTTTATTTATTAAATGCTAATAAATATTGTCAAGTTGGATAATAAGGCTAGGAGGTCGAAATTATGGTCAAGTGGATGACGTTGCCAAGTGGAGAATAATCCAGAATGGAATTAGAAACTGGCAAAAGCTGGAGCAAAGTTGGCAAAAGCAGGAAAGTGGAAAAGAAATGGAAAGAATTAGGAAAAGTTGGAAAAGTTGGCAAAGGCAGAAAAGTAGAAAGTAAGTGGAATGGAAAGAAGCAAGAAAAGCTCAGCAGATATTTAGCAACATCCAGAAAGGCAGCTTGGGCGCACTTGCCAATCCAGAAAAGCAGCTAAGGCACACTTGCCATTTCAGATTGATGGGAGATGAGGAAAGAAAGTGAGAAAGCACAAAAACTTGCCAAAATCAGAAGGGATGCGCCCTACCTTACCCACATGTGTGGTCTATCTTTCCAAGCAAGCCATCTCATCTATTTAATCATGATTCTCACTTCAGGAAAGAACCTTTGTCATTTAGAATTTTGGTTGGAGAGCTCTGAGCCACTCAAGTTGAGTGATGTGCCTCAACTGTTTCTCTTGGGTGATGTGCCCCAAGGTATTTTAATTTTCAAAGAGTTTTATGCAGGTCTAGATCATGTACTGGAGGCCATTATCAGCCATTTGCATCCATCATTGAATATTTGAAGTCAGAAGAAGAGCAGATCCGACAGACAGTGAAACTACAGCTAGTTTTAATGAAGATTCTCCCGTTGGAGGAGTTTGAGCCAGTGAATGCGCCCAATACTTGGTGGAGAGTTGGTTCATATATTCTTGCAGTCATTAGAAGAGCCACATATCAGAAATCAGTAGAAGAACTGAACTACCCTTCTCTTCTCTCTCATTCTCTCAACTTCGGCTAGATTTGGAGGTGATTCCTCTGCTAGAAGAAGAAGACAAGTGAAGGACTCTATATTTTTTCTCGGAGAGTCATTTCTCAGCTCATACTCTGTTCTATATCTGTATATCATCACCATGTACTTTCAGATCTGATATGTAATCATCTCATATCTCACACAGTCCATCTTGGGCTCTAGATGAGGCTTTCCTAGTTATTGAGATACTATTTTGTTGGAGGATCATTTAATGGACACAAGCTTGGTCCATTGAGGTATATTTCGACCTGATACTGTCATATACATTATATCAGAACCATTTAATACCTCAGAACCAATTATCACATTTAATAAAGTTCATTTAATAAGCCGGAATGGAAGACTAGCTAGTTGTGCATTGTTTTATGACTAGTTTTACAGAAATCACTGCTGAATCTATTCTAAGAGTCGGTTTTGCTTTCTGTAAGTTGTAGAGGGTCAATAACACAATATAATATCCATAACAGTCATCAATTTCAGAATCTAGTAGCATTTAGCCTTTGTTTGTAAAGTCTGGAGAATACCTAGTTCAGTAATCCCGGAGTGGCTTAAGTCTCCCAAATCACTCCTGCATTTTCCAAATCTTTTTGTATGCTGCCCAGTGGATCCATTGAACCCATTTGACTGTTATAACTCAGCCTTGGACCCTCAGTAACCCACCCAGTATATTAAGCATATGATGGTGTGCCCAGGAAGCTTTACGGTAGGCTTCAGCGGTAGCTGATGTCCGAAACATAAATGGCCCTAGTGCTTTGTGCTTAGGACTCTCCCACTGTTCTGATTTGCTGCTTCTGCACACATCCCATATAAATTCCAGAATTAAAATTTTGTCCCATCATCTTCATTGTTGCCTCAGCTAGCCATCACTTACCACCTGCACTATCTGTTAAAAATTGTCAAAATTTGTACTTGTGAAATTTATTAAAAATATGAACTTGAGTTGATATCTGGGTCAAATTATTCCTAGGATATTACACTTTTTTATGTGTTTTATGTGATTCAATTATGCTCTCTAATTTTGTCATTTAAATCCTTTTTAATGGATTTAAGCATTCAAACTTTCACATGCAAAAAATGGTTATAAAGATCCTTCCATTTTTGGATCAAGTTTGGTATCAGAAAAGCTTAGCCATTGCATTGTGAGTTTGTTTACGTTAAAAAGATCAAGGCTTAAAGGTAGTGATGGAGAAATTGAAGAATTTGATCCAGAAATTGGTTCAAGAAGAATAAATAAAGTGGTAGATGAAGACTACGGAGAAGAAGATGAGAAGGATTTCTGCAAGGCTTTCTATCAGATGGCAGACAAGGTAGAAATGTTGTTTGTATATTATAAAGAGAGATTGGAAAATAAGAAAAAGAAGAAGGAGAAAGCAGAGAATGATACTTCAGGAAAAGGGGGAGGCCCTTCTGAGCCTTCTTCTCCATCCTCTTCTTCCTCTTCTGAAATTTCCAATACTACTTCTTCAAATCCAAAGAAACAACCTAAGAAGATTAATTCTGATTTATCTTATTTGAAGGATGATATTAAGTTTGATTTTCCTACATATAATGGTGAAATTAATGCAGAAAAACTAGATGATTGGATTAGACAGATTGAAGTGTATTGCAAGATCCAAAATCTTACAGATGATAGTGCAAATATCTAGTTGGCTACTTTCTGCCTTGGAGGCACTGCACTGATCTAGTGGGAGAGTAAGACATGCGAATGCATCCTTAATAAAGGTAAAATTATTTCTTACTGGTATGAATTTTGTTGCATTAAAGAAGCAATTTTATCCATTAGGTTACATACAGCAAGCCGTGATGGATTGGAAAAACTTAAGGCAAGGTAAAGGTCAGAATTTACAAGAATACAGTTAGGAATTCAGAAAGAGAGCTTTGATTTTGGGTATACCTCTCTACACTCAAGAAACTCTTCTCAAGTTTATTCGAGGATTACATAGTTATTTGCATCATACAATAGTTATGTTTAATCCTACTAACCTAAATGAAGTGTGGGTTCAAGCCACACATATTGAATCCAAAGGGAAGAATGTTCATGATGACTTTTCCTCAGCTGAATCCAGTAAGTTGAAAGAAGGTAAGGACAAAGGGAAGAGAAAGCATACTGCTACCATGAAAAAAGAGGACACAAAAATTTCATGTTGGCATTATCAGAGAGTTGGGAATGATGCAGAACACTGTTGGAAGCTACATCTAGAATTCAAACCAAAGTTGTTTAAGGATCAGAAAGGGAAGTAAAAATCAATGGTTATCATTGAATACCTTTGATCAGATTCTAAGGATGAAACAAAGATATCAATAGTAGGCGTGAAAGGTAAAGCTATTGTTGGTAATCATTCTAACATTATTTCTCCACGTGATTCTACTTATAAATATCATGACACTTCTAAGGATAGAAAAATGAATGGATTATTTCATATAAGGGTAATTATAAAACAAACTAAGATCAACACACTCATACATAGTGGATCTCAAGCTAATGTTTTTTCTGAAGAAGTAGTTTAGAAACTAGGATTAACAACAATACCACATAGGAAAACGTATCCATTAGGTTGGGTATGCAAAGATAAAAGGTTACAAGTAGCAAGACAATGTGATCTAAAGTTTGCAATTACATCCAAGTTTGTAGCTGAAGTTGAATTTGATGTGGTTGCACTAGATATCTGTGGAATTGTGTTGGGTAGCCTGTACTTATATGATCGAAAGGAAATATTCTATAGACAAAATAATCAGTATAATTTGTTTAAGGAAGGAATTGAGTACATAGTACATTCACATTCATTTAAAAATGCAGATCATTGGGAACTACACAACAATTGAAAAGGGTTGTTAATGCAAGTTGGAATTTGACACTTATGTCTATGCAATGTAAGGAAGAAAAAAATACTGAGCATGAAAAGGAAGTGTCGTTGCATCACAATACACCTATCATGGTTGATAGTGTTCCTATGTTAAAACATAAGCATGATATGAGTACAATCTATTTCACATATTCAATTTTGATATTCATCTTACTACTGATCAGCAATATATGGTTTGTTCCAACAATATTGAATGAATATTTTGTTGAAAAAGGCATTAATGTACTTAACAATGTCAGTGCAGTGTTGATTGTTATTATGATGAGTCAAATTTACAGGTTTCAAGAAGGACCGTGACAAGTGATACAGGACAAGTGAGAAGAACATGTCCTCACTTGAATTTTGAATGATTCAGGCTTTTAGTGGTACAAAAGCTTCTCAGTGGGAAGGTTTGATCCAGGAGGATCTTCAGAGGCCGATAAGAATAGAAGTATTCAAATAGTAAAATAAATATTACAGTGGTAAAGAGCTCGTCAACAGCTTTCTGTCAACTCTTGTTACGCATGAAATGACCTCTGGATGCAAGAGATATCAAGGTTTGAAGTTTCGGCAATTTGGTTAAAAATGGAAAAAAATGGGTTAAATTGGCAAAACAAAATGTAATGGTTATCAAAAAATTGTGGAGTCTATGGGGATTGAACCCATGACCTCCACGGTATGCATAAAGCCTTCATAAAGCTCGGCTATCAATCTTCCCCAAATGTGTTCCTTGTTATGTATAGTTTAAACAATGTATTTAAGTTTGATCAAAGATTATATTGGAAAAAGGGGGAGGTCGAGGGCTAAGCCCTCGACCCCATGGTTAACACCGAGACCGCCATTGGAACCTCATTCTATATGCAAAGTCACAGTTCAATGTGGAAGCCAAGTCATAGCACTGAATCAAACCAACACCATAGTCTATGCCAATGCCATACCATATGCCAACAAACTATACCAAATTCCATCTCATTATTGCCACACATATACCACCATTAAAACGCTTCAAAAAAAGCGCGTGGGAAGCGGAGACGCCCACAGGTTTGACCTCTGGACCTTTTCCCCTGTAACACAGAGCTTTACCATTAGGCCACAACCCATCCATTGAGAAAACAATGACGCATTTTCATTAAGAAGTTGAGGTGGAGATCGGCGCCCAAAACCACTTTAGAAACCCCTTTCGAAGCCATGGTTTGCAGAGTTCGGAGACCAAAAAAGACAATGTGGGAACAGAGTTCGAGGAAAATATAGGAACAATTCCCAAGGCGTCGTACATCCATTACTGGGCACAAATCCCGTGGTAGAATTCGTATAGTCTGTATAGTTTTGTCTTTTATGCAGATAGAGTTTCTCGATTTGCTTGCCAAAGGAGGACTCAAGAAAGGTAATCAAGTTTATACTAATTTATCTCAAAATTTTGAGATGATTGCAGTGGTGCTGTCTGTTTTTTTTGGTGACTGACAGAAAACATAAGTGTTTCCAAAAACTCATATTTGTTATATTTGAAGACTTATAAGATCAACCTTCTCATTAGAAGTGTCCCGGAGATGTAGCCCAAGCAGGGTGAACTCAGTTATCAGTTCTTGCCTACAAATTTCATGTTTTGCATCTCTTTTATGTGTTTTATGTGCTTTAATTATGCTCTGTAATTTTTTCATTTAAATCATTTTGAATGGATTTAAGCATTCAAACTTTCACATACAAAAAATGGTTATAAAGATCTTGTCATTTTTGGATTAGTACACCACGAAAGTGTAAGTCCCACAAAGCCGTGGATCATGAATTTGCAAGACCCACAAAGGATGACACATCAACAACACATATGATGACATGTGGAAAACGCATAATCCATGAAGTATGGAAGAAGGGATTCCACAACCAACATGTGGACATACAATCCATGCAGGACATGTATAAATAGAGATGCAAGTTGGAGATTTGAAGTAAGATCAATGGCGAGATTGTAGAGCTTCAGTTGGAAGATGTAGATTTATATGCAGAGCATCAAGGGCTTGAGCATAGAACAACATGATCTAGTGAGGATCTGAGTGCGCACATGTAGAGGAATGATGTTATTGATGGTGCACATAATGATGTTGTAGGTCTGTGACGATTGTGCAAATACTGAAAGGCATAAATATTGAAGTATGCACAACTGCGTGAAGAATAAATGATTGAATTACATATAAACACATAGACCGTCACAAATGTTGTGAGTAACATAGAAGCGCAGAAACAAAACCAAAGTATATCAGGTGATGCGCATATGTCAAGTTGATGTGCGAAGACTGGAGTGAAGTGTGCGAAGTTGATAAGTCCATTTTATGTGCAATGACAGAGTAACAGCGGGATCCAACAAGCATGTCATGATGGGGATGATCTGAGACAAGTGCATTAAACCGAATGGACGAATCACTTGATGCACAGGACATGGAAGATTTAAATCTAAAAGACTGTGGCACTTAAATAGAATAAACACATCAGTAAGTGCGCAATTCCATCTATTACCAATGCTTTAAATCATAGAAACAAACTATCCATTGAAAGCACATTATTAGTTGGTGAGTGCAGTTGCGTAGTAGCAGATCGACGGAGCATATCTTGGCGTAGACTGCAGAAGCAACAAGTACACAGTACATGAATTAAGACATCAACAAAAGTGTAGAATTGAGAGAAATGAGAAGTCAAGTGATGTATGCAGAACAGTGAGAGTAATTTGTCTCCATACGAAGACAGCGCACAACAGAACTAATATCAGAATATAAGAAGTGTTCGTGGGTTAGAATTTTAGTAAGTTAGATTTACATCTTGAATATCTGGGCGGTAGGACAGGGCAAGGAGAAAGAGGGTTGCATCCTCCTTCTAGTTGGTGCTGGAGAAACACAGGGAGTTGGTGCTTCCTTTAGGTTGGTGCCTGTAAAACCAAGGGTTTGGTGCCTCCTTCCAGTTGATGCTGGTAAAGACAGGAAGTTGGTGCTTCCTTGAATGTATTCTTTTTACACTATAAAATAAGCATTCCGTGGTTTTCTCCGAATTGAGTTTCCACGTCAAAATTCTTGTGTTTTTTGTTCTTTGTCTTGGTGCATATATGATTGATTTATTTATGTTGGGTGTATAAATAACGATCAAATATTAAGTTAAGTCTAATCTGTTAAAGAAGGTAAAAATTGTTGATAACTGCACTAATACTAATTCAACCCCCCTCTCTGTATTAAATCGATTCCAACAACATATAGAGTGATCATATTTCTTGAGGTGTAAATTATTTTCTTAATGTGTAAAAAAATTAAAAAGCAAAAAATTATACTTCAAGAAACTTATATCCTTTTGTGCTTATAAACATGAGTTTAAAATGGATCTATGTTGGTTTCCATTATTCAAGATGATTGCATCTCCCCTATAATGGACTGGTTATTGTGAATATAATGAAATATTAATAACATATGAAACCTTATTTTAAATGAAGCATTAACAATGAATAAAAAACCCTCATTTTAGCTCCCCGCATAAGGTGATAAGGTAGGACATGGAGGCTCCCACGAGCTCAAGACATCGCAGCTAGATCACCATGACATATGGCACAAGCAACATGACAAATGGAATCACTAAAGAGACCTTTCCTGGGACAAGGACTTTGCCAACCCTGATGGGAAAATGATGGCAATGCAATCCATTGAGGAAAGTGAGGATTGTCGCCATGGGAATGAAATCTTATTAAGCCATGTTGCAATAATGGATTTTTTTCCTCTGTTTGTGATCATCATGGCATTCGTTCACATGGGTTGCAAGGGTATGATTGCAAGAACTACCAAGGTATGTAACCAAGCTGCTATGTTAATTTCTTTTTCGATATGGTATGAGTTTGTGGTTCTTTTGGTTGTTTAGTATAGAAAATGGCTGGAGGTTCTTAGTAATCCTACAAGTTAGATGAGAGTGAAATATTTCTTTGGGAAACCTCCTTCCTTAGTTGACTTGTTTGATTGCATGAGAGAGGAGAGGATGGATCCCTTAGTCTAGTGCCCTGAACTGCTAGTAGTTTCATTTACAAGGCATTGATATAGTGATAAGTAGGTGACCCTAAAAGGGTCAGAGCCACCAAGGTCATACCCACGTTTTGCATGTAATTCAAGAGGAAAAGTGGCCAAGGTTGTCTTCACAAAGGTCATCTCTTCCCAAACCCAGAGTTTTAATGATAGTATGGAGACATGGTTCAACAATGAACAGGCTGGGATCATTCTGGGGGGAATATAAAGCGAATTAGGGTAGATGGTGGAGGACACAAGGACATCCAAAATACAATATACCAAATTCATCAAGACAATTACTCACTACTAGAAGATTAAAATCATTTCAAGAAGGATCTTATTTACAACACTCAAGAAAAGGAGGAAATTCTCCTTCAACTAGATGGAAATTGGGGCCATATTCATAGGATACATGCTACTCTTAAACTAATCGCCAAGGCCCAAGTGGAGCTAGAAGAAAAGCTTAATGTATTAAATCCAAAGCTACTACAAGCATGGTGTTCAAGGAACAAGTCTCTCCAAGGCAGCCCAACTTGGATCCTCCTTTTGGGCCATAGGTGCCATCCACCGTGACTATTTACGATGATGCTTAATATTAGTCTTTTTATGTCTATTTGGATTTTAGAACACACAAGATTAACCTAGTTTGAAAGTAATCTGGATAGATTGGCTTGCTTTGATAGTCATCCACGTAGCCATGGTAGACGAGTTATGCATAGGTCTAACTTCTCCAAGCAATACAATAGTTACTATAGTTATAACATACTTTTTGTTAAGACATTTGACTTTCGATGTCTCACTTTAATTTTGTTGGTGGTTTTGTTTCCTTAATAACACGCTAGCCACATAAGTTAAAGGGATTACACAAACACCAACCTTACATTAAGGGTGAGGTCGGTCGGGAAAGCAATGTTTGCAAACTATTGGATAGCTTTGCAAATTATTAGGGCCGGCGAAGAAGGGACCCGTTATTCATCATTTAGTGAGCGCGTAACCGATGGAGGGGGCGGTGCGTATGCATAACATAATACTTGCAAGTTACTTCCACACACAATGTACCGACCCTCTGCACGGGTGTCGTGCTGTCTCTACTCTTATCTTCTTTGATTTAATTGGAAGTGACCAAATAATGGTCTCATCGCCACAATTGGATTTTTTTAACATAATACCTTTTTTTTCTAAATGTTCAAAATATTATTAAAATTTTGATCAAAACAATGTAATTTTAGTGATGATAAATTTTGATTTAAAACAAGTACAAATCATCGTATGTATTGAAATTTCAATATTTGACCAAAATATTTCAATATTTTTGTTTTCTTTAATTTACCATTTATGTTTACATAGATTAATCACTTTTTAGTTGTAAGTTAAAATATTCATTAATAATAAGTTCGAGGAGTTTTGACAAAGATGGTGTGGAACCCAAGCTTGCAAAGAAATCTACAATAGAACAAAGGCAATGGCATAGCATACAAAATCCAATGTTTTTATGTGGTAAAATCTTTTACAGCGAAACATACACGAGGCAAAGCAATCGGTATCTTATTCATAAGGAGATTTACAAACATCTAACTAGCTGATTTACAACTCTCTACTTGCTGCTTGCCTCTATATGATTACTTATATAACACAACTCTCACAGTTACAAGAAACTGCACAATTAATTACAAGAATAACAACATTCTAAGTTAAGTGAATTTGTTTCAACAAATTCAACAAGATAACAGTTATTGCAACTATTGTATTAATCACTGTCAAATAGTTGTTTAGATTGTGAAAAATAAAAAATTCCATAGCTTATTTTTGGTGAAGTGGTTGGATCACCATTTTCAACAATCTCACAATTTACCTCATACCTTATGCTTGTTAATTCATCACCTTTCATGCAAGCCAAGAGAAGCTAAACACCACTGCACCTTCTCCAATGATTATGGTTTCATGAACATGTCTACATTATTTTCTTGAGTATCAATTTTCTCAGGAACCACTCCACCTCCATCAATAGCCTATCCTATAAAGTAGTTCTCTATAGCAATATGCCTTGTCCCATTTTGATAAGTTGGATTGTTAGCCAAATGCACAATACTTTGATTACCATAGAACACATTTACCTTGTCCTCTACTTTTCCAAGCTCACTAAATAGACCTTTGCGTTCTTGGGAGACATAACCTAAGGTAGATCTCTTTTTATCCAAAAACCACTGCAAAATCTAAATCAACATAACTATGGACTAAATCACTGCATCCACTGTAGCTAATACTCATACCACTAAGATACCAAAGCACCCATTTTGACTGATTCCAAATGCTTTTCACATGGATTTTCCATGTATCCATTGTCAACACCAACTGCATGTGAAATATATATACTTGAACATTCCATCTCATACAGCAAACTTCCTATTGTACTAGTATACAATATATGAGACATGCAATTGAATTTTCTTCCTTATAACTATGACATAAAGTTGAAGAAAGCTTACAATGGAACACTAAAGGGATATTTACTAGTTTCACAATGTTGATAATGAATCTCATTCATATATTGTCCATAGAATTTTGTTGTGATAACCACAACTTTCCCTTTTTCCTGACTTTATGTACTTCTATGCATAAGATTTGTTTTGTTGCTTTTAGATCCTTCCTCTGAAATATCCTAGACAACTGAGCCCTTAACCTACTAATCTCAATCATGCTTTTTCTTGCAACAAACACATCATCGTCACATAACATGAATATACCATTTTTTCAAAATTTCAAAGTAAAGACATTGTATACTTAGTTCTTAAGAAATTTTGGCTCACCATGAAGGAATCAAACATCTTGTACAATTGTCTAGGTATCATTACGCCTTACAAAGATTCCTTGAGTTTGAAAACAAATATTCCTTTGTGATCTTGAACAACTTTTGATTGTTCCATAGATACTACATCTCTATAAATGATGATTTTGTGGGAAGTAGGACCCCACAGTCTACATCCCTTAACTCAGTCACCATAATTAACAAAGATAATATAAGAAAAAATCTTAAAACAATATACTAAGTCTCAA
Source organism: Larix kaempferi (assembly GCA_027924585.1). Classification (NCBI taxonomy): domain Eukaryota; kingdom Viridiplantae; phylum Streptophyta; class Pinopsida; order Pinales; family Pinaceae; genus Larix; species Larix kaempferi. Next base: position 15,495,199 of record BSBM01000767.1, on the reverse strand, counting down.
AGTAACCTACGATTTACTAGTATCTAAAGCCCTTTCTTGCTCATATGACCCAATCATTGCTAACATAAATCATAAGATACATCTATTTCCTAAGATAGCACTGCTAATTTAATAGTCCATTCTAGATTGTAGAGATTCTCAATATGTGCAACCTTCGTTAGCAGTAAATTATCCTTTGACACTTCTAGTGTTACATCTTGACCTATATATTTATAACCACCAGAATCCAAAACTCCCAAGGAAATAAAATTATTTTTAAGTTATGATACATGTCTAAAATCTATTAACTTTCTTACAATACCATCAAACATCTTAATCTTAATGCTCCCAATCCCAAGAATTTTACAATAAATATCGTTTTCCATAAAATCAACACCTTCATCAATAGATTGGTAAGAAGGGAACCAATTTCTATGTGAACTCACATGACGAGAAGCACCATAATTGAACAACAATTCTTCTAAATATTGTGAGATACTACATAGGGATAAAACTTCATTAACCCTACCTGAATTTGTCTCAAGGAGATTTGCTTCCTTTTTGTCATCATCCTCGGATTCTTTCATTCTCCAACAATCTTTCTTGAGATGACTTGATTTGTTGTAGTACCAACATTTTCCATTTCTTCCTTTTGACTTAGATATGAACATACCTTTCAAATCTTCCCCTCTTTCTCTGGACTAACCTCTAGCCACCATTGCTTCTAATGTGGGGTTTTCTAAAGTGGATATTCTCCACATTTTCTTAGAGAACAAAGCTCCCACAACACAGTCATAATCAAGGGATTTTATTCCGTTGAACACCACATGCGTGACTAAGTGATCCTAATATTTGTGAAATGAACACAATAGTGTGATTGTCTTAACTTCATTACATACTTTACATCAATACTAATTAACTGACAAATCAGAGTATTGAAAACATTTAAATGATATGTCGTTTTCATATCTTCTTGCATCTATAAACTATACAATTTCCTCTTAATGTAGATTATGGTCATTGAGGATTTCGTCATGTAAAGGTTTTCAAACCTTTTATATTGTTAGGAACCCATGTCTTTACTTTGTTAGTATGTTGTTGTTGGACGCATATGCTTTGTAAGTCATCCCGTAGAATTTGTTAATCAATAGTTTGTGTTATTGTTGTTGGCGCATATGCTTTGTAAGCCGCCCGTAGTATTGTTAATCCATAGTTTGTAACGGCCCGTGGTTTCGACCCATAGTATTGGCGCCTAGAATTAGTATATAAGTGTGTGTTGAGACCTATGAAGGCACCGTGAAGTTATTTGTATTGAGCTTGCTCAAAGGAGGTTGCCCCCTCGAAGTGGCCTGTGATCAATACAAAAGTGATTCTGAGTTCTGTCATTTCTGCTTATTCGTGCATTCTTGTTAATTAATTGTTGCAGGTGCCTCACATCTGGTATCAGAGCACTTTCTTGGGCTCGCTGGGTGAAATTTCTGCCAAATTTTTTTTCGCATCTGTTGCAGGTTCGGATTTGGGAATAATCCCCATCCGCTTAACTGTGGGAAGTACTTGGGCATAAGCCCTAAAACTCATTGTGAGGAGTACCACAGGAACCCCGAAGTAGCTGGCCCATTGAGAGGACCTGCCAGCGAAAAGGGCAATGACCCCTACCTGATTGACTAGTTCCCACCTGTGAGGTAAACCAAGAGCTGTCGTTTGTGGCAAAGCGGTTATCAGTTTTACCTGAGCCGTGGAGTGAGGGGTATTGCCCCAATACGCAAGCCGTCAGACAGCATTGGTGGCCGAGTGAAACCCCTGAACTGTTAGGAAGCCGCACATACCTGGGGTCCATATCTACTTTCAGCTGAACTATTGTCGATCACTGCTGCGCTGTTTCAGATCTATTTTGCAAGTCGTTCCAGATTCAGCCATTTTCAGTCCATTCGGCGCTGTTCCAGATTTCTTTCGAGCCGTAGCTGCTCCATATCTCCCTTATTTTTACACTGTTTCCCTTGAAATTTTTGGGGAACCCCTGTCATCCCATTCTGCATATTTCAGTCCTAAGGACCCTATCCTCAATTCCCCTTCCCAAAGCCCGAAATCCCACATTTGTCTATTTTAAGGGTTTGCCATAACTTCCTCAGATTTCACCCAATCACCTTCAAATTTTACCACAAAGTTCCTTTTTGAATTCTACTTCTTTGTTCCCCTCTGCCAAATTTTCCCATTCTTTCACCCCGCTTCTGAAATCCTCATTTTTGCTTCCCTATCTATCCAACAGTGTCCAAAATTTAGTCAAACCCTAATTACCCTTCTGATTTTTTCCCAAATCCAAATTTTCCCTTACTGAAGTAGTTCCTGTTTTTGTTTTCCTACCCAGTCAGAAAAAAAAAATAAAATAAAATAAAAAATAAAATAAAAAAAAAAAAAAAAAAAAAAAAAAAAATCCTGGTTATGGTTGTCACCCGTGCAGGAGCAAAAACCATGGAGGAAGCACTTGCATCCATCCAAGCAAAACTCCAGGATCTGGATGAAAAATTTCTCAGTCTCCATCTTGAACATTCAGCTATGAACAACAAACGATAGTCTGAGTCTTCAATAGACAATGGGTTCTCTGCTTCCAACAATTTCCGTGGTCCGAAGCTTGATTTTCCTTGCTTCAATGGTACCGATCCAACTGGATGGATCTATCGTGCAGAACAGTATTTCATTCTGCATAATACTTTTGATGTCAACAAAGTTCCACTGGCATCCTTTCATTTGGAACAGGAAGCTCTTCAATGGTACCGCTGGTACATCAAGGCTCATCCAGAGCCCAACTGGCCAGACTTTTGCCAGCTCCTTTTGCAACGATTTGGTCCTAGTGCTTTTGATGACTTCACAGGAGCCCTCACTAAACTTCGCCAAACTGGCACTGTGAGAGAGTATCAAACCGAATTTGAGAATCTAGCCAACCACACCGAAGGATTGTCTGATGAATTTTACCGGAGTTGTTTTATCAGTGGTCTAAAGGATGCCATTCGCTCTGAGGTCAAAATGTTCTGCCCAAACACAATGATGGAAGCACTCGGGTTGGCTAAGTTGGCAGAAGACAAGCTTGCAGCCCAACAACGCTCCAAGCCCACTTTTGTTCCCTTCTGAAATATGGGTTCTCAGCGACCACCTATACCACTGGCTCCTCGACCGACTCCTATCAAGCGTTTGTCTGAAACAGAGATGCAAGCACGCAGAGAAAAGGGGCTTTGCTATAATTGTGATGAGAAATTCACTCGGGGACATAGATGTGTTCAACAAAAGCTCTATCTCCTGGATGTGGAGTCTCCGCCTGCCTCTGAAATGGGTGACGAAGATCCAGAAACATTGGATGCTCCGGTCGACAGTCAGGAACTGCTTATTGATCCTCCGTCTCAGGATGACTAGCCAGAGATATCTCTCCATGCTCTAGCTGGAATCACCACCCCCCAAACAATGCGGGTCAGGGGTTACTTCAAGAAGCTTCCTCTTACAATCCTCATTGATTCTGGTAGCACTCATAATTTCATTGACCCTCGGATCGCCAAACAAGCTGATTGTTTTATCCATCCTTGCTCCAACTTTGAAGTCATGATTGCCAATGGGGGCACCTTACCTTGAAAAGGGAAGTGTCGAAATGTGCGTATCTCTATGGGAGATTATATCTTGCGCTCGAACATGTTTGCCTTGCCCTTAGGCAGATGTGATGTGGTTTTGGGTGCTCAATGGCTACGCACACTCGGCCCTATCTTATGGGATTTTGCTGAACTTTGGATGCAATTTTCCCTCAATGGACACAAACACACATTGACAGGATTACAACCAGGTTCTCTCAGCATCATCAGTTCACATCGCATGGAAAAACTCCTCAAGAAGATTTCACATGGTGTCATCGCTCAGATCCATTCCATCCAGATGCAACCATCAGCGGTCTCCACTACTCCTTTGGATCTACAACAAATTCTGGATCAATATACAGGTGTCTTTGCTGAACCAGTGGGATTACCACCTTCCAGGCCAGAAGACCATCGTATTCAGCTCCTTCCTGGCAGCGTTCCTCCCAACATCAGGCCCTATCGCTACCCATTTCACCAAAAAACGGAGATTGAAATGCTCGTTCGGGACTTATTGAAGCAAGGTATTATTCGCCCAAGCACTAGTTCCTTTTCTTCTCCAGTTATTCTTGTCCGCAAAAAAGATGGGTCATGGCGCCTCTGCATTGACTTCCGAGCACTTAATCACCTCACCATCAAGGATAAGTTTCCAATTCCTGTTGTTGATGAGCTTCTTGATGAGCTTCATGGGGCTCACTTTTTCTCCAAGTTGGATCTTCGTTCTGGGTATCATCAAATTCGGGTTCATGAGGATGATATTCCTAAAATAGCTTTTCGCACACATGATGGCCATTATGAGTTTTTGGTCATGCCCTTTGGCCTCACTAATTCTCCTTCCACATTCCAGGCCTTAATGAATAAAATATTTCAACCCTACTTGCGGAAATTCATTCTGGTATTCTTTGATGATATCCTCATCTACAGTAAAACATGGGATGAACATCTCCAGTATTTGGATCTTGTCATGCAACTTTTCTCTAACCATCATCTCCATGCCAAGTAGTCTCAATGTGTTTTTGGACAAAAGGAAGTTGAGTATCTCGGGCACATTATCTCAGCACAAGGGGTTCACGTGGATCCTGCCAAAATCGAGGCCATGAACAATTGGCCACATCCTCAGACACTCAAGAGCCTTCGTGGTTTTTTGGGGTTGACTGGCTACTACCACAAGTTTGTCAAGGATTATGGGAATATTGCAGCTCCATTAACTGCTCTATTAAAAAAAAGATGCTTTTACATGGACACCTGATGCTCTGTGTGCATTTGACAAACTAAAACAAGCTATGTGTACTACACCTGTGCTAGCTATGCCCGATTTTTCCAAGCCCTTCACTATTGAGAGTGATGCTTGCGGCAATGGACTTGGTGCTGTTCTCCTTCAAGATGAACACCCCATCGCGTTCACCAGCAAATCCCTTTCAAGTAAGAATTTAGCTGCCTCTACCTATGAGAAGGAAATGATGGCTATTTTGCATGCAGTACAGAAGTGGCGTCCATACCTATTAGGGAATCATTTTTGCTTCAAGACTGATCACCAGAGTCTGAAATATTTCTTGGACCAGCGTGTCTCCTCCCCGGCACAACAGAAATGGGTTAGTAAACTCATGGGTTATGACTATGAGATCACTTACAAGAAGGGTAAAGACAATATTGTGGCAGATGCTCTTTCTCGCACATTTGATGCCCAAGGTTCTCTTTCAGCTATTTCTATGCCTGTTCCAAATTGGTTGCAATCTGTTCAACAGGGTTATGTCAATGACTCTTCCTTATCTCAGATCATCCAACGCTTGACCAACAATCCTTCGGCTGTCCCACATTACTCTTGGGATGGTGCTTCTTTGCGATACAAGGGTCGTCTGGTGCTTCCCCAGAGCACAGATCTTCAACAAGCTGTCTTCTATGAACTCCATGCTTCTCCATCGGTCGGGCACTCTGGGTTCCTCAAAACATATGAACGAGCATGGCATAACTTCTTTTGGCAGGGCATGAAAAGGACAATTCAACAGATGGTGGCCGAATGTGATACCTGTCAACGCAACAAGGGTGAAACAACACTCCTTCCAGGATTGCTTGAACCCTTGCCCATACCTACACGGATTTGGACAGATATTTCTATGGATTTCATTGAAGGGCTCCCTAAATCTGGCGGGAAGACAGTGATTCTCGTTGTGGTTGATCGTCTCTCCAAATATAGTCATTTTTGCGCTCTCAGCCATCCCTATACAGCCTCCTCTGTCGCTCAAATTTTTATGGACCAGATCTTTCGTCTTCATGGCATCCCTTCTTCCATTGTCTCGGATCGTGATGCGACTTTCACTAGTCATTTTTGGACAGAACTATTTCGCCACACTGGCACCAAACTGAAGATGAGTTCAGGGTATCACCCACAAACAGATGGTCAGACTGAAATTATCAATAAATGCTTGGAAACTTATCTTCGTTGCTTCACCTCAGAACAACAACATCAGTGGGCAAAGTGGCTCCCTCTCGCTGAATGGTGGTACAATACCTCTTACCATACTGCCTCTAAAATGACCCCATATGAAGCAGTATACGGTCAAGCACCTCCAGCTCTTCTTCCATACACCCCCACCAGTTCACCAGTCAGGAAGTTGACAAGGTACTTCGCAACCGCGATCAGATTCTTCACATTTTGCGGGACAATCTTCACATGGCAAGAAATCGCATGAAGCAACAAGCTGATCAGCACCGTTCGGAGTGCACTTTTCAAGCTGACGATCCTCAATCGGCGCACGCGTCAGCTTCGCTCTCGTTCTATCACAGAGGTCTTAATTTAGTGGCACGGCATGCAACCAGAGGATGCTACATGGGAACCACTCCTTCAGATTCAACAACAATTTCCACATCTAAAGCTTTGAGGACAAAGCTTTTTTTTAAGGGGGAGGGGATGTTAGGAACCCATGTCTTTACTTTGTTAGTATGTTGTTGTTGGACGCATATGCTTTGTAAGTCGTCCCGTAGTATTTGTTAATCAATAGTTTGTGTTATTGTTGTTGGCGCATATGCTTTGTAAGCCGCCCGTAGTATTGTTAATTCATAGTTTGTAACGGCCCATGGTTTCGACCCATAGTATTGGCACCTAGAATTAGTATATAAGTGTGTGTTGAGACCTATGAAGGCACCGTGAAGTTATTTGTATTGAGCTTTCTCAAAGGAGGTTGCCCCCTCGAAGTGGCCTGTGATCAATACAAAAGTGATTCTGAGTTCTGTCATTTCTGCTATTTCGTGCATTCTTGTTAATTAATTGTTGCAGGTGCCTCACATATATAAACCAGTTGTCGTCTCCTCTCAACAATGTTAATCAAAATGGAATCTGCCACACACTGAGGAATGCTACTAAGAGCTCTCATACCAATATATTTCTAGTTCTCAGCTTTCATACCTATAGGATTCTTCGTCGTTCCCACTAGTGCCTTTTGTAATTCTTGTTGCACCAACAATTCCTGCATCTTATGTTTCCACAACTTGAATTTGTTATTACCATTAAACTTCTCCACCTAAAACTTAGCACTCTGTAATTTTTCCATTAAATGTGATACATAGTAGACACCAAAACCATAACTAGAGGACTTACTCTTCATGACCTTTCACCATCTACAAGCATGTATTAGTAAAGTTTCAAACTTTGATTCCAATTATCACCTTTTATTCTCCACAATTATTTTAGATTTGATGGACTCTTTACCGTCTTCAACACATAATATATTTTTTAATGAAGGAAAACCATCTTCTTGATATTATATAATTAGAATCAATGAAAGCATTTAATGTTACATATTTTTTACTAGCGAAAAACTATTCTCCATGACTATACAAATGATTAAACCATATTGTATCAGAGTACTTATAGTTGATCATGATACACTAGTCTGTAACAGTATTCAAACTAGCCAAAAAATAGTATAAATCTTGAAAAGTGATTAATACATTCCTCCAATAAAAGCTCTGCTTCTAATAATATTGGATTATACCATTCACATTGAGGATATCATCCTTGTATTCTTCAAAATTTAATGTACCCTTAGGTCCTCCAATTTCCTTTTAAGAAAGGTCATCAACAACAGTATTTAATTCCTTGTAAATATGTTTGAAAGAGACCTCAGTGAAAGTAGAATGCATAGAATTTATCCTCTGACAATAATGGTGCAAAGAGATAACCTACAATCTTGAGATACCTTTTCCCAATTCAAAAGCACCTTGAAATCACCAAATACCTGAAAAGTAACAATACCAAACTTAGTAGCAAAATGTAATAAAACCCAAAAGGCTAATAATTATGCTCTAGTATTGGTCCCCATTCCACGATCCATCCAAAGTTTACAATAATTATTTGAGTTTAATTACAAAAACATCCTACCACCACAACTCCCCTATATAGATGCCCCATCAAAAAATCCCACAGCTTTCCCATCAGATAGTCTAGGCATAGAAAAAATTCTCTATTTTCTAGGTTTGCATAATTTGTACCATTCTCTATACACACTCAGAATTTTACTATTGGTAACCAGTACAAATTGTAACTTATTATCAAATATTGCATAGTTTCTTGCATGCCAAATACCAAATTAGATATAAATGGGAAACTCATCATGTTTATGAATCTTTTTAAGCCCAAGATTGTAAATTTTCATCTATTTCCAAGGATCCACATTCAAATGATACTTAAAGATCCTCAAGAGTCTCTTTCCATACATTTTTGTAGTAGTAACACTGGACAAACAAATGATGGATAGATTCACCTTCAAAATGACATAGAATGCAATAGTTTGGACCAAGCCAACCTCTTCATAGTAAATGATCCCAAGTCTATATACAATTTTCTAAACAGATCCAAAAAACACATGTAAGCTTCATGGGACAATTCCACATCCATAGTCTATTAAATCACCACTTACTAATATAAATTTGGTTCTCATGTGAAATGGAATTGTATGAATCTTTTGCAGTCACCTATCCTTTAGAATTGTTCCACTCGCAAAATAGAGAGTCTTTAGTCTCATTTAACCTGATACCTACACTACTAAGACCTTGAATGTCTTTAGTCCATTCAACAAATCTGAATCCATAAAGACCAATATCTTCATGAAGAAACCAATATGAATCACAACTTCTCAACCAATAAGGAATTCTAATTTGATTAAGAGTATAGAAACCAAACTCAACAAGGTATTCGATAAGTGTTGTAGTGAGTTTATAAGATTCCTTTCCCCAAATGTAGGGGTCCAATCCCACCAAAACCTGTCTCCCATTTCCAACTTTCCAAGAAATCCATTTTTCTAACCATGGAAAATCCTTAGCAAATCCATTCCAAAAGTTTGATACCCCTTTATCATTTTTAGTGGTATTTCTAATCCATTCAGCCAATCTCTTTCCTTTAAGATATTTATCTCTAAGCACATCAGACCATAAACTAGAACCAAACATACATCTCCATACACTCTTTGATTTTAGCACAAGATTGAACCAGTGAATATTTTGTATTCCCCACCCTCCAAACTTTGTGAGAGTGAAATTTTCTCCCAGTTGGACAAGTGAATATTATCACTATTGATAGAACAACACCATAAGAAATTTGTCATATTTTGTCTCAACATATGGAGGATAGAAACCAAAACCTTGGCTAATCACAACTAATAAACATGTATTCCCACTAAAACAAATCGAACCAAAGTAAGTCTACCACCCAATGAAAAATTTCTATAGCACCAATTAACAATTCTCTTCTCAATGTTTTTCACTAACGAAATCGAGCCTGCTTTCAGATAATTGGTGGGTTAAAAAAAAAATTACTTGAATTCATTCCATGTTGGAGCAAATCACGTGGGAAATAATGAGATGATATAAGCAAATATTTTTTCATTCACACCATTTTGTAGGAAGCAAGATTTATTTGTACTAACCTCCATACCAATGACTTCACAAAACAATGAAATGATCTCATAAAAGTATTCCAATCTTCCACAGTCCCATTGCCAAACAAAACCACATCATCAACAAAAAGGAAATGTGTAATGAAATTAGAGGGATCAATTTTAATACCAACTAATATTCCATCCCTTTTAGCAGTATTAATAAGTCTGCTCAGTCCCTCAATAAGATGGGAGGGTTGGGTATCAAGTTCACAGAAAAGATACCCATACTAATAGATACCTACATGTTGACTCTCGTCATCACCCAAATCAAAAAGTAGGTATTATCCAAACTCTTCCATGAGAGATACAAGAATATCTTATCCAGATCACGTAAACCAAGAAGTGAATCACCTCAGAAGAGCCTTTCAGAGGAATGGTTATGGTAATAATGACATCAACAAATCCATCTATAAAGTTCAGAATAGAAGACACTCTCAAAGGATGGTGGACATCCTGAAAATATTGTTACCATACCTTAAATGCACCACTAATAAGATATACAAGTTCCTAAAAAAGCAAAACATTATGATATCCTTTACTCCACTAAACACCATCTGAAGATTGGTAGACTCAAGAAAAGACTCACTAGATCCAATGCAACAAAAATGGTTATATGCAATACCATGTTCATGTTGTAAGATCACATAGGTGAAATGGGAAACTATCTAAAAGTATGATTAAAAGAACATGCCTCCGAACTAACCAAGGATAGATCCTATAAATCATCCCTAGTGGCACATTCACAAAAGACCTCTCATCACATTTGTATTGAACGCACAAATCTCATTGCTAAGGTAGATCACTACACAAAAAGAAAATTCAGAGAAGCAGTGGAAATTGAAAAGCGAGATAATACACAGGTGAAATGGGAAACTATCTAAAAGTATGATTAAAAGAACATGCCTCTGACCTAACCAAGGATAGATCCTATAAATCATTCCTAGTGGCGCATTCACAAAAGACCTCTCATCACATTTGTATTGAACGCACAAATCTCATTGCTAAGGTAGATCACTACACAAAAAGAAAATTCAGAGAAGCGGTGGAAATTGAAAAGCGAGATAATACACTAAATAGAGATGAGGGGCTCAAACTTAGCCACACATGCAAACCCATAATAATTCAACCAAGCATACATAAGAATAGTATCACCATGCATGGCTAAGCATTGTTGCTATTGGAGAGAGTCAATTTCTCTTTTGTTTCACCCCTATGCTCTCATCCTATACTTATATATTCCATGTTGAATAACATAAGCATCTCAAATCAAAGCGTTCAGATCCCCTGAGGATGGACTCACCTACATGAAGTCCAAAACATTGGGTTTCGATAAACCAAGAACAAGTTTTCCACTCATCTTTCAAGATAAGGCTTGCTGCAATTGGCATATTGATCACTATTTAATGGTTGCTTAAACTCTCGAAAGGAAAAACAATTGTAATCCTTGGAGAAATTGTTGTCAACATTTTTAATAGATCATTTACATATATTAAAAAATAAATAAATAAAATTAACATAAAATTACTTGGACAAACCAATGTGTGATATAACATGCTTTGTTAATATTTTTAATTTTATTTTTTATATATAAACATCCTTTGAGTTACCATTTTTAGAATAATTTATTTTTCTAAAATGTTTTCAATATCATTTTTATTAAATTACTAATAAAACAATGTACTTTTAATAATGATAAATTGAGAGTTAAATCAACTACAAATATTCTTTGAAATTCGGCATTCAAAAATCACAACTTTTCAATATCCTTCATTATTTTTATTAAAACCAACATAGATATGTATTAACTATGGCTCTACCAAGAACCGAGAGGGATCAAATCCCTTGAGGGCAAACCTTTTCAGAGTGATAAACTTGAGGAAAGTTTTGCACCTCAAGAGATTTGATCCATATGGATGCTTGGTAGAGCCATAAATAAGATGGATCTATGCTAATGTGCATGTGTGTGTGTGTGTGTCGAATTTCACAAAAGATAAAACGGTGGTGAGTGTCTTCATCGTTAGTGAGAATCCAATGAGGGAAAAAGCTTGGAATCATAGAATATGTGAACCATATTCTTTGTTCAAACCATTATAAATGTGTACCACTAATTTATACACCTCCATGTATGGTTTCTTATAAAAATTATATATAATTTAAAAGAATAAATAAATATAAATATCCCTTCATAAATTTGATGATTATCAAATCAAATATAATAATTTAACAAATAAATATTGTTATCGCAATGAACACACATATTCATGTTGCCAAGTAGTAAGTGTTAACTAAATATATATAAATAGCTGATAATTCATTTGTTGGATCCTTGTGATGCATATATGGAGTCCCTACGTTCAATCACTTCTAGAATCCACATAATTAATAGAACCGCAAGGCTACATGCATGCATCCATTCAATTATTAAAGTTTTATTTTTATTATATATATGAGAATACGTGAATTTTTTAAGTTTGAATTAAATGGAAACTTAATTTAAATATGATAAATATTTATATATATGTGTGTTTTACAACTACTTATGAACATACTTATTTAATATGTAAGGTGTCTGTATCAATTGATAAAGATCTTCACGATCCCTCAATGTAATTTGAAACTGAAATTTGATATATATTTATATAAATGTGCATTAATAATTTAGCCAATTTAAACTTGGAGGCGACATGTGCTTGGTTTTGAAAAAAGATTATAAGACATGTGCATGATTTTAATATATATATATATATATATATATATATATATATATATATATATATATATATATATATATATATTATTTGGCGCTGACATGTATCACGTCAACGTGACACATCTCACTCACTTGGCTCTAGATAAAAAAAATTAATGATGAAACACTAATTGAGACTGAAAATAACTAAGAATCTTCTTTAAAATTTGACATTAAAAAAAATCGTAACTTTTCAATATCCTTCATATAAAAGGATAATTTTTTTACAATATTTTCAATATTTATTAATTTACAATTTACTTTCACAACTACGGTAAAAAATCCATGTTATTAAATTAGAGATTTTTTTTAAACAATCATCCACCTATTGTTAAAGAAACTAGTTCCTAATTTAATACAAAATTATATAAACATATATAAGCTTCGTAGTGAAAGTGGTCGTTCGACAATTCCTAAATCGCCTTGGGAGGATAGGGTTTTCCACCTTTGTGAGACCAAGAGAGTTGATGATGAAAATATCTTCCTCTTAGAGTGCTCCACATACAACCGCATCAGATCACAATTTCCCAATCTTTATTATAATACTAGCATATCTAATCTTCTAAGTTGTCATAACTACGGTGATCTTGGTACACTCCTTTCTAAGTTGTTTTCACTTGGTCTCACTCGACGACATCATCATCATCATCATCATCATCATCATCATCTTGGTACACTCCTTTCTAAGTTGTTTTCGCTTGGTTTCACTAGACATCATCATCATCATCATCATCATCATCATCATCATCAAACTCTTTTTAAACTTAATTTTAATATTGTGAAGTTTTAACTTTGTTTTTCTTTTTACATCTTTTTACAAAAGAACATACTCAATATATATATATAAGAGTTACTTGATGAATATACTAGCATATCTAATCTTCTAAGTTGTCATAACTACGGTGATCTTGGTACACTCCTTTCTAAGTTGTTTTCGCTTGGTCTCACTCGACGACATCATCATCATCATCATCATCATCTTGGTACACTCCTTTCTAAGTTGTTTTCGCTTGGTCTCACTAGACATCATCATCATCATCATCAAACTCTTTTTAAACTTAATTTTAATATTGTGAAGTTTTAACTTTGTTTTTCTTTTTACATCTTTTTACAAAAGAACATACTCAATATATATATATAAGAGTTACTTGATGAATATATATATATACTTGATTCATAATAGAAGGAAAATTTTAAATTCAAAATATTAAAAACCTTCAAATCAACAACCATTTACTCCTAAAAAAATCTTCTTACCATTTACTACTAAAAAAATCTTCTTAGTCATTCATCATCATCTTCATCTTATTATTATTATTATTATTATTATAAAAAGGGTATAAGTTTGTATTAAATTGTTAAAAAGACCATGGCAAAACATTACAAATTGTTTTAGAGTATAAAATTGCCCATTATCCACCAAAACGTTACCAATTGGGTATGTTTATGTCATAGATAAAACTACTTCAAAGTTTACTACATAATATTGGGCATGTTTCTCCCATACATAAAACTACCTCAAAGTTTACTAGACAATATTGAGCATTATTTATGTTGACAAACTGGCCCAAGAAGAGAAAAAAAAACAATTATAACCAAACAACTTAAGGAGGACTAAGACCAATATGGATTTCATGGAAATCCTTTCCTTCATCTCTATGCTCGTTAGAATTGGAAATTTCCACAACAACCATGGAAGGATGTTGAATGAAATATCCATCGATGGCTCTTGAACCAATAAGCAATGCATTCCTTAAATGTAAATTACATCTAGCATTTCTTGGTGCGCTTTGGAACTAATTTCCAAATATTCAAGTTGATCTCCCTACACATTCACATGAGCTGGAAAATCATCGAAGTGAACATACAAATTCGAAACATGTGATGGTTCCTGGAGGATTGAAGCCACAACATCATCCATTTTCTAATGCAAACTCCTCATCATATTCTTCAGCTCTCATATATCACTCTTAACCTCACTAAGACCTAAATTCCATCCCATCTCCCCCATGTTGACAACACCAAGAAAAGACTTTGAATATCTCTGAAAAACCCTACAAAATGCACAAACAAACCCTCCAACCCCACCACGTTTCAATACAAACTGAAGACAAGAAAGGGAGAGAGGGAGAATTTCCTTCCTACATAGCCCAATGGCTCAAGAGAAACCAAAGGATATTTCTCCTTACTCGTAGATAAGAGTGTTCCACCCTGATAAATCCCACAAGCATCAAGCGAAACCCAAACAAGCACCTTAAAATGAAACTTCATCTCCAAGGTAAACAAGTGAGACAGGCCTTAAGAGTTATCTCTCATGTGTGACGATAAATGAAGGGAGGGACACATACTCGAGGCATTAAACCTACACCAGATGGCTCACATGCATAATTGATACACTCGATCCACATTTAATCCATGACTTAATCCTTAGGGAAGCCACTGCCATTCCTGGTGGACCCGATTTTTTAAACAAATGCCCCTTTTCCAATGACATGGCATGATTTGCCAATCAATCATCCTCATGGTTAATGTGTCATCTAATGTGCACAAGACTTGCTTCTTTTAATTGCTTCAAAAGGTTGACTATTCGATATTCAAATATACTTATCACCATATCTTCTCTGCAAATCTTCTTCTAAGCTTGGGAAATAGCCACAAGGGAAATTCCTAATATGAGAGCTTTGTGAATGCCAAGAGAGACAATGTGCTCTTATCTCATAAATTTATGGTGTATATTTCCACCCGATCATAAGTAGCTAAGCCCATATCCCTTGTGAAGCAGACTTGACTTCCATCAGTATCCAAAAAGATTCCCAACATTCACCACATTATTATTATTGTTATTATTATTATTTTTTTCCAGCGAAAAAAATCTACTATTGATATTCAAGATTGAATCAAATAATACAAAAATGAGCTTGATTCTATTGTTATTATTATTATTATTATAATAGTTTTCATGATATTTTGAAAAATAAAAAAAATAATAATTTAAATATTATGAGAATGGTGGTATGGTATTTAACGTGTCTTCTCACCATAATCATCATAACTTTATTGAATTAAAAATTTGGAAAAGTCATCAATAAAGGAATATTTATATTTATTTTGTAGGATTTCTATAATTATAGTAATAGTTCTGCGGAAGCTTCTCTAAGCCCTTGATAGAGCCTTTTTGGCGGAAAAGTTATCGCTAAAGGTTTGGTAATTTGGTTAAGAAAATGCTCAACTCTAAGGTTAAATCGAGTTTTAGTAGCTCAAACAATCTAGCCTTTAGCTACATGGAAGCCTTAGAATCGTATTATTACTATCCAAAATCAAGAAACTTATGTATAGTTTTAACTCTATCTACTTACCTTTAAATGGTTTTTTAAATAAATAAAAAATGTAAATCATAATATTTCTACATAAAAATGGCAAACATAACTGTGTAAGAAAATCTATCCATAGTAAATAGTGAATATTAAATAGTAAATATCATTCATTATTGAAATATGATTAAGAAAGCATGGGTTTAAAAGAAATACCATGGGAAATTTTAGGAGCTAATCTTAGCCCATAGACTAAATTTAGGGGTTTTAAATTTTAAGCTAATTTTTTATTAAACACATGTTAAGTATGATTTGCCCACATTTTATATATTTATTTTTAATGAATAGGAGGTTAGCCCCATCAAATTTAAAAAGGCGAGCCAAGATAAAACAATTTCGCCTCTCTAAAAATGGATTTAAACCTCTGTTCGCCCACGAAAATCATTAGGTAGCTCCCACTTACCCTCAATTTCCATAAATGGTAGGTTCTAGGGGCTCGTTCACCTTCTATTGATCATGGAAATCAAAGTTGGAGTTATATCCATCAAGATTTTATGGGTTGAATCTCATTTTGGAATTTATTTAATGTCCACATGAGAAGGGCAGTTGATATTTACTATCAAGTCTTATAGAAACCCATTTGCATCTAGGAGAGTTCTAAATCTCATCACCTCATATCCAAATTTTCTCAAAGAAACATGTGGATTGTGAAGCTTGCGATCGACGATGCACCAATAACGTTTTCGTGGGTTTTTAGGGCATCATACCTAGGGGATGGAAATTCATTCATAGCATTGTATTTGGGCATGCATGGGGCTATGAATTCCCAAGGAGAAACTTGCAAAAATATTCACCAAGACTTCATAAGGTTTTATAATTTAGTGAAACATTCACCAAGATTTTACAAGGGTTTATAATTTAGTGAAAGATTCATCAATATTTTACAAGATTATATAATTCAATGAGAGATTTGCCAAAAAATTATATATACATAACATAACATTGATAAAATATCCTTCATATTTTCCTATATCTCATGGAGATTTTCCCATTTATTATACATAGAAATTTAGGGAGGGGTTCTTAAAATTTTCCCTGCCTAATACCATCACAACTCCAAACCATGATCCAAGCCACAACATCTAAGGAGAATATGCCTTTGAGAGATGATAATATAAACAATCTCATATATGTAAATGTAAATGTATATGTATATGTATGTATGTATGCAATGAGCTTCCAAATGACACATACAACTAGTGATTATACTAAAGAACCAATTAAGGGATTGGATATTTTTATATATGAACCTTCATTTCATTAGAAGGGAGGGGGATTAAACAATCCTAGTGTTCAAGCCATGGTACACCGATGTTTTATTTTCATCACAATGGAACTTTGGATACTTGTTGAAAATAGGGTGTAGCCATTGCATAGGGATATTGTTACTACCTCTCTCAAGGACTTAACACATTGATATTAGAGCTAGTATGCCTCTCTTAAGGAATGAAAACATTGAAGTTGGAGCTACCCAAGTGGAGGCCATTTATAGAGGGACAAATCCTAATTATCAATCTCTTTTTTTTAGACTATCTTTGGAAAATTTATATTGGGTATTAATTCTAGATCTGTCTCAAAAGTTACTGAACCATCTCCTTCCTTAGTACATTTGAGGGATAAGGTTGAGGTCATTCGGTGAGTAGTTTTTTGTGTAAGCTAAAAAATTACTGCATTCCCATTTGAAGATGTTTCATTTGTTTCAACTACTAATGGTTTACATTCTTTATTTTCCTTGGATTTAATTTTCCATCATCTTCCTTGGCCCTTACATAGGAGAAGAATGTGACCACTGAGAAGATTATGAATAGAGGTTCTTGTGTTCGTGGAAATTATCCCATGAAAGGTTTAGGATTTGAAGGTCAAGGTTTGAACCTTATTTGTATTTCTATTGGTAAGGCTTTAGAATTGATTGAGAAGGCACTTAACAATTATCAAGAAGAAGGATATAATATTGAAAATGGTTGTGGGAGACGATGCTAAGGTAGAAAATATTTTGGACCTATTCCAAAAAATCATGATAGGTCACTTCTTTGATAGATATATCTCGGTGGAGTGCTTGAATGATTGGTTTTATAGATACTAGAGCATTTTTTGGGATACGACACTTCCTTTAATCTATTAACAAAACAATGGATTAGCTCTTCATTTCATACAGTAGAGGATGTTAAGACAATATTATAGGGGATTTGAATATCAGATCCAACGTACTTCTCACTTAACCCTCATACTCAATATTTGATCCATAGATTGAAATGGCTAATAGGGTACACATTTGGATAAAAATCCATGGTTTTCCATTAGAATTTTGGATGATGTATTTTTTAACAAAACTTGGTAATAATTTGGGCAAAGACTATTAGGGTTGTTGGATCATTTAGTAAGTCTTAGTTGTATTATCGCAAGGGTTTTAATGGATATTAATACTATGGATGGATTGATAAAATATGCGGATATTGAGGTTGAAGGGGAAATTCAGTCGCATATTCATGATTATGAAAATGTTGCTTCTTAGCATTTAACGTTCCACATAAATGGTCACATTGCTACATATTTCTCCTGGCCTTTTATTAGAAAATTATGGAAGAAGAAAGTATCTTCCCTTGCCTCTGAGAAATCTAAAGTAATTACATATAGCTAAAGATAGTACTTTTAGGGTTGGTGCACAAAAGAGTAAATAACTTGAGGCTAAGATAATCTAGAATGTTGAAACTTTGGGGCATTTGGTGGATTCAAATAGTGTTTCAAGGTCAATTGGGGAAACGACATATTCGTTTTTTCCAAATCAATTGAACAAAGTCAACAAGAAATTGGAGGTTGATTCACTTCCTATTGAAAAGGAGTCTATGGGCATTGTTTTATTGGAGTCATCCCTTGATGAAGGTTGTGTGGAATAATGTTGGTAAGATTCCTACTATTAATTTTATTAGTAATGCAGTAGATATTTTGGATATGGACAAAAGTTATTATACATTTTTTGAGGGAGTAATAAAAGTTGTATTCCAAAGGAATTACTCCCTTCCATTAATCCCATAGTGAATGAGGGAACCTTGTTTATAACTTCTTCCAATTCTAACACCTAGTTATGATGGGAAATTCTCAAAGGAATATAAGAAGGTTTTGAATGGTGTTGTCTATTATATAATTGGAAAGGGGAGAGGACACTATCACATAAGGTCCAAAAAAATAGACTTTCCATGTGATTGTAGATTTTCTAATGGTTTAGGTTTGGATAAACACAAAGAGATGTCTTTAGGTTCAATGGGGAGAACGTTACTTATGCATCACACACAAATCGTCATGGGTTGTGATAATTCTATATTATTTCATAATGCTTTGATTTAGTATATTTGGACTTGGAAAAATCACACTAAATCAAGCTTATCAAGGTCAAACAAATATTTGGTAGCAGGATTGGATGAATGCAATCCAACTTGGGTTAGAAGGTGCACTTGTTGAAGTTTGGAATAACTACATCTTAGAGTAGAAGCACAGGCACATGAGATTAAAAGAGGAACCAAATGGAAAAACCCATAGGTAATAAAGTACAACCATTAGAAGAGATATTGTAAGATTGGTAAGATTACAATTGTTGTTTTAGTAAAAATAAAAAATAATAAAAACTTATATGGGTTTTGGGGATTTTAATTGGAATCAAAATTAATAAGATTTATATAAATTTAGATGCTTTAATTTAAAAAATGTAAAATAACACATTCGCATAAATGGTATAATTTACAAGGTATAAACCGTACGATATATATAATTTATTGAATAATTTATATTTTGATTCTTATAAATTCACATAAACTGAATAATTTATAAGGTATAGATAGTATGATATATTTTTCCATCCGAATATATATTATAATGTATTGAATAATTTATATAGTTTATTGTGTTTTGGAAAAATAGAAAACATATTAAAAATGTTGTACATTGAATCTAAGTTAGAAATATCATTTTTTTTTATTCTACAAGTTTTACAAAATTAAATTATAATTATTACTTTTTAAATCCTATGAACCTTGATGAATATAAATAATTCCCTTTTTTCAAATCTGTTTAATCTATTTTCTTAAAATTAAATACATAGGAATTGGATATCCTTATCGTCAAGTTTGACTTAGCTGTAATTCGCCAATTTATCTGTTAATGCTTTCAATGCCTCTGCATGGATTCAGGCTGAAAGTTGGGATCAACTTTCAGATGGTTATTTGTCGTTTTGTAGAGTTTTCATATTTTTTTCCAAATGTAACCTTCTGAAAAAAGGACAGGGACTGCACCCAGAGCTATTTACAAGCTTGATCCTGTACTGTTGTTGGACGCCATTGACGGTAGCCAGCTTTTTAATTTCACCAATTTCTGCATAGAATTAGAGTTTTCATGGCCTCAGTTAAATTTCGCTTACGGCGTCGGCAGATTAAGAAGGTTGGATGGAATAGTTTGTCCTTCGGTGCTGCATTTTTTGTACGTTTGAGTGATGCTGCGTGTCGGCCAGCCTTTGCCTTGCTGTACAAGTTTTACGGATATATTTATGACATTCTGTCTAATGTTTAGGAATTAGTTAGGTGTTTAGCAACAACACGCTACATGATAATACATAATACGAGTTGTCTGGCCTAAAGTTTCGGGATAAGTTGGGCTCTACAGTCCGATATTGTCAAGCTTTCGACGCTGACTCTGCTTTTATAAAGAAGGAGCTAGCTATTATTATGGGGAGCTCCTTAGATTAAACCTATTATTATATTTGTCCAAACTATCTGCAACTCCGCACTTTTACCCAATTGCAACAACTTTAGTCCGCAGTCCGCAATCCACAAGTAGCAATCCGCAAGACGCAAATCGTAAGATGGAATTCAGAACTCCAAATAAACAGCGTCGAAGAAATATGCATTTGACTTCCGCAATACGCGATCCACAGTGCGGGAGTCGGAATGCCAAATTCACAACTTTAAAGAAATATGCCTCCGACTTCCATGATCCGCAATCCGCATTGCAGGAGTCAGAAAGTCGGAACACCAAATTCACAACTTCGAAGATTTACCCCTCTGACTTCTGCAATCTGCAATCCACGATGCAGGAGTCGGAAGGTCAGAACCCCAAATTCTCTGCTTCCCTGAATCAGACCCCCGACTTCCGTGATCCGGGAATCGAAATTCAGAACTCCAAATTCTCTGCTTCAACGAATCACGCATCCGAATTCCGCGATCCGCAATCTACGATGTGGGAGTTGGAAGTCAGAGCTCCAAATTCTCTGCTTCGCCGAATCATGCCTCTGACTTCCACGATGCAGGAGTTAGAAACTAGAACTCCAAATTCTCTGCTTCGTCGAATCACGCCTTCGACTTCAGTGATGCAGGAGTCGAAAGTCAGAACTCCAAATTCATAGCTCCGGGAAATTACACCTCCGACTTCCATATTCCACAATCCTCCTTGCGGGAGTCAGAAATTCGGAACCACAACGTGCAACTCCGGGAGAATTACACATCCTTCTTCCGCAATCCGCATCCGCACTACGGGTTCAAGAAGTCGGAACTCGACCATCTACCCTTGTTACTGCCAACTTCTCAAGCTGATAAATTCCTCATCCTAAGTCCATTTTTGGAAAACTTGGTATCATTGGAAAGCTATCGGCGAGCCCCATGCAACTGCTTGATCCTCTGCCACACATGAAAACCCTGAATTTGTCCTTCTCCCAACCAAGGTGTTGCCCCAAACCTCATCCATGCCTATTTACCGCTATGTAAAGAGCTCTAATCCACTCTGTCATGGCCCCTCCCTTCATCAATCCAGACTCTCAGAGGTAACATGAACACATCAGGGGGTGTCTATTTCTTCCCCAAAGCCCTGACTGAACATTCTGATCATTTTGGCCTTTACCAACTTAGCCCTATTCATCAAAGCATAAATTCATATAAGTACAATCACATGTGTGCATATGCATACTCAAATAAGCACAGTGGAATGAAACGTTATCCACACACATATATATCATGCATTCAACATATCAATAATAGTCATCAATAATTAAAGCATTGCAGAAGTAAAACACATAGAACACTTATCTTTTCATTGAATTCCCCAAGCAACTGGCTATCGACTACAACGTTCCAACCCAACCATAGGTCGCTACCACCTAGACTGTATTCTTTCAGCACTCAGAGACCACCCCTGAGTTGGGGCTGTGTATCCACTAAGGAGGAACTAACATGCTCACTCAAAGCCTCAGGCACAATCATTAAGGGTCATCCAACAAACAGCTGGCTGTGGAAAGCAAGTGGGGAGATAGGTAAGGAGGTTTCTAAGTCAATGAGCTCAACACAGAGCTACCTGAATATCCAATTGGCTTCAAATAGTCCAGGCACCCTCATCACATCCACTCTTAACCTAAGTAAGGTCCCCTTCTCTGCTGCACAGTTCCTCAGGCACCCCTTCCCTCAGTGTTGACCTGGGCAAGCTGGCTCTATCATGCATTCTAACCCTCCCCCCGGTCTCTCTCCCACTGTGATCCACTCTAGGATCTCCTCAGTGTTGCGGTCGAAAGGCTCTATCCCGCAATCGGATTTTCAGGATATCAGTCCCACTCTGATATGCTATGGGATCTCCTCTGTGTTGCGGCTGAAGGATCTGTCTTACAACCATATTTTTGGGTGATCAGTCCCACTCCAATCTGTTCTGGGATCTCCTACGCATTGTGGTCGAAGGCTCTGTCCCGTCGTTGCCCTTTCAGGCTTCCAAATCAGGGTTTCCCTCTAGATATCTACGATCCGCTCTTGGATCTTCTCAGGGTTGCAGCCGAATGGCTCTATCCCGCCGCCAGATTTTTGGTTATCAAATTCGGGTTCTCCTATGGAGTTTGAGGCATCTAACCCTCTCAGATTCTCCCCACGGTTAGGTATATGCATTTCCCCATCGAATTCCACTATCCATATGATTCCCATAGTGATCTTGGCACTCTAAAATGCGACCTCACTCAGAATTGCCATTTCTGGTTTTCCTGCAGCTGGGAATCCGTCCTCCTTGAAAAATGAAGCTTGAATGATACACCATCGAATGGGGATGAGGTAAAATGTCCCCTAATGAGGTAGGGTGACCTGTGGGACAAGAAAAACCGATCCCATACCCTGCCTAACATCTTTCAGGGCTTCACATACTCCATCAACCTCATGAATCATATTTGTGAAGTACTTCCTTACAACAGAAATAAATGACAGCTAAGACAGTGAAATGTGGGTTCTCATGGTGACATATGGCAGCCTTGGGTTCAATTCCCACAACCCCCTCACCTCTCCTTAGCGGATACACATAGCCCCATCATTTAGTGGCATCCATAGCCAACCCCTTGGTATTTGTATTTGTATTAGGATCATTTACATCACTTTTACAATTTCCCCATGGCTTATGAGCACATGGATAACACAACATAAAATACCATCCCTTCAAGGATGAACATTCACTAGTGGGGCCTTGGCCTTGAGATCCACTCTAAGAATCATACATCACATATATACGACATTTACATTAAAAGCCGATATATCCTAAAGGTCAAAATGGGGGTATTACAACAACCCTTCCTTTAATCTATTAACAAACCGATGGATTAGATCTTCATTTCACACAGTCGAGGATGTTGAGACAATATTGGAGGGGACTTGAATCTCAGATCCAATGTATTTCTCACTTAAACCTGACACCCAATCTTTGATCCATAGATTGAAATGGCTAACAAGGTACATATTTGGATAAAAATGCAAGGTTTTCCATTAGAATTTTGGATGATGTATTTTTTAACAAAACTTGGTAATAATTTGGGCAAAGACTATTAGAGTTGATGGATCATTTAGTAAGTCTTAGTTGTAGTATCAAAATGGTTTTATTGGATATTAATACTATGGATGGATTGATAAAATATGTGGATATTGAGGTTTAAGGGGAAATTCACTTGCAGATTCTTGATTATCAAAATGTTCTCACTATTCATCGTTCCACAGAAATGGTCACATCTTTGCATAATGCTCCTGGCCTTTTATTAGAAAATTATGGAAGAAGAAAGTATCTTCCCTTGCCTCTTAGAAATCTAAAGTAATTACATAGCTAAAGATAGTACTTTTCTGGGAGTTTTGTGCACAAAAGTGTAAATAAATTGAGGCTAAGCTAATCTAGAATGTTAAAGCTTTGGGGCATTTGGTGGACTCAAATAGTGTTTCAAGGACAATTGGGGAAAAGAAAGATTCAATTTTTCCAAATTAGTTGAACAAAGTCAACAAGACATTGGAGGTTGATTCACTTCTTATTGAAAAGGATCCTATTTGCATTGTTTTGTTGGAGTCATCCCTGTATAAAGGTTGTGTGGGAATAATGTTGGTAAGATTCCTACTATTAATTTTAATAGTAATGCAACAGTTATTTTGGGTATCGAAGAAATTTATTCTACAGTTTTTGAGGGATTAATAAAAGTTGTATGCCAAAGGAATTACTCCCTTCCATTAATCCCATAGTGAATGAGGGAACCTCATTTATAACTTCTTCCAATTCTAACACTTGGTTGTGATGGGGAATTGTCAAAGGAAGATAAGAAGGTTTTGAATGGTGTTGTCTAACACCTAGTTGTGATGGGAAATTGTCAAAGGAAGATAAGAAGGTTTTGAATGGTGTTGTCTATTATAATCGGAAAGGGGAGATGGTGACTATCACATAAGGTCCAAAAAACTAGACTTTCCATGTGATAGTAGATTTTCTAAGGGTTTAAGTTTGGATAAACACAAAGTGATGTCTTTATGTTCAATGGGGAGAAAGCTACTTATGCATCATACACAAATTGTCATGGGTTGTGATAATTCTATTTTATTTCCTAATGCTTTGATTTAGTATATTTGGACCTAACATTATCACACTAAATCAAATAGCTTATCAAGGTAAAACAAATATTTGGTAGCAAGTTTGGATGAATGCAATCCAACTTGGGTTAGAAGGTACACTTGTTGAATTTTGGAATAACTACATCTTAAAGTTAAGGCATGGGCACATGAGACTAAAAGAGGAACCAAATGAACTAAACTGGATTATGTATAAGATATGTGGGACATACAATACTAAATTAGGTTATGAATTCATAATGCCTCCTACAAAGAGGAAATGTTGTTGGTGGTGGAAAAAGGTTTGGAAGGTGAGAGTACCTAAGAAGAAAAAATGTCCTTGTGACTAACTTTAAAGAAGAAGGTACCTATTTGGGATATCCTACAAATGAAGATTAAACATGGACTTCACATTTTTTGTTTATGCAAAAGTGAGGATGAAAATGGCCTACATTTGATTTCCTTCTGCCCTTTCTCATTACAAGTATGGAAAGAAATAATTCAATGGGTCCGAGTTAATAATGTGTGGAATGAGGGTTCCATTGAAGAGAGTCTCGAACAATAGTTGTAAATAAGGGATCTAAAGAGCTTCCATGTTGTTCCTTTCCTCACATTCTAGTTTTGGTTGGCCTTTCATTTCAACCTTAGTTGAATACCAAGCTATTGCAAACCTTCCAAGTTTCCTCTTAGATTTGGGTTATTGCTCAAGATTATAAAATAAATGGGAAAGTCTCGAAGACAAGACATATTGATGAATTAGTTGTGTATAGATCTCATTCCAACTAAGCTTTCCAAGGTGATGAACATATATGTTGGAAGAAACAATCACTATGAACTTTTAATACTAACATGACTTTTATAGCTAGAAGTATAATAAACTTATTCATTTGCAAGTTGTGAGTGCTAAGTGAACTATATTTAAGGGATATGGGTTTGGTTTAATTACTTACTCTATGCATATAATACCCAAAATAATGATATATTGAAGTATATATATATATAATATAAAAAAAATGAAAATTTTATTCTATAATCGAGAAAAGTACAACTATACATATAAAATGGAAAAAACCATAGATAAGAAAGTATAAGCAATAGATAAGAAAGTACAAGAATTAGAAGAGAAATTGTAAAATTTGTAAGATTACAATTGTTGTTTTAGTAAAAATAAAAAATAATAAAAACTTATATGAATTTTGGAGGTTTCAATAACTATCAAAATTAATAAGATTTATATAAATTTAGGGGCTTTAATTTAAAAAATGTAAAATAACACGTTCACATAAATGGTATAATTTATAAGGTATAAACAATACGATATATATAATTTATTGAATAATTTATATTTAGATTGTTATAAATTCACATAAAGTGAATCATTTATAAGGTGTAGATAGTATGATATATATTATAATTTATATAGTTTATTGAGTTTTGAAAAAATAGAAAACATATTAAAAATGTTGTACATTGAATCTAAGTTACAAATATCATTTTTTTATTGTACAAGTTTTACAAAATTAAATTACAATTATTATTTTTTAAATCCTAAGGACCTTGATGAATATAAATAATTCCTTTTTTTTCAAATCTGTTTAATCTATTTTCTTAAAATTAAATACATAGGAATTGGATATCCTTATCGTCAAGTTTGACTTAGCTGTAATGTCGCCAATTTATCTGTTAATGCTTTGAAGGCCTCTGCATGGATTCAGGCTGAGGCTATTGGGACTACTAGTTACTTGTCGTTTGGTAGAGTTTTCATATTTCCTTCTAAATGTAACCTTCTGAAAAAAAGACAGGGACTGCACCCAGAGCTATTTACAAGCCAGAGATCCTGTACTGTTGTTGGACGCCACTGACGGTAGCCAGCTTAGTAATTTCACCGATTTCTGCATAGAATTAGAGTTTTCATGGCCTCAGTTAAATTTCGTTTACAGCGTCGGCAGATTAAGAAGGTTGGATGGAATAGTTTGTCCTCCGGCGCTGCATTTTTTGTACGTTTGAGTGATGCTGCGTGTCGGCCAGCCTTTGCCCTGTGTTTAGCAACAACACGCTACATGATAATAAATAATATTGGTCTGGCCTGAAGTTTCGGGATAAGTTGGGCTGTACAGTGATAGGAGCAAGTCGTTGTGCAACACTGCGATATTGTCAAGCTTTCCAGGCGGACTGTGCTTTTATAAAGAAAGAGCTACCCACAGGATCTCAACATTTTTTAGAGTGCTAACATTTCTTGGCAGGATCAGCAATTGATGCTATTGTCATCGTTATGTCGTTGGATTATAGAAGTGAAGCTCAACGGCTGCCCTTTACTGATTACCATCAGGGTTTTATGGACTACCCTGTTGGGATTAACAGCCCGATTTCTGATTTTATTAACCCTCTTGCTGATGGGCAATATATGGAGTTTGATGCCGGGGATTGACTGACCGGTTCAGATCCCTGCGACGCAATCAGAACGCAGGCTATTACCCAGCGGGCAGTTTCGAACAGGAGTCCTGTTTCCCGTACTGAAGCAGCAGACAACGCACTACTGTGTTTGTATATGTTAACCATGGGATCTTTGGGATATCAGGGGATCATTAGTCCCGCAGGTAACAGTTGAACTATTCCATGGTCCCTCTGTTGGTGTCGCCTATGGTGATGGGCAGGTGTATCATACGCCTAAAAGCATAGGGAGAGAAGAAATCATGGATTCTAATGCGAATACTTCAGGCCACGGTGAGAAGTGGCGAATCAAAAATAGAGTATTGATAAACGATGAAATTCTATTAAGAATTCTTCTAATTATATGAATTTTTAATCCTCCTCAGGTTCTAGTATGGAAGTAGTCGCTGGTAGAAGCCATACAGCTTCTGGGAAGATAAAGAAACAGAAAAGTGATCCAGATGTCAGCGGGAGTGTTTGCTACACAAATCTGCCGGTAGCTTTCAAGTGTATGACTTAAAAAGCCGTCAGAATAGCCTAGGTTTAAGCCCATTTTTTCTCTATATAAGTATTAGCACAATCACTTAATTTGTAGTAGATAAGCACAGATAGGTAACAAGTTAAATGCCATCAAAAAGTTATATGTTACTTGTTTTTTCGTGCTTATTGTCTATGTCTTAGATAGCTGTTATTTAAATGGGTTGTGTCTCACTACTTGTTATCCATACCTGAACTAAGAGTTATACATAAGCTACCAGTTATTATTGTTGATTTGGAATTTTGAAATGTCCTATCTGTGAAGACGGATAGGTTAGAAGTTAAGTTGTCTATGCCTAGGCTACATGTTAGGTGTTTTCGTTATTTAAATTGGTTGTCTGTCACTACTTGTTATCCATGCATGACTTATAAGTTCTGTTATCCATGCATGAGTTATGAGTTTCTTTTTCAGCCAAAAAAAGCGTACTATTGTTATTTATAAATATAAATCAAATAGTACAACGATGAGTCATTCAAGCATGGATCCGGCTATAGTGTTAGCCTTTACAGTTTTGTCAACAATTACCCCACATTGTAAAAAAAAAACCATATAGTCTGATACAGTAGACAATCAAAAAGTGACAATCAAAGAAGACACCATTAGTCGAGAAAGTAGACAGAACCATGAGATTCAACCTTGGAGTCCAAGTATTCCTCCCATATCCTTCTTCTGTATCCAAAGCGAATTTTGAAAGTTTATCGGCCAGTGAGTTGTTCTCCCTATAGACATGTTGCAATGTGATGGCCGGACAAAGATCAAGTTCATAACGAATTCAAGGCACCAATGGAGTAGAGATACATGCATCAGCTACAATTTCTTTTTTTTATAATTGTTTATTTTGAATTTTGAACAACAACCATAAAATCAATCTGGACAATACTCATTCTCCTTTAATCTAGGAAAAACATAAATGATAGTCCACCCCAAGATATAAACACCTATAGTTACAATTTAAATTCTCAATATCTCTTTCATACTCTTTGAACCTGTCATATTACAAAAATAATTCCATACTCTAGCTATAACTGCAATTTAAATTCTCAATATCTCTTTCATACTCTTTGAACCTGTCATTGATTTAATCTTAGATTTATGTGATTTGTGCTTTCAGAAATTGAACAGGGACAGATGCAAATCTTGGCGAAGTTCAAGAACTTCGAAACTATACCTCTACCTCTTCCATACCTCTTTCATACTCTTTGAACCTGTCATATTACAAAAATAATTCCATACTCTAGCTATAACTGCAATTTAAATTCTCAATATCTCTTTCATACTCTTTGAACCTGTCATTGATTTAATCTTAGATTTATGTGATTTGTGCTTTCAGAAATTGAACAGGGACAGATGCAAATCTTGGCGAAGTTCAAGAACTTCGAAACTATACCTCTACCTCTTCCATACCTCTTCCATTTAGGTATGGAAGAGGTAGAGGTATAGAAGCAAAGTGTTTCTATTGAATATATTCATAATTATATTTCTTCTTGGTAAGAAGCAAAGTGTTTCTATTGAATATATTCATAATTATATTTCTTTGATCCATATGGATATTGGTGGCCACCCACCTATTTCACTGGCTGAAAATAGTTTTTCATTCTGGCATTTTTCTTGTAATTTTTCTACAATTTTTCGGGTCCTAAACTTTTGGGGCTGTTTTGAGGCCCTAAACGACATTTTGTAGCGACTTGGGGGGTTAAATGGTTACCATCGACATACAATTGGCCCCAGTTGAAAGTTGTAAATCGATGGCAACAAAAGAAGGGACTATAATCATAAAGGAAGAAGATATTGTGACTCCTGAGTTCTCAAGTCAAGTAGAGTTGGAAACTGCATATGCACTCTCAACAGAAGAAGCAATTATGACTCCCAATTTCCCAAGTAAAGAGGAGCAAGGTACTATGATGACCCCTAAATATTCAAGTACAGAAGAGTCTGAAGTTGATACTACAACCATAAAGGAAGGGAAGCCACACCGACCGCCTCCTTATAATCCTCCTCACAAAAGATCCAAGCCACCAAACTCCTGGAGGGATAACAAAAGACTCTCCAACTACAAACCTCAAAATACGAGACTCAATCAAAAATATGTACATCTACTAGAATTTCGTTGCAGATTCTTACAAGGTAGGGAAGGAAGGCACATTAATACACCAGCTGAAAAATGTATAAAATTGTCTAGTGAAACTCTAGAACAAGGACTTGTTAAGGAAGACAATAACAAGGACAATAAAACAGAAGATCTAGAGGACAAGGATATGAAAGATCAAGATGATATTGACAATCACAATGTCAATATCAATTATAAAGAAAACAACAATGTCATAGGTTGTAATAATAAAACACAACATACGGTTAAAAATGAAGTCATTATTAACAACAATTATGAAAGAAATGAAGTGGTAGAAGAATGCAATGATAAAAGTGAGGAGATAACCTTAATCATGGTAATGGAGAAGAACGAAACCCATAAGATGTTGTGACAAATGAAAAGATGAACATTCTACCAGTGGTCACAACCTCTTCTGGTTTTCGTTCTTCTCCGTTACCATGATTAAGGTTATCTTCGACGCTTTTATCATTGCATTCTTCTACCACTTCATGTAAACACGATACTTTACAATTAACATCACACTAAAAAATATCATGGAAAACATAAGAATCTAAAATCGCTAATATGGTTGCTTCTATACAATTCAATGGCTTCTTAACTGTAATTTATATTGCTTAATGCTATACAATTCAATTGATCTGCACAATTAAAAACAATTAAGAAATAGGTAAGCATCATCCTCTTGTTACTGAAACTAAAACTAAAAGTATATTGTGTATATTTTGTAATATTGGAGGAATAACAAAGGAAGCATTATTTGCATTTGCATTATGTAGGACTGTATAGATAGAGAGAGGTAGAACCAGTCATTACTCATCGATTCTATTGCCTAGGATTTAGAAGGGCATTGAAGCTTGAAGAAGAGAGAGCTGGGAGCTTGGTCACAATGGATATTTTTCGTTGGAATAGATATACAAATGGTGAAAGCTACCCCTAAAATGGAGAAATTCATAAAAACATTTCATGATTGTGAGAGAAGATTCATCTTTGAAACCTGGTGGGAAGGCATGAGCTCAACCCTTAGGGGGTTGGTCCATTAGTAGCATTTTCTATCTATTCATCCACACAAAATGCAATAAACAACTGAAATTGAAAGGTATGGAGTTATATTTAACCTGGGTGTAGAGGGTTTGTTCATATTTACAAATTGAGAAATATGAGTAAAATTACCATAAGCAAGACCAAAAAAAATTGTAAACCATGAGACTCTTGTCCTACCAAAAATTTGTTAATGAAAGCCCCTCTATCTCATTGCGAACTATATGTGTCCCAGCCATCACCTACCCAACATTTGGTAATGAAACCATATCTATCTCACTACTAGCTATACATTCCTTTTTCCCTAGCTTCACTTACATTACACCTCGAGCTATGGGTTTTGCATGATCTTCACTGTGAATTGCATAGCAGTGTGTTGAAGGAACAAAAGAGGATTGCGGTGATTGTTCATGGGAATGTGTTTCCTAGTTTTGTGATTGTTGGAGATCCATGAGACTACATAAGCCTTTTTATGGAGAACATTCTCATGTTCTTAAGATCATGAGAATATATATCAACATTATTTCGATGCTCCATGCCTCCATTGCAATAGTATGAATTCAATAGATGAAGAAAATGTATGAATTTGCATAATTAAATTTGGGGAGGGAATTATACATTGTGTGCCTCTTCCGTAAAACCACAAATAGAACTATTACTTGCAACTATACCTCTTCCATTTAGGTGCACCCAAACTATCCCTACATTCCGAAAGGGATACAAATTTTTGAGGTATCATTTTTTTCTTGAGTGTAATCGATACCTCTCGGTAATTGATCGATTTGTGTTTAATGTGGGTCTATGTTCATTAAAAACAATTATTTATAATGTAATTTATTTGTTTTTTAATTTAGAAACATTGTATTATGATTCAAAATACTTTGAAAATTATATTTAAAAAATAATTTTAGGGCATTTTCATGGAAATTTATTTCAATTATATAACTCAACAATTTGACTATAAATATTTAAAATAATAAATTCTAAAATTTAATATATAAATATTAAAATTGATGATGATGATGATGAATTGTATTTTCGTGCTCAAACAACTTTAAGAGAAGCAATCCTAGATCACCATGATTATTTTCATCTTCAACCGTATTAATATCACAACGATGACAAATTATTTCATTACTTTGGAGCTGACGAATGTTTGTTCTTATTTTAGAAATGTTGATTTTTTTATTTATTCTAGTTAAATAGAGAGATACCTTTGGTCTCCTACATTGGGGTTGATCACATCCGTATAATAGCTCAATTTTCTCTTATTCTCTAATTATTTATCAGACCACAACTTCTCCTTAAATTTATATGACATAATAATACTTTTAATATCATCACTATTAAATGGGGCGATAGTCCAACGGGTGGGATCATCTACTATCCCAGGGGGAATACAAAAGAAAGATTCACTTGGGGACTAGGAATTATTAAATGTACAACATAAGGAGACATTCTCCAAACCAATCTTGTGCAACCAAGATTGATCCTCATGTATAGAGGTGAGCACTTTGATTTCCTTCCATGTAAAGGTTATTCCTCTCGGATAGAGATAATTAATCAACGCAATGATTTCGTAAAGTCTTGTTGGACAAGGCTCCGAACCTTGTGTGTCAAGTCATGATTCTCATGTGAACCTTCCATATAAAGGTATCTATGGAATAGAACTCCCATATAGAGGTGGACCTTCTGTATAAAGGTCATGTTTTACTTGTTAAAATCATTTAATGTTGTGTGATGTATTATTAACCATAATCACCAGATTCCTATTAAGTCTACTTTAGAGATTGATCACCTCTAAAGTGAATTACTTTAGCAGATGATCATTTGGTATGGAATAATATATTATGATAACATCATCCGATAATTATTCTTAGTATGATGTAATGTGATGGATAATTAAAGTTAGCACATATTGCCCATGCAGTAAAAGATAAAGAGATAAAGATAAAAACATAGAGAAAAAGAGAATTTGAATTGATTAAGAGATGACTAAGTGAACTTGAATTGTCAAGTTTCAGTTAAATCCACAATGTATTCCTTGGTTAACTAAAGAAATCACAGTGGCCAGTACAAGTAAATCAGTCAGCATGATTTTAGATAATAATAGTTAACTAAGTGTTAAATAAGAAGGACTAGTTAACTAAAGTGTTTTCACTTTACTTAAACTAAAAGACAACACTTTAGTAAATCAAGGAGAACTCAAATTGATCACAACAGTGATGTTATCAAGAAAGAATCAGTTAAAGAGAGTTAACTAAGTGACAACAAAGAAGATCTAGTTAACTAAGTATTATTGCATGGTGGTGCTTATGTTAAAATAAAAGATGACACTTGAGTTGCAACACTTGCATGATGACACTTAAGTTAGACACCTAACTAATTGGGAAATATTTCAATTAAGAGGTGATTTCATCCTAAGTGACAATTCAGTGAGATAGAGCACTACATGAGAAGTGGAGGGTACTTTTTCATGCAAGATTGATACATCTAGTATGAGGGAGAGTTCATCCTAAAGTTAGAAGAAGCGGATGCATGAGAAGAATGTATAAATATGTTATACGGTATTGATGAATTCAATGTGAAGAGAATTCTCTTCTCCATTGAAGGCAAGGCACTTCTCTTTTTGCAAGTTATTTCTCTTGTTTGTTATTGATGTGCTGGGCACATTGGAAATCACATCCGATTGATCTCTCTTCTCTATTGCTTCAGTATCTTCACCAAGAGTGTTTTGGTGATCTCTTATCTTCTGAAAACAATATACTACATTGTAAAATAAATAATTCTATGCTATCCATTATATTATGCGGAGAAGAATTGTTGGGGTTTTCGTTCTCATAGTTTTGAGGATTTTCCCCAAGGTATATATTGTGTTATGGATGTATGAATTTCATGTGATTGAATTGTCTCATTGTTTCAATTTTTTGCATCTAAAAGAATTGAAGATAAAATCCTAACCAAATATTAACATGGTATCAAATATTAGACAGTGAATGAGATCAGTCTTTCCTGCCATCTAGAGCCTATGTAGATCCCAAGAATTTGAGCACAAGATTTGAAGAATATGGAATCAATCTTTGTATGACTGGAATATAGTCTTGAGGGAACTTCAAAATTAAACACTTGGAAGGATATGATTCTCAACATCCTAGAGGAACATGAATTGGATAGATACATATCCACTGTGGTGGAGGATCCTACATCTAATGTAGGGTGCATCAAATTCAAGAAGAATCAAGCTAAGGCCAAACATATCATCTATGATTCGGTAAAAGATAACTTGATTCCTGTGATCACATCGTTGAAGACTACAAAACAATGTTATGATACATTGACTAATATATATGAGAAGAAGGCCCCAACTCAAAAGAGGGCATTGAAGAACAAGTTACGAAACCTCAAGATGGAGAAGGATAAGAAAATGGCCTCCTTCACCAAGATATCTCAGGTAAGAGATCAGCTTGTTAACATTGGAGTTGTAGTGGATGAAGATGATCTCATCCAAACTGTGGTTGATGGTCTCCCATATTCATGGGAGACATTCTTGGTTGTTATAAATGGTCAAGAAGTGCAACTTGGGTTCGAAATATTGTGGCATGACTGTATCCAAGAGGAAGGGTGAATCCAGAGAAAACCTATGTGCACTAAAGAAGAAAATCTTTCCCTCACTGCAAGAATGAAGAAAGGAAAGAAACCCTTCTTCCAAAAGAATTTATCTCGTCCAAAGAAGAAGGAGTTCAACAAAGGATTTGAAAAGTCAAAATCTAGATGCTACAATTACAACAAGAAAGTCCATTTCTAGAGAGAGTGCAAAGCAAACTAGAAAGGAAGGTTCCATGCTTCTATTTCCATGGATGATGAAACCACTCAAAAGAATGCATCTGAAGAAAAATAGACAAGAAGGGAGTATTACCTTGTCTCATCCATTTCAGGATCCGTCATCACAAGTGCAGACACATGGTTGATTGACATTGGCACATCCAAACATATGAAATGTTACAAGAGTTCCATCATTGACCTAAAGGATAATTTTTCACATGCATGGTAGAGTTGGGGGACAAATCAACATATTCAATCCAAGGAGTTGGATCCACCTCATTCCAGCTGAGCAACAATGATATTTTACATGTGGAGGAAATTCTATATGTTCTGGGCTTGAAGAAGAAACTCCTGTCAGTTTATGTTCTTGAAGACAAAGGTTTCGGAGTTATCTTCATGGATAACAAATCACTTTTATGGTCGAAGAACAAAAACCTAGAATCTTCTACCGTGCTTTTAGTTCGATAGGGAGTACTCTACAAGGTACTCGGGAAGTACATTCAAGCTATGATTCACCACACTATTATTCCATGTGAGCTATGGCACTGAAGGCTTGGACACCTACACTACAAAGCACTATCGGGACTTCAAAAGATGTTAAAAGTTATGCCCTTATTTGATTTTGAGCATGATATTGTATGTTGGGGTTGTGCACTTTGGAAGAATGTAAAGAATTTTTTTTCCAACAGTACTACTAGATCTAAATGGATTTTAGATTTAATACATTCTGATGTATGTGGTCCCATGTCATCCCCCTCCCTAAGTGGAATCTTATATTATGTACTGTTCATAGATGATTTTTCTAAGAAGACATGGATTTATTTCATGAAGGATAAAAGTGGAACACTTAGAAAATTTAAGGAGTTTAAAGCCCTGGTTCAAAATAAAAAAGAAAATCACATCCATGCATTAAGGTCTGTAATGGAGGTGGATTTGATTCACATGCATTTAATGAACTATGAAATTATGCATGACTATGTAGACAATTAATAGTACCGTACAACCCTCAGAAAAATGGGGTTTTAAAAGGAAGAATAGAACCATATGTGAGGCTGCAAAAGCCATGATGCATGGTCAAGATATGTCTACTTAATTATGGATAGAATCCACTAGTACACTTGTGTACATCCATAATAGAATCCTGCATGCCATTCTAGATGAGAAGACTCAAGAAGAAGTGTATACTGGTGAGAATCTAGACATCTGATACTTGGGGATCTTCAGGAGCCCAGTATACATTCATGTACCAAAAGAAAAGAGAACAAAGATGGATCCTTCTAGAAAGAAAGGCACCTTTGTGGGTTATAGCGAGTCATCCAAAGCATTCTGAATATATGTACCTGGTGACAGACACATTGAAGTCAACCGAGGTGTTACCATCCAGGAGGAATTTTATTTCAAAATATTGAAAGAGATTCAATGTGATTCAGAGATGGAGGATCCTGATTCTCATCCCCCCCTTCAGAGTTTGAGAGGGAGAAACCAAAAGATGCCTTAGATTAGATAGTTCCTAAAGAATTGATTGAGAGGTCACTTGATGAACCTCCCACTAAAATAATATCTGGTTGGTGCTGAGATATCTTACAAGATGCAGAGAAGCATGGAGCAACAGTAGGTTCACTTAGAAAGTGCAAGCAACCTGATTGATATTCAATGTATGTTGCATTGATGAGTCATATCACTGATTCGGAACCATCCTCATATGAAGAAGCTGCAAAGAAACAAGTTTGGAAATATGCAATGACAGAAGAGTACAACTCTATAGTGAAGAATGATGTTTGGGAGGTTGTTTCCAAAAGTGATGGAAAGTCCATTGTGACTTCCAGATGGCTTTACAAGATAAAGCATGCTACAGATGGTATAATTGAGAAGTATAAATCTAGATTCATTGCTATAGGTTTCTCCCAGAAATAAGGAATCGATTATGATGAGACTGTTTCCCCTGTAGCAAGGTACACCACAATCCGAGCAATCATTGCACTTGCATGTGTTCAAGGATAGAAACTTCACCAAATGGATGTGAAGAGAACCATCCTCAAATGGTGAGTTGAGGAAGAGGTTTATATTCAGTAGCCTTATGGATTTGTGGTGCATGGGAAGGAGTCCCATGTTTGCGAGATAAATAAATCTCTATAAGGGCTTAAGCAAGCCCCTAGGGCTTGATACTCCAAAATTGATAGATACCTTCAGAAACTGGGTTTCTGTAAGAGTGAACCTGATCCAAATTTGTAGTTCAAATTAGTGAAGAACCAATTATTGATATTATTTTTTTTTTATGATTTTTTTCTCCCTGGAGAGGAACATCTGATTACTTGGTGTAAGAGGGAGCTCACCTTAGATTTCAAGATGAAATAATTAGGTCTGATGCACTACTTTATTGGCCTTGAGATCAGGAAAATAAAAGATGATTTTTTTCTATCTCAAGGGAAGTACACTGTGGATATATTGCACAAGTTTGGAATGATAGATTTAAAATCTATGACTACACTAATGGTTTCCAATTTGAGGAAACTTCATGAATCAGGATCTGGATCAGATCCAACAGATACCACTTTGTATAGACAACATATAGGCTCACTAATTTACTTGATACATTCGAGGCTTGATATATGTTATGCCATGACCATTCTGAGTCAATTTATGTTTGATCTGAGACACAAACAATGGATAGATACTAATCATGTGCTTTGTACCTTTAAGGTACAATTTCATATGGACTCAGATATGCCTCCAATGGAGTATTAATGTTACTTGGTTACATAGACGCAGACTAGGGAGGAAGCATTGTGGACTATAAAAGTACATCTGGATAATGTTATAGCTTAGGATCAACTATGATATCTTGGTCCAACAGGAAGCAGGGATTAGTATCCCAGAGCACTACATAAGCAAAATACATAGTTGCTAGTGTTTCTTGCTGAGAAGCACCGTGGCTCATAAATATACTTGCAAGGTTGCTTGGTGAAAAGCTTGAGCCTGTATTTATTAGGTGTGACAATCAGATTTGCATCAAGATTTTTGAAAACCCGGTATTTAATGACAAGTTGATTCACATTGAAATGAAGTATCACTTCATATGAGACATGGTCCAGAAAGGTATAGTGAAACTTTGGTACATTGGTACTGATGAGAAGATTGCAGATGTGTTAACAAATCCTCTGTCAGTGATGAATTTCAGGTAATTTTGAGACAATATTGGTATGGCAGAGAATTCCTCCCTCGCTTAGAGGGAGTGTTAAATGTACAACATTAGCAGACATTCTCCAAACCAATCTTGTGCAACCAAGGTTGATCCTTGTTGTAATATACAAAATTGCATTAATTACTAGTATTACAATATATCAGTATGAAGGAAGAGTCACATAAACACACATTATATAAGCATACATAAGAGAGTAAGTGGGACAACAACAATGGGCTTTTGTATTAACATGACCAAAATAGAGTACAATATCGGTGTACAGATACTATATGCTATTGTCTCTCCAACCTATATATAATGATTACAAACATTTATTCAGTTACAAATTCTTGGTTGGTCGTCTAACCAACCAATTGAACTAACTCAACTATTGTCGGCGGAGGACCTAGTCGGCCAATCGACTAGGATCGTCCAACATATCCCCCACCAACAAAATGATTTTTCATCTCGAAGAGATCAAGAAAATAACTGAAGAACTGGATCAAAATTGGTACCCGTTGTTGCTTATGGTTGCGAACTAGTGGATGCATTTGACGGATTTGGACTGATGCAGGCTTCCACAATGGTTGGGGCTGATGATGCGAGCCGTCATTTGAATCTTCCTAGGTGTGAGAATTCATATGCATGTCTACACTTAGAGAAGTAAGATCATAGATCTGACTGATCTGGTCGTGAATATAAAGATGTTTAATATTGTGAAGATCAGGTCCCAAGAGCAAGTGTTGTTGGTCGGTGACATGGAGAAGGAAGTCAATATGAGAAGCAATTGGTTCGACTTCTGTCTTTGGATGATGTGCTTGAGTATCCCGTTGTTCTTGTTTCTATTGGAGTTCAGCTAATTGATTCTGCTCCATTTGAATTTGATGTTTAAGGTTATGAAGAGTGACAGGATCCGTGGTAGCCTTCAGCTCGAATATATGTGCTAACATTGTCTGGACCTTTCCCATGTCGATAAAAAAATTTCCATAAGAATTATACCATTTATTAAGTACAGAGGTAGATTGATGTGCCTGGATACTGTATTCCTTTAGTTGCATGTGTCGGTCAAGAAATAACTGATATTACTTTGTAAGAAGAGAAAAGGTTTTCTTGACATCTTCTTGATATTTTTGTTGAACAACTTCTTGATATAATGACACCAGGGACCACACTAAACCAGTGATTTTATCTAAAGAATTCTGGGTTGAGGTTCCATGAAGAGTCAGTGCCGCTTGAATAATTAGATCTTGACAGGTGTGTAAGGTTTTGGTATGTTCTTCCTGCATCCTATAAACTTGCTATTTGTCCTATTCCTAGTCCCATCATGTCTATTTTTCCTTATGGATGGTGTCTAGGAGTCTATCCAACTCATGATATTTTCATATTGTAGCATTAAATCTAACCAGTGCTTCTGCAGGGTCCTTCGTGAGCTTCAGTGTCACTGGTGATGTCTTTTTCTTACTCTTTTTGTTCTTTTTCTGTGAACTATCAGTTGGAGTTGTATGATGGGTCACCAAGATAGAAGATTGTAACATCCCGAAAATTACCAAAATTAAAAAAAAAATTATAATAGCAATATTTATCAAAGTCATTAATGCGGAACATATAAATTAACTTGATTTCTTAACTAAGATAATTATTAATGATGACACGTCATACTTCTCCACTAAATATGATTTAATTGTATTTGCTACTTCAGATTTAAGTGGATGTTAATTTCTTGAACGAAAGATCTTTTATACAGTTTACAGATTTGTTTAAGTTCTTTGGATATGATTGCATGTTGTTTATAGTTTGTTCTGTTATGATATTCTTGATGAAGTGCTGCCAGTTTGTTTGTATGTTGATGAAGGGGCCCTACGAGGTACCCTGGAGTTCACTTAGCTGCGTTTAGCTAAGGCATTTGAATCTTGTTTCTATGTGCAGACCGCAAGTAAGAAATACTATAAGACAACATAAGTTAAGAGTACTTGTGTCTTTCAATTCATCGTCAACGTAAAATTAGAATGCTAGGTACAATTATTATCATATGGCTATCGCAATTGTTATCAAGACAGTAATGCCAATATCTGGTGATAATAGTTATTAGAAAACTTGTAGCAGAAGTGTTTATACTTTTGAGCTATCATTATGTTTTGCGTCTACCAAGCTTAGACTACTCTATGTCATATAATTATCAAATGGATACACAGTTATCATATATAAAGCATATTGACTAGTGCTTATACTAAGAACTTGGCTGAAGAGTGTATCTCGTCAACGCTTAAACTATACTTAGAATGATACCATAGTCTCGTTATTGAAGTGATGAGTTGATGTGCATTGAATTTCCAACTACAGGTTGACAGGGTTACGATCATGTATTAAATGCTCTACCCAAACTTCCTTAGTGGAAAGTGTGGTTGTCATACCACGTAATCCCTCCACGTGAACTTTGATTGTTAATGTAACTAGGAGTTCTAGCTGGCATGGTTGCTATATCGCCTCTCCTCCATGCTGTACATGGTAATGTTCCTTAGCATGCAGGGTTGGCAACTTTGTAGTTGTTTGTAACTAATGTGATATCAATGCAATGTTGCTCGGCTTTCCATGTAGCATTGTTGGCTCTTTCTTGTGCATTGATCTCACCGAATCTTGATCGTTTATTGTGGAACCCTAACCTCGTTGTATGTAGTGGTAGCAATTTTCTCGGTCTTTCATTGTTACGTTGAGTTGAGGCCGACAGGCTGCCAAAATGCAGGGTCGAAGGAAGTTCCCTTCCATGGTTTCGATCCTGTGACCTGTGAGAGGTAGTTTTTTTAATAGTTGTAGGCTTAGCTTCTTGCCATAGAGCCACGATACAGTAATACAAAGTGTGGTTTTATGTCAGTTGTTGAGAGTGCTGTTGTAATTTTTCTTTCGGCTCTAATAGATGTTATCGTCTTCTGGATTTTCTGTGTGTATAAATGCTGCAGCCAACCTCTAGTTTCGTCGATATTGCTTGGAATGGAACTTCTAAAGGGTAAGTAAGTTAATAATGAAATGTAATATGGTGAACTTGTATTTTATTTGTGTTTACAGGTTTTTAACCAGTCGAACTTGTAAATTGGTAGGTGCCCTCTCCGTTGGAAGGTTTCTCAGCAAAGGGTTTGATAAAGCAAAGCTGCTACTGCTTCCTGGTAAGCTCCGGTGGTTCTCACAAATCCTCGTAGGTGCCTTTGATGTGTTTTTCTGTGTGCCGAGAGTTGGCATTGAACTTGTATTAGTGATGGCTGAAAAAGAAGTTTAAGCTTGTTTTGTTTTGATATCAAACTGTAAGAGGTTGATCCTCAATCTTGTATTTGATGCTCGGCTCAGTATTGCTTTTGTTGTAGCATTGGAACCAACTTTGAGTTGGTCTTTACACCATTGGTTGTTTTAAGGGAAAAGACCCTATGTATTTTTAAATGGAAACAATAAAATCTCTGTCATGTTTTATCTATGCTATTGGGCATTTCTTAATGGGGTCGTGGTTCACTTGCTTCTGTCCTGTTGGTTCTCCTGAAATGCAATGTTATGGTCTTGTTTAAATAGATGTTAATGAATTCCTGTTTGGAAAACTGTTGATTCGAGTTCGAATACGAAACTATCTTAGGTCGAATGCATCTGGTTGTTTCTTATTCTTCGTTATTGATGTCGGTATTTAAGTGTTGGAAAGGTTATGATATAAGTTCGAATGCAAATGTTTTTGCTAAAGATAGTTCACAAAGTCTCTTTTAATTCGTAAATGAATTCCACCTGTAGCTTTTGATTTCTATCTATCTTGCAATAAGCTATTGTACCAGAAGCTTAACGTGTTATAAAAGATCTCGGTAGTGTGAATGTTTTTGATGTTGAGATGTGTTCTTACTACGGTTTGAGCTATCATTAATAGTAGTGTAAAATCGTGCTTCTGCTATGTGATGAATGCTATCTTGAAAAAGTTCAAAATGCTAGTTAGGGTTTGGAAAATAAATGTTTAAAGTTTTCTATGAAAGACTTGTGAAGAAGAATATGCATTCTGAAAACAAAACTAGGGTTTGATGCAATCATGAATAGAATTGTAAAATACTGAAATGAATGGATGATAAATAAATAGGTTTACATATAATAAATTTATGCAGAGAATAGATTTTTACAGATAAAGATACATGATATTTCTATCTAAAAAGAACGTAATTGAATGAAATCATATAAACCTTGTGCAGAAACTAATTCCTGCAACTACTATTATTTCTTGGATTACACTAGCTTGAAAAACATGAAATGTGTAATATTGATGCATTTGATTTCTATCTGTAATGATTAGAGTTAAGAGAAATATATATGACTATGCAGAAAATAGACTATGTTTTTCTTTCATGTATAAATAAAAGAATTATGTATTACTGTTGATTCTATACTGTAATTTTTACTATGTTTAATTATAGGACAGAATTTTAAACATAATACTTACTGCAATCATTTATCCAATCAATAGCAATCTGCCTATCTCTCATCTATCATTAATTTGCTTCTCTATACTAGAGTACTATGCAAAGAACAACATGGGGAAAAATATAGAGATGGTTATCTAATCAAATATTTCACAAAGCTTTATCATTTAGAATCAAACACAGATCAGAAAATAAAATAACTTATTTTTCATGACAAAGTTTAATGATTATATTAAACAAAAACATTAAACTGTAAACAAAAGTAGAAACAGTAAAACCTCGTTAACTATAGGGAAATAAACAGCCCAAGGAACCTATTCCACCCAACCAATTCCTGAAGACAACCAAGTTACTTGCCTTAGGACCCCTGAGCCTATTCACTGAACCACCAGGAG
Source organism: Larix kaempferi (assembly GCA_027924585.1). NCBI lineage: Eukaryota > Viridiplantae > Streptophyta > Pinopsida > Pinales > Pinaceae > Larix > Larix kaempferi. The sequence goes on along the minus strand of BSBM01000767.1, from coordinate 15,452,754 downwards.
GAAGAAACTTGGAATCTTAGGACTTCAACTTGCAGTAGCAATAGTTATCCAGTCTTAAAGACTTAGCAGTCAAAGGGACTTACACCAGCACCTCTGGTTTTCCTTCTCAGAATAATTTGCAGACTTACAGTTGCACTCTCACATAGCTTCCCTATTCAAATCTCTCAGTGATCACATCATGCACTTGATGAATACTTTTGCAGAAAATATTGTAAGCACTGCCTGCTCAATTCGAATTTGCCTTATGTAGGCTTCCTAGGCCTTTTAGTGGTTAACTGGTCATTTAATGAGCTTCCTACTCACTCCCACCACCTAGGGGATAATGCCACAATTTTAGGGGTAGTTGTCCCATTACCAATAGCTAGTGGTAAAGTGCAATTGTTGTCATCTATCCCATGCCTTCTAAAAGCTTCCATTCCTCCTAGTGGGTCAGTGAACACTCATTTAATAGTTCCCTTGGGTGTTTCTCTCCTACTTTAATTTATTAAATAATAATAATCAGTAATTACATTCATCCTTGACCAAACTTGGTCATAATTACAAAACTTTGTAATTAAAATTTAACATAAAGTATTTTTCCAATAAAATAATATTTTTAGAATTTGGGTAGGTGACATACACCCCCCTTAAGCCTCAACATCATCCTCGATGTTGGTTAATCACTCTCTAAGTGTTCCTGAAACAGAGTTGGGTATGCTGCTTTCATATTACTCTCCAACTCCCAGATTGCCTCTTCTGGGCTAAGGTGCTTCCATTGCACCTTCACTTGCCCAATAGTGCGATTCCGGAGCAGAGTTTCCCTACTTTCGAGGATACAGTCCGGTTCCACCTAAAAATCGCCGTCTTGTCCCACCTGTACATCATTCCAGTTTACAACATGAGTAGCATCATGTACATACTTCTTTAAAAATGATATATGAAAAAAATTATGTATCTTTAAATTTGGTGGCAAAGCCAGTTGGTATGCCACTGGTCCAACCTTTGACAATATTTCGAAATGACCACAATACCTGGGTGCCAACTTGGCACAGCTTCACAATTTTAATGAACTCTTTTTCGGTCTTACCTTAAGGAAAACATGTTCACCAACCTAGAACTCTTTATGAGTCCTTTTAAGATCTGATTGACTCTTTTGCCTATCTTGGGAAGCTTTTAGATTTCCTTGTACTTGTTTCACAATTAATTCTAACTCCTACAACAATTCAGGTCCTAAAACAACTCTATTTACTGGGTCATTCTAAGAAACAGGTGTATCACATTTCCTACCATAAATAATTTCAAATGCGCTAAGTCTAGCTGTTGCATGATAATGGTTATTATATGCAAATTCTTCTAAATGCAAGTAGTCTTCCCCCTTACCAGGTTGATCCTTAACATACATTCTCAGTAAGTCTTTCAAAAATTGATTCACCCTTTCTGTCTGTCCATCCGTTTGTGGATGAAATGCTATGTTGAAATTTAAGATTGTATTCAACCCTTTAAACAAAGACCTCCAAAAGTTTCCAGTAAACTTAGAGTCATGATCTGAAATTATCACTTTCGGTATACTATGTAGTTGAAAAATCTGCTTCATGAAGATTTCTGCAATGTTTGGAGCCTTATGAGTAGTCTTCACAGGTATAAAGTGTGATGCCTTGCTGATTTTATCCACTACCACCATAATAGAGTCATTTTGTTTCTGATTCTTGGGTAGTCCAGTAATAAAGTCTATGCTTATCACTTCCCATTTCCAGCTAGGTATAAGCAATGGCTACAACAGTCCAGCTGGATGTTGATGTTCAACTTTCACTTTTTGACAGTCCAAACACTTAGCTATGTACTCTTCTACTTCATCTTTCATTCTGGGCCAATAGTATTATTTCCGTAGCATAGTAATGGTCTTCTGATAACCTGGATGGCCAAAGTAATGGCTTTTGTGCATCGCATTTAAATTCATAATTTTTACTTCTGGTATGTTGGGTACATACAATCTGTTTTTGTATAATAATAGTCTGTTTTCCTTCAAACTATAATCTACCATAGAATTTCCAGAGTTATTGTTTGTTGTCTTTTCTTGTAAATTTCTGTATTCTTCATCCATTTCACTCCTTTCAAGGATTTGGTTTTCTAAGTCTGTTGAGTAAGTACTGATGGCTGAAATAAAATTCAGTTTTGCATTACGACTCAATGCATCTGCAACCTTGTTCGCTTTCCCTTTAATATGCTGAATTTCGAAATCATACTCACTTAGGAAAGTTAACCATCTAGCTTTCTAGCGTTCAAATTTGTCTGATCTAATAAATATTTTAGACCCATGTTATCTATCAACAAGGTAAATTTTCTACCAATAAGGTGATGACGCCACATTTTTAAAGCATGAATTACTGCTAATTACTCTAAATAATAAGCATAGTAGTTCTTCTCATGTATTTTCAGCTTTCTTGATTCATATGCCACAGCATGCCTTTCTTGTGTTAGGACTCCACCAAGTTCGTCATTACATGCATCTGTGCAAACTATAAAATCATTATTAGGATCTGTTATCCTCAAAATAGGTGCTATAGTCAATAACTCTTTTAACTTCTTAAAACTATCTGAACATCTTTGATCCCACACAAATTTCTTTCCTTTCTTCTACAAGGAGGTTATGGGGTTTGCAATCTTTGAAAAACCCTCAATAAATTTTCTATAATATCTTGTAATACCCATAAATGATCTTACATCCGACACATCCTTAGGAACCGGCCAATCATTAATGGCCTTTATCTTGTCGGGGTCAACCGAGATTCCTTCTTTAGAATTATCTGTTCTAAATACTGAATTTTGTCCTTGTGAAAATCAAACTTACTAAATTTAGCGTATAGTTGATGATGTCTTAGAACATGTAAGATAATCCGTAGATGTTTGTCATGCTCTTCTTTGCTTTTAGAATACACTAAAATGTCATCTATAAACACAACAACAAACTTATCTAAGTATTTGTGTAGAATATTGTTCATCAAACACATAAATACAGCCAGGGCATTAGTCAAGCCAAATGGCATGACTACGAACTCATAATGTCCATATCGAGTTCTGAAAGCTGTTTTGAAAATATCTTCATCCTTAACCCGCACTTGATGATATCCTGATCTTAGATCAATCTTTGAAAATATCGTTACTCCACACAGCTGATCAAATAGATCATCTATGCGGAGCAACGGATATCGATTCTTGATTGTCATCTTATTTAGCTGGTGATAATCTATGCACAATATAAGGATTCCATCTTTTTTCTTAACAAATATAACAGGTGCTCCCTAAAGAGACACGCCGGGTCTTATATAATTCTTATCAATCAGTTCCTTCAAATGTGATTTCAACTCGTTTAATTCTAGTATATTCATCCTATATGGAGCTTTAGAATTTGGTACTGCTTCTGGTATTAACTCGATGGTAAAATCTAAATCTCTTTTAGGAGGTAATCTTGGAATCTCCTAAGGAAAAACATCTTTGAAATCCTTTAGGATAGCTATGTCTTCTAGTTTCAGTTTGTCCTCTTTACAAATAAGCTCATCATTTACTACATTTACTGCAAACAACTGACATCCTTTCCTAACTGCCCTCTTTATTTGCATGCATGAAATCTATCTAAGGGTTGTCTTTCTTGGAATACCTTTTACTTCTATAGTTCCTCCTTCATCATTTAAACATGTAAAACTTTTCTCATAACAGTTCAGAATGACATGATGGGCTTCTAACCACTCTATTCCGATTATGATATCATAGGATCCTAAAAGTAAAATATTCAACTTGATTTGTGTCTTTAACTGATTCATGGATAAAGCACAACTTTCAATAAAATCTGATACTTTCCTCTTTGTTCCTATTGCTAGTCTAACTAACCAAGATTTTCTGAATTTTTCTGTTTTCAATTTAAAACTTTCTACAATATCTGGTGATATATAACTTAAGCTAGCACCTGGATCAATCAAAATAGTAACCGAGTAGTTTTGTAGCATACCTTCAATCTCTACCATAGAGATTTGATGATCTGCTTGTCTGTTGTCAAGTGCTGCATTGATTCTGGGCATCTCCGTTGCCAAGTCTTCAACAGTAGGTTCAGTCTAAATAGAGTGAATGTTGTTAGCTGTCCACTTCCTCTTGGGACATTTTGATGCACAATGAGGACCTTGACACTCAAAACATTTGATAGGTGTCTTTTGATCATTAGTTCTGGTAGTATTGGGAGTGTTTCTAGGAGCTATAAAATTCTGCTGCTGACTATTTCTGGAATTGTTTCCTTGAAAATTCCGATTCTGAAAATTTTTCTTTTGGAAACCAGAATTCCCACTAAATCTGAAATTTTTCTTTTTCAGCTCAAAATTGCTAGGTTGATGACTTTTCTAGTTTGACATTCCTTCTCTTTTCCGATTAGTGTCATAACAAAAAGTTGCTTTCCTCATGGCCTCTTCTAAGGTTTTTGGACTGTCATACTCGATTCTGTCCTTGATATTGAAAGGTAGACAGCTCAAGTATATTTTGATCTTTGGTTTTTCTTCCACGAGGTATGGCACATATCTCAGTAAGTTCAGAAATTGATTGTTCATTTCCTTCAGGTTCATACTTCCCAGCTTTAAGTCATAGAACTCCTTTGATTTTTCTTCATAGTATTGTTCTGATAAGAACTTCTTTTTGAAATATCGTTTGAAAGTACTCTAGTTGACATCCTTATCTTTGATGCCCTTCACTCTCTTGATGTCCTGCCACCAAATATCCGCCTTGCCGATCAAGTTGTAGATTGCCATCTTTGCCTTCAATGATTCAGAATAATCATATATTTGGAAATACGTTTTCATGCTGGACAACCAAGCTTTTGCTATCTCTCCTTTTTCAGTTTCACCATTGAAGGTTGGGGGTTTGATTTTCTTGAACTCCCCAGAAATTTGCTCATACTATTTGTGACTTTTCCTTTTGGGTTTGTAGTCCCCTTCGCTGTTGTCACTTGAATAATTTATTTTCTTTTTCCATTTTTCATGGGCAGCTTTTGATGATGTCGAAATGTTGTTTGCATCATCAACTTTCATCTTTTTAATTTTGTCTGGATGAGGTAAATCTTCAACCTTGAAAGTATTCTCAATTTCTCTATTATGTTCATCAGTTGGGAATTGTTCGAACAGTACTTGATTTAATTCTTCTTGTGCCTTTAGAATTTTCTCATTGTCTTGTTTTACAGATCTGATTTCTACCTTTAATTCTTGAAATGCTCGTAATAATTCTAAAGAATTGTTGTTTACTTCGCCATGGAATTCTTCTCCTTTGAAATGCCTTCCCGTGCTATGACTGTTGGGTTGAAATCTTTCTTCTAAATGTTTAGCTGAACCTTCCATACCTGTAACTCAAAATAATTTATGTATAACACAATAGTTTAAATTTTTTGAATTTGTAAAAGTTCTGCTGTAAATAAATTTTTCTAATGCATGTTCTTGGACCTTTTTCAGGCCTAGAGTTCAAACATGAGCTCTGATACCACATGTAACATCCCGAAAATTACCAAAATTAAAAAAAAAATTATAATAGCAATATTTATCAAAGTCATTAATGCGGAACATATAAATTAACTTGATTTCTTACCTAAGATAATTAGTAACAATGACACATCATACTTCTCCACTAAATATGATTTAATTGTATTTGCTACTTCAGATTTAAGTGGATGTTAATTTCTTGAATGAAAGATCTTTTATATAGTTTACATATTTGTTTAAGTTCTTTGGATATGATTGCATGTTGTTTACAGTTTGTACTGTTATGATATTTTTGATGAAGAGTTAACAGTTTGTTTGTATGTTGACGAAGGGGCCCTATGAGGTACCCTGGAGTTTACTGTTGATGTATATGTAACTTTGGAATGTATTTCATCTATGTGTTTCACATATCTATTTATTGTACCCTTATTAGAGATGTGTTATTCCTCTATAAGGAAGTGTCGTCATGTGGATTGACAAGTGTCGCAAGTGTGTGTACTTGCCGATGGGTTATTAGACCACCATGTGTGGGGTCGGCCCTGAAATATATATTATATTGTGGATATACCTAGCTAGACAAGTCGGCCCCATAAGGTCACTGGGAAAACAGGTTAGTATAAATAGAGATCAGGAGATCTCTATTTAGATCATTCGGAAAGTCATATCTCTCTCACTCAGAAAGTGGCGCACTAGTGAGGAGGAGGATCATCTGCTTCTAGGAGACTATCTCGAGTGTATTTTGGTTGTACTTTGGTTGAGCCATTTCTCTCTCTATCTCTGAGGAAGTTGTGGGGTTTTTCACCTTAGGGTTTTCCCCACGGAAACTCTGTGTCTCTTGTCTCTCATGCTTTTGATTCTTGTGATGCTTGTCATATTATGATTGTTATGCATTGATATACTATATATGTTATTCTCTCAGTGAATATCCTAGAGTATTGTGAATTAATGCTCAAAATTTAACATGGTATCAGACCTAACCTGAGAAAAAGACATTTTGCAGTGATGGAAACTTGAGTTTCTTGTTTATTAGGTTTCTCTCCACAGATTTTGGAAAAGAAGTATAGTAGATTGACTCTACTCATCAAGGAGAATCTATCTGTCCAATCAGAATTCAATTCTGAGCATTTTCAAATTTGGCACTAAAAATTAGGGTTTCCACAAAAATAGGAATTTATGAAATCTAAAGACATAGCTGGAAGTTCCTTGCAAAAATCAAAGTTTAGAGCTTTGGATTGAGATTTTTGGCTGGGTAGATCTTCGGGAAACTCAAACCCTAATTCAGGGCTCTCCCTAGTGAACCTGGGAGGACAAAAAGGCAAATCTGAAGGGTAAAGCTTTGCTGATCTCAAATTCTGAATACACCAAGCTGATTAGTTCATCAAGGCACATCTTTCTATCCTTTCAGAAAATTGAAATTCACATTTTGAATTTTTAGGGTTTTTTCGACAAACCCTAATCTATGACCAGATCCAGTTTTCAGCATTTCAAGTGGTAAGACCTAAATATTTTCTATTTCCATTTGAAGTAGTCTTTAAGATGTCTCACCACACCAAGCTTGAGGATAACCTTGAAGGAGCTAATAACTTCCAAGCTTGGAAGTATAGGATTGGGTTAATCCTGGAAGAGAATGAGTTGGACTCATATGTAAAAGAAAACATCCCTATACCAGAGGATGAAGAGGCTAAGGTATTGCATAAGAAAAACTTGGTCAAGGCAAAGAGAATCATTGTTGATTCTATCAAAGACCATCTCATACCCCATGTGTCTTCTCTAAAGACACCCAAGGAGATGTTTGACAGTTTGACCAAGCTATTTGAAGGGAAGAACATAAATCGGAAGATGGCCCTACGGAACCAATTGAAAAAAGTAAAGTTTCAGAATGGAGAAACCATTCAATCTTATTTTTCAAGGGTCTCCCAGATCAAGGAACAACTAGAAGCAGTGGATGAAATGGTGGAGAATGGTGAAGTGGTGATGACCACTCTAAATGGCCTACCTAGGTCATGGGATTCCTTTATTCAAGGAATTTGTGCAAGGAAGAAGTTGATCTCCTTCAACATATTGTGGGAAGAATGCTCTCAAGAAGAAGCTAGGCTTGTGGCTCGAGAAGAAAAGATGGGAAATGAAGATCAAGCTCTCATAACACATGCTAGGAAAGGCAATTCAAGAAGGAATCATCTCATAACAGGAGATTCTCACACCACCATTGTCATAAAGATAAGAAACATCTCAGATGCTTCAATTACAATGAGAAGGGACACTTTGCTTCAGATTGTCCCAAGAAGAAGAAAGACAACAACAACAACTTCAATAAGAAGAAAAAGAATAACAAAAAAAGATTTCATGCTCATGCTGCCGAAGATGATGAACCCCCAAAGAAGAAGGCTAGGGTAGAAAGTGATAGTGATAATGACTCATCAAGTGAAGAAGAATATGTTCTAATTTATGCTCTCACAGGTACTATCTCCCATGGTTGTATTGATTGGTTGATTGACAATGGGGCTTCCAAACACATGAATGGGTTTAAGGAATCTTTTGTGAATCTATCTGAACATGAATCACCCCATAAGGTGAAACTTGGGGATGATTATCAATACCCAATCAAAGGAAGTGGTGAAGCCTCCTACAACCTAGATTCTAGAAAATCTTTGAAGATGAAAGAAGTCCTTTATGTACCTGGGCTCAAGAAGAACTTACTCTCCATCTCTGCATTGGATGCAAAAGGTATGAGGGTTGCATTTGTGGATGGCCAAGTCCTAATGTGGCCAAAGGGAAAGAACATAGATGATGCAGTAGTGATTGGAGAGCAAGAGGGAGGTTTGTATAAATTGAAGGGACAACTTGAACATGCCATGGTACATGAATCCATGGAGCCAAGTGAACTTTGGCATAGAATACTTGCTCATATGCACTATAGGGAACTTCCAATTGCAAGCAAGGCTGTAGAGGGTCTTCCTAAAATCAAGACCAAACATGAAGGTGTTTGCAAAGGATGTGCAAAAGGTAAGAACATTAAGAAGGCTTTCCCAAGCAGAGAAAGTAAGCCAAAAGATATCCTGGAAATCATCCACTCATATGTATGTGGTCCTATGAGTGGGTATGTTTACTATGTCTGATTTATTGATGACTTCTCCTGGAAGACTTGGGTATACTTCTTGAAGAACAAAGATGAGGTGTTTGATAAATTCAAGGAATTCAAAACCTTAATGGAGAATCATTGACAAGAAGATCAAAACATTCAGATCCGACAATGGTGGAGAATTCACCTCAGGTTACTTCAAGAATCTTTGTAGTGATTCAGGGATTAAGAGGGAGTTGACTGCTCCTTATAATCCTCAACATAATGGAGTTGCAGAAAGGAAGAACAGAACAATCATGGAAGGAACAAGGGAAATGATACATGACCAGGATCTACCTATGCATCTATGGGCAGAAGCAGCTAGAACAATTGTATATGTGCAGAACAGAACACCCCACAAGATATTGGACAACAAGACACCATAAGAGGTCATTTCTGGTAAGAAACCTGAAGTCAACCATCTCAGAATATTTGGTTTTCCAGTATACACTCATGTCCCAAAGGAAAAGAGGACCAAACTAGATCCTTCAGGAAAGAAGGGTATCTTTGTGGGTTACAATGAAAGCTCGAAGGCTTACAGAATATATTTTCCAGGGTTCAAGAAGATTGATGTCAGCAAGGATGAATATAAGTTCAAGGACAGGTAGTCCAGGAAGCAAAGATCAAGAGGGAGCACACTTCAACAGCTCCTGCAAGGATGCATATTTTCAGAGGGAGTTGACCATCTTCCTACATTCCACAACAAAAAAGTGTAGAAGAAGCTACTTCAGTAGCTCCTGCCAGGAAGCAAAGACTCAGACGGAGTCCACCCAACAAACAAACAAAGATAAGTATTTCAATTATCATTTCTTGCCTATTTTGTTTGTTTAAATAATAGTATGCTTATGTTCCTAGACTTAGGAGATGTATTGTGCATATTAGAATGATTGCATTAATGAACAATATACTACTAATATGCATGTGATGGGTAAGTGGCCTATGGCACTGTACAACATTCCAGTGCTACTTATCTAGAATGAAACCTCTTTGCTGACATGTTGGGAGTAGTGCAAACTCTTAACAATGTTTTGGTAGAGACTGGAAGGCATCTAGAAAGTTGTGGAACATGGATAAATGTTGTATTAAAGCATTGGCTAAGATAACTGCATGACATATTTCTTTATGTGTAAAGAATTTGTTCTGAAAATTATGAGATGTTTCTAATCATGCAATTTAACTTGTTTTGTAGGAAAGACTGTATATCTTCACCTACAAAAAGGACTACAACATTTGTTCCAGCATCAAAGATATCTATTGAAGATATTGAAGATAGTGAAGTTCCCACGATCTGGGATGAAGAAATGGAATGCCATGATCCGTTGATCATGAAGAAGATGTTTGGAATGCAGTCCCAAGACCTGATAGGGAGTCACATGTGTGCAGATTGAAGAAAGCTTTGTATAGCTTGTAGCAAGCTCCCAGAACTTGGTGTGATACAAAGAGGAAGCTTCCTGCCGAATTCGATATGAAGAACTTTGGGAATGATGCATTACTTCCTAGGTATGGAGGTGTGGCAGAGTGCTGGTGGGATCTTACTTGGTCAAGGGAAGTACATAGTAGATATCCTGGAGATATTCGGGATGATGGATTGCAAGGCCATGGCCACACCTATGGCATCGAATCTGAAGCTTCTATGTGATGCTTCATCTGAGCCGGTTGATGTCTCTATGTATCGTCAGATGATTGGGTCCTTGATGTACTTGACAAACACGAGACCAGATATTTGCTTTGCAGTGAACACATTCAGTTAGTTCCTGACAGATCCGAGGAGTGTTCATCTGATTGCTGTAAAGCATGTTCTAAGGTACCTGAAGGGTACAATGGATTATGGGCTCAAGTATGAGGTGAATCAAAAGTTTAACCTGCAGGGTTATGTTGATTCCGATTGGGCTGGCAGTGCTGCAGATAGGAAGAGCACATCTGGGTGCTGCTTCAGTATGGGATCAAGAGTGATCTCTTGGTTTAGCAAGAAGCATTCCTGTGTAGCACTGAGTACAGCTAAGGCAGAGTATGTTGCAGCCTGTTCAGCTAGTTGTGAGGCAGTATGGCTACGGAAGCTACTGTCTGAATTATTTGATCTCCTGTTGGATGCTACTGGTATCTTTTGTGATAACCAGAGTTGTGTGAAGTTGTCCGAGAACCCAGTGTTTCATGACAGGTCAAAACACATAGAGATCAAATATCACTATATCATGGATATGGTGCAAAGAGGAGCTGTGAAGCTCCTGTATGTTGTGACGGACGAGTAGATTGCAAATGTGCTGACGAAGCCACTAGCCAGGGTGAAGTTCGAGTACTTCAGAGAGAGGCTTGGTGTTCTTTGGATTGATGACACTTCGAGGAAGAAGTGATGGACACATTTGTTGAATCCATTCCAAGCATGTTGGAAGGAGGATCCTTCACATGGCTGTGGATGTAAGCATTGGATGATGAGCATCAGGATGATGTTTTGGTTTCGACTTTGTATGGTCAGTTGGATCATTTTTATATGTATGTATGCATCATGTTGGATGCTGGATATGATCAGTTGGATCATTTATATGTATATGTATGTATGCATCATGTTGTATGCTGGATATGATCAGTTGGATCATTTATATGTATCTATGCATCATGTTGGATGCTGGATATGATCGGTTGGATCATGTGTATGTATTTTGAATATGCATCATGTTGGATGCTTGGACCATGTATCTGTATATGTATCAGGTGGATACATTGTATGATCAGGTAGATCATGTATGTTGATATGTATCATGTATTTGTATTTGTATAAGGTGGATACACTGTATGATCAAGTGGATCATGTATGATGATATGTATCAAGTAGATACTTGGTATGCATCAGGTAGATGCATTGTATGATCAGGATGATCATGGATGACGAGCTTCAGGATGTTTCTCTAGATGACATGTAGCAGGATGTTGCAGTGATGATGATCATAATGATCATGTGTATATCAGGATGATGTATGGTGAGTATCAAGTTGATACTCTGTGGCCATGGAACAGGTTGTGCAGATAAGCATGTAATTTGTGCCCTGGGAGATTTGCAGATAGTCTTTCGAGGTTTTTCCTATGGCATGTAACTTGTACCCTGGGATATCTGGGAAATGCTCGTTCGAGGTTTTTCTTGGGAAGACATATAATTTGTGCCCTGGGAGATCTGCAGATAGTCTTTCGAGTTTTTTTCCTATGGCATGTAATTTGTGCCCTGGGATATCTGGCAGATGCTCTTTCAAGGTTTTGTCCTCTGGCATGTAATTTATGCCATGGGAGATCCGATAGGTTGAGTCGTGTGCTCGTAATCAATCCTGGGATGCTCTTTAGAGGTTTTTCCATGACCACATGTAATTTGTGCCCTGGGAGATCCGATAGGTTGAGCCTTGTGATCGTAATCAGTCTTGGGATGCTCTTTCGAGGTTTTGTGGTGACCACATGTAATTTGTGCCCTGGGAGATCCGATAGGTTGAGCCTTGTGGTTGTAATCATTCCTGGGATTCTCTTTCGAGGTTTTGTGGTGGGGTTACATGTAATAAGTCTTGGAGATCTGGACAGGATGAAAAAGGCCTCAGATGCTCTTTAGGGTTCTTGCTAGTCAAGAGACTCTTTTAAGGTTTTGTGATGCATGTAATAAGTCCTGAGATTTCCACAGTATGGCCAGTGATGATGAAGGCCTGCAGGTGGTGGGCCTACATCCAGTATTAAAAAGGACTGGCTCTGTAGAACTTCCTATGATAAGTAGAGTTAGAGATTGGTTGAGATAGCAGCAGCAGTGACGATGATGACGACGATGCATCAATGACGATGATCCCGAGAAGAAGACTTGTCTAGTAGATCTGTGTCGAGAAATACCTTCCTAGTTAAGAGGGAGTGTTGATGTATATGTAACTTCAGAATGTATTTAATCTATGTATTTCACATATATATTTATCGTACCCTTATTAGAGATGTGTTATTCCTCTATAAGGAAGTGTCGTCATGTGGATTGACAAGTGTCGCAAGTGTGTGTACTTGCCGATGGGTTATTAGACCACCATGTGTGGGGTCGGCCCTGAAATATATATTATATTGTGGATATACCTAGCTAGACAAGTCGGCCCCATAAGGTCACTGGGAAAACAGGTTAGTATAAATAGAGATCAGGAGATCTCTATTTAGATCATTCGGAAAGTCATATCTCTCTCACTCAGAAAGTGGCGCACTAGTGAGGAGGAGGATCATCTGTTTCTAGGAGACTATCTCGAGTGTATTTTGGTTGTACTTTGGTTGAGCCATTTCTCTCTCTATCTCTGAGGAAGTTGTGGGGTTTTTCACCTTAGGGTTTTCCCCACGAAAACTCTGTGTCTCTTGTCTCTCATGCTTTTGATTCTTGTGATGCTTGTCATATTGTGATTGTTATGCATTGATATACTGTATATGTTATTCTCTCAGTGAAGATCCTAGAGTATTGTGAATTAATGCTCAAAATTTAACATTTACTTAGCTGCGTTTAGCTAAGGCATTTGAATCTTGTTTCCATGTGTAGACAACAGATAAGAAATACTATAAGACAACATAAGTTAAGAGTACTTGTGTCTTTCAATTCATTGTCAATCTAAAATTAGAATGCTAGGTACTTCCTTGCTACACAGTTACTGGAGGTATGAATACACGGTTCTAATCCTAGTTTTTATACTATTGTTTCGCGTTGTCCTAATACTTGTTATAATGCTGCAATTATTATCATATGGCTATCATAATTGTTATCAAGATAGTAATGCCAATATATGGTGATAACAGTTATTAGAAAACTTGTAGAAGAAGTGTTTATACTTTTGAGCTATCATTATGTTTTGCGTCTACCAAGCTTAGACTACTCTATGTCATATGATTATCAAATGGATATACAGTTAGCATATATAAAGCATATTGAATAGTGCTTATACTAAGAACTTAGCTGAAGAGTGTATCTCGTCAATGCTTAAACTATACTTAGAATGATACCATAGTCTTGTTATTGAAGTGATGAGTTGATGTGCATTGAATTTCCAACTGTAGGTTGACAGGGTTACGATCATGTATTAAATGTTTTGCCCAAACTTCCTTAGTGGAAAGTGTGGCTGTCATACCACGTAATCCCTCCATGTGAACTTTGATTGTTAATGTAACTAGGAGTTCTAGCTGGCATGGTTGCTATATTGCCTCTCCTCCACGCTATACATGGTAATGTTCCTTGGCATGCAAGGTTGGCAACTTTGTAGTTGTTTGTAATTAATGTGATATCAATGCAATGTTGCTCGGATTTCAACATAGCATTGTTGGCTCTTTTCTGTGCATTGATCTCATCGAATCGTGATCGTTGATTGTGGAACCCTAACATCGTTGTATGTAGTGGTAGCAAGTTTCTCGGTCTTTCATTTTTACATTTAGTTGAGGCCGACAGGCTGCCAAAATGTAGGGTCGAAGGAAGTTCCCTTCCAGGGTTTCGATCTTGTGACTTGTGAGAGGTAGTTTTTTTAATAGTTGCATGCTTAGCTTCTTTCCATAGAGCCACGATACAATAATACGAAGTGTGGTTTTCTGTTAGCTATTGAGAGTGGTGTTGTAACTTGTCTTTTGGCTCTTTCAATAGATGGTATCGTCTTCTGGATTTTCTGTGTGTATAAATGCTGCAGCCAACCTCTAGTTTCGTCAATATTGCTTGGAATGGAACTTCTAAAGGGTAAGTAAGTTAATAATGAAATGTAATATGGTGAACTTGTATTTTATTTGTGTTTAAAGGTTTTTAACCAGTCAAACTTGTAAATTGGTAGGTGCCCTCTCCGTTGGAAGGTTTCTAAGCAAAGGGTTTGATAAAGGAAAGCTGCTACTGCTTCCTGGTAAGCTCCGGTGGTTCTCGCAAATCTTTGTAGGTGCCTTTGATGTGTTTTTCTGTGTGCTGAGAGTTGGAAACCTTCGACTTGTATCAGTGATGGCTGAAAAAGAAGTTTAAGCTTGTTTTGTTTTGATATCAAACTGTAAGAGGTTGATCCTCAGTCTTGTATTTGATGCTCGGCTCAGTATTGTTTTTGTTGTAGCGTTGGAACTGACTTTGAGTTGGTCTTTACACCGTTGGTTGTTTTAAGGGAAAAGAACCAATGTATTTTTAAATGGAAACAATAAAATCTCGGTCATGTTTTATCTATGTTGTTGGGCATTTCTTAATGGAGTCGTGGTTCACTTGCTTCTGTACTGTTGGTTCTCCTGAAATGCACTGTTACGGTCTTGTTTAAATAGATGTTAATGAATGTCTGTTTGGAAAATTGTTGATTCGAGTTTGAATACGAAACTATCTCAGGTCAAATGCATCTAGTTGTTTCTTATAGTTCGTTATTGATGCCGGTATTTAAGTGTTGGAAAGGTTATGAGATAAGTTTGAATACCAAATGTTTTTGCTAAAGATACTTCACAAAGTTTGTTTTAATTCGTAAATGAATTCCACCTATAGCTTTTGATTTCTATCTATCTTGCAATAAGATGTTGTACCAAAAGCTTAACCTGTTATAAAAGATCTTGGTAGTGTGAATGTTGAGATGTTGAGATGTGTTCTTACTAGGGTTTGAGCTATCGTTAACAATAGTGTAAAATCGCGCTTCTGCTATGTGGTGAATGCTATCTTGAAAAAGTTAGAAATGCTAGTTAGGGTTTGGAAAAGAAATGTTTAAAGTTTGCCATGAAAGACTTGTGAAGAAGAATATGCATTCTGAAAACAAAACTAGGGTTTGATGCAATCGTGAATAGAATTGTAAAATACTGAAATGAATGGATGATAAATAAATAGGTTTACATATAATAAATTTGTGCAGAGAATTTATTTTTACAGATAAAGATTCATGATATTTCTATCTAAAAATAATGTAATTGAATGAAATCATATAAACCTTGTGCAGAAACTAATTCTTGCAACTACTTTTATTTCCTGGATTACACTTGCTTGAAAAACATGAAATGTGTAATATTGATGCATTTGATTTCTATCTGTAATGATTAGAGTTAAGAGAAATATATATGACTATGCAGAAAATAGACTATGTTTTTCTTTCATGTATAAATAAAAGAATTGTGTATTACTGTTGATGCTATACTGTAATTTTTACTATGTTTAATTATAGGACAGAATTTTAAACATAATACTTACTGCAATCATTTATCCAATCAATGGCAATCTGTCTATCTCTCATCTATCATTAATTTGCTTCTCTATACTAGAGTACTATGCAAATAAAAACATGGGGAAAAATATAGAGATGGTTATCTAATCAAATATTTCACAAAGCTTTATCATTCAGAATCAAACATAGATCAGAAAATAAAATAACTTCTTTTTCATGATATAGTTTAATAATTCTATTAAATAGAAACATTAAACTGTAAACAAAAGTAGAAATAGTAAAACCTTGTTAATTGTAGGGAAACAAAAATCCCAAGGAACTTGTTCCACCCAACCAATTCCTGAAGACAACCAAGTTACTTGCCTTAGGACCCCCGAGCCTGTTCACTGAACCACCAGGAGGAAGAAACTTAGAAGCTTAGGACCTCAACTTGCAGTAGCAATAGTTATCCAGTCTTAAAGACTTAGCAGTCAAAGCGACCTGCACCAGCACCTTTAGTTTTTCTTCTCAAAATAATTTGCAGACTTACAGTTGCACTCTCACATAGCCTCCCTATTCGAATCTCTTAGTGATCACCTGATGCACTTGAGGAATATTTCTGCCAAAAATATTGTAAGTGCTACCTGCTCAATTCGAGTTTGCCTTACGTAGGATTGCTAGGCCTTTTAGTGGTTAACTGGTCATTTAATGAGCTTCCTACTCACTCCCACCACCTGGGGAATAATGCCACAATTTTAGTTGTAGTTGTCCCATAACCAACAACTAGTGGTGAAGTGCAATTGCTGCCATCTGTCCCATGCCTTCTAACAGCTTTCATTCCTCCTAGTGGGTCAGCGAACACTCATTTAATAGTTCCCTTGGGTGTTTGTCTCCTACTTTAACTTATTAAATAATAATAATCAGTAATTACATTCATCCTTGACCAAACTTGGTCATAATTACAAAACTTTGTAATTAAAATTTAACATAAAGTATTTTGCCAATAAAATAATATTTTCAGAATTTGGGTAGGTGACAAAGATGATGGTGGATTAATCGATTATGGTTGAATAGGTGACTACAGTGAAAGAGTCGAATTGAGAGGGTCATTCGACTTGGGGCGAATGATCAATTATGGAGGTACGGTCGACTCAGGGAGCATGGTTGATTCTAGGGGTACAGTCGACTCCAGGAGCATAATCGACTTGGGTTGTACACTCAATTTAGTGTTACCCGACTCACTCGGAACAATTGGTTTAGGAATAGAAGACTCAGGAATATAACTTAAATTTTCCTGAGTAATATTTTATATAGGTGAGTCATGGGGAATGGGTGATTGAGGCGGCTCGGGGTTGTCTTCAATTCGTTCATACTAAGTTGTGTAAGTGGGGAGTGGCAAAGGATTCAGAGGTGGCATGGTGGATTTTTCAGTAAGGAACTCTCCAGCTAGGGGTGCTACAGGGATGTTTGGGTATACAGTAGCTTCTTCAACAGTCCACGTGGTGATAATTGATTTCCAGTTAGGAAATAGGTTGGGTAAGTTGGTAACAAATTTCTAAAAATCAGGGTCTTGCATCTAGTTGGGCCCCGCCGGATCAACCTCCTCAATAACGGTCAGGGATAAGGGAGGTGAATTGTCGGGGACGGGAACTGGGTCTTCAGCTTGTGCTTGCATACAAAATTTTCACTTCTTCATTGGGGTCAAATTTACCTGTGCATGAATAACTCGACTAAAAAGGATTTGGTCGATCTGCTAGTCAGCTGTGATGTGGCATGAAGCTACATCTTTAATTATCTTCTCATCCTCCTCATGCAATTCTTGGAGATCATCCTCAGTTGGGGTGTTCAATATAATTTTCCATTTTGCTGACCCTTTTGATTTAAATCGTTGTTGCGTATTGAACAGGATTTTTGCTACAATGTCGAGTTATTCTTTAGTTAGCTCAGGCTCAAACTACTGCTTGTCGAGTATATCGTCGATTTCCATTTTCTTGGACTAATTTGTTTTCTTTATCTTCTTGGGTAGGGGAAAAATAGCAAGCGGATTTTCTTCTTCCTCTGGAAGCCCAAATATTAGGAGATGCAGTCCATCCTCGTAGACTACTTCTTTTTCTCTATTGGTTACGTGTTCTTATAGCTACTTTGGTACCTTCCATGCCGACTTAGGACTGGAGTGCAGAGTGTTTGAATCAATAATAATATCTGAGAAAATATCTTGAATAGATTGACAATATTCTAATTTAGCTACGTTACTGATGACGCCTTGCATGTACTAGACTTTAGTATAGTCGAGTTCCAACTGAATGTGGACAGTCAATGGTAGGATTTGAAGAACTTGCTACGGGACCTGCCACCTAGAACATGATGTTTTAAGGACTTGAAACTAGTTTTCAAGACACATTTTGGCCACTGCAGGACCCTTGTTTCATTTGTGAGGATGGAAGACCCGAAGTCTATGCATAGCGGTCCGGTAGTTGGCAATAAAGGCAGTGTTATCGACGACTATTATTTGACACATCACCAACCATATTAATAAACAAGGGCCCTAATTCGTCGACCTAGTTTCTTGACAATTTTGCAAGTTGAACAAACTATCCCTCCTAAGCAATCTACCTAGTTAAATATTTTTGCTTTTGTTGCCACTGCTTTTACATCTTCCAACATATCCATTTAGATGTCAAACGGTCGATTGTGCTAGTTAGACAGATTCAAATGATGATTGAAACAAACTTATACATATTATACAGGATTTTGTTAACAACCAATCCTTTGGAATTCT
This sequence comes from Larix kaempferi, assembly GCA_027924585.1. NCBI lineage: Eukaryota > Viridiplantae > Streptophyta > Pinopsida > Pinales > Pinaceae > Larix > Larix kaempferi. Next base: position 15,434,259 of record BSBM01000767.1, on the reverse strand, counting down.
TCCCCTGTGGCGACCCTGTGAATTCTTCAACAAGTTTTGGATTGACCCAGACCGACACAGGAGGTCCTGTGGTCGAAATCCCTATGACCCATCCAATTAACTCAACATTAATATCAAGAGGTTTCTCCAACCATATCTTCCCATTGTTGTAGCGACTGACTATAAATTGCGCAATTAAATCTTTCAGTCCATTGAAATGGTACAACAATGGAGCTTGCAAATAGTGTTGGATCTTTGCAAAAGACAATATGTTAGCGTCTTCAATCCATTTCTCATTTTGTATGCCCCAGTTACGCAGTTCTTTCCAATAGCGGCTCCATTGGTGTTCTTCTATTCATGCTTTGTGGATTATGAGCAGGCAAGTTTAAGGGGCAAGGTCGAACTGTCCTCTACTTTGGGTAAATTATTCTCGGCAAGTTTCATTGATCTTGTTGTAGAAGTGGTTCTCCTTAGGCACATTGTATGTGCAATATCAGGTAGAGGAGTCAGATTGTTAAGTATGCCCAGAATTGGTGCAAAGTGAACATGCTCAATTTATTTGCAAAAGTGTTCCCAATCCATTTCAAGGCCTGTATTTATATCTTGGGCATCTGTTGTGTATTCAATTGAGGTAGGTGCATGCATTAATTGTGCCTTTTGTGCCGGACAACTTCTTAGCTCTTGAGATAAGCCTTCTTGGTCACTCTTTGGTCGAATTTCTTCATGCGACCTCCGTTGGGGTCGGTCATGCGAATGTCTATGATGATCTAGTCGCCTCATTCTTGAATGTTCTTTTGGTGGGCATTGGGTACCTTCCATTTGTCAGTCATTTGTAGGTGTGTTGTAGTCCATTCTATGGCTATGAATTGTCTCGTTCTCCTTATTCAAGTCTACCATCATTGTGATGCACTTAATTTTTTCCAACCATCCCTGATTTAGAGCCTTTTAATACAGTTTTTTCTTGGGTGCAAGTTAGTTTTCTAATAGCTACCTTCTTCTTAACTGATATAATTAAGCGTGATTAGAAGAGTTAACTAATTTACAGACCCGAGGAATGACGGTCTACGAAATGGTGATACATCCATTCGGTCAGCATCCTGCCCATGCTAATATTTATAGAGTTTTAATCTTGCACCATTGACAACTTTGGAAAAAACATTTCCTTACAGTGTCTTTAGTCGAACTGACCCATTCTAATTTATTTATTCGACTACGTATGGACTGAGTCATGCTGTATGTATTTTCTTAGGTTTTCCTTTTATGCAACTATCATAAAGTAGTGATAAGTCACCGAATGATATATTTTTTCTTTTAATATTGTTGTCATGAGATTCTTTTTGTTGTTGTCTTTGGACTTCTTGGTGATGGATGGATCTTTGGCATTGTTCTTCGAGCTTTGATAAATCAAATTTTCTATCTTCTATAGATTTAACAATATCTAGGTATATTATTTATGCAATAATAAGTTGCTTCTATTTAAAATGTAGCAGAATGGCTGCTTCTTGTCCATAGAGGAGTTTGAAAGGTGTTTGTCCTATCAACCATTTATAAGTTGTCCTGTTTTCCCATAAAATAGTTGGTATCATGTTGTCCCAGTCAACTTTCTCAATACTGCAAAGCTTTGCTAGATCTTTAGTTAATGTTTTGTTAAATGCTTCAATCACTTTATTCAACTGTGGATGATATGCAAAGCTCTTCTAGTGGTCGATCATAAATTCCTTTAGTAGTATTGATATCGTCTTGTTGAGAAAATGTGTACCTCTATCACTAATAAGAGTGAGTGGGAAACCAAACCTTGTGACAATATTCTCATATATGAATTTTGTATCTACTTCACTAGAACATGCTTCGACAGCTTCAACTTCCACCCATTTACTAACATATTCAACTACCATGATAACATATCTAGCTCCAATTCGTTGGCCCAATACTGGAAATGATCCAATGAAGTCGATAGTCCATATTTCAAATGTTAAATTGGGATTGCAAGGAATTAATGGAATTTGATTCTTTGGTAGTGGCCGGACTAATCTTTGATGCTTGTCACATTTATTTACTTGAGTTACCTACAAAATTTTATTTGTAGCCATGTAATTATTCCCATAAACTTAAATCAAAGGTTTTCAAATCTTAAATGGGAAACATGTGTTGTTCATAAATTTAATCTTACGACCGTGAGACTCTTCTTCTGAGGTTTGGCTCTTGTTCATGGAAATTTCCATCCTTCAATATGGTCTTACCCGCATTGCCACGCCCAGTCCATTCCTTCCTAAAATCTGAAACTTAAGTCAGCCAAACACTTGTAATTTCTTCATGCACACAACAGTTTCACTGCTACCATAGTAATTTAAGTAATTTTCAGAATTATAACATTCCGTGACTCGAGCACTTTCAGCTGTTAGCATTTAAATATCTTGGAAAAACACATTTACTTCATGTCAACCGTTATCATACTAAAATTTCAAGGTATAGTGACATCATTTATGTAATTTTTAAATAAAATTTAATACTCATTAATTCCCAGCCATTTGTTTTTATGCAGCTCTCTCCTTCCACATAGCATTGTGTTAGCCCATCAAATGTGACTTCCCTCATCCTGCACTCATAGCATCTCGTGAAATTATCTCATGATGATTATTAATTTATCATTTCATCTACTATTTAATTTGCAATACAAAACATGAACCACACTCATGCATTCATGCAACGTATTACAACATGTGCACCCATACTCATGCATTCCCATTTACAACATTTCCATTACCTTTTAATGTGCATTTTCTTCATGCAACCATAGATTTACATTATCTTTTAATGAACATTCACTCAATGCAACCATATTTTTACAAAATCCTTCAATTCATATCAATCCATGGATACTATGCTATCATGTCATGCATTCTACCATCCAAACGCATATCGCTTAACTAGAGCTATCTCACATAGCATGCACTACTATAACACTACCATAACAAGACTATAAGTCCTTACCTTCCCTAGATATTAAATTCATAACTAGCATGGCATGACATGTTTCATATGTTTTCATTCTAACATTTAAATAGTTACATGGTAGATGGTTCCTTGCTCGTACTACCCCATACCTCACATACCATGGTGGTATGGAATTCACACAATGCATTCAACCATACATGCATAAAATTCTATGATTACAAAATATGGTTAAAGGGATTCTTACCCAATCCCCTTCCAACACTTGTACAATTATCATGAGTGAACATTACCTGCACGGTTCTCTCTTAACTTCTTTGATGTTACCTGGTCAGCTTGGCTTCTTGCAAAGGACTACACCATCCTTTCTTCATAGGTTGTTGGTAACATGTAATAGTATCATCAACATCTTCAAGCATGCTTCAACCCTCTCTGGTTAGACAACCATCATCAACCACAACATTTTTCATTAGTGGCTCATTGCATATGTAAAACCTCACTAGCTTGACCCACATGCAACCTCACATTCATGCACTATGCATTATCTAACAATATACTTACTAGTGCATCACTTCACCCATATAGTCTATTGTATTTTCAACATTCCTATGCCATAATTTTATGTATACAAGTTCATAAATATAAACACAAGATTAAAACAAGGGTTAAGGAATTAAGGAATTCTCCATTTCCAATTCTTCATCATATCATGGTCCAATTCATGGCATATCTATGGCTATAACTCATGATTTGGCCTGAAGCATCCCTAGTGTTGTAACTAAAGCTCTGATACCACTTTGTCACTTTCCTTGACCTCCCTAGTGGCCTCCAGAGGCAATGGGAGACCCTCTGTTACATTTGTTTCTCCAAATTATTCCAATTTCACACACAACCACAATGGGCTCGGATCCGCAATCCACCATTATGATCCACAATACGCCTTTCTATGTTCTGCAGTTTGCATGCGGGACTTGGAAGTCGGATTGCCAAAACCAACTCTATATTGGAATTGCACTTTTGACTTTCGCAATATGCAATGCGGAAGTCGGAAGTCGGAAGCCACTTTCGGCCTCGAAAATCTTATCCATCTGACTTCCGCAGTTCCGCAATCTTCATGTGGAAATCGGAAGTCAGAGTCCACCATTGTTGTTCCGACGAAAGTTACCTCCTGCAATCTGCAACCCATATGCGGATGTGGAAATGGAAAATTCCATATTCCAATTCAATAGATAAAATTACCTCCTGCAATCTACATCCCGCATTCCGCATTGCGGATGTAGAAATGTGAAATTCCATATGCCACCAATGGTTGGTCCCCAACCTCTGCAATCCGCAATCCGCATTGCGGTGTCGGAAAGGTCCTTGCAGATGCGGAAGGGTCAAGACCAAAGACCCCTGCTCCAGCAATCTTCTAAGGAAAAATTCCAAGGGTCATAACTCCCTCATCCTTGGTCCAAATGGGACAAGGTCGGTACCATTGGAAATATCTTGGAGAGTTCTATCTAATGGCACAATCCCCACCCCATATGGGAACTCCAACCTTTCCCTTTTTCCAACTGAAACTCTAGCCATAACCTCCCTTATATGCCTTTACTCTTATGCAATAAGCTCTACTCCAATTCTGCCATGTCTTCTCTTCTTCATCTGATCCACAGGGTGTCCATTCCTTTCCCAAATCATAGCTAGAGTGGTCCTGCACATTTACCATACTTAGCCCTAATTCATCCAAGGACAATTCAAAAGAATTATCAAGATATTACAATTATGCATATGCACACTCCATGAACACAAGGAATGAGACATGACCCACACTCATAGAATGTAATGAATGCACATACTCCTTCCAGGCATAGTGAAGAAAACATACAGGGATTGACTCTATTCCTCAAACATAATAACACATAAGTACCAAGGATACATAAAAAGATGCAGATGTGCAAGGACATGATAAATGACTCATGTAGGAAGATTCATGCCTCACTAAACACGGGGAGACTGTAACATTATCCATCCACCCAACTAACATGTATCCAACATTCCACATGGGCATAATAACAACATAAACACATAATTAACACAAGCATAGGAATACAGTCCTATTCATCAATGGCCATTTCCATAAGCAAATAGATGCATGTATTATTAAACACATACTATGAAACCAAAGCTATTCAATGCATCTATAACATGCAGGGTTAGCAACATATTAACTCAAACAATGATGAAACATTTAGACATGAAATCAGCCTCATACTCAGGCTCATACCTAGATCCCTAATGATCAATTTCATGCAACTGTTCAATCAATAACTAGAACATAAGAAGCATAACATAACGCATGAAATAACATCATTTAAACACCACAAGGGCACTTATCTTTTGCATTGAACCACCAAGCAACCGGCTATGGACTACAACTTTCCAACCCAACCATAGATATTTTCCTAGCCTCTATTATTTCAGCAATCAGAGATCACCCCTGAGCTGGAACTATGCATCCACTAAGGAGACCCTCTCAGTTTCACTCATAGCATGGGTTCACAGTCAATTCTGGAATCCAACCAACAGGTGTCTTTGTCAAGCAAAGGGGAAGGCAGGTAAGGGTTTCTAGACCAATAATCTCCTCTACAGGGCTATGGTCACATCCCAATGATCTCATATAGGTTCAAGCACCCTCATCACCCCACTCTCAGCCTAGGTAAGGTTCCCTTTACTGCTGCACAACCCCTAGGGTACCCCTTCCTCTAAGACTGATATGGGTGAGTGTAGTTGCCCTTGCTTGTTGAATCAAAGTGAATAAGCCCTCTCAGGCCTTAACATGGAATCTAAAACCTCTTAGTTCCTTCCCACTTAGGTTTTCTTCTCCAGATTCTCTGGCCTAACAACGCTATCCCACAGCTGGGTTCTTGGCCACCAATGTAGGGTTCACCTCACAATTTTATGGGAATCTCACACTCTGCAATTTGGTCTTTTGCAATCGATCTAAATGATCCCATGGGTTCTCTATGATGTTCAACTCTGCAATTCATCCCCACAGTCTGATCTATGGTTTTTCCAACTAGTTCAATTCTGACAGAGGGTTCTCTTGGGCATTCTCGACTCTACAAATTTACACATGCACAGGTCGTGATTTTCCCCTTTTCCTCCACGGTTAGGCTCAGTAAAGCATGAATGAATGTGATCGCTAGTCAGTAACCGGGGTATGGATCAGAATGAGCAAATTCCTAGGTGTGGAGTGGCTTAAGGGACAAGGAAAAACAAAACCTTACCTTGCCATACGGATTCATAGGGCTTCCCCCACACTCCATCGAATTCATGCACAATGTCCTTCACCCAACCTCTTACAATGTCAATCAATGGTGACTAGGATAGGTCAAAGGGTTTCCCTAGTTGAAAAATGGAAGTCTAGGTTCAATCCCACACCCCCTCACCACTCCCTAGTGGATACATAGTTCCACCTCCTTTTGTTCCAGCCATAGCCAGTCCTTGGTATTTTATTACATAGTATCATTTACAACTTATCTCATGGCTTAACAACACATGGATTATAAAACTACCAAATACTTGCCTATGCAATTAAACCTAATCATCCACTAGTGGGGCCTTGGCCTTGAGCTCCACACTAGGGAAAATGCACATTGCATTTATACATTATTTACATGACAACCCAAAATAGCCTAAGGTTAGAATGAGGGATATTACATTCAAGATCTTGTGCTTTGAGTTCGAACGATGAACTAAGTATATTCGGTCTTTATAGTAGATTAGGCCATTCAATATCTTGTACCTATCATTTCCATTGACCCCATCTAACAATTTACAACCAAATCTATCTTTGGCATATTCTAGTATTAGCACATCTTTCCAATCTTTTGAAATGTCCATAAGGGAAAATGAACGTCTCCTAGACAATGCATCTACTACAATATTATTCTTCCCCTTTACATATTCAATGTCAAAATCAAAATCTTGAACCTTACTTACCCATTTTTGTTTCCTTTCATTGAGATATTTTTGTGTAAGGAAATGATTTAAACTGTTATGATCAGTTTTGAACACAAACTTGTTCCCCACCAGATATTGGCTAAACTTGTCTAAGGCATGCATGACGGATAACATTTCCTTGTCATATATGGAGTAGAGACTCTCATGTGGCTGCAATTTTCTACTCTCAAAAGCTATGGGGTGTTGATTTTGTTTTAGGATTGCCCCTATGCCTTCACCCGATGCATCACATTCCATAACAAATGGTTTAGAAAAATATGGTGATGCAAGTAATGGAAAAATACTCATTACCTCTTTCATTCTTTGGAAAGCCTTTTCATCCTCTTCATCCCATTTGAAAGCATCCTTCTTGGTGAAATCAATAAGGGGAGTAGTTAGTTTGGAAAACCCATTCACAAAATTACTATAGTAATTGCAGATCCCAATAAAGAGTCTCAATTTAATGATGTTCTTGGGTGATGAAAATTCAATAATAGCCTTTATTTTCTCCATGTGCACCTTTACCCCATCTTTCCCAATGAGGTGCCCAAGATACAAAATTTATGTCAACCCAAACTCACACTCGGACAATTTACCAAACAAGATTGTTCATGCAATATTTTCAATACAACTTCTAAATGGTGCAAATGTTCCTCTCATGTCTTACTGTAAATTAAAATATCATCAAAGAAAACCAAAACAAACTTACATAGCTGTTTGCAAAAGATTTTTTTCATGCATTATTGGAAGGTTGTTGGAGCATTGGTCAAACCAAAAGGCATGACAAGAAATTCGAAATGACCATAGTGACATCTGAAATGAGTTTTGTGCACATCCTCCTCCTTCGTTCGAATTTGATGGTAACCAAATTTGAAATCAAATTTGGAAAATAAAATTTCTCCAAATAGCTCATCCATGAGCTCATCTATCCGAGGGATGGGATATCTATTCCTTATTGTCTTCTTGCTTAAGGATCTAAAATAAATGCACGTCCTCAAGGTTCCATCCTTTTTCTTTACCAAGACAACTGAAGAAGCATAGGGACTTGAGCTTGGTCTAATGAGCCCCAATTCCAAGAGTTCTTGAATACCCTTATCAATCTCATCTCTGAATCTTTTTGGGTGTCTATATGGGGGTATTTTGATAGGTGAAGTACTCACCTCCAAAACAATGGTATGCTCAACTCCTCTGTTAGGTGGTCTTCCAGGGGGAAGGTCTCCAAAAACCCTTTCATACTTGTGTAGTAGCTTCCTTATCTCCCTTGGGTGTTCTGCAATATTTATGTTTGGTTTGGGGGAAGTGATGAAACATTTTGCATCCCATTCAATGTCCCCATGTCTCAATATGGACCTCATACTATAGGAAGACACCACTTAGTTCGGATAGGTGTGCATTCCTCTCACTACCCTTTGTTTTCCTTCCGAATCCTTGAACTTCATTTCAGGTATTTGGTAGTTCACTGTATGTTATCCTATAGAGTACAACCATTGTACTCCCAAAACCACATTTGTATCAGCAACATCCACCACATAGAAGCTATTAGAAAATGTGTAATTTCCTATGGTAAGTTGTAGCTTTGGAATCCATCTATTGCATTCCATAGAATTGTTACCTGGAATGATGACTATGAACCCTTTGAATGATTCAATAGGTGACTTTATCCTCTCCACCAAGGTTGCATCAATGAAGTTATTATTTTCTCCTCCATCTACCAATACTGAAACTCTCTTCCCTTGTACAACTCCCTTGCATCGGATGGTGTGAAAATGAGGAACTCCTAAAAGCACTTCAATTCTCCCTTTTTCAGGTGATGGATGATCTTCTTCTGCTGTGTCATATCCCTCTTCTTGGGATGAAAGTTTTTCTTCTTCCTCAGTGTCCCCTTCATCATCAGAAAATACTTCAAGCCTTAGCACATATATGCCCTAGTACCCATGGTTGAAAGCATGTGTAACATAGTTTCTTTCTTCTGAGTTCTTCCATGCTTGGTCCCTCTTTATTTCCCTTCCCAAATGAATCTTTTGCCATGGTCTCTTGTCAAATCTTAACTTGGAAGGAATATTTGGCTTGGGAGTATACTTTGTCTTAGGTAGTACATTTTGCAGATATCTTGCCAAGTTCATGGCATATTTTAATGAAGTATGTTTGTGAGCTTTAGCTAAACCTTTCAAAGGTTAAACCAATCCTTCAGTAAAGAGAAATACCAATTGAACCATAGATACATCATCCACCCTAACTGATAGTTTTTGGAATTCCAACATGTACTCCTCAGGGGTTCCATTTTGCTTCAACTGTGCTAGTTCCTTTAAAGTCATTTCAGGGTCTTTTTGCTCAAATGTTTCCACTAACCTGTTAACAAACTCTTCATATGGTGTGACTTGATCATGTCCCAATTTTTTAAGTCCATGGAACCACCAATCATTTTCTCCTCCCTCAAGGTGTATAATAGCCATTTTTAAAGCATCCTCTTCAACCATTGGATTCAGCTAAAAATATACATCTAACTTTTGTACCCAAGTATTTGCAGAACTTTGAGATGAGCCATCAAAGGTAGGAAGGGGAATTTTACCTATGGCATAATTCAATTATTTGTTTTGGAAAGGATTTATGTTGCCTCCCATCGATTTGATCTTGGTTGAGACAATAAAGAATTGATCAAATGGTAAGGTCCTCCTACAATATTCACTCAACTGGTGCCATTTTGCTAGAACTTATTGCATTCCAAATTGGGTGTGAAGATCCTTTGGCCTCAATAAAATTGGGTGTGGTGGCTCTTGTTGATCTCTAGAATTCATCGGGTTGATTGTGACGCCCTGTCTTTGAGAAAATGCTTCCACCAAATGCCTTCTTTTCCTTGAAAGGGGAACTCTTGCTCCCTCCTATTTCCAATTTGCTTCAAATTTAACTAGCCATCAATTTGAAACCTTGCATTATATTCCTTCTAATTTACTCAAAAAATGGATTCATGAATTTCATAAACTCCTCTTTCTCCTCCATCTTTGAGGTTCCTTTCTCATCCTTAGCCATAGTCTCAACAGAGTCAACTCTTCTCCTGCTTCTTCCTCTTCACCAAAGGTAATTTAATTTTTGGTTTCTAAGGGTGTGTGCTGAATTATTGACCTCATATATGTTCACCCAAATCAAGTGAAAGGACCATGCTCTGATACCATTGTAGTATCCCTCCAAAAGAAAAATGCTTGGGTTCACCTTGTTTTGACTCTAGGGTTGTAGTTTACAACTTGTTCCAAACACTTCCAAATTCGTTCGAATTTGGGGAGGAAGGTATTGATGAGGCATAGGACACATTAACACATCTATCATACACCCAAATAACCGATATACCCATCCCATGGTATGAAATTTTCAAGATAAGAAGTTTCGGGACAAGACTAGTTAATTTAAGAAGTGGAAATCCCCCTAGGTCTTCCATTAAATGATTTTCCAAACACTGTACGTCCTTCACTAATTCTTGGTGTGGGACTTGGATCTATTAGAGCACATTAAGGACAATATGTGTGCAACATTAGATTTGGTTTTAGGGTGGAATAGGTAACCCAATGAACAACAAATTCTATAGTCTAATATTTGTGGTGAAAATGGTTGACAAGGAGTCTCGAATTTAATCATAAACCATAGTAACACTTCAGCGGTATGAAAAAATCATTTGGAACATCAAAGTAACTTCATATACATCTCATAACATGGATAGATATCTTAGCAAACTCTGATACAAAATAGGTACAACATCATTCCAAATTCACTATGCAAATGCTATGGGGAAAATGGCTCGAATCTCTTCTTGATTGGAAATATCACTTGAAATAGATGATGTTTAGAGTTGTGGCTCTCATGATATGATTATTATAGAGATATGCAGTAGCTAACATGTCCATGAAGTCGAAATAACAATCCTCCACTAACTATTTGCAACAAGAAGTGTGCCCTTGCACATTTACACGACATTGAGAGAAAGATAGTAGAATAGCCATAGAGAAGAATGAGAGAAGATGAACTTGAACTTAGCTGGGGTTTGAGCCTGCATCAAAACATATCCATGAAGCTCCGTTGAGAGGTCTGAATGGATTCTCCATCAACCAACTAGGATGCGAATCTGGTACCCTCTAAATTGGTTCTAAGGCAAGGAGAATAAACATCCATCATGCAAGGACACGCTAAGCTCTCCAAATTTTTCCAAATGAGAAATTATAAGAAAGTTGGTATCCTTCTTTCTTCTTGTCTTTTATTAACCTCCCAAGGCCTCCATGGCTTGAACTCCATCCAAGAGCTTCATCCCAACTCGAATTAGGGAGAGATTCCCATGAGTGCCAATTTTCCAACACTTCTTAGCCTTCTTCTTCCATCAATTCGAATGGGGGGAATCTTGGCTACTATAAATCCCCTTGTGCACCCTCTTGGAGGCTATTTTTAGCCCTGACATGTCATATAGGTTAGATGTCAGCAATCATGTCTAATATTGGTCATAAGTGTCATAGAATCTTCATCATTATTCTCATAGAGGTTAGGGAATCTAGCTCCAATTGTCACAATACTTCTAATATGCCTCTTTCTCTTCCATGGGAGTTACTCTTCCACTCTAATTCGACCCTCCTTGATTCATGCCATGAATAATCCGTCTCCAACTCCCTTAAGAACATTAGACTCCACCTTGGATTCGAATGGGTGAGAATAGGATGCCGTGTGGCACGTTATTTTCTTCTTATTATTATTTATTTAGCCCCTTTAATGTATATTTATCAATCTAATGTCCATTTGGGGTCTTATAGCTCCCTTATTCCAAGTCTGTACATGTTTCCACCCCAACCCAGGGACCTAGTAGATTGGTGGAAATTTCCCTTCATGTGATTTATTTGGATGGGGACATTACAGCTTAGCAAGGTCAAACAAATATTTGGTAGAAGGATTGGATGAATGCAATCCAACTTGGGTTAGAAGGTGAATTTGTTGAAGTTTGGAATAACTACATCTTAGATTAGAAGCACAAGCACATGAGATTAAAAGAGGAACCAAATGAACTAAACTGGATTATGTATCAGATATGTGGGACATACACTACTAAGTTAGGTTATGAATTCATAATGTCTCCTACAAAGAGGGAATGTTGTTGGTGGTAGAAAAAGGTATGGAATTAGGTGAGAGCACCTAAGAAGAAAAAAATGTCCTTGTGGATAACTTTAAAGAAGAAGGTACCTACTTGGGATATCCTACAAGTGGCGATTAAACATGGACTTCACATTTTTTGTTTATGCAAAAATGAGGATGAAAATGGCCTACATTTGATTTCCTTGTGCCCTTTCTCATCACAGGTATGGAAAAGGACAATTTAATGGGTCGGAGTTAATAATGTGTGGAATGAGGGTTCCATTGAAGAGAGTCTTGAACAATAGTTTTAAAGAGAAGATCTAAAGAGCTTCCATGTTGTTCCTTTCTTCACATTCTAGTTTTGCTTGGCCTTTCAATTCAACCTTAGTTGAAGACCAAACTATTGCAAACCTTCCAAGTTTCCTCTTAGATTTGGGCTATTGCTCAAGATTATAAAATAAATGGGAAAATCCCAAAGATAAGACATATTGGTGAATTAGTTGTGTATAGGTCTCATTCCTCTGAAGCTTGCTAAGGTGATGAACATCTATGTTGGCACAAACAATCACTCATTTGCAAGCTTTTGAGTGCTAAATAGACTACTCATGGGATATGGATTTAATTTAATTACTTACTCTATGCATTGGATTTAATTTAATTACTTACTCTATGCATATAATCCCAAAAATAGTGATATATCAAGGTTTTTTCATATATATATATATATATATATATAATAAAAAATCCATAATTTTATTCCATAATATAGAAAATTACATCTAGTACAACTATATATAAAATGGAAAAACCCATAGGTAATAAAGTACAACCATTAGAAGAGAAATTGTAAGATTGGTAAGATTACAATTGTTGTTTTAGTACAAATAAAAAATAATAAAAACTTATATGAGTTTTCGGGATTTCAATAGGAATCAAAATTAATAAGATTTATATAAATTTAGATGCTTTAATTTAAAAAATGTAAAATAACACATTCGCATAAATGGTATAATTTATAAGATATAAACGTATTGAATAATTTATATTTAGATTGTTATAATTTCACATAAAACGGAATAATTTATAAGGTATAGATAGTATGATTTTTTTTTTTTTTTTTTTTTTTTTTTTCATGTGGTCCTCGCATGCTGGGAGGCCTAACTACGAGTACTCGACCGATTGAGCTAACTCTTTGGGCTTTTTTTCCATGTGGTTCACTCCCGAAGGGGTTTCCGCCCTGCGGCCGCTGGGTGCCTAACCCCAAGAGGGTCTATGAGGATGGATCCCGCGACCTCGCATGCTGGGAGGCCTAACTTCCGAGAACTCAACCGATCGAGCTAACTCTTGGGGCTAAATATAGATAGTATGATATATATTATAATTTATTGAATAATTTATATAGTTTATTGAGTTTTGAAAAAATAGAAAACATATTAAAAATATTGTACATTGAATCTAAGGTACAAATATCATTTTTTAATTGTACAAGTTTTACAAAATTAATTTACAATTATTATTTTTTAACTGCTATGAACCGTGATGAATATAAATAATTCCCTTTTTCTCAAATCTGTTTAATCTATTTTCTTAAAATTATTTTTTAAATGCTATGAACCTTGATTCCCTTTTTTTCAAATCTGTTTAATCTATTTTCTTAAAATTAAATACATAGGAATTGGATATCCTTATAGTCAAGTTTGACTGATCTGTAATGTCGCCAAATTATCTGTTAATGCTTTCAATGCCTCTGCATGGATTCAGGCTGAAAGTTGGGATCAACGCTATGTGTAGAATTGGGACTACGGATAGTTATTTGTCGTTTGGTAGAGTTTTCATTTTTTCCTTCCAAATGCAACCTGCTGAAAAAAAGACAGGGATTGCACCCAAAGCTATTTACAAGCCAGAGATCCTGCACTGTTGTTGGACACCATTGACGGTATCCAGATTAGTAATTTCACCTATTTCTGCATAGAATTAGAGTTTTCATGGCCTCAGTTAAATTTCGTTTAGGGTGTCGGCAGATTAAGAAGGTTGGATGGAATAGTTTGTCCTCCGGCGCATCATTTTTTGTACGTTTGAGTGATGCTGCGTGTCGGCGAGCCTTTGCCCTGCTGTACAAGTTTTACGGATTTATTTATGACATTCTGTCTAATGTTTAGGAAGTGTTTAGCAACAACACGCTACATGATAATAAATAATATTGGTCTGGCCTGAAGTTTCGGGATAAGTTGGGCTGTACAGTGATAGGAGCAAGTCGTTGTGCAACACCGCGATATTATCAAGCTTTCCAGGCGGACTCTGCTTTTATAAAGAAAGAGCTACCTACAGGATCTCAACATTTTTTAGAGTGCTAACATTTCTTGGCAGGATCAGCAATTGATGCTATTGTCATCGTTATGTCGTTGGATTATAGAAGTGAAGCTCAACGGCTGCCTTTTATTGATTACCATCAGGGTTGTATGGACTACCCTGTTGGGATTAACAGCCCGATTTCTGATTTTATTAACCCTCTCGCTGATGGGCAATATATGGAGTTTGATGCCGGGGATGGACTGGCCGGTTCAGATCCCTGCGACGCAATCAGAACGGCGGGTATTACCCAGCGGGCAGTTTCGAACTGGAGTCCAGTTTCCCGTACTGAAGCAGCAGACAACGCACTACTGTGTTTGTATGTGTCAACCATGGGATCTTTGGGATATCAGGAGATCATTAGTCCCACTGTGATTAAAGACAAGCAGGTAACAGCTGAACTATTCCATGGTCCCTCTGTTGGTGTCGCCTATGGTGATGGGCAGGTGTATCATACGCCTAAAAGCATAGGGAGAGAAGAAATCATGGATTCTAATGCGAATACTTCAGGCCACGGTGAGAAGTGGCGAATGAAAAATAAAGTATTGATAAACGATCAAATTCTATTAATAAATCTTCTAATTCTATGAATTCTCAATCCTCTTCAGGTTCTAATATGGAAGTAGTCGCTGGTAGAAGCCATACAGCTTCTGGGAAGATAAAGAAACATAGAAGTCATCCAGATGTCAGCGGGAGTGTTTGCCACACAAATCTGCAGGTAACTTTCCAAAATCTGCAGGTAACATTCCAAGTGTATGACTTACAAAGCTGTCATAATAGTATAGAGTTATCCCCGTATACTATTTTTTCTTGTATGTAAGTATTATCACAACCACTTAACTTGTGGCCAGTGAATACTTATAGATAACAATTTAAATGTCATGAACAAGTTATATGGTACTTGTTTCTTCATGCTTAATTGTAATCACGTGTTTTCTATGTTTTAGCTAGCTGTTAGTTAAATGAGTTGTGTCTCACTACTTGTTAACCATACATGAGCTACTAGTTATACATCAGCTACCAGTTATTATATATATATATATATATAATTGTTTATTGGAATTTTGAACTACTACCATAAAATCAATCTGCATAGTACATTTGTCCTATCCTCTTGTCCTATCCTCCTTCAATCTAAGAAAAACATAAATGGTAGTACACCCCAAATTTTAAGATAAAAAATACCTATCAATCTAACTAGCACATCCACTTGTCTTGTGGCCTGTGAACACCGATATGTTACAAGTTAAGCTCTCTATGCCTCCATTACATGTTAGGTGTTTAAGTTATTTAAATTGGTTGTCTGTCACTACTTGAGCTATGAGTTCTGTTATCCATGCATGAGCTATGAGTTATATTTCTTTTGTTTATAATTGTTTATTTTGAATTTTGAACCAGGACCATAAAATCAATCTCGACAATACCCATTCTCCTTTAATCTAGGAAAAACATAGATGATACTCCACCCCAAGATATATAAACATCTATAACTACAATTTAAATTCTCAATATCTCTTTCATACTCTTTGAACCTCTTTGAACATGTTATATTCCTAAAATAATTCCATATTCTAACTATAGCTGCAATTTAAATTCTCAATATCGCTTTCATACTCTTTGAACCTTTCATTGATTTAATCTTAGCTTTATGTGATTTGTGCTTTCAGAAATTGAACAGGGACAGATGCAAATCTCGGCAAAGTTCAAGAGCTTCGAAAAATCATGATGAGAATTCTAATAAAAAATTAGATGTTATAAGGCCTGAGACCCCAGAATTGCTGCCCAATATTGTGAAGAAGAAACGAAAGGCCGCAAAGGATTACATCCAAGTGACAGCACGCAGAGGACACGCTACCGACCATCATAGCTTGGCAGAAAGGGTATATATAACGCTAATCATTTACTCTTCAAATAACTTAGATTACCTTCATTAAATCTCCATGAAATACAGGTTAGGAGGCAGAAAATCAGCGACCGCATGAATATGTTACAAAACCTTGTTCCAGGCTGTGGCAAGGTATATCTTCTTGCTTGGCTTCACTTTTTTTAGAACTTTAAAATATGCACAATATAGACAGATAGAGCAGGTAGAATGAGACTTAGGGAAATAACAGCTAACATGTACAATTTCGGAAACTTTGTTGTAACAATTTGTAAGTTTGTTCCATAGATCCTACAAAGTCCAAAACTATTTCTGTTCTGCTGTATGATTTCTTGATTTACTTTCTGAATTAGTCATCATTATTATCAGGGTCATTAATGTATACATATACGGTGTGTGCGAGATATCAGATTACAAAAAAGGCACTTGTGTTGGAGGAAATCATCAAATATGTGCAGTCCTTGCAGAACCAAGTGGAGGTAAAAATACGAGCTAAAATGGCTCTGAATAAAGCAGTATTTAAGTTTGTCATCGGAATCTATTTATTTGATTGATTAATATTAAAATCTGGAAAGTTGTACTCTGCAGATTCTTTCAATGAAAATTGCCTCTGTTATACCTCTTCGCGCTTCTGACTTTCAAATAAGTGGTCACCCGTCCAAAGAGGTCAGTGGAGTGTCCATTTATCTAAATTCTCGTGCTGCATTTTCTAATAAATCTAAATCAGTAACATAATTACCGAAGCCTAATTACTGCAGTTTTGAAGCAGTTATTGCTACTGCAGGCGACCGTAGATCCTATGGTTTCCTACAGCACTGCCACTGATCATATTGATACACCAGCGCAGTACCAAATGCCAGGAAAAATTATAGAAGACTGTTCAACGACGTTATTCTCCACATGTAATGGTGATAACATGAGCGATAGGGCATGGTCTCCCTACCAGTGGGCAGGCAGTGGCCAATTGCAGCTACATGCATCTGAATAGAATTTTAGATTTCCAATAAATGTTTATTTACTAAATCATAAGTTCAATATCCAGATATTAGATATTACTCTGGTGTATGAGACTCTTTGCTCATCCTACATGGTTTAAAAGTCTACCCATTTTAATTACACCTTTATAATGAAGGGTAAAGACTTGAAAGTATACCTAATCTAAATTGTCAACTATGACTGCACTTGGACTCATGCATATGCATATTTGATGTCATTGTTATTCTGCATACAACTTAAAACAATGGTAGTTGCAATGCAATAAGTCTCTCTTCATTGAGATTTGGGTTATATGTACAAGTGCCAATGCCAGCACATATCTTGGTGTCAAGCTCTAGTGCCCTAGTTTGTGCAGTGCCTCTTCTAATTTGTGCAGCAGCAAGTATGTATTTTTTTGGGGCTATGGAGCTTCTTTTAAGTGTATGCTGTGTGGGAGACAACAGAGTTCTCTCAATTATGTAGCTTGGTTTTCCATTATTGGATAGAGAATTTCTTTGAATCAACTCCCTCTAAAGTCTACCTAAGTGTTTAGTAGGAATAATTGTTTCCTGCAATATATATTACTTATAACAGTTTCTTACATTGTAATGAGGCATTGTCTTCAACAAATTTCAAATGATCCCCACCAAGTGCCTATGAATGCAAAGTGCTTCCATTAAACGTGTTCATAATCATATTATATATTAGAAATGGCTCATTCATAGTGCTTCCATTGAACGTGTTCATAATTATATATCATATCATTTCTTAGGAAGAAATGGCTTTTCTAGTCATAATATAATGTATTAACTTATATTTAAAACGGTAAAGGAAGACACTCAAAGGTATTAAGTATGAAAGTGGAGGTGAAGCCAAGTAAATAGTTTTGTATCAACAACATAAAGGAGAAGTTTCTAAATATTAATGCAAAGTGCTTTTATTGAATATGTTCGTTATTATATTATTTCTTATAAATGGTTTTTTAGTTATAATAATATATTAACATAAAATGTTCAAAAATATTAAGTATAAAAGTGGAGATGAAGCTCATTATTACTTTTGTAGCCAACAACATAGGAGAAGGTTTTGCCTATGAGTGCACAGTGCTTTCATTGAACATATTCATAATTATATTATTTTTTACAAATGGATTTTCTAGTTAGATATTAACATATATTTAAATTGATAAAGGAAAATGTTCAAAAGGCACTGAGTATGAAAGTGAAGGAAAATTTTAGTAATTAGTTTTGTATTTAACAACATAGAAGAGAATTTTAATTGTTTTTTATGAGATATAGATGTATATATGATTTTTCTACATAAATAAGTGTTTATGTTTATGATAATGGGAAATATGAAATGGGTTATGTTGATCCATCAATAATTTACATACATAATATTTTCAAAATGAAAAGATATGGACATATTATTGATTTTGCATTATTGATAAAAAATGTTAATAATAATTTGTTTGAAGTCCATCTACTAACCTCGTAAACTTTTATTTCAATATTCAAAGGTTATATGTAATGTAGTCTGTAAAGCTATGAAATGCGAATTGGAAAGGTTATGAATGGACATATTTTAACACTCAAGTCAAATTGTTGAAAATGAAACGAATTTTAATGTGATAAAATGTAACATCTTACTTGGAATGCTTTAGATCAAGGCCCCGAAGAGTTCTAGTGCATAGGGTTCTACTTACTAGCATAGATCTATCTTAACTCTAGATCTACCACATCGCCTATAGGGATGAAATCCATCGAAGTGCAATCTTTTTTATAGTGCAAAAACATAAGGAAAAGTTTGCACTTCAAGAGATTTGATCCTTATCAATCCACGATAGGTCCGGAACTAATAAAACTAAAACTATATTAAATAAAATCATAAAAGATGAATGTCATCACCATTATAAAAAAAACTATGTGAATTACAAATAGATAAAAAAACCATATAATTTGCAAAGAGGAAGAGATAGATAAATTGTATAATACCCTTATCAAGTAATTAATAAAGTTGTACCAATTAGTAAATTAGATAATGTATGACATGTTGTTGAAAATAGGGAGAAATTCATACTTGGATAGTGAGGAACTTCATACTTGAAATATATATATCTTTTTATTTTGAACTTTAGGTTAGGATCGACATTGTAATTTTTTTACTTTATATTTTATTACTTTCTTAAAGTGCCACATCCAATTGTAGAAAGTGCTTCTCAGTGTAATAAGGCTTTTTTGTTTCAGGCCTCACGAACCTCTCACTCCATAAGTTGGCATAAAACTGAAATGTAGATTATAAGTAATGTCACTTGTAAAGCTATGAAATGCCACTTGTACTGGACATATTTTAACAATAAAATAAAATAGTTCAAAATGAAAAAAATTTCAATGTGATAATTACCGTAACTCAATTTATGTGTTGTAAACAACAATTAGCACTAGGCTCCAAATTTAAGGCTACAATTACTCCAATCACTTATGTAGTAAGGGGGTTTGATGCTCATTCAATTTTATGCAAAGTGGTTCTATGCAACACACAAATATATATAATTTTTGAGTCTAGGTGAAATGGGAATATGAATATTCATGATGAATGTTTCATATCTTTCCAACACAAGGACACACCTTTCAACGAGGTATGTCTAGATTACAATTTAGTGTTATATTACAAAAGATGGAGATATTATCATTGTAGTATGTCCACATCGACTTGAACTAACTGGCATTGAATAAGTCAAAGTATGTAAGTATAATATATTCATGGAAGTTGTACTTGTTATATATATTGTGTATATGTCCACATACATAATCACTCATTCAATATATATATTTTCATGCAGAAATATTCATGTACGAGCAGTGCCATCAATATCAATAGTCATGAGACACATAAATTCTTGGGTAGGATAAATCAAGTTAGTCTACCAGGTGAACTCAAATTCCATGAAAATATTACTATATTAACATACTGTGAAAATACTATCATAAGTTTGTTGAGTGAAGATAACGAAGGAGCTTTAGAAAGGATTAATGAAGATAACAAATGATATTTATAAAGGATTTTTGCATTAACATACGATTAAGATACTCATGATATATTTATTGTTGTGCTAGAAACAACAATTGGCAATAGACTATGAAGTTAAAAAGTATACATAGTGCGCCTGTGTATACCATCGTCATCATCATCACTTGCTTCAATCATTGTTGTGATGTTTAAGTTGGCACATAGTATTCAAATTTGTACAACACTTATTCCTATAGCTCTGACCTTTTTCAACATATATTTTGATGTACTTGACAAGCTGTGAGCGAGAAAGGGAATCACCTGGTAGATCTGGTGCACCAAGAGCCCAAAAATATCCCACAGAGTGGGAAATTTCCCTTGGGAGGAGGGAATCTAATTGAAATAAGAGGTCGCTAGGGCCGTAACCATGTCCTGTCAAATTTACCATCTCTACCAAAATATGCGAGATTTACCCTATCTCCTATAGCAAACAATTCATTAGCATCACACTAACAAATATCATGGAAAACATAAGAATCTAAAATCACTAATATGGTTGGTTCTATACAGTTCAATGGCTTCTTAACTATAATATATATTGCTTAATTATATACAATTCAATTGATCTACACAATTAAAAACAATTAAGAAATAGGTAAGGGCATGTGCAAGCTAATGAGGGTCACTTTTGGCGCGTTAGATGCAATAAAAAAATGAAAAATCAGGCATCCCTCAACTTTCTTGGTTTTTTTGGCATTCTTACACAAGATATCTTGCATCGAGTAAAAAAGATGAAATGTAGGAAATTGAGTTACGTTTCTGAATATATAAGTTTTAGGTATTGAAAATTTACATAATTATGTCAAATTTCATGTTTTCTAACAGCCATTTTTTTTTTTGGCAAATGATAAGGTATATGTTTTTGTGGGTGCAACCTTTCAATGCCTAAATGACGGTTTCGGGCTACAAAAATTGGTAGACATGTATAGAACCCATAGTACTAGTGCAACTCTATTTTTCCAAAATTAAATGTCTAATTTTTATTTATTTTTTAATTATGTAAGTGATCAAACCTCGAGAACGATACGTCAAATGTGGGTGTAACCTTTGAAGGTGTTAATGCAGTTATTTTGACTTGGATTTTTTTATAGCATTTAGAGGTCGGTGTCTTCTAGTGCAGCATACAATTTTTTTTTTAAATGGTTGTGAAATGAAAAAGTTACGGAATAAACACTAACAGTATGTTTTTTGACCAACGGAGTGATGAAACAAGAAAATTAGGAAATAAATAGAAAATATCAATATTTTTTTTTAAATTACATATTTGGAATCTGCATAAAAAAATCTATCTATGCCTAAAATTTTGTCAATAATGGTCATGTATGTCATGCTCTAGAGAGCGGTGAAAAAGATGCATATTTAGGTGCAGAATTGCACCTAAAGGGTCCCTCAACTTTGTGCACAAACCCGTAAGCATCATCCTCTTGTTATTGAAACTAAAACTAAAAGTATACTATATATATTTTGTAATATTGGAGGAATAACAAAGGAAGCATTATTTGCATTTTCATTATATAGGACTCTATAGATAGGGAGAGATAGAACCAGTCATTACTCATCGATTCTATTACCTGGGATGAAGAAGGGCCTTGAAGCTTGAAGAAGAGAGAGTTGGGAGCTTGGTCATAGTGGATATTTTTCCTTGGCATAAATATACGAATGGTGAAAGGTGCCCCTAAAATGTAGAAATTCGTAAAAAAAATTCATGATTGTGAGAGAAGATTCATATTTGAAACCTAGAAGGAAGGCATGATATAAACCCTTAGGGGGTGGGTCCATTAGTAGCACTTTCTATCTATTCATCCACACAAAATGCAATAAACAACTGAAATGGAAAGGTATGGAGTTAGATTTAACCCGGGTTTAGAGGGTTCGTTCATATTTACACATTGAGAATGATGAGTAAAATTAGCATAAGCGAGACCAAAAAAAAATTGTAAACCATGAGACTCTTGTCCTACCCAAAATTTCTTAATGAAATCCCCTCTCTCTCAGTACGAATTATATGTGTCCCAACCATCACCTACCCAACATTTGGTAATGAAACCATATCTATCTCACTACGAGCTATACGTTCCTTTTTCCCTAGCTTCACTTGCATCACACCCCGAGCTGTGGGTTTTGCATGACCTTCACCGTGAATTGCATAGCAGTGGGCTGAACGAAGAAAAGAAAGGACTATGGTGCTTGCTCATGGGAATCCATTTCCTAGTTTTGTGATTGTTGGAGATCCATGAGACTACATAGGCCTTTTTATGGAGAACATTCTCATGTTCTTAATATCACGAGCATATATCAACATTATTTCGATGCTCCATGCCTCCATTGCAATAGTATGAATTCAATAGATGAAGAAAATGTATGAATTTGTAGAATGAAATTTGGGGAGGGCATTATTCTACATTGTGTGCCTCTTCAATAAAACCATAAATGGAACTATTACCTGCAACTATACCTCTTACATTTAGGTGCACCCAAACTATCCCTACATTCCAAAAGGGATACAATTTTTCGAGGTATAATTTTTTTCATGAGTGTAATCGATACCTCTTGGTAATTGATCGATTTGTGTTTAATATGGGTCTATGCCCATTAAAAACAATTATTTATAATGTAATTTATTTGTTTTTTAATTTAGAAACATTGTATTATGATTCAAAATACTTTGAAAATTATATTTAAAAAATAATTTCACGGCATTTTCATGGAAATTTATTTCAATTATATAACTCAACAATTTGACTATAAATATTTAAAATAATAAATTATAAAATTTAATATATAAATATTAAAATTGATGATGATGATGAATTGTATTTTCGTGCTGAAACAACTTTAAGAGAAGCAATCCTAGATCACCATGATTTATTTCATCTTCAATCCTGTTAGTATCACAATGATGACAAATTATTGCATTACTTTGGAGATGATGAATGTTTGTTCTTATTTTAGAAATGTTGATTTTTTAATTTATCCTAGTTAAATAGAGAGATGCTTTTGGTCTCCTACATTAGGGTTGATCACCTCAGTAAAATAGCTTAATTTTCTCTTATTCTCTAATTCTTTATTAGACCACAACTTCTCATTAAATTTATATGACATAATAATACTTTTAATATCATCACTATTAAATGGGGCGACGGTCTAATGGGTGGGATCATCTACGATCCTAGGGGGAATACAAAAGAAAGATTCACTTGGGGACTAGGAATTATTAAATGTAAAGCATAAGGAGACATTCTCCAGACCAATATTGTGCAACCAAGATTGATCCTCCTGTATAGAGGCGAGCACTTTGATTTCCTTCCATGTAAAGGTTTTTCCTCCCATATAGAGGGAATTAATCAAAGTAATGATGTTGTAAAGTCTTGTTGGACAAGGATTCAGACTTGTGTGTCAAGTCATTATTCTCATGTGAACCTTCCGTATAAATGTATTTATGGGATGGACCTCCCATATAGAAGTGGACCTTCTGTATAAAGGTCATGTTTTACTTGTTAAAATCATTTAATGTTGTGTGATATATTGTTAACCATAATCACGAGATTGCTATTAAGTCTCCTTTAGAGATTGATCACCTCTAAAGTGAATTAATTTAGCATATGATCATTTGGTCTGGAATAATATACTATGATCACATCATCCAATAATTATTCTTAGTATAATGTAATGTGATGGATAATTAAAGTTAGCAAATATTGACCATGCAGTAAAAGATAAAGAGATAAAGATAAAAACATAGAGAAAAAGAGAATTTGAATTGATCAAGAGATGACTAAGTGAACTTGAATTGTCAAGATTAAGTTAAATCCACAATGTATTCCTTAGTTAACTAAAGAAATCACAGTTCCCAATACAAGTAAATCAATCAGCATGATTTTAGTTAATAATAGTTAACTAAGTGTTAAATAAGAAGGACTAGTTAACTAAAGTGTTTTCACTTTAGTTAAAATAAAAGATGACACTTTAGTAAATCAAGGAGAACTAAAATTGATCACAACAATGACATTATCAAGAAAGAATCAGTTAAAGAGAGTTAACTAAGTGATGACAATGAAGATCTAGTTAACTAAGTGTTATTGTATGGTGATGCTTATGTTAAAATAAAAGACGACACTGGAGTTGTGACACTTACATGATGACACTTAAGTTAGACACCTAACTAATTGGTAAAGCTTTCAATTAAGAGGAGATTTCATCCTAAGAGACAATTTAGTGAGATAAAGCACTACATGAGAAGTGGAGCGCACTTCTTCATGCAAGATTGATACATCCAGTCTGAGGGCGAGTTCATCTTGAAGTTAGAAGAAGGCGATGCATTAGAAGAATGTATAAATATGTTATACGAGATTGATGAATTCAATGTGAAGAGAATTCTCTTCTCCAATGAAGGAAAGGCACTTCTCTTTTTGCAGGTTATTTCTCTTGCTTGTTATTGATGTACTGGGCACATTGGAAAACACATCCGATTGATCTCTCTTCTCTATTGCTTATGTATCTTCACCAAGAGTGTTTTGGTGATCAATGATCTTCCAAAAGCAATCTACTATGTTGTAAAAGAAACAATTCTTTGCTACCCATTATATTATACTGAGAAGAATTGTTGGGTTTTTTGTTCTCATAGTTTTAAGGATTTTCCCCTGGGTATATCTTGTGTTATGGATGTATCAATTTCATGTGATTGAATTGTCTCATTGTTTCAATTTTTTGCATCTAAAAGAATTGAATATCAAAGCCTAACCAAATATTAACATGGTATCAAAGCTTAGAAAGTGAATGAGATCAATCTTTCATGCCATCTAGAGCTACGTAGATCCTGAGAAGTTGAGCACAAGCTTTGAAGACTATGGAATCAATCTTTGTATGACCAGAAGACCGTCTTGAGGGCACCTCAAAATTCAACACTTGTAAGGATATGATTCTCAACATCCTAGAGGAACATGACTTGGATAGCTACATATCCACTATTGTGGAGGAACCTACATATAATGTAGGGTGCATCAAATTCAAGAAGAATCAAGCTAAGGAAAAACATATCATCTATGATTCGATAAAAGATAACTTCATGCCTGTGATCACACCGTTGAAGACCGTGAAACAATGTTATGATACATTGACTAATATATATGATAAGAAGGACCCAACTCAAAAGAGGGAATTGAAGAACAAGTTACGAAACCTCAAGATGGATAAGGACGAGACAATAGCATCCTTGTTCACTAAGATATCTCAAGTAAGAGATCAACTTGTTAACATTGGAGTTTTAGTGGATGAAGATGATCTCATCCAAACCGCCGTTGATGGTCTCCCATCTTCATGGGAGAAATTCTTGGTTGTTATCAATGGTTGAGAAGTGAAACCTAGGTTCGAAATATTGTGGCATGATTGTATCCAAGAGGAAGGGTGAATCCAAAGAAAAGCTATGTGCACTAAAGAAGAATTTTTTTCCCTCACTGCAAGTATGAAGAAAGGAAAGAAACCCTTATTCCAAAATAATTTATCTCATCCAAAGACGAAGGAGTTCAACAAAGGCTTTGACAAGTCAAAATCTAGATGCTACAATTACAACAAGAAATTTCATTTCTAGAGAGAGTGCAAAGCAAAGCGGAAAGGAAATTTTCATGCTTCTACTGCCATAGAAGAAGAAACCACTCAAAAGAATGCATTCGAAGAAAAGGAGACAAGAAGAGCGTATTACCTTGTCTCATCCCTTTCGTGATCCATTGCCACAAGTGTAGACACATGGTTGATTGACATTGGCGCATCCAAACATATGACAGGTTACAAGAGTTCCATCACTGACCTAAAGGATAATTTTTCACATGCATGGTAGAGTTGGGGGACAACTCAACATATTCAATCCATGGAGTTGGATCCACCTCATTCTAGCTGAGCAACAGTGATATTTTACATATGGAGGACATTCTATATGTTTCAGGCTTGAAGAAGAAACTCATGTCAGTTTCAGTTCTTGGAGATAAAGGCTTTTGAGTTATCTTCATGGATAAAAAATCACTTTTATGGTCGAAGAAAAAAATCCTAGAATCTGCTACTGTGATTGTAGTTCGAGAGGGAGGACTCTACAAGGTACCCAGGAAGTACATTCAAGCTACGATTCACCACACTATCAGTCCATGTGAGCCATGGCACCGAAGGCTTGGGCACCTACACTACAAAGCACTTCTAGGACTTCAAAAGATGGTAAAAGGTATGCCAATATTTTATTTCGAGCATGATAGCGTATGTTGGGGCTGTGCACTTGGGAAGAATGTTAAGAATTTTTTTTCCAACAGTACTACTAGATCTAAATGGATTTTAGATTTAATACATTTTGATGTATGTGGTCCCATGTCATCCCCCTCCCTAAGTGGAATCTTATATCATGTATTGTTCATAGATGATTTTTCTAAGAAGACATGGATTTATTTCATGAAAACTAAAAGTGAAACTCTTAGAAAATTTAAAGAGTTGAAATCCCTAGTTGAAAATAAGAAATAAAATCACATCCATGCATTAAGGTCTGTAATGGAGGTGGATTTGATTCACATTCATTTAATGAACTATGAAATGATGCGGTACTATGTAGACAGTTAACAGTACCATACAACCCTCAGAAAAATGGGGTTTCCAAAAGGAAGAATAGAACCATATGTGAGGCTACAAAATCCATGATGCATGATCAAGATATGTGTACCTAATTATGGGTAGAAGGCACTAGTACAACTGTGTACATCCAGAATAGAATCCTGCATTCTATTCTAGATGAGAAGACACAAGAAGAAGAGTTTACCAGTGATAATCCATACATCTCATACTTGAGGATCATAAGGAGCCCAATATGCATTCATATACCAAAATAAAAGAGAACAAAGATGGAGCCTTCTAGAAAGAAAGGAACCTTTGTGGGTTATAGCGAGTCATCCAAAGCATACTGAATATATGTACTTGGTGACAGACACATTGAAGTCAGACAAGATGTTACCTTCCATGAGGAGTTTTATTTCAAAAGATTGAAATAGATTCAATGTGATTCAGAGATGGAGGATCTTGATTCTCATCCACCCCCTTCATATTTTGAGAGGGAGAATTCAAAAGATGCCTCAGATTCGCTAGTTCCTAAAGAACTAATTGAGAGGTCACTTGATGAACCTCCCACTAAAAGAAGATCGGCTTAGTGTTGAGATATCTTACAATATGCAGAGAAACATGGAGCACCAACAGGATCACTTAGAGAGTGCAAGCAACCTGATTGATATTCAGGGTATGTTGCATTGATAAGTCATATAAATGATTCAGAACTATCCTCATATGAAGAAGCTACAAAGAAGCAAGTTTGGAAATATGAAATGATAGAAGAGTACAACTCTACAATGAATAATGATGTTTGGGAGGTTGTTTCCAAAAATGATTGAAAGTCCATTATGACGTACAAATGGATTTGGAAGATAAAGCATGTTGCAGATGGTAGCATTGAGAAGTATAAAGCTAGATTCATTGCCATAGGTTTCTCCCAGAAAGAAGTCATCGATTATGATGAGACCGTTTCCCCTGTGGCGAGGTACACCAAAATCCGAGCAATGATTGCACTTGCATCTGTTCGAGGATAGAAACTTCACTAGATGGATGTGAAGACAACCTTCCTCAAATGGTGAGGTCGAGGAAGAGGTTTATATTCAGTAGCCTGAAGGATTTGTGGTGCATGGGAAGGATTCCCATGTTTTCAGGATAAATAAATCTCTATATGGGCTTAAGTAAGCCCCTGAGGCTTGATACTCTAGAATTGATAGCTACCTTCAGAAACTAGGTTTCTGTAAGAGTGAAGATGATCCAAATTTCTAGTTCAAAGTAGTGAATAATCAACTATTGATATTGTTTTTGTTTGTTGATGATTTGTTTCTCACTGTAGAGGAACATCTGATTGCTTGGTGCAAGAGGGAGCTCACCTTAGAGTTCAAGATGAAAGACTTAGGTCTGATGCACTACTTTATTGGCCTTGAGATCTGGAAAAGAAAAGATGAATTGTTTGTATCTCAAGGGAAGTACATTGTGGATATATTACACAGGTTTTGCATGATAGATTGTAAATCTACGACTACACTAATGGTTTCCAATTTGAGGAAACTTCATGAATCGGGCTATGGATCAGATCCAATAGATACCACTTTGTATAGACAACATATAGGCTAATTTAATTGATATATTCGAGGCTTGATATATGTTATGCCATGACCATTCTAAGTCAATTTATGTTTGATCTGAGACACAAACAATGGATAGGTACTAAGCATGTGCTTTGTACCTTCGAGGTACAATTTCATATGGACTTAGATATGCCTCCAATGTAGGAGTAATGTTACTTGGTTATACAGACGCAGAACGGGGAGGAAGCATTGTGGACTGTAAGAGTACATCTCGATACTATTATAGGCTAGGCTAAACTATGATATTTTGGTCCAACATGAAGCAGGGATCAGTAGCCCAGAGCACTACATAAGCAAAATACATAGCTGCTAGTGTTTCCTATCGAGAAGCAATGTGGCTCAGAAATCTACTTGCAAGGTTTCTTGGTGAAAAGCTTGAGCCTATAGTGATTAGGTGTGACCATCAGAGTTGCATCAAGATTTTCGAAAACCCAGTGTTTCATGACAAGTTGAAGCACATTGAAATGAAGTATCACTTCATCTGAGACATGGTCCAGAAAGGTATAGTGAAACTTCAGTACATTGGTACTGATGAGAAGATTGCAGTTGTGTTAACAAATCCTCTGTCAGTGACAAAGTTCAGGTACTTTTGAGACAAGATTGTTATGGCAGAGAATGCCTCCCTCTCTTAGATGGAGTGTTAAATGTACAACATTAGGATACATTCTCCAAACCAATCTTGTGTAACCAAGATTGATCCGTGTTGTAATATACATAATTGCATTAATTACTAGTATTACAATATATCAACATGAAGGAAGAGTCACATACACACACACATTATAAAACCATACATAAGAGAGTAAGTGTTAGTTTTTCACAATTTACTTCAATCTGATCTAGGATCTTAACTGAGAGAACGACGTGTACAGCATATCTACAGCATATCAATCATGGACATAATAATGCAAGCACACAAGAGACAATAGACACACAGAGTTTCATTGGGGAAAACCGTAAAGGTGAAAAACCCCAAAACTTCCTTAGAGATAGATAGAGCAATGATACAACCCAAGCATAAGAGATAGTCTTCTCCTAGAAGTAGCTTCTCCTCCTCCACAAGTGCGCCGCTCTCCAATGAGAGTATGAGTGAGAAAGTGAATGATCAAATAAAATGCCTCCTACACTCTATTTATATTTGACTTGACTTTCGTAATAACCTTTACTAGGTCGGCCTTAACTTAACCACATAACATAATGCTAACATGTCTGATCCCCAATAGGGTGGTCTAATAACCCTTTGGCCCACATGACTTATACAGGGCCGACCCCACCAAGGTGGTCTAATAACCCATCAAATATAAGTTACGACACTTACAATATAAATGATGACACTTCCGTATAGAGGAATAATAACATCTCTATAGGAATACAAACACTTATGTATAGAGTAATAATAACATCTCTATAGGAATACAATATACATAGATGAAATACATTCCGAAGTTACAAATACATTAACACTCCCTCTTAACTAGGAAGGTATTTCTCGACACAGGTCTTCTAGCACAAGTCTTCTTCTCTGGATCATCGTCACTGTATCATCGACATCGAATCATCGCCATCGTCACTGCTACTGCTATCTCAAGAAATATCCGATCTACATCATAGGAATTTCTACAGAGCCAGTCCTTTTTCATACTAGATGTAGGCCCACCACCTATAGGTATTCATCATCACTGTCCATACTGTCAAATCCTCAGGACTTATTACGTGAGTCAACAAAACCTTGAAAGAGCATCCCAGGACTGATTACAAGCACACAACTCAACCTATCGGATCTCCCAAGACCTTTTACATGCCATTGCACAACCTATCCATGGCCACAGAGTATCATCCTGATACTCATGATCATACTAATCATAACATCGTTCATGAAGCACAACCCAGATGCACATCACACAGCACTTACATTCACTAGCATGGGAAGACACACTTCAACCATCCGTGAAAGGCCCAACACTTATATATACGCCATGGGAGAACACATCTACAACCATGCGAGAATGGCATAGCACTTATATCGTAGCCATGGGAGAACACATCTACAAACATGCTCGAATGTCCTAGCACTTATATCGTAGCCATGGGAGAACAAATCTACAACCATGCTCGAATGGCCCCAGTACTTATATCGCAGCCATGGGAGAACACATCTACAACCATGCTCGAATGGCCCCAGCACTTATATCGCAACCATGGGAGAACACATCTACAACCATGCTCGAATGGCTCTAGAAATTACATCACGACCATGGGAGAACACATCTTCAACAATGTCAGAAAATCCCAGCAATTACATCGTGACCATGGGAGAACACATCTACAACCATGTCTGAAAAGCTCATTTGCATCTGTGTCTTCGAAACTCATCACACATAATCCAACTGATTATGTAACCTATCCACTTGATACATATCATCACATATTATCATCCTGATCATCATCATAGCATCATCCTGATGCATATCATCCAGAGTATCATCCTGATACTCATCACACATGATCGTCCTAATCATCATCACTGCATCGTCCTGATGCATATCATTTAGAGTATCGTCCTGATACTCAACATACATGATCATCTTGATCATCATCACTACATCGCCCTGATGTATATCATCTGGAGCAACATCCTGAAGCTCATCATCCATGATCATCCTAATCATACAATGCATCCAACCAATGGATATACATATACATGATCCAACTGATCATACCAAGCATCCAACTAATGCATATACATATACCTGATCTAATTTATCATATCTAGCATCCGACTGATGCATATACAGAGCAGTAACTGGAGCATCATCCTGATGCTCATCATCCAGCACTTACATTCACAGCCATGGGAAGGATCCTCCTCTCATCATGCTTGGAATGGCTCCTGCAAATGTGTCCCATCACTTCTTCCTAGAAGTATCTTCAATATGAAGAACACTAAGCCTCCCTCTGAAGTACTCAAACTTCACTCTGGCTAGTGGTTTCGTCAACACATCTGCAACCTGCTCATCCGTCGCAACATACAGGAGCTTCACTGCTCCTCTCTACACCATATCCCTGATATAGTGATATTTGATCTCAATGTGCTTTGACCTGTCGTGGAACACCAGGTTCTCAAACAACTTCACACAAATCTGGTTGTCACAAAAGATACCAGTAGCCTTCAGCGGGAGATCAAATAACTCAAATAGTGGCTTCTAGAGCCATACTACCTCACAACTAGCCGAACAGGTTGCAACATACTCTGCTTCGGCTGTACTCAGTGCTACGCAGGACTGCTCCCTACTAAACAAAGAGATCACACTTGGTCCCATAATGAAGCAGCACCCAGAAGTGCTCTTCCTATCTGCAGCACTGCCTGCCCAGTCCGAATCAACATAACCCTGCAGGTTAAACCTATGATTCGCATCATACTTGATCCCATAATCAATTGTACCCTCCAGGTACCTTAGAATATGCTTTACAGCAACCAGGTGAACACCTCTGGGACCCATCAAGAATTGGCTCAATGTGTTCACCGCAAAGCAAATATCTGGTCTTATGTTTGTCAGGTACATCCAGGACCCAATCATCTGACGATACACCATGACATCAACCGACTCAGATGAAGCATCACACAGAAGATTCAAGTTTGATGCCATAGGTGTGGCCATGGCCTTACAGTCCATCATCCTGAACCTCTTTGGGATCTCTACTGCATACTTCCCTTGCCCAAGGAAGATCCCATCTGCACTCTGCCACACCTCCATGCCTAGAAAATAGTGCATCATCCCCAAGTCCTTCATCTTGAACTCAGAATCAAACTTCCTCTTGGTATCGGCAATCAATCCATCCTCACTTGTAACAAATAGGTCATCCACATACAAAAGTAGTATTACGGGATTTCCTTCCTCAACCTTGTAGTAAAGGTTGGAATCTGCTTTACTCTTAGTAAAGCCCAAACTGGATAGAAAGCTGTCTATCCTACCATACCAAGTCCTAGGAGTTTGTTTCAAGCCATACAAGGCTTTCTTTAATCTGCACACATATGACTCCCTGTCATGTACTGTCTCAAAACCAAGTGGCTGCTCCACATGCACTTCCTTCTCGACTACACCATTCAAGAAAGTTGTCTTGACATCCATCTGGTGTATCTTCCATTTCATCACTGCAACCAGAGCAAGTACTTATCCGATGGAAGTGTATTTGGATATAGGAGCAAAAGACTCTTCATAGTCTATCCTCTTTCTAGGAGAAGCCATGAGCTACAAATCTCACTTTGTATTTCTCTATGCTACCAAATGCAGCATGCTTGATCTTATAGATCAACTTGGAAGTCACAACAGACTTCTCTCTTGGTCTTGGGACCACATCCCAAACATCATTCTTTATGATCGACGGATCATGGCATTCTTCCATTACTTCATCCCGGATCCTGGGAACTTCAATATCTTCAATAGATAGCTTTGTTACTAGAACAAATGTTGTAGTCCTTCTTTTGTAGGTGATGGTATACGATCTTTCCTACAAGACAAGTTAAATTGCATGATTAGAAGCATCTCATAGTTTTCAGAACAAATTCTTACACATAAATAAATATGTCATATAGTCATGCAATTATTTTAGCCAATGCTTCAATACAACATTTATCCATATCCCGTAACTTTCTAGATGTCTTCCAATCTCTACCAGAACATTGTTAAGAGTGTGCACAACTCCCAACAAGTCAGCAAATAGGTTTCATTTTAGATAAGTAGCAATGGAATGTTGTACAGTGCCATAGGCCACTTACCCATCACATGCATATTAGTAGTATACTGTTCATTAATGCAATTATTCTAATATGCATAATACACACCCTAAGTCTAGGAACATAAGCATATACATCGTTGAGCAATATTATTTAAACAAACAAGTAAACAAGAAATGACAATTCAAATACTTATCTTTCTTTGTTTGTTGGGTTGACTCCCTCTCTGTCTTTGCTTCCTTTCTGCAACTCCATTATGAAGTGGATTTTGAGAAGTGGTCAAATCCCTCTGAATGTCTGCATCCTTGCAGAAACTACTGGAGTGTGCTCCCTCTTCATCTTTGCTTCTTGGATTACCTTTCCTTGAACTTATATCCATCCTCGATCACTATGCATGCTTACTAGTATCATCATTGTGTTACCCTCGAGATCTCATACATAATCATACATTCATTAGTATAATCTCAATACTATCAAAACACAATAATCTTAAACATGTATAGTTATGATCATTTCAAACACGGATAATAAGAATTAGCATTCAATGTTTTAGGGAAGACTTCTCTTACTCATGCATATTCATATTTGACCATAGAACTCTTCTAGTTAGTCATATCATCAATCAAGGTAAGAGACATAATATGCATAAACCCTAGATTACTTAAATTTATAACTTCATAAATAATCATTATCAATCATGCCATGTATACTTATATAAGAGATCCTAACACAAGGTAGGATTCTAACTTGATAGAGGAAAAACATACCTGGATTAGCATGCCGGCTAGTTATGTCTAACATACCCGCATAATGTCTTCTTGTTCTCTTCAATGACTTGTGCTCGTAACCTGCATATCTCATAGGTTAACCATTATAGAACCAAGTTATACATACCTAGTAAGTAGATCTTCTATGTGATCCATGACAATGGATGAATCTTTGTCTTCATGTCACCATGGTCATATGTTCTTGAACTAGAACATGATTTGTCTTTCTTGATGTACCTTTCATGTTAGCGGACAACATCAACCTCATACAACACCACAATGCATTAGTACAATCATAAGTGTCAAAAACCCTAATCAATGAATATCTTCTATCATGCATTCATATATTTATTAAGGTGATACGACAAGTCTAAAACTAATCAAGATTGTACTAATCTTAATGAAGACAAACATATCATAAACTTAATCATGAACAGATTTTGAAACATACCTTTAAGTCATACCTGTCGAGTTTTCTTGTAATATTCTTTAGCCTCATATCCCTCTGAAACTGGAACTTCTTCACTTATGCAGGTGACCAATCCATTCTCTTCTAGGATTAGCCCAATCCACTTGATTTGCAGAAACTAGATCTGGAGTTGGATTAGGGTTTGTCAGGAAAATCCTAAAAATTCAAATTTTGAATTCCAAACTTCTGAAAGGATATAAAGATGCACCTTTCTGCGCTGATCAACTTGGTATACTCAGAATTTGAAAACTGCAAAGTTTCACCCCTCAAATTTGCTTTTCAATCTTCCGGATTCACTAGGGAGGACCCTGAATTAGGGTTTGAGTTTCCCGGAGCTTCACCCAACCAAATAGTTTGATCCAAATCTCTAAAATTCAATTTTTCCAAGGAGATTCTATCTATGGTCACAGATTTCAAAAATTCCCATTTTTTGTAGAAGCCCTAATTTTCCACTTTTCTGATCAAAGTCCCGAACTAGGGTTTCATCAAGCCCGGCCTTCTGCCCAAACAAAAAATTCGATCTTGGTCTCTAAATTTTGATTTTTATGAGCAGCATTCAGTTGTGGTCTCTGATACAAAAATTCCAACATTCTCTGAAACCCTAAATTCCCAGAGCCATGAATGAAGGTGCTGAAAATCCAATTCTGTTTTGACAGAAATATGCACCTGATTGTTTCTGGTGTAACTCTGAAATTTCAGATCTACAGGGTCTGAAAATTCTTCCTATGATAACCGGACTTGTTATATTTCCAACCCCATAGGTCTGACCTCAAATATATTCTCTGAGAGAAAGTTATGCCAAGTGTCGCAACATGACCTATTTATGGGATAAAACAGGAGAGCGAACTTGTATGGAGTGCCACGTGTCACTGGTTCAATTTCGGCCTCTGAAAAACGTACCTGTAAATGTACGATCCATACCCTGCCTTTCAATTTTAACGAAATTTCATTTGGAGCTTTCTAGCCCAAGTTGTGACCTTTTTTCCTAGGTCACTTGTTTATGACTAAGATCTGGGAGAGGCAAAAACCCTAACTTGTACTGATCATAAATCACAAAGTACAATGAATGAGAGGCTGTACTTTGGACACAAGGTACATGGGGATCTTATATTCGACTTGTAAGATTTTCATATCCTGAACCTCGCTGAAATGGATTTATAGCGAAAGTGCTACGATGAATGGTTTTTTTTATTTCAAGCCCTAGCTTCGCAAGTGCAACAAGTGTCATAAATGCCATACCATGCCTTCTTTAAGGCTATCTATGATACCATGTTACTTTTTCATAATATAATTCAATATGATCTAGTATCTTAAATGAGAGAACAACATGTACAGCATATCTACAGCATATCAATCATGGACATAATAATGCAAGCACACAAGAGACAATAGACACATAGAGTTTCACTGGGGAAAACCATACAGGTGAAAAACCCCACAACTTCCTCAGAGATAGATAGAGCAATGATACAACCCAAGCATAAGAGATAGCCTTCTCCTAGCATCATCTTCTCCTCCTCCACAAGTGCGCTAGTCTCCAATGAGAGTATGAGTGAGAAAGTGAATGATCAAATAGAGTGCCTCCCTCACTCTATTTATACTTGACTTGACTTGCCTAATAACCTTTACTAGGTCGGCCTTAACTTAACCACATAATATAATGTTGACAGGGCCGACCCCCAATAGGGTGGTCTAAGACCCACATGACTTATACAGGGCCGACCCCACCAAGGTGCTCAAATAACCCATCAAGTATAAGTTATGACACTTACAATATAAATGATGACACTTCCGTATAGAGGAATAATAACATCTCTATAGGAATACAATATACATAGATGAAATACATTCCAAAGTTACAAATACATCAACAGTAAGTGCTACAACAACAACAAGATTTTGTCTTAACATGGAAAAAATAGAGTACAATATCAGTGTAGAGATAATACATGTTATCGTCTCTCCAGACTATATATAACGATTATAAGCATTTATTCAGTTACAACTTCCTAGTCGGTCGTCTAACCAGCCAACTGAACTAACTCAACAATGGTCGGTGGAGGACCTAGTTGGCCAATCAACTAGGATCGTCCAACATATCCCCGAAAAAAAAAATGATTATCCATTTGAAAGAGATAAATAAAATAACTAAAGAACTGGATCAAAATTGGTAGTCGATGTTGCTTATGCTTCCGAACTAGTGGATGCATTTGACGGATTTGGACAGATGCAGGCTTCCACAATGGTTGGGGATGATGATGCGAGTCGTAGTTTGAAGTATTCCTAGGTGTGAGAAGTCATATGCATGTCTACACTTAGAGCAGTAAGATCATAGATCTGACTGATCTTGTCGTGAATAGACAGATATTTAATATTGCGAAGATCAGGTCCCAGGAGCAAGTGTTGTTGGTTGGCGGCATGGACAAGGCAGTCAATAGGAGAAGAAATTGGTTCGACTTCTGTCTTTGAAATATGTGATTTAGTATCCCATTGTTCTTGTTCTGAATCTAGTCAATTCTGCTCCATTTGAATTTGATGTTCAAGGTTTTGAAGAGTGACATGATCTGTGGTATCCTTTAGCTGGAATATCTGTGCTAACGTCATCTAGACCTTTCTCATGTTGATAAAAAATTGTCCATAAGAATTATACCATTTATTAAGCACAAAGGTAGACTAGTGTGCCTCGATACCACATTCCTTTAGTTGCTTGTGTCGGTCAAGAAATAACTTATATTACTTTGCAAGAAGAGAAAGGTTTTCTTGACATATTCTTGATCTTTTTGTCGAACAACTTCCTGATATAATGATACCAGGGACCGCACTAAGCCAATGATTTTCTCTAAATACTTTTGTGTTGAGGTTCCATGAAGAGTCAGTGCCACTTGAATAATGAGATCTGGACAGGTGTGTAAGGTTTTGGTATGTTCTTCCTTCATCCCATCAAATTTACATTTGTCCTATTCGCACCATGTCTATTTTTACTTATGGATGGTGTCTAGGAGTCTATCCAACTCATGATATTTTCATATGGAAGGATTAAATCTAACCAGTGCTTCTGTAGGGCCCTTCATCAGATTTAGTGTCACTTTCGATTACTTTTTCTTATTCTTTTTGTTCTTTTTCTGTAAACTATCAACTGGATTTGTTGTATGATGGGTCACCAAGATAGAAGATGGTGGTCGATTAATTGATTCTGGTTGAATATGTGACTAGAGTGAAAGAGTGGCATCGGGAGGGGCATTCAACTAAGGGTGAACGATCGATTATGGGGGTACGGTCGACTCAGGGAGCATGGTCGATTCTAGGGGTACAGTCGACTCGGGGATCATAATAGACTCAGGTGGAATAGTTGATTTAGGGTCATCCGACTCACTAGGAATAGTCGGTTTAGGAATAGAGGACTCAGGAATATCACTTAACTTTTCTTGAGTAATTTTTTCTATAGGTGAGTCATGGGGAATGGGTGATAGAGGTGGCTCAAGGCTGTCTTCAATTCATTCATAATGAGTTGTGTAAGTGGGGAGTGCAAGAGGATTCAGAGATGGCATGGTGGATTTTTCAATAAGGACCTCTCTAGGTGGGGGTGCTACACAGATTTATGGGTACACTATAGCTTCTTGAATAGTCCACGTGGTGACAATTGATTTCCAATTAGGAAATAGGTTGGGTAAGTTGGCAACAAATGTACGAAAATTGGGGTCTTGCATATAGTTAGGCCCTGCCGGACCAACCTCCTCAATAACGGCCGCGGATGAGGGAGGTGAATTGTCAGGGATGGGAACAAGGTCTTCACCTTGTGCTTGTATACGAATTTTTGGCTTCTTCACTGGGGTCGAATTTACCTATGCAAGAATATCTCAACTAGAAAGGATTTGGTCGATTTTCTCATCAGCTGTCATGTGGAATGTAGCTACATCGTTAATTATCTGCTCATCCTCCTCATGTAATTCCTGGAGATCATCCTCAGTTGGGGTGTTCAATATCATTTTCAGTTTTTCTTACCCTTTTGATTTAAATAGAAACTGCGTATTGAACAAGATTTATGCTACAATGTCAAGTTATTCTTTAGTTAGGTCGGGCTCATACTACTGCTCGTCGAGTATGTTGTCATTGGTGGTTTCACTAGATAGATCATCAATTTCCATTTTCCTGGCCTACTTTGTTTGATTTCTCTTCTTGGCTAGGGGATAAATAACAATACAATTTTCTTCTTCCTCTGGAGACCGAAATATTAGGAGATATTGTCCAACCTCGTAGACTACTTTTTCTCCATCGATTACGTGTTCTTCTAGCTGATCTAGTACCTTCCATGCCAACTTAGGACTGGAGTGCACAGTGTTTGAATCAACACTAATATCTGAGAAAATATCTTGAACAGATGGAAAATAGTCTAATTTGCCTGTACAGTCGAGTTCCAGCTGAATGTGGACAGTTGATTGTAGGATTCGAAGAACTTACTACGGGACTCGCCACCTAGAACATGATGTTTTAAGGACTTGAAACCAGTTTTCAAGCCACATTTTGGCCGTTGCAGGACCCTTGTTGCATCTGTGAGGCTGGAATACCCGAAGCTTATGCATAGTGGTCGGGTAGTTGGCAGTAAAGGAAGTTTCACCGATGGATATTATTCGATACATCGCCAACCATATTAATAAATAAGGGCACCAAATCATCGACCCAGCTTCTTGACACTTTCGCAAGTCAAATAGATTATCCCTACTAAGTAATCCTCCTAGTTAAATAATTTTGCTTATGTTTCCACTGCTTTTACATCTTCCAACATATCCAGTCAGATGTCAAACGGTTGATCTGTGTTGGTTAGGAAGATTGAAATGATGATGGAGAAAAACTTATTAGGTATTACATTGGATTTTGCTAATAACCAGTCCTTTGGACTTCTTCCCCTGTGGCGACCCTGTGAACTCTTCGACAAATTTTGGATTGACCCGGACCGACATAGGAGGCCCTGTGATCAAAATCCCTATGACCCATCCAATTAACTCACCATTAATATCAAGAGGTTTCTCCAACCATAGCTTCCCAATGTTGTAGAGACTGACTAGAAATTGCACAGTTAAATATTTCATTCCATTGAAATGGTACAACAACGAAGCTTGCAAATAGTGTCGGATATTTGCCGCAGACAATTTGTTAGTGGATTCAATCCATTTATCATTTTGTATGCCCTAGTTACGCAGTTTTTTACAATAGCGACTCCTTTTTTGTAATTCTATTAATGCTTCACGGATTCTGAGCAGGTGAGTTTCAGGGGCGAGGTCAAACTATCCTTTACTTCGGGTAAATTCTTCTCAGCAAGTTTCATTGATCTTGTTGTAGCAGTGGTTCTCTTTGGGCCCATTGTATCTACAGTCTTAGGTAGAGGAGTCATATTGTTAAGTATGCCCAGAATTGGTGCTAAGTGAACATGCTCAATTTATTGGCAAAAGTGTTCCTAGTCCAGTTCAAGGTCTGTATTTATATCTTGGGCATCTGTTGTGTATTCAAGTCAGGTAGGTGAATGCATTAATTGTGGTTTTTGTGCTGGACAACTTCTTGGCATGAGCAATGAGCCTTCCTAGTCAATCTTTGGTCGACTTTCTTCATGCGACCTCCGTCGGGGTTGATCATGCCAATGTCTATTATGCTCTAGTCGCCTTGTTTTTGAATGTTCTTTTGGTCGGTATTGAGTGCCTTCCATTTGTCATTCGGTTGTAGGTGTATGTTTGTGGTCTATTCTCTGGATATGAATTGCATCATGCTCGTTATTCCAGTCTACCGTCATTGTGATGCACTTAATTTTTTCCAACAATCCCTGATTTAGAGCCTTTTTATACAGTTTTTTCTTGGGTGCAAGTTAGTTTTCTGATAACCACCTTCTTCTTAACTAATATAATTAAGCTTGGTTAGAAGAGTTAACTAATTTACAGACATGGGACACGATGGTCGACCAAATGGTAATACATCCATTCGGTCAACATTGTGCCCATGCTAAGCTTTATAGAGTTTTAATCTTGCACCATTGACAACTTTGGAAAAAAAGTTTCCTTATAGTGTCTTTAGTCGAACCGACCCGTTTTGATTTATTTATTCAACTACATATGGACCGAGCCATGATGTATGTAGTTTCTTAGGTTTTCCTTTATGCGACTATCATAAAGTAGTGATAAATCACCGACTGATATATTTTTTATTTTATTATTGCGGTCATGAGATGCTTTTTGTTGTTGTTTTTGGACTTCATGGTGATGGATAGATGTTTGGCATTGTTCTTCCAGCTTTTATAAATCGAATTTTCTATCTTATATAGCTTTAACAATATCTCAGTGTAGTATTTATGCGATAATAGGTTTCTGTTATTTAAAATGTAGTGGAATGACTGTTTCTTGTCCATAGATGAGTTTGAAAGGTGTTTGTCCTGTAAACCATTTATAAGTTGTCCTGTATGTCCATAAAATAGATGGTATCATGTTGTCCCAGTCAAATTTCTCAATACTACAAAGATTTGCTAAACCTTTAGTTAATGTTTTGTTAAATTCTTCAATTGCTCCATTCGACTGTGGATGTAATGCAAAGCTCTTCTAGTGGTCGATCATAAATTCCTTTAGTAGTGTTGATATCGTCTTATGGAGAAAGTGTGTCCCTCTATCACTAGTGAGAGTGAGTGGGAAACCAAACCTTGTGAAAATATTCTCATATATGAATTTTGTAGCTACTTGACTAGAACATGCTTAGATAGCTTCATCTTCCACCCATTTAGTAACATATTCAACTATTGTGATAATATATCTAGCTCCAATTCGTTGGCCCAGTATTGGAAATGGTCCAATGAATTCGATAGTCCATATTTCAAATGTTAAATTGGGATTGAAAGGAATTAGTGGAATTTGATTCTTTGGTAGCGGCCGGACTAATCTTTGATGCTTGTCACATTTATTTACCTAAGTTCTGCAATCTTTGGGTAATGTTGACCACCATAGACCATACTGTAAAAAATTTCTCGTAGTCATGTCGGCGTGATAGTGTCATCCAGTAGGTCCACGATGAGATTTGTCGATGATATCTTGGCGTTCATGTTCTAACACACATCGTCTCAGTATTTCTCCGTGTCCAAGCTTATATAAAAATCCTTCATTAAAGTATACTGTTTGATATTCATTGCGAGTATATTTATTTTCTTTTATGGCAGTCCTTTGGGAGCTTGTCCTTTCTCAAGAAACTCTTCTATATCTTGAAATTCGGTCGGTATGTATTCGAATTGAAATAAATGGGCAGCAAGAAACTCATCGTCAATTCTGTCAGGATCTTCTCCTGTTTCAACTCATGACAGATGGTCGGGCCCAAAATTGTTCTTTCTAGGTCGGAAAACTATTTTAAATTCATCCTGGAATAAGAGTGGCCATCTGCATAACTGACAATGATGCAAAGTTTTATTGACTAATTATTTGAGTTCTTAATGATCTGTGTAAAATATAAATGGATTGGCCAAGAGATAATTCTGATACTTCTATAGGGAAAAAACCATGCCTAAGGATTCTCATTCCATGGTAGAGTAATTTATTTCTTCCTTATTTATCTTTCGACTAAAATATG
Organism: Larix kaempferi; assembly: GCA_027924585.1. Lineage (NCBI taxonomy): Eukaryota > Viridiplantae > Streptophyta > Pinopsida > Pinales > Pinaceae > Larix > Larix kaempferi. The sequence goes on along the minus strand of BSBM01000767.1, from coordinate 15,392,207 downwards.
CATTTGGATAATCCATTCCATCTTCTCCTGGTTGGGTCATAATTGCACCGACTACAATTCCCAAGGCATCAATGTGAACATGAACTGGATCGACCAATTTGGGAATCTAAGAAATGGGGCTTTGACGAGTTTCCTTTTAAGAAGCTCAAATGATTTTGCGCATTCATGAGACCATTTGAAATCTTGGTTTTATTTTAGTAATTATTCTGAAGGATATGTCATGTCAGAATAGTACCTTATAAATTTTCGATAATAGCCTATGTAACCGAGAAGTATTCTGACTTGCATTGGATTTACTGGTGGTTTCAAGTTGAGGATAACTTTAATCTTTGCATAGTCGACTTTGATCCCTTATTTACACACAATATGTCCAAATATGGTACTGATTGGAGTTGCAAATATGCACTTTTTAATATTCAATGATAGTTGGATTTGTCAGCATTATTCTGACATTAGTTGAAGATATTATATGTGATCCCTTAACAGTGAGTATATTGTCCAGTCGTTGAAGTATACGACCATAGTTTTATATATGTAGTCTTGGAATGATTTGAAAATTATTATGGAGAATACGTATGATGCATTCTTTAGTCCAAAGGGCATAACTTCATAGGAAAATGATCCAAATTCAAATACAAATGTTCTTTTGTGTTGATCTTACTTTTCAATAGGGACTTGATTGTAACTTGAGAATCCATCAGTGAAAGAGTAACATTCATGTCCTGTAACTTCGTTGATAATTTTGTACGTGAAAGGTGTAGGGAATGGGTCGATTAACGTCATTTTATTCAGTCCTCTGAAGTTGACACAAATTCTTAATTTTTTCGGATCGTGTTTCTTTGGTTGTACGACCATGGGGCTACCCCATTCAGACTAATCGACTGGGTAGATGATTCTTGAAGCAAGGATACTCTCAATTTCCTTTTTTACTATGTCCTTATATTTGTGTGCCAACTTATAAGGTCGTTTCTTGATAGGATTGGCATCTTGTTTTATGTTTATCTTCATTTAGACAATTTCTTAGATTAGTCCTTTTAGGTCTTTGTAATCTCGTGAAAAAATATCATGATATTCTCTCACTAAGTTAGTAATGTCGGCTACATACTGGTCGGACAAGTAGTCTCTAATCTTTGCCATTTTTGGTCAGTCGTCGTTTGAGATGTCGACTTCTATTATTTTGATTTCCGCGTCCATTCTTTCTGGTGCTCTCTGTTCGTTGATCTTTCACTCTCCTTCCTTGAATTTTATAAATGCCTGGGGAAAATCACTTTCAGTCAATCTTTATGGTTCTGTTTTTTCTTCTGTGCTAATTTTCATCAAATATTTTATAGGCTTTTGAACATTAGGGTGATGTCTTTTCCATTGGAAACTCTTTCCCATTGTTTTATCATTTTCGAGCTCTAGTCGTGTCAATTGACATATTGGCCTTGCTTTAAGGTTTTTGCAAGTCGGTTGCAGTCACTCTGTCAATGTTGACGTAGTATTCCCGTTTTTCAATTGCATAAATTGTTTTATTTGCTCAGCTGCTTCTCTGATGATTTCTTCTTTTGGGATGAAAGAAAAATATTTGATGAAATTTTGTTTTTGTTCTAGCGATTTGAATGTTTCTCCCCTGGATTCTTCCATCTTGTACCACTTGCTTGGTAGATCTTCGAGTGTATTAAAAAAAGGACGGGGATATAATATTTCATCTTGATATCCAACACGTTTCCACTCACTTTCACATATACTGATATGGAGGACTGGATCTTGACCTTGTGTAAATTTAGATGTTATGACTTATGCTTGTGTCAGCTTCTTTCCTTTAAATCAGTCAATAAATTTTGTGGAGGCAGTAGTCCAATTATGAAGGAGATATTGATGCATATCCCACCATCTTGTTGTTTGTCCAACAAATGTTTCGACTAGAGTCTGTAGTCAGCCTATTTTTAGATACTTCCTTGATGTGAGCAGTCGAATATTCTCGTTCTTTGTATCGAAGGGGTGGAATACTCGTTGGTTCCTTCTTCGTTAGAATGATAGTCATATATTCTCTTATTTTATTCTCAAATATTTTTGGGATGATGGATATAGTGAAACATTGCTACATTTTTTTTCTAGGAATAACTTCAATAGAACAATAGTCATGAGCTTGTGCTTCATAATTTTCAATTTGACAATCATACAACTCTGAGTTGGAATTGTACCCGACAGACAAAGGAGTCCCCCAGTGTATTTCTCCATGGTTATTGGGCTCAATGAAATATTCATTGTTGTGGACTATCTGATACAGGAATCATATGTCTTCATCATGATCATCAAGTTCAACCTAGGGTTTTCCCTGGGATGGATTGATAGATATAATTACTTTCTTTCCATCTCCTTTGAGTTTAATCCTTTCTTTTTCTAGTGAGATGGATGCTTTCATTTTTTGTCACCAAGTTCATCCTACTAGTGCTAGATAAGATTTGTCCCCTTCTTGTGGGTCAATAATCTCAAAGTCGATATGTGTGCAAATACCCATGATTGAATTTTTTACATTCTGCCACACGCCAATAGGTTCAATTAGGCCTTGGTTGGATAATTTGAGATAAATCCATGATTCTTCAAGTCATGGTTGACCAATATTTTCCCATGTCGATTTGGTCATTATATTTGCTTGCAACCCAAAGTCTAGGATGACTTGTGTAATGCGAAATCCATCGAGTTCCAGATCAACAAGGGGGTCCATATCAATTTTTTCTTTATGGTTCAGACTGCACAACATTTTAGTGATCTTTTCATTTTGAACATTATTTTTGATGAGATGCATTAAATCAATCAACCGTGCCACATCTTCTTCTTTTGTTAGGAGGTGTAATACCCCTATTTTTACCCTTATGGTTTATTGGATTAATGTAAATATTGTATACATGCTATGTGTGTGTTTTCCCTAGTGTGGATCTCAAGGCCAAGGCCCCACTAGTGGATGTTCAAGTTTTATTTGCATAGGAAAGTATTTGATAGTTGATTAACCATGAGTTGTTAATCCATGAATATTTGTAAATGATTTAATTATTAATTATTGCAATAAAATACCCAAGAAGTTCGCTAAGGAGGCAATCAATGATAACGGGCCATGTGTATCCATTAGGGAGAGGCGAGGGGGTTATGGGATTGGTACCCATTATTCCACATGTCCAATTGTGAATCCATTTGACTCACCATGCTGACATTAATGCAACTAAAAGAGGATGGTTGAGAAAAACAAACCCATGAATTCGATGGAGTATGGGGTAACCTACGAATCCATATGGCAGGCTATAGCCTGTGCGTTTCCTTGTCCCTTAAGAAAATCCACGCCTGGGACCTTGGCCATCCTATTTGCTCACCCATTGTTGACTAGAAACCCAAGTCATTCACACATATACAGAGCCCAGCCATGAGGAAAACAAGAGAAAAATGTGATTTCTATGTGAGCCGAATATGAAGAGCCGAATGTGTAAGGAAAAACCTGTGTAAGAGCGAACCTGGTTGGGGAACAACCATAGATCAGTTTATGGGATGAAATGTAGAGCTTGAACGTCTTCGATAAACCGTAAGAACCCTTAGATCGATTGCATAAGACTAAATTTGCAGGGAATGGTTTAGGCTGTGACCCTGTGAGGAATTTGCTTGTATAACAGAGAAAAAAAGGTCACTTAGGGTTGGTTCTTCTTAATAAACCTAGTGAAGGCTATAATCTCATGAAGAACATCAACTGAACCTTTCTATGCCCACCTTGAATAGAACTGGAGGGAAGGGGCCTTGAGGGATTGTGCAGCAGAGAAGAGGGCCTTCCTTATGTTGGGTGAGGTAGGTAACAGTGGGTGCCATGCTTTACTGAGTGGTCTGAGATTCCTGCAGCTCTGTTGTAGAGATCACTAGCTTAGCAACATCCTCCTTGTTCCCTGGATTGCTTGATAAACCCAACTATAGGTTGGATTATCATTGGGATGAGAACTTGACTATGAGAGAGTCCATTATCCCACCTTAGTGGATACACATCCCAACTTGGGGGTGGTCTCTCAGCTGAAACAGTACAGGATGGATAGAGACCTAAGGTTGGGTGGAAAGTTGTCCTCACTTATCCAGTTTCTTGGGGTAGCTTCAGTTCCAAAGATAAGTGTTTCTATGTGTTAAATGATGCTCTTTCATGTGTTATATATGTTTGTTAAGTGATGCTTGTCATTCTCTAGATTAATGAATGGATGACTCCATGAACTTGTGTTAGAAAAATAGGATCACAGAGCAATAACAATAAATAGAAATGAAAATATAATCACACATACACATTACAAGAGAGACACCAATATATCATGGTTCACCCAAGATGGGATACGTCCACATTGAAGTTGCCAGTCCTTATTATTATACCGTCCAGCAAAGTGAAGGGATACAACCTGCAGCACAACCGCTGCAATTCCTCTTCACTGTCTCACAGTCTCTCTTCCGATCTCAAAGATCTTTACAATGCATAATACCTAATACATCAACCGTTGCCGTATTACAATGTCTTTCTTTTATCAGGGATATACAATGGGAAAATGCCATGGGTTACCCGAAACCATGGGCCCATAAACTGTTGGCGAAAATAACCCCAAAAGTTTTCCTAGGGGGCATTTCCCCCAAACCCCCTTCTCAGGGGCTCTACACTCCCCCGAACACCTTGGGGATCGTGCTGGGATCATAACCAAACCTGGGGTTCAAACACGGCTGAATCATCATCTATGAGACTGGAAGATCTGGCTCCACAACCAACAACTTGCTCATCAGGATTCCATGTATAATCTTGAATATAAGATTAAATGTATGATGGAATACTTCATTGTTTACATGAATTATATGCATGGCTAACCCCTGCAGCCTATAGTTGTAATGACTATCTCAGTCGATTATATGTGTTTATTATGCATTGTATTCACCCTTCAATGGGATAAATTGACTGCACCTGGACTTGGGGAAGGAAGGCGAATAACCCCTGATGTGTTTCATAACCCCTTTGTCAGTTAGGTGAAGGGAGAAGTTATGGAAGGAAGGCGTCAGAGCCACTTGTAGGAGGATAGGGACCCTAGGTGTGTCTATGGATAGAATTTCAGTTGGAAAAAGGACAAGGAAGGAGTGCTCAGTTTGGGTTGGTTTTTACACCATTGGACAGAGCTCTCCAATGGATTTCCAATGGTACTGAACTTGTCCAATTTGGACCAAGTATGAGGGAGTTATGCCCCTCAAAAATTTTCCCTGGAAGCCCGCTGGAGCAAGGGTTTTTGGCCTTGATCCTTCCGCATCCAAAAGGACCTTTCCGCATCCGCGATGCAGATCACGGATCGCGGAGGTTCGGGGAGACCTTTGGTGGTGTGTGGAATTTCGGCTTTTCGCACCTGCAATGTAGATTGCAAGATTACGGGAAGTTGAAGAGGATTTCCACGGCAATTGGAGCGATAGAAATCCACATTCCGCATCCGCAATGTGGGTTGCAGAATTGCGAATTGCGGGTGGTAGTTTTCCCTAGACTTGAAATATGGATTCCGCAATTCTGATATCCGCAACGCGGGTTGCAGATTCAGGAGTTGCCGGGAAGAAAATTATTTGGGATGGTGCTTTTCAGATTTTGAATTCCGAGTTTCGCAAGCGGGTTGCAGAACTTTGGAGGGAGGAAGGAGAAACTTCAAAGACGACGAATTGGAAATTTTTTGGAAAATTACTAGTGTAATTAATTGAGCTAGTAATGGCTGCATTACTACCTAGTAAAACAAACGTGCGTTGTGTGAGTAAAGAATCGTTGCATTATTCTGAGTAAAACATAAGTTGTGAAGAGCACATAGCATCGCCAGAGAGTTTGAATTCCCTAAGCATTGTAACATTTAGTTCACTATAGTACAAGGAAAACCCAAAGTGTAGGATTCAAGTATAATATGACTAAGTAAATAGTGGAATGGGAATAAATGCCCAAGATTTGCAGCAAAAGGAAAATATTACTGGTTAAATGGTGTACATGATGAAGATAGTCTCAGCATTGTTACTTTGGATGTGCAACAGAGACTATGGAACACAATCAAAGGGCCGAACTTGAGTGTAACTTCTCGTATCTTGGTGGGATCTGACATCTTATTCAAATATTCCAAAGAATTCAAAGATATGTACCTAAAATTTGGTACTTTCATTACAGTTAATGACAATGATAGTGACTGTGCTTTAATATTTGACACAACGACTCACGACATCACAGTTCAAAGTGAGGAAGGAAAATTTCTACACATCATAGAGTTATGGGAAATAATGGATTTGTTATTATCAGTGTATACTCATTCTAGATTTCCAGTGCGCACCTTTGAAGTAAACAATATTTGGTGACCTTAGAATGCATAGGTCTCATATTTATTTTTTGATGTTCTACAATGTGCATGTCCTAACTCCTCTCTATGAGTATATATGCAACTCCCCTTAGGATATTTTGTAATGCTACAAAGTTTTCCAAAGTTGCTATTTTTGTTATAGTTTTTGTTAGAATTTTGAAATCGATGATTACATATCACATAAGAATTCTTCGTTTAATACTGACTGTGTAGGCTATCTCAAAACAATGAAGCTGAGGTATTTTTTATATAGATGGAAGTTGATATGGGAGACAGAGACATTAAAGGCTAAGACGCACCATTTTGCTCACATAACATTTTTCATGGCATTGTTTGAAAGTTGCATTTCAATAAACATACATATTGAATACTCAATTCAGTTCCACGTGCATAGGTCTATCTACTTCTGAGTGAATGTTATGTAGTGTAAAAAAAAAATTATCGTTCCAATACACACGTGTGGTTTGTTGATTGTACTTTAAAAAAAAAAATCCATGTATTTTTTTGTCAAACTATGTGTATATTAATATTTGATAAAATTTTAATAATTTTTTCTAAAGAAATTGTAAATGTATTTAGATTATGATCACTATGTTCAATTATTTTAATTATATAACATTTATAGTATTTCTACATTTAGATTTTTGAATAATAGTTTTGGACAATTTTATTTTTGGATTTCATTTACTTGGATTTAAAATGTAGGGAAATATAAAAATTGATATTTTTAATAAGGGAATGAGGAAACATTGAAGAGTTTGTATGCCTACCTTTCCAATCCCCCCTCCTTTTCTAATTCACCCTTCACTTCCAATATAGCAGCCCTCAACGCTCGAGTGTTTTTGGTTGACCTCGCTCGTCGATGTCGTGAATAGTGGACGCGAACTATGGAATGGTTTCCGGAGCCTCTTTTGGGGTTTTAATATATTAAAAGGAATGCTCAAGTGTTACGTATTATGATAACGATCAAGCGTTATAGAAATACATAATGCTCAAGCATTATGAATTTCTATAACCCTCGAGCATTATAGAAATTAATAACGCTCAAGCATTATGAATTTCTATAACACTTGAGCATTATAGAAATTCATAATGCTCCAGCATTTTGGTTTCCTATCCTGAGTGTTAAATGACATGGTAGGATCAGGCCTACGCATGCCTAGTTCAAAGAAATGCTCGAGCATTTTTTTTCACTGAACTTTTGTGCTTTTTGCAAAAGCACGATTGCATGTAAAAGGTTCCTCAACTTTGTGTGAGGTCCCTTATTACCAGAGAAACAACTTGCATAGCATTGATTCATGGGGAACCCATGTTTGTGTTTTGCAAACTACCCTCACATCATCATGAAAAAGGTTCCCCGACCCACTCAAAACCATGGGAACTTCTCACATCATCAAAATTGATTCATTGATCCACCAAAAATCATGGGAATCCCACCCATCATCAAATTGGTCCCCCAACACCCTCAAAAAAGAGGGGATCCCATCAATTATTATTTATGTACAAACAACTCCCCAATCCACTCAAAACCATGGGAACATCACTATTCTTTTGGAAGAAACACTTAGCCAACTTTGATCGATTTCGTTGAGTATCCATATCCATGGAATTATAATTTTTATCGGTCGCCATCACCCTTAGTGTCGTGTCTCCAACAAAGCCTTTCATCTGTAGTTTGTTTCCTTCCATTTCAATCTTTTGGTATATTTGAAGAATGTTTTTGTCGATCACTCCCCTTGTTGACATTGATCAAAGGAATTTATGAGCCCCATGTTTACCAGTTAGTCTTGTGTGAGATCCGTTGGTCTTACATTTGGTTACAAAATGATATTGGTTCTCATGATAAGGCCCTTGTCTTATCATCATTAGGGGAGTTTTGAGGTAAAAAATGGGCCTTAAAAAAAATAAAGTACCATCAAAATTCACTTTATAAGAACCAATAGGATTCAAGATAATGATGTCAACCATAAGGGTAAAATTTGTAAAAAACATTGGAGGGAAAAAGAAAAAACTACTTTTTCTTATTGTATTTTTGACATATCTCCTTAACAATTTACCCAAATTTCAAGTTTGGGCACTCATTGGATGCATAATTTAGTTTTGCATCCAACCCTTACCCACACTGCATGCTTTTGAGGCACCCGCGACATGAAAAAAAAAAATTCAATAAAAGAACATATTTTAATATTAAAATATGTTCTTTTATTGATATTTTCACTTTTTCATAGCATGCTGCATCAAAAGTATGCGGTGTGGGTATGGGTTGGATGTAGAATTAAATCCTACATCCAATGAGTGCCCAAACTTGAAATTTGGGTAAATCGATGAGCAGATATGTCAAAAATACGATAAGAAAAAGTAGTTTCTCTTTTTCCCCTCTAAAATTTATAACTCTTATTTTATTATTTCCCTTAGGAGGCCCATTTTAGACCTCAAAACTCCGCTAATGGTAATTCATCTCTTCTCAACATCAAATCACCATATTCTTAGACTCAGTTGCAGTTGTACCTTGGGGTCCGTTTTAATCACCAGAAGAGATCACCTCAAACTAGGTAGGGAGAGTCCTCAATGCTTCCCAAACTTAGTCTCCTATGCTTGGCGTCAACACATCTATCGCATCAGGGAGAGTTCTACATTTCAAAGTTAGCAGTGTTCACATTTACATATCATGGTAGAAACAACATAGTGAGGTCCTTCATCCAGCAACCTCACTGGGATTCCAGTCCCCCACCCTCGTGGGATTACCATAGTCAACAACAGTTCCACTTCTTCTAAACCTATACTAGAATATGCAGGTTCATTCACTCTCACATGGATTGAATCCTTCTTCTTCCATGTACCAATAGTATATGAGGTGACCCCTTGGTCTCCTCTAATTGTATTCATCTTGACAGATTTTCATGACCATGGAGATGCATGCCTCATTTGTATAAAACATTATTATTTGTTACAGCTTCACTGGTTGTCACCAACAATATTCCCCTAAGGGAACCTTTCTTCCACACTCTCTTAAGAACTTCCAACAACATGGGAAAACACAAAAAAAAAACAATGATGCATTATCGACTCTATAGTACCTTCCAAACCTCATACATAAGGGGGAATCTATTAACCCCTAAATTTCACACACATACATCATTTTGGCTAATATTGCAATAAGACATCATCAACATATAGTATGCATCCCACCAAAGACATCCTCATCAAATCCAGAAAGCAACATGTGTCCAAAAATTCCAAAATCAGTCAAGAAAAAAGGTAGCACAGTTACTCCGGTGATAGACCGCACTACAATGCATATTATTAGCTTTGTGAACACACTATACTAGCATGAATTTTCCTTCTAAATCCATATGACTATCAAAACGGTGGGACCACAGCCACCTGTGGTGCATTGAAGGCTCATGAAATATCCATCACCTCCAAGAATCCAAATTTGGCTCCTCATTTAATTAGGTTCATTGAATGGCCCCCCTTTGTGTACTTTGGAGCTGGATCATGGAGTTAATGAGTCCAGATTTGGATCTAGTTATTTCTTGGCCGCCTCTTATCCTATAAAAGGAATTCATGGGCATGCATCTAGTAAGGAGAAATTAGAGCAAGGTTAGGTTGATGGAATTGTGCTGGAACTTCTTTCACCTCTTCCCATACCTACTAGCATTCTTCAAGCTCCCTTGCGACCTTCCTCCAAGGGGCAAGTGTTTCAGCCATTGTTATCTCAGGTTATTTACCATTTAGTATGGTAAAAAAGGACCCCCCTAACTGATATTGTTAGCTTTCCTTGAATCCCACACCTCCTAGCTAATACTACATGTAACAATTTGACCATTGGGAAACCTAAATTGGTTCAAGCATTGGTTTCTTGTTGTGGTTTTCATATCCTCATTCCCTTTCAAGTTATTTTCAAGTTTTGTTTTGTTTTGTTTTTTTTCTAATAAGAACCTCGCGGGACCAATTTGGGGTCACTCACATTTGTTTTATTTTACAATACTAGGCCTTGTTGCTAACCTCAAAGGATTAACCATCAAGTGGGAAGGGATTCATACCTTTGTGCAAATTTTCCCATAACAAAACTCAAACTCTTACAATCTTGACGACCACCACATATGCTTATATCACAACTTTACAATATTAACAATAGTTTTTTCATATAAAATTTCGTTGTCCTCAATGATTATCCTTCACCTCTATTATATTGTTAGAGGTATGGAAGATTTACATCCCATAACACATGTTTTTACGGACAACTTACATGAGCAGACTCGTTTAAACATATCTCCCTAGTCCAAGTGGATCTAGAACAAATAGATACACAATACCCGCTACTTTTATAGATCAATAGAAATACTAGACAAGTCAGGATGTGGCTTATCTCAAGTCAGTAATCCCTTTCTTCTTGATACTCCAAGCTCCAAGGTCTTCATATCGTTAGCTGAAAAACCATATCAAGCAAGTGGAAACATGCAAGCAGTAAAATCATATGAACATGAATTGATCTACATTAACAGTTAAGGAGGAAAATCATATGTATTATCAATACAACAACACTTATGGAAAGAACTTGTAGTAATGTAATAAACATAAGTACATAGGGAAGAGATGTCACAATCCAAGCCTTAACATTGCAACTTCCATCCAACGATCCTAGCCTCCAATATAGAATGCCTTCCTCCCAAAGGATGAATGAGGATCACCTAGAATAATTTCACCAGCATAAGAGTACTATGGTCCTTCCTTCCTTTACAATGGAGAGGGGTGTTATATATATAAGCATTAGAGGAAATTTGGATGAAAAATGGACCTTTTAACCCTAAAGTACAATTTCTTGTCATCACATATTAGCCAATCAAAATTCTTTAAGATTCAAACAAGGTGCATGTAAAAAAAATTGAGGGAAAAAATAAATCCTACTTTTTTGGATCGTATTTTCACTTATCTCTTTGTAGGTTTACTCAAATTTCAAGCCGGGGGACTCGTTAGATGCATAATTAAATTATGCGTCCAACGAGTACCCGTGTTGCATACTTTTAACAACATCCACACCATGAAAAATCAAAAATACATTAAAAAATGTGTTTTTCACTAGAAACACGTTTTTAAATGTATTTTCAATTTTTCATGGTGTGGATGTTGTTAAACATATGCAACATGGGTACTTGTTGGATGCATAATTTAATTATGCATCCAACGAGTCCTCCCGCTTGAAATTTGAGTAAACCTACAAGGATATAAGTTGAAAATACGATCCAAAAAAGTAGTTTTTTACTCTCTACTATTATTTTATTATTTTCCTTAGGAGGCCCATTTTTTACCCAAATTTCCTCTAATGCTAAAGGGATAGAATAGGTTGAATATTTAGGGGAGAGGTCTAAGGAATCACCCCATTATGTTAGGGGATCGAGAGCCATATTTCCTAGCATCTAGGGATAGACCTCCATGTCACCAAACTCCTAAAAATCGCTCGAAGCTTCCTTTTATCCAATTTAACCAACTCTGATACACCTTGCAGGAAGACAAACTCCATCGGAAGTGGGTCACCGCACAGTGTAGAAAGGCACCATGTGGCTCCAATGCACTCTGCTATGGTGCAAAGTGTATCACCTAGGGTTCAATGCTCCTTTCTCAAAGGAAGGGTGCATCGGGGTGACAAAAAAATATGAAAGGGGGGGAAACAACCATTCTGTCAATTTTTTAGCTAGGAAACTTTAGGTATTAAGGCATGGAGTTGATACATGATTCATGATGACGATATTTTGGTGTAACAAAATTCCCCCCAAAGCATGAAGTTGGTAAAGTAAAATAAGTGAAATTCTTTGGAAATAAATGAAAGGGATGGAAGCAAGGATCATCGGTTGGAAGGTACTACTGCAGAAAAATTGACTCTGAGATATACACCGCACATGACTTATAATATCGCTGCCGACAAATACACCGCAGATCCATGACAGTAGAGATCGACTGAACAAAATGATGGCTATTAAACAAAAGTGTAGATCCATGATGAGATGATAATAGAGCCACGACCAATACAAAGTGGATCCGTGTGATATGACTCGAAACAATCTCCAATGGAACCTGGGTGAGATTCATGACTTAACTTAGGGTCTGCAAGCTGAACCTGCAATGGTATGAATTTAACCATGTGCTTACAATGTCTTGAAGTCGAACATGGTAGAAACCACTTGATTATTGGTCATTGATGTATTCCATTAACAAGCACGAGGTAAATCACCATTGATGTCAATGATTCCCAAGGTATCATAGTACATACCATCGAACGTGAATAAATGAGCTGAGGTCGAACACTCGATGGAATATTTCAATCAAGAGTCAATGATATGAACTCATGTTGAAAGCGAGGTAACCTGCCATTAAGGCATGGAAGCCCAAGGTACTTGATTGGTTTCTAGATTCAATCCTTGGATGATGAGTTGAAGTCAACAAGGATGAGTCCGTCAAAGGAGGGCCACGATGTATCCCCCATCATCGATGTGAAACGAGATCAAAGGTGTTTGAGGTAAATCGGACTATAGAGAAATGTGAGACTGACTTAGATAAAATTGACATGATAGAAGGTAGACCAACTGCAGATAGTGAAACGACGAAGAGACATCTCTTGAACATGGGCATGGCATGACTTGGCAGTATTTACATAACGAGAATGATATCAACCCCTAATGCGACTAACGGTGGAATAATTCTTTGGATGATCCAAAGGAGTAAAAGGACTATTGGAATTGATGTGACCCGAGGACAAACAGATTACCCAAGTACTGAATGCATATGCAGATGAATGCCATGTTCAAGAGTGACTGAGTACTATTGTAACTACAATGAAACACAAATTATTTCCTTATCCCCATCATGATCAATGAGTACCTCTTTTGTTTTTTAATGAGCTTGAGGAGGGTAATAGATGCTCAGTATAGCTCATCCTTCGTATGAGTCCAATCCCAATTATTTTATGAATATGAGATAAGAGGAGTTCGTCCCAAAACAAGCCCGTCAATGTCAGTTTTTAACGAGTCCAAAGAAGGTAAACTCAACGTCATTTCATATTTAGAGAGTTTGAAAAGAACTAAAGAAGAATCCAAAGGTTCTTTTCGTAACAGTTAGTCTCCTCATATGAAAATGGAGAAAACAATATGATAAGAACTCTTCCAGTTGTGATCAACCAGAGCACTCCTTTTTCGTAAATAGTACCTCCTGGTCTGAAAAAGGGGTAAATTATAACCAGAAAGACGATCCTTCAAATACTTTAACAAGTGTGAAGGAATCAAGTTCACTTGGCGATCTTTTCATATTTAGGGAGTCTGAAAAGAGCTTAAAGAGGAACTTTGGGGGGTTCCTTTTTCGTAGGATTTTTACGAGCCCGAAAAAGTGATAAAATACAACTTGATGACTTATTCTCATTGTTTTACGAGCACGAGAAAGGACAAAAGTAAGTTCAATGCCATTAATATTTGACTTTAATGAGCAGGAAAATAACATTAAAAATGCTTGGAGTGTCGTTCATACTTGAAAACAAGTAGGAAATAACCACGATGACCATCGAAAAGTTAGAACACCAATTTATTGTAGCTGCAGACTCCAAAAACTAAGTCAAAACGACAAAATCAGGTGTTTAGACATGGAAATATTACCAACTATAGTAAAAGTGAACCCATAAAAGAATAAATCAAAACAAGAATATTCAAATTTTGATATAAAAAGGGCCAAATAGTAAAAATTATTTACCATGTTTTTTACCAAGTTGAGAAGAGTGAAAACACCATTTGGAGCCGATTTTCAAACGTCCACTGCGGAGGCCATGGTCCACTGTTTTCTTCCTCGTCAGTGATAGGTAGGCCTAAAAATTTTCCAGCATATTTCTAGTGATTTTTTCTATTTTATGGTAATTTTTTAGGGTTTTGTGCTTGTAAATGAGGGGTTGATGCACGTTCTGGCCGACACGCTTTCCCCATATGTGAAGTGCATAGAGGGCTCTCTGATGCACTTCTCATATGGTGGAAGCACGTCGTAGATGCACTTATGCAAATTCGGGGTGCATCGGCGCAATCCCATGAGAAAAACTAAAAAATGGGGCAAAAATTGTCTAATCCAATGGTTGAGGATGATACTAATGCTTGTCTAATTGATGTTTGGATAGGTTTGGACTCACACCATGGTCCAATAGAAGGAGAGAGACCATGAAATGGAAGATTCCCAAGTGGCACATGACCCAAACTTGATGAATGCATTGCAGGAATGCGGCTTGTTGAAGTTTTTTCATGTACATGGCATGAGGGCCCAAGTACAATTACTAGACTACCTGATCGGATTATGGGATCCGAATCAGCAGCACTTCCGTGTGGGTTCCCACATCCTTACCTTGGATGTGGAGGATATATATTTTCTGATGGGATTATACAGGAGGGGAACCCCAGTTTCATTATATGGTCCACAGGGAAACGATCAGTCTAAAGAGAGCTCGGTTGCTTAGTGGTGTACACCTTGTACCCAAATTATTGCTGGGAAAATTCCCATCAAGAACGTACGAGACAGACCACTACGGACAGTCCTGTTTACTATTGAGAGGGTGGTGGGTAGTAGATCTCCTCATCAGGCCACCAAGGCCCATATGCTCTACGCCCTTGAGTGCATGGCTCCCACAGTATTCAACTGGTGTGAGGGGCACCTCAACAATGTTAGAGAACAACTCACCAGGTTCCGCCGCGGTGAACTAAAACAGTTCGGATATAGGTCGATCGTGGTCTCATTCTTCTTGGAATGGGTTCCACTATTGAGGACACAAGTGGAGATAGAGGATATTGATATACGAGATCCTCACATGGCTAGGTGGTCTGAGGTTATGGCCCGCCATGGTGGCGGGGGTCCTATAATTAGCTACAGTCCCACCTTCTTCAGGTGGTTATGCGAACAACTCCTAATGGTCTAGGACTATCTGTATGCAGACACGGACTTCAGAGGTGACCTAGACTTGGCCCTACCTGAGGGTGAGCAGTGGGGGAACCTAGGTAAGAATGCCACTCTATTTGTGTTTTTGTATTTTTTATTTTTTTTTATTTTTTTTAGTAGCGTTGATGTTTCATATGTGTTTTTGATGCAGGTATTGGTCCATCTTGACTGGCAGGGTCTTCTCCCATTGAGAGCAGAGAAGCGGTACGAGACATAGGGGTTGCACAATGGGATGCAACGGAGGATTTATATGAGATGGAGGATAACCTCCAGAGACTAACAGTGGATATTCCAGACATATCCATTGATGATATTCCTCGCGGGTACTAGCGCCATATAGCTGGAGTTTCTGGATGCTTTGGGCAGTTGCTCTGTAGAGTAGCTCGAGCGATCATCTTCTATCATGAGCATCCTCAAGGATAGCTCATACATGATGTATATTTACTGAAATCTACGAGCTTCAGACATTTTGTATCTACAACCTAATGAAAGCTCATATGCTTCATATTTTGTACCAATACTACATTTTTTGTATTATACCGACATGATGATATATATATATATATACAAAACACTATCTGCAAATTTATATACTATGTTTCATTGATGATTATGGGATCTTGTGCATGTTTAGCTTATACTATAGATAATTTACATCTTATGTCATTTTTTATGCATTTTTTTGATAGAATGTTCATGAATATGCAATGTACCAATCCAATATGAAATTGGCCAAAGATTCAGTGGTAGTGTTCTTGTCTCTAGGGATATGCAGGTATTGAATGGACTCAAAAAACCTCTCCAAGAGACATACTCGTCGAAATAGATGGAGCAATATAGGATCGTGAATAGCGTAGACACGGTTAAGATGAGAGACCACTAATTCTGATTCAAGGTGGACAATAATGTGCTCCATGCCCAGGGAAAGAGTGGCGGTCAACAATCCAATCACCACATGATACTTAGCGGAATTGTTGGTTGGGTATCCTAGACAACTCCCTTCTAAGCTAATGAGCTCTCTGGTGGGGAAATAGAGTACCCATGTTTCCAAAGTGAGGTTACGGGTATTGTAGTTGGGGCCGTCCAGAAATCCAAAACACGTTGCAATCTACACATCCAAGAAGAACATGGTATAATCATAAAGACAATATCCTAACACTCTTGAAGTACTAAAGCATCACACCACAAAAAACACACATCATGTACAATATATATAGAGTACTAATGTATAAAAGACTTAGGCATAGTACCACTTCAGGAAGAGTGCATTGCGAGTCTCTCCTAAATATATCCCATCATAATATTCTAATTCATATGCTCCCTTCTCCAAAACACGTTTAACTATATATGGACCGTGCCACATGGACTCAAGTTTTCTTGCCCCTATCTTATAGTGTTTATGGTGGTAGGTAAGGACCAAATCTCGCTCCTTAAAGATACGAGGTTTGACCGATTTTTCGTACTGGGCCTTGATGCACTTCTTATGTGCTTCATTAGCAAGGGCTACAATGCAGTGGGTTTCGTCGAGTTTATCCAAGTACAGAAAATGTTCTTCCTCGGTAGTGGTGTTCGGTAAAAGTTTGACTGCAAGTTTCAATGACGAAATCTCGCACTCAATAGGTAATAATGCCTCCAGTCTATAGACTAATTGGAAATTTGTGAATATGGTGGCAGTTTTGATGCACGTCCTATATGCCCATAGGGATGAAAAAAGCATATTGTTCCAGTTAGACCTGTGTGTACCCACCATGCGTTGGATCATGGTTTTCAAGGCCTTATTGATGGCCTCTACTTGTCCATTGGAACGTGGGTAAGACAGATTTGAGTTCTCATGTTGAAATCCTAACCTAGCGCTTAATTCATCCACCATATTATTCTGGCAATGTCTTCCATGATTAGTGACGATGTCCCAAGGAACTCCGAATTGTACAATGATGTGGTTAAACATAAAGAGTGCGGAAGTTTTTTCGTCTTCGTTGTATGTAGGAATGGTCTCAGCCCACTTGGTAAAATAGTCAATGGTAACAATGACATAGCCATGCCCCCCAGCCAAGGTAGGCTTACAATGAATGAAATATATGTCGCATTTTGCTAAGGCGTCGACGACAATAACGGGATGTAGTGGGGATGGATGAGAGCATTTTTTTTTTTTTGATATTCAATGTATCTAGCGCTTGATAAGAGAGGGCGTTGTAGAAACTATGGCATGGGATTCGATCCAGGGTGGGCACGGCCACAGCCGACCGCCCCCCTCCACCCTGCCTATAAGTAGGACCCAGATGAGAGCATTTTTTATGATGAAAAAGATGACAAGGAGGACACTTCTTGAATACTTCAATACAATCTTTAAAGATCGAAGGCCAATAGTATCCAATGCAGAGTATTTTCTGAGTTGTAGCCATCCCAGAAAGGTGACCACCACTTACCCCTAAGTGAAAATCATTCAAAACATGTTTAGCCTCTTCGTGGGTTAAGCATCATCGGAGGATAGAATCAACACCATGATGGTATAAGGTATCACCGATGATTAGGTAGGACTTTGCGTGGTGATGCACACGATGGCAGTTGTTACGAGATAACTGAGGACTGAAACGTTGGGTCTGGATATACAAAGTGATGTCTCCATACCATGGGTTGGAAGTACTGATGAGAAAAAAATACTTTTTAGGAAGGGAGTCAATGGGCTCAATTCTCTGATTAGTACAGGGAAGATCACAGATAAGCTCTACAAAAACCAAAGACTTTTTTTACTTGGCCTTCTCAAAATCGAGGAAAAAAATACTTTTCAGGAAGGGAGTCAATGGGCTCAGTTCTCTGATTAGTACAGGGAAGATCGTAGATAAGCTCTACAAAAACCAAAGACTTTTTTGACTTGGCCTTCTCAAAATGGAGGACGAATTCTTGAAGAGTGATGATCCAGCACGAATACTTTCCCCCCAGAACTTGACATGTGAGAATGTGGTACATAGGGTTAGAGTCGGCAATGATAGTGGTAGTGCGAAGGAGAATATAATGGAGGAACTTTTGTACAACAATGACTGCTGCGATAGATAGTTTCTCAACATGTGAATTTCGTGTTTCAGAGTCAATGAGACCCTTACTGAGATAGTAAATCACATTTTCATGGGTGTTTCCATCCTCCTGCACCAAAACCATAGCAATAGTGATAGTGGAAGAAACAATATAGAGGATGTAATCCTTGATGTAATTGGGCGGTTGAAGCACAAGCGCATGGGTGATAGCATGTTTTAGGTTGTCAAAGGACCGCTGAGCAGAATCATCCCAAATGAACGAGATGTCCTTATTTAAAAATCTCATGTATCCCTGCATTTTCTCGGCGAAATTACACACAAAATTCCTTAAGTAGTTTTCCTTCCCCTGCAAACTCTGTAGTTCTGGTAGATCCATTGGGGGTGGGAGAGAAATGATGGCTTTCACCTTCAGGGGATCAATGCGGATCCCATCTTTCGAAATGATGAAGCCTAGGAGGCATCTATAATCGACACAGAATATGCACTTGTGAGGGTTTAGACTGATGTTATACCCCCTAAATATGCGGAATATTGTCGTCATATATTCAATGTGGAACTCACGACGATTCGAATGAGCAGGGAGATCGTGGAGATAAGGTTCTACAAAGTCCTTAACGCCATGGAAAGCATACGACATATCCCGATGGAATGTGGCACCAACATTTTTAAGTCCAAAAGGGAGTTTGCGATATGAAAACGTACCCCGCATGCATATGAAAGCAGTTTTATGTTGATTGGTTGGGTGTATCTCATTTTGATTATAGCCAGAAAATCCATCCATGAGTGAGAAAATGACTATTCCGGTACAGTTGTCGATGATTTGGTCGATAAATGGGGTAGGGTAGTTGTCCTTAGGACAAGCTTTATTCAGGTCCCTGTATTTGACACAAACCCTGATGGTGCCCTATTTTTTTGTAACGGGGACGACATTAGGGACTGAGTCTATCAAGGGGACAGGATAAATGGAACTAGCCTTCAATAGCTTTTGAATTTTGGCCTTTATAGCCATAATTTTCCGAGGGTGCATTGGAAATAATTTTTGTCGGATGGGTTTAGCATAAGGATATGTTTGGATCTCATGTACAACGATAGCAGGATCAATACCGGGCATTTCCTCATAGCTCCATACAAATACATCGCGGAAATGTGTGAATAAGGCCGTATATGAGATAATCTCTTCAAGAGAGGAGTTTTGGCCTATACGAATATGCTCTACGACTTCGGGTGTGGCCGAGATGTCGATTGGAAAGGTAGGAATATTTTTTTCCAAGTTACCCTTTGTTACCATATCATAAGTGAGGATAGGAGATTGGGGGTAGGGAAATCCATCGGGTGAGATAATTTTTTCAATGTGGTTCTCCACTGAATCTAGTGGTGGGAGGAAAGACGATCGATGGTGGAGGTATTCCCATGGGGGTTCATCCACACTCATTATCTCCATAATGGACTCATCGGAATGAAAAGTCCAGAGTAGAGGATATGGTAGGGGTGAACCCTATTACAAGGGTGGAAAATGAGATGTAGATGCCACTGAAGAGTGGTCATCAGGTGCCGATTGGATAGAATCATAAGTAGATTCCTTTAGTGTGAGAGGCATAACATCTCCAATTGAATCCATCTTGTCAAGATTGAGCATGAGCCATTGGTCAATGAAGCTAGCTAGTGATGGGATTATAGAAGAAATCATGTTCACCATGGAAACATGGGAAGGGGATCCGGTGATGGAAAGACTTCCATGAGGGATGAATCTTTGAGGATTCCTACCCCCACACTCTCATATATCTACGATGAATGTCCTAAGAGGGCCACATTGTTTGCAAGATGAGTAGTGGTGTCCGATGTACAGAAGTCCAGTTGGTCGATGGTGACAATATTCCCTTGGTGAGGAAATTGTAGGATGCGGAATACAAATGATACGACCGCGATCATGGAATGAAACCAATTACGACCAAGGAGTAAGTTATAATACAATAGGGAGGAAACTACATACAAGTTAATGGAAACGGTCTTTCCCCCCAACTCGATGGCCAAATCTTGTAACAGCCCATGTGGTTGGAATCCACGGCCGTCAAATGCTTTCAAAGTGGTAGGGGACTGGTTCAAATCGAGAGAGCCTATGGCTCGCCAATAGGATAAAAACATTACCGAGGTGGAGGCTTCTTCGTCTAAGATAGTATGATGGATGATTTTCCCGGCGACGTTGGTGACAATTTGGAACACAAGTTGGTGGGAATGCCTTGATTTGAAGTACTCGAATCGGAACATAATGGTATTTGAGGAGTCAGGGTCTACAACGCTGATAGCAGTGAGGAGAGTCTTACGCTGATTGGGACAGTTTTGTAAGACTTCCAACATCGACATAGCACAAGGGCCTTGTGCTAGGTCCTCTACAATGTTGTAGTTCTAAGCAGCCAGAGCATTGGGATTGAAAACAGATTTTCTAATCGTGCTCTTGGGTGGACGTAACATTGAATCAAAGGAAGGTTTATCAATAACGAGAGGACCTTTTGGCGAGGGAATATACGATGTAGATGCAGAAGGTTTTTTCATATTGCTTCCGATGGATTCCTTATTTGGGACCGAGTCATAGGAACATGGGGAAACTTGTTTCTGAATGGAACCAATGATGCCATCGGCATGAGGTCCCTTGAGTGGTTTTGCTGGGTCATAGGTAGGGAGGGGTGCATCAGGAATGATATCATATAAGGTGCCAAATTGAGCATACACCATGTCTAAGTACTGGGAATGAGCTATATCTTGTTCTTCTGTAACAACCCCACCCATAGCGACATCTTTGACTATGACAGGTGTTGGCCCAGTTTTGCAACCAGGCTTAGTGCTATGGGCACCTGCTAACTAGTAGCAGCAGTTTCAATGGAATTAAATAACAATAAGCTAAACTAAACTAAACTAATCATGGATCTATGTAAGAATCTAAGCAAATAATTTAAACATTTAAAAACAAGAACAAGAAAATCTTAAAGAATGAATTTGTATTGAAAAATGGGGGGCAAGCAAGTGCTTGCGATAATACCTTCAATGGTGAAGGTTGATGTTGAGCAACTCCCAAGATGAGTAGCTCCAAACTCCAAGATGTCTCCTTCTCCAAGGTTGCTTCAATGGCTAAAATGCTCAAGGGAGATTTCAGCAGCATAAGGATGAGATAATGGATGGATGTGAAATGAGGATCCCCTACCACCTTTTTATCGGTTTTGGTGGTGGGGAATACCATTTGTGGTTTTGTGGAAACCAAATGGTATTGACCAACATGGTTTAGGTACTTTTCCCTCCTTTTTCCTTTTTTGAATAAAAATAATATTTTAATTCCCTTTTTAATATTTTTGGGAATTTGGACCCTTTTTGAGGGTTTTTTATGCTTTTCGGAAAAAATAATCTTTTTTAATGGAAAAAGGGGTGTACTCAGGTCTTTTGGTGACCTTTTGTTGGTTTCAGAGGCTCAGATGGTGAAAAAGTGGACAAATGGGTCATGTGAATAGGGAAATGAGCTAGTGAGCACTTTTTAGGTGTTAACAGATTGCCCCCTGATGTGTGAGGGCAGGAGCTCATCGTATGGCCAATAGACATCATAGTTCTTTTGTCTTTTTTCAGGGGTTTGGGAAGGAGAAGAGACCGATTGGAGACTGGAGCCACGACCCTTGGAAGCTGCAAGAAACAAAAAATATTACATGGCCTCAATATGAATGAGGTATAATCTCTGATAATGGACGAGGCGGGCATTCCCATGCTCGTATCAATACATATACATAACAATTAGTCCCAAGAAGGGGGATCTAATACATAAAGAATCTACTGGTACACCATAATGGTCCAGGGGGGACATTATTTTGGGATGTACTCCTGATCATAACTGATCTCAATAACTGATACACTGGAATAACTGATGAACTGCTGAAACTGAAGGTGTCCAACATCTGTAGGGACTCAAAGACTATGAGTCATCTCTGAGAAGTAATGTAACTGTGTACTCAAGGGAGTATGAAACTAGGGTACATCTGAATACTGTCGCCATGCGCAACCCGGATATCTATAGAAAAAGTGTAACTGGTTGTTTCCATAGGTAGACTCTCAAATGTGGAAGAGTCAGGAGGTACCCGGGGTCTTCGACGAAAAAACTTGAAAGGATCAATGCCCTGTGCGAGTCTCAACGATGCGATCAAGGTGTTGAAGTCGAGCATGTGAGAAACAACCATTTAGAGAAGTACTGAGGAGTCTTCTCGAAATGATTCGTAGGCACTCATCATGAATGGTGATGAGTCCAAGACACAGGGACCTCTAGGTCTATCCTCTGGAATAAATGTGGTTGTTGTCGACAGAGGGAGACCAGCAACTAACAAGGCAATGATGTTTCCTTGATAGGAGCACGAGGTGTAGAACTGAAGTGCTGTAGTGCTGATGGTAGGACTGACATACTTGTGGGGATGGGAAATAACTGGGTCATAAAGTGGGTAGACTCAACCTTCCTTTGTTCAGAGCATGATGACATGGTTGACCTGGCAGCGTAGGGAACTGACTTGTCGGTGTGGGGATCATTGCTTTGACTGAATGGTATATGTTGACTCTGGGGGGGAGGACGAGCTGATAGGTGTCGTCGAGGAATTATCAAGGTGACATACTGTAGAATACTCTGAACAAAGGTGACCAAAATGGGGAAGCTGCCTGATGAGTAGATATGTTCTGTCGTGGCGCCAAGAGACACCATTGATTCCTTCTTCGTAGTTTTAATGAGCTCCAAGAAGGGATAAAAGTGTGCTCTGAAATGGTGCGGTCCTGTGGATTTTGTGAGCCCAGGACGGCTCATAGTCATGGTAGCTTTCATGTTTAGAGAGTCTGAAAACGGTAAGTGGACTCTATTGGTGTTTCTTTTTCGTAAGTTTAGTCTCCAAGGCCCGAAAAAGGATAAAATGATGCGGATGGAGAACTCTTCTAGCCGATGTGACTAGAGTATACCTTTTTCATAATTAGTCTACAAGGTCCGGAAAAGGGGTAAACTTATACCAGGTAGACGCCCTTTCAGATACGTTTAACGAGCATGAAAGGAAACCAGTTTGCTCGGCAATCTTTTCATTGTTTGTAGGAGTCAGAAAAGAGCTTAACAGAAACTCCCTAAGTGCCTTTTTCGTAAAAGGGGTTGCTCGGCCCGAAAAAGGGGTAAAATTATACCGAACAAACATGGATTGATGAGGGCGAGAAAAGGTCTCAAGCATCGTCATCAGTGCGAAAAACTGGTTCCGGTGACATAAGGATTGTCGAAAACGGAGAACGGTCGATGTGGCACACAAACCGAGGTTATCTGAGGGGCATGGAAAAAATGTTCGAAAAATCTAAAGGTGAGAGCGAGAAATGATCTCAAGCATCATCACGAGCGCGGAAAACTGAATCCGACGATATAAGGCACATCCAAAACGGAGAACGGTCGATGTGGCACGCAAACCGAGGTGACGAGGGGGGCATGGAAAAAATGTTCGAAAAATCTAAAGGTGAGAGCGAGAAATGATCTCAAGCATCATCACGAGCGCGGAAAACTGAATCCGGCGATATAAAGCACGTCAAAAACGGAGAACGGCCGATGTGGCACGCAACCGAGGTGACGAGGGGGCATGGAAGAAATGCCCTGAAAATCGGGACGTGACAGGGAGAAATGATCTCAAGCATCATCACGAGCGCGGAAAACTGAATTCGGCGGTGCAAATGGTGCGAAAAATGGAGGTCATAAGGACTCCGGAATGGTCAAAGGAAATAACTAAGTTAAAAAATGGCTACCAATAACGGTGAGCCCACCAAGCCAATGATGCAGTGGTGGGGAGAAATGATGACCCACGGGGGGGAATACTATGTGTATCAACTCAAATATACAAGTGACACGTGACCTCAAAAAAGGTTGAGATCACGAATATGAAAAAGTGAGCAGGGTTAATGACCTGTCCCCATGCTATGTGCATGGGGTTTGTGATTGTGGATCACATGTGTGTTGGTTTGAATGATGGGCTCATTGAGGTGTTGAGATAGAGATGATGGGGAAGGTTCAAAATGATTGATCATGCCCCCTATCCCGGGGTCGAGGTAATCTATTATGCCCCCTAACTCAGAGCTGTCAATGTGGTGCAGATGTTGTCTCAGAGAGAGATCAATAGGGCATTGAGCAACTGCTGGCGGGGTGTTATACCATGAGGCTATGGGTCGTGGTGGCATACTGTAGTGATGATATGATGATGGGGGATTCCCTTTGTGGGGTGGATGCCCCTAGTATCTCCGACGAGGATCACAATGATGATGAGTAGGCAAGGTTTTGGGCCTGCCCCCATGTTGTGGACATGGGGTTTCCTGGTCGATTTGAAAGGGTTGAACCTGTGTGTCAAAGGGATCAATGGAAGGGGCCGACCGGACAGAGGGGTATCCAGTGGAGATCGTATAAATGGCGGGGTCAAGGCCAGGCATTTCGGTATCTGACCAAGTAAAGACATCAGTGAATTCTTGGAACAGTTGTTGGTATTCTCCGATCTCATGCTCACTGTGGGAGGTTCCTAATGTGATGGTATGAAGGGCACCAAGTGGGTCAGAGATGTCAGTGTGGATGACGGGAGAAATATCGGCCATGGGATCCGTTAACCAGTCGATTTTAGTAGGAAGGAAATCCTTGGACTCAACCGTGGATTGGGTAGCGGTGGTGGATGAAGTCTCTTCCGGGAGGAAGTATGGACGATGGTGCATGTCTTCCCCGGGATAATCAAAGGTAGTAGGAGTCTCGAGAACCTCTTCATCATTGGGGGAGCTTTGAGTGGTCAAATCGAGTGATGAGGTAGTGGTAGTCGAAGAGATCATGTAGATGGTGTTAATCTCTCCGGATGAGGATGATGCGGGAGGGTAGATCTCCTCGATAGTAGGGGGTGCCGTCTCTAGGTCCAAATTGTTCATCTCGTAGAGAGCTGCTCTGTAGTCTGGGATGTCAGGACAGTTGTGGGAGTAGTGGCCGTAAATACCGTATATCACACATGGGTGGTTGGTACGTAGTGATTTATCACGAGGAATAGGGTTTGGATCTAGTTTGACCACCGGGATGTTGGGGTCGTCGTCCAACATTTGCATGTGTTCCTGCAATGCAGGTAATTGTGGGCACTGATGGGTTGGATGGACTAACTCATCACACAGTGAGCATTTTGGAGCATGAAATACGGGGGGAGGTTTAACTGCCTTGGGTGGGGGAACTGCAGTGTATGGTTGTGGGCCTCTACCCCCAGTGGGCCTGACGAATGGAGGGGGATTCGTTGACGACGAAGGAGTCGTGATACCGGGAGGTGGTTGGGTAGATGTAACAATGGGTTGCACTGGTTGTAGGATGACATTTGGTGTCGGTGGAGGAACGGGAGGCGTAATATACCACACGGGTAATCCCAATGTTAACCCGGGTAGACTAAGGGTAGCCATAACCGGGGCGCTTACTACAGCCAAAGGAGGAAATAGAAAGGGGATTGTGTGGATAGGTGTAACACCGATGTGACTAGGGACCAATGGTGGTTGATTACCGGGTGGTTGTGTATTCTGTGAAAGAGTACAGAGGTTCGCGATGTGGGTCTCCGGTGACAGTGGTGGAATGGCCTAGAAATTAGAGGTCATCAGCGCCTCGGAGTAAAGTCCGGGTCCTATTGAGGAAATGAATGAGGTAGTCGCACCACAAACAGGTTGTTCAACCATGGGGAGAACATTTTCAGGTGTGGCGGGGGCCTTCGGATCGTAATAGGTGAGCTGGTCGACCTTGACCACGCGTCCCTCATGAGGGAACTGCATGGTGCGAAATACGGATGAGGCAACAGCCCGCATGGCATACATGTAGCTGCGACCAAGTAAAAGGTTATAGTCTAGTTGGGCATTGATGACCTCAATTTCAATGAGCACGGTTTTACCCGCCAGCTGGACAGGGACATTGGCTAAAAGACCTTGGGGTTGAGCCGAACGGCCGTCGTAGGCTCGTAATGCAATGGTGGACTGCTGGAGAGTAGGGGATCCCAACTCCTGCCAAACGAATGTGGACATGACACATGTGGAGGCCCCTTCATCGATTATGCACCGATGGATGACAAGATTCCGAACAGAAATGGAAACTTGGAATGCTAATGAGGAAGGCAGTCGTGGTTCAGACTGGTCTGAATCGAATGCGATCAGCTGTGAATCATTGGGGTCAATGGCGCCAATGGAAGAGAGTAAAGTCTTGCACTGTGAAGGACAGTTTTTCAAAACTTCTAAAGCAGACATGGCTGCAGGAGACTGGGCTAAGTCGTCTACGATGTTGTAATTCGACGTAGCCTGAGCATTGGGATTATTGTTGATACGACAAAGTGGGAAGCGAGGTGCTTTGGAAGCGCCATCAAGTGGAGCCAGAGGTATATGTAACGTTTGATCTGTGGGATTAACGTTAGTGTTCTTGTCGGCGGGAGGGGCTTCAGAGGTGGAGCCATATTGGTTCCGATGAGTTTGGAGGTGGAGACATTTTGTATCTACAACCTCATGAAAGCTCATATGCTTCATATTTTGTACCAATACTACATTTTTTGTATTATACCGACATGATGATATATATATATATACAAAACACTATCTGCAAATTTATATACTATGTTTCATTGATGATTATGGGATCTTGTGCATGTTTAGCTTATACTATAGATAATTTACATCTTATGTCATTTTTTATGCATTTGTTTGATAGAATGTTTATGAATATGCAATGTACCAATCCAATATGAAATTGGCCAAAGATTCAGTGGTAGTGTTCTTGTCTCCAGGGATATGCAGGTATTGAATGGACTCAAAAAACCTCTCCAAGAGACATACTCGTCGAAATAGATGGAGCAATATAGGATCGTGAATAGCGTAGACACGGTTAAGATGAGAGACCACTAATTCTGATTCAAGGTGGACAATAATGTGCTCCATGCCCAAGGAAAGAGTGGCGGTCAACAATCCAATCACCACATGATACTTAGCGGAATTGTTGGTTGGGTATCCTAGACAACTCCCTTCTAAGCTAATGAGCTCTCTGGTGGGGAAATAGAGTACCCATGTTGCCAAAGTGAGGTTACGGGTATTGTAGTTGGGGCCGTCCAGAAATCCAAAACACGTTGCAATCTGCACATCCAAGAAGAACATGGTATAATCATAAAGACAATATCCTAACACTCTTGAAGTACTAAAGCATCACACCACAAAAAACACACATCATGTACAATATATATAGAGTACTAATGTATAAAAGACTTAGGCATAGTACCACTTCAGGAAGAGTCCATTGCGAGTCTCTCCTAAATATATCCCATCATAATATTCTAATTCATATGCTCCCTTCTCCAAAACACGTTTAACTATATATGGACCGTGCCACATGGACTCAAGTTTTCTTGCCCCTATCTTATAGTGTTTATGGTGGTAGGTAAGGACCAAATCTCGCTCCTTAAATATACGAGGTTTGACTGATTTTTCGTACTGGGCCTTGATGCACTTCTTATGTGCTTCATTAGCAAGGGCTACAATGTAGTGGGTTTCGTCGAGTTTATCCAAGTACAGAAAATGTTCTTCCTCGGTAGTGGTGTTCGGTAAAAGTTTGACTGCAAGTTTCAATGACGAAATCTCGCACTCAATAGGTAATAATGCCTCCAGTCTATAGACTAATTGGAAATTTGTGAATATGGTGGCAGTTTTGATGCACGTCCAATATGCCCATAGGGATGAAAAAAGCATATTGTTCCAGTTAGACCTGTGTGTACCCACCATGCGTTGGATCATGGTTTTCAAGGCCTTATTGATGGCCTTTACTTGTCCATTGGAACGTGGGTAAGACAGATTTGAGTTCTCATGTTGAAATCCTAACCTAGCGCTTAATTCATCCACCATATTATTCTGGCAATGTCTTCCATGATTAGTGACGATGTCCCAAGGAACTCTGAATTGTACAATGATGTGGTTAAACATAAAGAGTGCGGAAGTTTTTTCGTCTTCGTTGTATGTAGGAATGGTCTCAGCCCACTTGGTAAAATAGTCAATGGTAACAATGACATAGCCATGCCCCCCAGCCAAGGTAGGCTTACAATGAATGAAATATATGTCGCATTTTGCTAAGGCGTCGACGACAATAACGGGATGTAGTGGGGATGGATGAGAGCATTTTTTTTTTTTTGATATTCAATGTATCTAGCGCTTGATAAGAGAGGGCGTTGTAGAAACTATGGCATGGGATTCGATCCAGGGTGGGCACGGCCACAGCCGACCGCCCCCCCCACCCTGCCTATAAGTAGGACCCAGATGAGAGCATTTTTTATGATGAAAAAGATGACAAGGAGGACACTTCTTGAATACTTCAATACAATCTTTAAAGATCGAAGGCCAATAGTATCCAATGCAGAGTATTTTCTGAGTTGTAGCCATCCCAGAAAGGTGACCACCACTTACCCCTAAGTGAAAATCATTCAAAACATGTTTAGCCTCTTCGTGGGTTAAGCATCATCGGAGGATAGAATCAACACCATGATGGTATAAGGTATCACCGATGATTAGGTAGGACTTTGCGTGGTGACGCACACGATGGCAGTTGTTACGAGATAACTGAGGACTGAAACGTTGGGTCTGGATATACAAAGTGATGTCTCCATACCATGGGTTGGAAGTACTGATGAGAAAAAAATACTTTTTAGGAAGGGAGTCAATGGGCTCAATTCTCTGATTAGTACAGGGAAGATCACAGATAAGCTCTACAAAAACCAAAGACTTTTTTTACTTGGCCTTCTCAAAATCGAGGAAAAAAATACTTTTCAGGAAGGGAGTCAATGGGCTCAGTTCTCTGATTAGTACAGGGAAGATCGTAGATAAGCTCTACAAAAACCAAAGACTTTTTTGACTTGGCCTTCTCAAAATGGAGGACGAATTCTTGAAGAGTGATGATCCAGCACGAATACTTTCCCCCCAGAACTTGACATGTGAGAATGTGGTACATAGGGTTAGAGTCGACAATGATAGTGGTAGTGCGAAGGAGAATATAATGGAGGAACTTTTGTACAATAATGACTGCTGCGATAGATAGTTTCTCAACATGTGAATTTCGTGTTTCAGAGTCAATGAGACCCTTACTGAGATAGTAAATCACATTTTCATGGGTGTTTCCATCCTCCTGCACCAAAACCATAGCAATAGTGATAGTGGAAGAAACAATATAGAGGATGTAATCCTTGATGTAATTGGGCGGTTGAAGCACAAGCGCATGGGTGATAGCATGTTTTAGGTTGTCAAAGGACCGCTGAGCAGAATCATCCCAAATGAACGAGATGTCCTTCTTTAAAAATCTCATGTATCCCTGCATTTTCTCGGCGAAATTACACACAAAATTCCTTAAGTAGTTTTCCTTCCCCTGCAAACTCTGTAGTTCTGGTAGATCCATTGGGGGTGGGAGAGAAATGATGGCTTTCACCTTCAGGGGATCAATGCGGATCCCATCTTTCGAAATGATGAAGCCTAGGAGGCATCTATAATCGACACAGAATATGCACTTGTGAGGGTTTAGACTGATGTTATACCCCCTAAATATGCGGAATATTGTCGTCATATATTCAATGTGGAACTCACGACGATTCGAATGAGCAGGGAGATCGTGGAGATAAGGTTCTACAAAGTCCTTAACACCATGGAAAGCATACGACATATCCCGATGGAATGTGGCACCAACATTTTTAAGTCCAAAAGGGAGTTTGCGATATGAAAACGTACCCCGCATGCATATGAAAGCAGTTTTATGTTGATTGGTTGGGTGTATCTCATTTTGATTATAGCCAGAAAATCTATCCATGAGTGAGAAAATGACTATTCCGGTACAGTTGTCGATGATTTGGTCGATAAATGGGGTAGGGTAGTTGTCCTTAGGACAAGCTTTATTCAGGTCCCTGTATTTGACACAAACCCTGATGGTGCCCTATTTTTTTGTAACGGGGACGACATTAGGGACTGAGTCTATCAAGGGGACATGATAAATGGAACTAGCCTTCAATAGCTTTTGAATTTTGGCCTTTATAGCCATAATTTTCCGAGGGTGCATTGGAAATAATTTTTGTCGGATGGGTTTAGCATAAGGATATGTTTGGATCTCATGTACAACGATAGCAGGATCAATACCGGGCATTTCCTCATAGCTCCATACAAATACATCGCGGAAATGTGTGAATAAGGCCGTATATGAGATAATCTCTTCAAGAGAGGAGTTTTGGCCTATACGAATATGCTCTACGACTTCGGGTGTGGCCGAGATGTCGATTGGAAAGGTAGGAATATTTTTTTCCAAGTTACCCTTTGTTACCATATCATAAGTGAGGATAGGAGATTGGGGGTAGGGAAAGCCATCGGGTGAGATAATTTTTTCAATGTGGTTCTCCACTGAATCTAGTGGTGGGAGGAAAGACGATCGATGGTGGAGGTATTCCCATGGGGGTTCATCCACACTCATTATCTCCATAATGGACTCATCGGAATGAAAAGTCCAGAGTAGAGGATATGGTAGGGGTGAACCCTGTTACAAGGGTGGAAAATGAGATGTAGATGCCACTGAAGAGTGGTCATCAGGTGCCGATTGGATAGAATCATAAGTAGATTCCTTTAGTGTGAGAGGCATAACATCTCCAATTGAATCCAGCTTGTCAAGATCGAGCATGAGCCATTGGTCAATGAAGCTAGCTAGTGATGGGATTATAGAAGAAATCATGTTCACCATGGAAACATGGGAAGGGGATCCGGTGATGGAAAGACTTCCATGAGGGATGAATCTTTGAGGATTCCTACCCCCACACTCTCATATATCTACGATGAATGTCCTAAGAGGGACACATTGTTTGCAAGATGAGTAGTGGTGTCCGATGTACAGAAGTCCAGTTGGTCGATGGTGACAATATTCCCTTGGTGAGGAAATTGTACGATGCGGAATACAAATGATACGACCGCGATCATGGAATGAAACCAATTATGACCAAGGAGTAAGTTATAAAACAATAGGGCGGAAACTACATACAAGTTAATGGAAACGGTCTTTCCCCCCAACTCGATGGCCAAATCTTGTAACAGCCCATGTGGTTGGAATCCACGGCCGTCAAATGCTTTCAAAGTGGTAGGGGACTGGTTCAAATCGAGAGAGCCTATGGCTCGCCAATAGGATAAAAACATTACCGAGGTGGAGGCTTCTTCGTCTAAGATAGTATGATGGATGATTTTCCCGGCAACGTTGGTGACAATTTGGAACACAAGTTGGTGGGAATGCCTTGATTTGATGTACTCGAATCGGAACATAATGGTATTTGAGGAGTCAGGGTCTACAACGCTGATAGCAGTGAGGAGAGTCTTACGCTGATTGGGACAGTTTTGTAAGACTTCCAACATCGACATAGCACAAGGGCCTTGTGCTAGGTCCTCTACAATGTTGTAGTTCTAAGCAGCCAGAGCATTGGGATTGAAAACAGATTTTCTAATCGTGCTCTTGGGTGGACGTAACATTGAATCAAAGGAAGGTTTATCAATAACGAGAGGACCTTTTGGCGAGGGAATATACGATGTAGATGCAGAAGGTTTTTTCATATTGCTTCCGATGGATTCCTTATTTGGGACCGAGTCATAGGAACATGGGGAAACTTGTTTCTGAATGGAACCAATGATGCCGTCGGCATGAGGTCCCTTGAGTGGTTTTGCTGGGTCATAGGTAGGGAGGGGTGCATCAGGAATGATATCATATAAGGTGCCAAATTGAGCATACACCATGTCTAAGTACTGGGAATGAGCTATATCTTGTTCTTCTGTAACAACCCCACCCATAGCGACATCTTTGACTATGACAGGTGTTGGCCCAGTTTTGCAACCAGGCTTAGTGCTATGGGCACCTGCTAACTAGTAGCAGCAGTTTCAATGGAATTAAATAACAATAAGCTAAACTAAACTAAACTAATCATGGATCTATGTAAGAATCTAAGCAAATAATTTAAACATTTAAAAACAAGAACAAGAAAATCTTAAAGAATGAATTTGTATTGAAAAATGGGGGTTAAGCAAGTGCTTGCGATAATACCTTCAATGGTGAAGGTTGATGTTGAGCAACTCCCAAGATGAGTAGCTCCAAACTCCAAGATGTCTCCTTCTCCAAGGTTGCTTCAATGGCTAAAATGCTCAAGGGAGATTTCAGCAGCATAAGGATGAGATAATGGATGGATGTGAAATGAGGAGCCCCTACCACCTTTTTATAGGTTTTGGTGGTGGGGAATACCATTTGTGGTTTTGTGGAAACCAAATGGTATTGACCAACATGGTTTAGGTACTTTTCCCTCCTTTTTCCTTTTTTGAATAAAAAT
Source organism: Larix kaempferi (assembly GCA_027924585.1). NCBI lineage: Eukaryota > Viridiplantae > Streptophyta > Pinopsida > Pinales > Pinaceae > Larix > Larix kaempferi. Next base: position 15,359,486 of record BSBM01000767.1, on the reverse strand, counting down.
AATATTTTAATTCCCTTTTTAATATTTTTGGGAATTTGGACCCTTTTTGAGGGTTTTTTATGCTTTTCAGGAAAAATAATCTTTTTTAATGGAAAAAGGGGTGTACTCAGGTCTTTTGGTGACCTTTTGTTGGTTTCAGAGGCTCAGATGGTGAAAAAGTGGACAAATGGGTCATGTGAATAGGGAAATGAGCTAGTGAGCACTTTTTAGGTGTTAACAGATTGCCCCCTGATGTGTGAGGGCAGGAGCTCATCGTATGGCCGATAGACATCATAGTTCTTTTGTCTTTTTTCAGGGGTTTGGGAAGGAGAAGAGACCGATTGGAGACTGGAGCCACGACCCTTGGAAGCTGCAAGAAACAAAAAATATTACATGGCCTCAATATGAATGAGGTATAATCTCTGATAATGGACGAGGCGGGCATTCCCATGCTCGTATCAAGACATATACATAACAATTAGTCCCAAGAAGGGGGATCTAATACATAAAGAATCTACTGGTACACCATAATGGTCCAGGGGGGACATTATTTTGGGATGTACTCCTGATCATAACTGATCTCAATAACTGATACACTGGAATAACTGATGAACTGCTGAAACTGAAGGTGTCCAACATCTGTAGGGACTCAAAGACTATGAGTCATCTCTGAGAAGTAATGTAACTGTGTACTCAAGGGAGTATGAAACTAGGGTACATCTGAATACTGTCGCCATGCGCAACCCGGATATCTATAGAAAAAGTGTAACTGGTTGTTTCCATAGGTAGACTCTCAAATGTGGAAGAGTCAGGAGGTACCCGGGGTCTTCGACGAAAAAACTTGAAAGGATCAATGCCCTGTGTGAGTCTCAACGATGCGATCAAGGTGTTGAAGTCGAGCATGTGAGAAACAACCATTTAGAGAAGTACTGAGGAGTCTTCTCGAAATGATTCGTAGGCACTCATCATGAATGGTGATGAGTCCAAGACACAGGGACCTCTAGGTCTATCCTCTGGAATAAATGTGGTTGTTGTCGACAGAGGGAGACCAGCAACTAACAAGGCAATGATGTTTCCTTGATAGGAGCACGAGGTGTAGAACTGAAGTGCTGTAGTGCTGATTGTAGGACTGACATACTTGTGGGGATGGGAAATAACTGGGTCATAAAGTGGGTAGACTCAACCTTCCTTTGTTCAGAGCATGATGACATGGTTGACCTGGCAGCGTAGGGAACTGACTTGTCGGTGTGGGGATCATTGCTTTGACTGAATGGTATATGTTGACTCTGGGGGGGAGGATGAGCTGATAGGTGTCGTCGAGGAATTATCAAGGTGACATACTGTAGAATACTCTGAACAAAGGCGACCAAAATGGGGAAGCTGCCTGATGAGTAGATATGTTCTGTCGTGGCGCCAAGAGACACCATTGATTCCTTCTTCGTAGTTTTAATGAGCTCCAAGAAGGGATAAAAGTGTGCTCTGAAATGGTGCGGTCCTGTGGATTTTGTGAGCCCAGGACGGCTCATAGTCATGGTAGCTTTCATGTTTAGAGAGTCTGAAAACGGTAAGTGGACTCTATTGGTGTTTCTTTTTCGTAAGTTTAGTCTCCAAGGCCCGAAAAAGGATAAAATGATGCGGATGGAGAACTCTTCTAGCCGATGTGACTAGAGTATACCTTTTTCATAATTAGTCTACAAGGTCCGGAAAAGGGGTAAACTTATACCAGGTAGACGCCCTTTCAGATACGTTTAACGAGCATGAAAGGAAACCAGTTTGCTCGGCAATCTTTTCATTGTTTGTAGGAGTCAGAAAAGAGCTTAACAGAAACTCCCTAAGTGCCTTTTTCGTAAAAGGGGTTGCTCGGCCCGAAAAAGGGGTAAAATTATACCGAACAAACATGGATTGATGAGGGCGAGAAAAGGTATCAAGCATCGTCATCAGTGCGAAAAACTGGTTCCGGTGACATAAGGATTGTCGAAAACGGAGAACGGTCGATGTGGCACACAAACCGAGGTTATGTGAGGGGCATGGAAAAAATGTTCGAAAAATCTAAAGGTGAGAGCGAGAAATGATCTCAAGCATCATCACGAGCGCGGAAAACTGAATCCGGCGATATAAGGCACATCCAAAACGGAGAACGGTCGATGTGGCACGCAAACCGAGGTGACGAGGGGGGCATGGAAAAAATGTTCAAAAAATCTAAAGGTGAGAGCGAGAAATGATCTCAAGCATCATCACGAGCGCGGAAAACTGAATCCGGCGATATAAAGCACGTCCAAAACGGAGAACGGCCGATGTGGCACGCAACCGAGGTGACGAGGGGGCATGGAAGAAATGCCCTGAAAATCGGGACGTGACAGGGAGAAATGATCTCAAGCATCATCACGAGCGCGGAAAACTGAATTCGGCGGTGCAAATGGTGCGAAAAATGGAGGTCATAAGGACTCCGGAATGGTCAAAGGAAATAACTAAGTTAAAAAATGGCTACCAATAACGGTGAGCCCACCAAGCCAATGATGCAGTGGTGGGGAGAAATGATGACCCACGGGGGGGAATACTATGTGTATCAACTCAAATATACAAGTGACACGTGACCTCAAAAAAGGTTGAGATCACGAATATGAAAAAGTGAGCAGGGTTAATGACCTGTCCCCATGCTATGTGCATGGGGTTTGTGATTGTGGATCACATAGGTGTTGGTTTGAATGATGGGCTCATTGAGGTGTTGAGATAGAGATGATGGGGAAGGTTCAAAATGATTGATCATGCCCCCTATCTCGGGGTCGAGGTAATCTATTATGCCCCCTAACTCAGAGCTGTCAATGTGGTGCAGATGTTGTCTCAGAGAGAGATCAATAGGGCATTGAGCAACTGCTGGCGGGGTGTTATACCATGAGGCTATGGGTCGTGGTGGCATACTGAAGTGATGATATGATGATGGGGGATTCCCTTTGTGGGGTGGATGCCCCTAGTATCTCCGACGAGGATCACGATGATGATGAGTAGGCAAGGTTTTGGGCCTGCCCCCATGTTGTGGACATGGGGTTTCCTGGTCGATTTGAAAGGGTTGAACCTGTGTGTCAAAGGGATCAATGGAAGGGGCCGACCGGACAGAGGGGTATCTAGTGGATATCGTATAAATGGCGGGGTCAAGGCCAGGCATTTCGGTATCTGACCAAGTAAAGACATCAGTGAATTCTTGGAACAGTTGTTGGTATTCTCCGATCTCATGCTCACTGTGGGAGGTTCCTAATGTGATGGTATGAAGGGCACCAAGTGGGTCAGAGATGTCAGTGTGGATGACGGGAGAAATATCGGCCATGGGATCCGTTAACCAGTCGATTTTAGTAGGAAGGAAATCCTTGGACTCAACCGCGGATTGGGTAGCGGTGGTGGATGAAGTCTCTTCCGGGAGGAAGTATGGACGATGGTGCATGTCTTCCCCGGGATAATCAAAGGTAGTAGGAGTCTCGAGAACCTCTTCATCATTGCGGGAGCTTTGAGTGGTCAAATCGAGTGATGAGGTAGTGGTAGTCGAAGAGATCATGTAGATGGTGTTAATCTCTCCGGATGAGGATGATGCGGGAGGGTAGATCTCCTCGATAGTAGGGGGTGCCGTCTCTAGGTCCAAATTGTTCATCTCGTAGAGAGCTGCTCTGTAGTCTGGGATGTCAGGACAGTTGTGGGAGTAGTGGCCGTAAATACTGCATATCGCACATGGGTGGTTGGTACGTAGTGATTTATCACGAGGAATAGGGTTTGGATCTAGTTTGACCACCGGGATGTTGGGGTCGTCGTCCAACATTTGCATGTGTTCCTGCAATGCAGGTAATTGTGGGCACTGATGGGTTGGATGGCCTAACTCATCACAGAGCGAGCATTTTGGAGCATGAAATACGGGGGGAGGTTTAACTGCCTTGGGTGGGGGAACTGCAGTGTATGGTTGTGGGCCTCTACCCCCAGTGGGCCTGATGAATGGAGGGGGATTCGTTGACGACGAAGGAGTCGTGATACCGGGAGGTGGTTGGGTAGAAGTAACAATGGGTTGCACTGGTTGTAGGATGACATTTGGTGTCGGTGGAGGAACGGGAGGCGTAATATACCACACGGGTAATCCCAATGTTAACCCGGGTAGACTAAGGGTAGCCATAACCGGGGCGCTTACTACAGCCGAAGGAGGAAATAGAAAGGGGATTGTGTGGATAGGTGTAACACCGATGTGACTAGGGACCAATGGTGGTTGATTACCGGGTGGTTGTGTATTTTGTGAAAGAGTACAGAGGTTCGCGATGTGGGTCTCCGGTGACAGTGGTGGAATGGCCTAGAAAGTAGAGGTCATCAGTGCCTCGGAGTAAAGTCCAGGTCCTATTGAGGAAATGAATGAGGTAGTCGCACCACAAACAGGTTGTTCAACCATGGGGAGAACATTTTCAGGTGTGGCGGGGGCCTTCGGATCGTAATAGGTGAGCTGGTCGACCTTGACCACGCGTCCCTCATGAGGGAACTGCATGGTGCGAAATACGGATGAGGCAACAGCCCGCATGGCATACATGTAGCTGCGACCAAGTAAAATGTTATAGTCTAGTTGGGCATTGATGACCTCAATGTCAATGAGCACGGTTTTACCCGCCAGCTGGACAGGGACATTGGCTAAAAGACCTTGGGGTTGAGCCGAACGGCCGTCGTAGGCTCGTAATGCAGTGGTGGACTGCTGGAGAGTAGGGGATCCCAACTCCTGCCAAACGAATGTGGACATGACACATGTGGAGGCCCCTTCATCGATTATGCACCGATGGATGACAAGATTCCGAACAGAAACGGAAACTTGGAATGCTAATGAGGAAGGCAGTCGTGGTTCAGACTGGTCTGAATCGAATGCGATCAGCTGTGAATCATTGGGGTCAATGGCGCCAATGGCAGAGAGTAAAGTCTTGCACTGTGAAGGACAGTTTTTCAAAACTTCTAAAGCAGACATGGCTGCAGGAGACTGGGCTAAGTCGTCTACGATGTTGTAATTCGACGCAGCCTGAGCATTGGGATTATTGTTGATACGACAAAGTGGGAAGCGAGGTGCTTTGGAAGCGCCATCAAGTGGAGCCAGAGGTATACGTAACGTTTGATCTGTGGGATTAACGTTAGTGTTCTTGTCGGCGGGAGGGGCTTCAGAGGTGGAGCCATATTGGTTCCGATGAGTTTGGAGGTTAGCATCGGCAGTCAACATCATCAACAAATGGTGAGTACCTGAATCGAACATGGGTTGATCAGGGGCTGCATAAGTGATCTGCTGTGGTGGCACGTTTCCCTGAGGGGGGGCTAATGGCTGAGTGTTCACTACACCCTGGTTTGGAAAGGGGTTTTGCAGCACGAAGGGTTGATGTTGAGGTGGTGGAGGGTTGGGTGGCGGCTGAGGAGCCGCTTGCCCTTGACGATGGGCATCATTGGTCCAGAGTTGCCAAGCTCGCTCCAAATGTGGGCAAGAATCCGTGTAATGACCATAGACCCCGCAGATAGAACAAGGGTGGTTTGTTCTTAGGTTATTATTTCTAGGCCGCTTAGGATTCCGATCCGGATTGCGGTTGGGAGGAGCAGCATTGTTATTCTGCGGAGGATTGGGAGGTGGAGGACCTTGCTGATGTTGTTGGTTATTACCACGGTTATGACCTCTACCATGGTTCTGTTGCGCACCTTGGTTGCGCTGGTTGTTTTGGTTCTGGGGCTGGTTGTGCTGTGTGTACACTTACCCTTGAGCAGTGGGAGGATTTTGGTTCGCCGCAGGTGCAGGAGCAGGTTGTGGTGGATAATAAGCCTGTGGTGCTGGAGGTGGTCCAGTTGCCTGCTGGGGTTGTTGGTAACCCTGAGCTATTGGATAGTACAATGGTTGAGGTGCAACTGGGAGGGCGTATGCAGGTGGTGCATGACCAAAACACTGAGGTGGACATGAAGGTCCATGGGTATGGTGGTGATGTGCCATGGGAGCATACGAACTGGTTGCTCCAGACTGAGATGTAGCCCGCGAAAGGTCAGGACCATGGCTAGGATGTGTAATGGAAAAGGGTTGGGGATGTGCGGCCATATGACCAATGATGCCATCAACGGCATGGGATGCCCCCGGCACATCATGTTGGGATGACTCGCCCCGAGGGGCATCTGGAATAATGGTATACAGATAACCCGATTGGGCGTAAATGAGATCAAACTGTTGGGCTTTGAGGATGGCCTCTTCTTCAGACTGGGGTCTTTCAGATGCCACATCCTTCGTGATGAGCGGGAGGAGGGATTTTAGAAACCAATCTAAAAAGATACGGTCGTCTAATTTGATTTTGCAGAGGCTTCGGCGTCGACGCCACTCATGAATGTGGTTAGTGATATGGGTGGCCGTGTTCTGTCTGCAAGACAGTAGGATCTCGACTCCCGCATCATAGCGGACAGGTAACTGGAAAAACTGCAGGAAGGTCGAGGCAAGGGAGGTAAAGGTGGCATGCGTCCCATGGGGTTGCTCAATATACCACTTGGCTGCAGAGCCAGTGAAGGTGCGCTGTAAAAGTCAGAGGTGGATTGAGTCGTCCACTATGGAGTTGGAGGAACACCATAAATGGAAGGACATGATATGGTTCTGGGGGTCTTCACCTGCCTTACCCTCAAACTTAGGGATGTCGGAGGGGATTTTGGTGGGCATGTGAGGTCACGCAGGATCATGTTTGATGGGGTCATTTGTGAGCCTAGCTAAGTCTGGCAGGTTCAGACTCGCCATGTATGGTAAGCTAGCAGATGTGGTGACTGGAACTGGGATATGCCTATTCATTGTGGTGTGGGGTCCAGTAGCACCTAAAGGTATGCTAGGTATGGAGGGTATGTGCCCTCCAATAGGTGTAGTCTGGTATGGGCCAGTGCCTCCAAGTGCAACATGGGTTACACTTGGGTTAGGAATAGCAGTGGGGATTCCTGGGATAGAATTTGTGGGAACCAGAGGGGGTGTGACCCCTATGTTGGGCATGCCCATAACAGGTGGTGGACCTGTGTTGGGAATTCCTATAACAGGAGATGGACATGTGTTGGGCATTCCTAAATGTGGAGTGTTTCCCATATTGGGCATACCCAGGGGGGTGGTTGTTGCCATGGATGGCACTGTAGTAGAAGGGTCTGTAGACGTCTCTCCTATGGTGCTGGTAAAGAGTGGATCAAATGGAGTTCCAGCCATAATGGTGGTTGGTGGTAACTCTGTGGGGTTTTCGGATTCTACCTCCAAATCTAATGTGAAGTGAGGTGTGTCAGAATCGGATGACTGTCCAGCTGATTGACGATGTGTCGAATCAAGGGACAAGGCTCTGTGTCCATGACGTGGAGAGCCAAGTGGACTAAACTCTGGGAGTTCGCCCTGTAGACAACGAGAGCATCTAAAATTCTCAATGGTGAGAATTAGGTTTTTGTGTGAAAAATGTGTTTAAGTATCAGGTGGTGATATATATATAAAAGACTCAAAACCCTAATGCAACCAAGGGTGCAAGAAGGGGAGTGAAAAAGAAGGCTCTCAGGCCAAAAAATCAACCTCAGAAAAGGCACTTATTCTAGCAGCTGTGCTACAATAAGTGGAGGAAAGTAACAAATGGTCAAAGTACCAACATGCAAACGGCTTCTAGAAAAAATAGGTGTAACTAGACCAAAGGTGGGTTGAATCATGCAAACACCTAACTAAAAGTATTGTGACTCAAACAATCAATATCCTTTGCAAGGTGATGAAATCCAAGTCAGACAATATGATTGTTGAGACAACGGCTAGATATCCCCCTACCGGGAGGGACACCGGGTAATCAATCCTAAAGACAGGCTACTAGGATACTCCGTTCATGACGCGTCGAGAAAAGGTAAATCTGCCGTTTGGTCCTTTGATCGCAATATCCCAATACAGGGATATCCCGAGAACTGCGAATGGTAGCCCTTCGGTTACTGAATGGATTTTGGTATTCCACTCAGGCTTCCGGAACCATCCTCGCGACTTCAACCCTCCTAAGGGAGAGGCCTTCCCACAAACCGGTTGTGACCGCGCCAAAAAGTACTAAGAGATTTTAGCTCCCTAATTGGACAACTTCTACGTCTCAGATGTAATAACTGAGGGGTGTTATTGGAACACCTATCCCCCCAATACTACCTAGCTACAAAGTTGTTTTAGTGTTCCCCAAGTGGGGTTAAACGTGTGTTGAAATTAGGGTACGTTTTAAGGCTTAGTTCAATTAAGTGATCGAGTGAGTGCACGTGAGGTATTGTAAACTGAACTTGAAAAAAGGGAAATGCTTTATAGGAAATTTTCACAAAACAAAGGAGCTTGGAAAAATAAAAAAGCAAATATTTAAGACTTTTTCAAATGAATGGGAATTAAATTGCTTTGCAAATATCAACTCAAAAGACAAAGAATTTTTTGAATTCTGAAAGCAAATAATAGATTTTTTTTTAACAGAAATAAATGGATTTCTTTTTTCAAGAAAATTGCTAAGGGCAAGATTTTTTTTTTTTTTTTAAAGTAAACAGGAAATTTTTTTTAATCTAGATAAAAATGCAAACTAAGTCTTTCTTTCACTTTCTTGAAAATTTTTAAAAATATTTCTAGATATGCATTTTAAATAGTAAAAAAAATTTTCAAGGCTGTAAAATATGCAGAATTTAATACTGTAAAAAATGTGCTATGTGGGCAGGAAGTACAGTAAAAATTAATTTTTAAAACCGGAATGGCCGAATGAAAAAAAAAATCAGCAGCGCGGGTTTTGATAGAAAAGCCGCGATGGACCGCGCGGGTTTCTGTCGCACAGTCGCGATGGACCGCGCGGGTTTCGGTCACGCAGTCGCAATGGACCGCGTGGAAAATGTCCGTGAAGTTGCGGTGTGCAGCGCGTAAATAGGCCGCGAAGTCGCGGTGAACCGCGCGGGTAATGGCTTCGCAGTCGCGATGTGCAGCGCGGTAAATGGCCGCGATGTGCAGCGCGGAAAACGGCAAAAAAGCCGCGGTGAACCGCGCGGAAAAAAGGCCGAAAGACGCGATGGACCGCGTGACTGTCAAGCTAAAAACCGCGAGGCGAAAGCCGTGCACGGAAGCCGAAAAACGAACCCGAAAATCAATAATTCCGGGCTGTTAATGGCAATAAATGAGGCCAAAACTTAGAGCAGCAATGGATCTGCTGCCTAAGATGGCAGATCTATGGATCTAAAGGTTAAAAACTAATAAAAAACTAAGATTAAAAGCAAAACTAGAGATCTATTGTTCAAAACCCAGCAGAGTCGCCAAAAACTGTTGGCCCGGTTTTGCAACCAGGCTTAGTGCTATGGGCACCTGCTAACTAGTAGCAGCAGTTTCAATGGAATTAAATAACAATAAGCTAAACTAAACTAAACTAATCATGGATCTATGTAAGAATCTAAGCAAATAATTTAAACATTTAAAAACAAGAACAAGAAAATCTTAAAGAATGAATTTGTATTGAAAAATGGGGGGCAAGCAAGTGCTTGCGATAATACCTTCAATGGTGAAGGTTGATGTTGAGCAACTCCCAAGATGAGTAGCTCCAAACTCCAAGAGGTCTCCTTCTCCAAGGTTGCTTCAATGGCTAAAATGCTCAAGGGAGATTTCAGCAGCATAAGGATGAGATAATGGATGGATGTGAAATGAGGAGCCCCTACCACCTTTTTATAGGTTTTGGTGGTGGGGAATACCATTTGTGGTTTTGTGGAAACCAAATGGTATTGACCAACATGGTTTAGGTACTTTTCCCTCCTTTTTCCTTTTTTGAATAAAAATAATATTTTAATTTCCTTTTTAATATTTTTGGGAATTTGGACCCTTTTTGAGGGTTTTTTATGCTTTTCAGGAAAAATAATCTTTTTTAATGGAAAAAGGGGCGTACTCAGGTCTTTTGGTGACGTTTTGTTGGTTTCAGAGGCTCAGATGGTGAAAAAGTGGACAAATGGGTCATGTGAATAGGGAAATGAGCTAGTGAGCACTTTTTAGGTGTTAACAACAGGTACGAGTGACTTTGTAAAACAATCTGCAAGAAGTTGGTTCGGAATGGGAGCTTTGATCAGACGTTGTCTCCACCTCCACTCATGAATTTGATCAGAAATGTGAGTGGTGGTGGTCTTCCAGAGAGAATTCAAAAGTTTCGTACCGGTTTCGTAACGGATTGGCAATTGGAAATGTGTCAAAAATGCTATAGCCAAGGACCGAAAATCGGGAAAAGAGTGAGGTGGAAACTCAGTACGACTTGGCGGCGGTGTTGGTAAGGGCTCGTTGGAATAACCTCAAAAAGATGGAATCATCCATTAAGGAGTTAGATGAACACCACAAATGATGGTTCATTACATGGTTTTTTGGATCCTCTACGAGTTTACCGTCAAACTTCGGAATGTCAGATGGTAACTTCACCATAATGGATGGCCAATTTGTGTCGTGATAAATTGGATCGTTAGTCAATCGTTATAAATTTGGCAGATCGAGTGTAGCTATAAATGGTAATTTTTTGTTTGGATATGGATACTGGTAGTAATTATAAGGAAACCATGTACGAGTAGGACTACAGAACGATTGGTCGTAAGTTCCTCCCGTAGGGAATTGGCCATGTGGGGGTTGTCCGCCTAGGTTGGGAGGTGGACCCGAAGGGGTTCCTCCTTTGCTAGAATAAGGTGGTCCTCCATAAAAAGGTAGGGGTTTTCTAGATCCAGGGTAAGGGGGTCCTCCACTAGAATGTTGGGTTCCTCCCCCTCCAGAATGGGGTGGTCCTCTGTTGGAAGGTGGGGGTCCTCCCCCTCCAGAATGGGGTAGTCCTCTGCCGTAAGGTGGGGGTACTCCTCCTCCGTAATGGGGTTTCCCTCCATCATAGGGTGGGGGTCCTCCTTCTCCAGAATGGGGTGGTGGAGGTGGGGGTGGAATAGATGGTCTTGGAGGTGGTGGGACAACTGGTGGAGGTGGCAGGGGTGGTTCACCCGATGGGGGTCCTGTCTATGGAACATTATGGTGTCCCCATGGGGTATTTGTGTTCCCAAGATAAGGTAATATAGGAAAACCATTTCCTGGATAGTTTTGTCTAATATTAGGATTATGATGTCCTGGAAAAATATGCCCCCATGGGGGTTGGGTCCAAATAGATGCCCTCCCCGTATGATGTGTCCACATAGGTTGTCCCATGGTTGGAAGAGAACTTCCAACCATGCTATAGATTGGACGTGAAGTATGTCCTCCACTCACGTTATGAATGCTAATTGGGTGGTTCCCCCTAGACAGGTTAGGTCCACTAACCAAGGGTTGCCCCCAAGTCGAAAATTTCCCACTTAATGGAGTGTGCGTGGTGACCAAATCCTGACCACTAATACTGGATTGACCTGTAACAAATGGTTGACTACTAACAAAGGGATGACTTATGATGGACTATAAACTAACATGTAGATTATATCCTCCCCTCAAATTTTGAGGTGGGGGAGGTGGAGGTAATGTCCTAGTAATGCACTTAATAGAATTTGAAGGTTTCCCTTCACAGGTTGGGGTCAGAGGAGATGTAGAACCGGTCACCTGACTTTGAGGTGTACTTGTAGGAAACGAGGGTTGACTTGGTTCATAAGTGGCTATGTTAGATATGGGTGTTTCTGGTGAAGTAAAAGATAAAGAACGTATAGGGGAATATCGAAAGATGGGTACGTCCAGGATACTTTCTCTATGCGAGAGAATTTGGAGCCTAAGTTGTTCACCAGTCATGTTTAAATAGTTCATGTTCTCATAGAGTGGTGCAAGGAACTCGTCTCTAGTGACCCATCGACGAGGTATAGTTTTTTCCATGGGAAGTGACCCAAAATCAGAAATATGTCGTCCTAAAGAGGTGTCCTAAAAAGATGTAGTTGGATCGAATGTTTTTGATACAGGGTCATCCTGGGGTTGACGATCAAAGGCCGTATAGGATCAGAGATGGGTGGATTTGCAGGAGGTGAATAGTTCATTCCCGACTCTAAGGTAGAGGTGTATTCCTCACATGACATAGATGTAGTAGGTTGGTCCATGTTTTCTCTCACATTCTCCTCTCGGTTAAGGGGATATTCAGGTGGCAAGTTCAAAATCCTTTGGTATCTTCTCAAAGGTTGATCATCCAGAGCGACTGAACCAAAATTTCTCCTAAGTGTTTTATATACAAAAAGAAAAATGTAATCCAAAATCTACACAAGCTAAAGCTACAAGCAAACTTAGGTGGTACAAGTGGATTCAATGGTCTGGAACCTCATAGGATTATCAAGGCGGTGCAACTTGCGATATACCACAGGATCGAATAGTTATACTCGGCCCAATATTTTAGAGAACTAACCAAGGAGGATTAGGACCGTACCCCTGACCGTGTAACCCGACAACCTGAAGCACATGCGTAGTAGCTCCCCGAGTGTTGTTCTCGGTGAATTTTCATGCCAAAATGTCTAATAGGTTAGCTCGGATGGTTATAGGAATCCTAGAAGGGTCTCTTGATATACTCAAGGTACATGGGAGCTCAGATCCATAGTAGTGTTGTTTAATGCAGAACCGTACAACAAGAGCCTTCTGATATACTACCAAGTACATGAAGTACCTTTCGATATACGCAAGGGTACGTGAAAGACCGTTCAATATACCGGTTGGTACGTGGAAGAACTACAAGCCCCCGAGATGCAGTGCAGGAAAAGAATGACAGATGCCACGCTTAAAAATGTCGAAACATGTCTCTAACCTAACACACAATTTTCTATATAGTTTTAACCTAACACTACCGGTAAATTTTATTTTTTACGGTTAGGTATGAATGCATGAGGTGTATATAGGAATTTTAAAAGAATGCAACCCTAAGCTACATGTAAATGCAAATATTATCTTTTCTTTTTGATGAAATCTATCTATGGTGAGGATAAAGTTTCTTTGTTTTTGATAGTAACAAAAATGGATAAGTACCCCTATACTTCAAAATCAACGAAAAGACAAATGAAGCACTTTTAACTAATCCAACAAAAGTAATAAAATACCACACACCAAATCTTAAATTTTGTATTTTTCTCATTTGAAATTTAAACGACTCTACGCTAAGATGAAAAGGAGAATTCCCTTTGGATGCAATAACTTCAATTTTCCAAAGCAAAGATGAACAAGTGGAAGAAAATAAAAAATGCCCGAATCTTTCAATATTTGGAAATGCTCCGTAAAAGTTCTAATGGACTTGAAATTTTCAAAGGAATGAGAAACAAGTTTTCACAACTAAGAAAATCGAAGACAATGATGATGCCTTAAAACTGTTTAAATATCTACTAATGATAAATTCCAAAGTATGAAAAATTTCTATAACAATTTCAAGAATGAAACTCGAAATGAAGGTAATGAAAACTTTTTGATCTTCAACACAAATGTGCTCAATAGATCCGAAAATGATGCCACTTTCCAGATCTAGATTCAAAAAATGAAAGAATACACTACTACAAACTTTAAATAGAGAGGAATTCCCAAAGAAGTAAGATCACCCCAAAATATCAATAAAACTCAAATAACACAAAATCAAATCGAAACTCACAGTAACAATGATGGGAAGGTTCGGATGTCAGATTGAACAAATAGAGAAGATCTGATGTAATGATCGGGAGTCACAAGACTGAGTGCGTTGATGGGGGATGGAAATTTCCCACGGCAACCAGATCACTCGCTTGACTAACTAGGACTTATATTGGCACAAAAAATTCACAACCAAGCCAAAGAACAGTAGATGCTAGGTCTAGGGGTTTTGTGACCATAAGGTGCAGTGCACAGAGCCTTGAAAATCAGACAAAAAAACTAATGGAGAGAATTTTGACACTGGGTACCAAGCAATAGAGGGTGACGCGCCCTGTTATTATGTACCAGAGCATTGGGGGTCCAACAACGCACTCTGCAAACTGGGTATGTGTGTCAACGACACAGGTTTCCAAAGGACAGAAGGCACCAACGACGCGGTTTGTTCACAGGATGAGTGCATCAGAAACATAGTGACATAGGTCATACACAGCCTAGGTGCGTCAGGTGGGGATCACACAACAGAGAAAAAAATTTCTCCAAAAAATAAAGGTATAACAGGTCCAATACTGATCCTAAACAGAGACTAGGTAACCCAGAGACTCTTTGATGATCAGATCCAATTACGGGAGGCACTTAAGAGGCTAGAAGTTTATCAAATGGAAATTAATGAAACCAAAACAAAATGGAATTAAAGCTATGGATATCATTCCCCATTATGGTCTCCAAATTTGTTTACGAACAATCTACATGAGCGGACTCAAATATATCTCTCAAGTCGAAGTGGATCTAGAACAAATAGATACACAATACCCGCTACTTTCCTAGATCAATAGAAATACTAAACAAGTCAGGATGTGGCTTACCTCAAGTCAGTAATCCATTTCTCCTTGCTACTCCAAACTCCAAGGTCTTCAGATATTTAGTTGGAAAACCATATCAAGCAAGTGGAAACATGCAAGTAGTAAAAGCATATGAACATGAATTGATCTAGATTAACAGTTAAGGAGGAAAATCCTAAGTATTATCAATACAACAACACTTATGGAAAGAACTTGTATTCATGTAATAAACATAAGTACATAGGGAAGAGATGTCACAACCCAAGCCTTAATGTTGCAACTTCCATCCAACGATCCTAGCCTCCAAGATAGAATGCTTTCCTCCCAAAGGATGAATGAGGATCACCTAGAATAATTTCACTAGCATAAGAGTATTATGGTCCTTCCTCCCTTTACAATGGAGAGGGGTGTTGTATATATAAGGCTAAAGGGATAGAATAGGTTGAATATTTAAGGGAGAGGTATAAGGGATCACACCATTGGGTTAGGGGATCGAGAGCCATATTTCTTAGCATCTAGGGATGTGACCTCCGTGTCACCAAAATCCTAGAAATCGCTTGAAGCTTCCTTTTATCCAATTTAACCAACTTCGACGCACCTTGCAGGAAGACAACCTGTGTTGGAATTGGGTGGCCACACAGTGTACAAAGGCAGCATGTGCCCCCAATGCACTCTTCTAGGGTGCAGAGTGCGTCACCTAGGGGTCGACGTTCCTTGCTCAAAGGAAGGGTGTGTCGGTGTGACAACAAAAGATGAAAGGAAAGGACAACAACCTTTCTCCAAATGTTTTAGCCAAGAAACTTTAGGGATTAAGGCATGGAGCTGATACATGAATCATGATGATGAGATTTTGGTGTAACAACATGTGGGACAAATGGTTTCCCACCCTTCTTATAGAAACAATGGTAATAGGATAATTTTAATCCATGATGCATTTAGGATAACTCCATGTACATAAGATAGAGAGTTATGAAGAGAAGTATGCTTCATTTTCTAGTTTGGACATCATAACATATTATGACATCTCACTAGACATCATACATATCATTACACATTCTGACAGAGGATGGGTTGCAATTCCTTGATCATGCTAAAAGAAGGAAAGCTAGCACATGAGGGATATTGTTGAATCTTCTCATAATCTAGAGCATTGAATGACTACTTATTCCATTACATTAGTCCTTTGTAGAGGTTCTATGTAGGCATTCGAGTGGGATATGTGTTGTGGATAGTTTTTTTGCACTGGAAATAGGTTTGGATTGTTCCACAAGTTCAATGGGTTAAACAAGGGACTTAAGCCCTAATTGAGCCTTCTTGAGCTCAAATAACACTAATAATCCCTAAACACAGCAACACAAACTCTCAATAGGGAATCTTTTTCATAGGATTTTGATATGGGTTCCATTAAAATGTTTCACACATAATGGATGTGTCTTGAGACCTTAACCATAGTCGTGGTAAAGAAACAAAATTATCAATCCCTTAAAATTTAATGTTGAATAGATACAACATACTCAGGGCTCCCTAAATAGATCCCCTTAGACGCAAGCAACATGAACACACCTCTTAAGACGACCACGTGGGAGCTTGGATGCTTTGTAGGGTCTCGACCATCATCGAAGATTGGAAACTAGTGTTTTAAAATCTTATTGAAACTTCTTAAATTTCATTATGAAAGAATATAAAATGGGAATGTGGAAAAGAAAGACATATGCATTAGTAATGCATTCATGTTGATAATGTGTGCATTTGTGCGTTCCTAACACATGTGTGCAACTATAAGTTTAAAAAGTATAGTGAGATGGCCTCTTTTCATAAGTGTGTTGGATATGTTTTTTTTCTTTAGTTTTACCTTTCAAAAGACAAACCTTTTGGTTTGAACTATATAAAAAAACAAATCTATTTTCCTAACTCCCTATTCTTAAGGTCATTTTCAACAAGACTTTTAAATACATGAACCACATATTCATTGCTCATGAAACTACATGAAATTATAGAGTTTTGTATGGAAATTTCAAATATATATTTTATTAAGAAAAAAAATTATTGTTTATTTTTTATTGATTTTTATTTGTGCGTATATTATTTAATAAAATACATACGTCTTTTAGTTATGGTGTATTTTTTTGTTATATTTCTTATCTTAAACAAAAATTGTACGCTGAACAAGTATAGATGGAGGCCTAAACACCAACAAGAAAAAAATGGATTAGTTAAGATCCTCAAATCTGGTGACCTTGTCATTTCAAGGCTTCATGGTTTTATTCATTTTTTTTAAATATAAAATTCACATTAAAAAATATGGAAAATAGTAGTGCACAAGTGTTATAGCTTAAAATGACACTTCTCCATTCGTGACGACACTTGCATCGCTTGGTCGCATGACGACACTTCTTGAGATCAAGTTTACTCACACAACAGCACACTTTTGGATTGAAGGATCATTAGGGACACTGAATATGGTTGAAATTACCTCACTCTTGGCCCATTTGATGGTTATAACCCTTAGGAACACTTTTCCAGACCAAACCACTTCCTGAAAATCATTAGAAAACCTTGTTTTTGGCCATTTTTACACAAAAACGCTGGTATCCTATGCAAGAGTAGTGTTTTTCCCTTGAAAAACTCTACTCTGCTTCATAAAAGTAGAGTTTTTTCCTGAAGCAATCAAAATCTCGAATTTTGGTTGAAATTGAGTTAGTTTGAACTTCCTGATTGGTTATAACTACTTTTCCTCTCCTTCATTGACTATATAAGGAAGGTAGAAGGGCCATGAGAAAGGAACAATCCCATAACAATGTTATGCTGGAGGATTGGAGACCCTCATTCCCCTCTCTTGTGCCTCAGTTTCTGATAAACCCTAGCACAGTTGATTAGAGGTTGGGATCCTTGGAGAACAGAAGCAAGAGACCTTGATTCTAGGTTTCGTGAAGTGCCAAGCTTGAAGGAAGGTATAACTTTATCTACTTGCTTCATTCATTAATAAAGATCAGACGTTCTTCCCTTTCCAAATATGAATTATTCATGAGTGTCTCAGATTTGATTACAGTTTGCTTATAGTTTGATGTATTCTTATATCATGAATGTCAGTCTTATATATGTAGTCAAATGTATTTGAGAAAGGTATACAGTTGTTTTGCAGGTGTGGGAATTGTGACACCGAATAGCAATGAAGAGCAAGGAAGGGAAGGCTGGGATCAACCTTCTGAATAAGGTGCACATCCTTCTAACCTCAATATTTTTGCTTACTAGTTGTACTTGTAGAACAGTTGTATGTCTATCTTTCATCCCTGAAGTTGGTAGTTTCTCCCCTGAACTATAGGTGTATTTCCCTCACAAAAGACCAACGACTCCGCTGGGGAAAGCCTATCTGCTTAGGGGTATCCAAGGTCATTTCTTCAGTTATTGTTTGAAGGTATTTGTTCATTTTCTTGATTAGAATCAGTTATTAGGCTCTGTTGGACCCTCCTTGGCTCTTACAGACCCTTCCTAGCCTTTACAAACCCTTACTAGCTCAGGTGTGAGGGGTTTTAGCCCCATTTTTTCAACTTTTCCCAGAAAAATGATGTTTTTGCTTAACACAGTAGCTTTTTTCTCCTGAAAAATGATGCTTTTGCTTAACAGAGTAGCTTTTTTTCTCCAGAAAAACGTTGGTTTATCTCTGCACAGTAGCTTTTTCTCCAAAAAAATGCTGGTTTATCTCTGCACAGTAGCTTTTTCTCCAGAAAAATGTTGGTTTATCTCTGCATAGCAGCGTTTTTCTCCTGAAACTGAGTTTTTGAGTTTTGATCTGTTTTGGGGGGGCTTTGGCTGCATTTTTTGGGGTCCTTGATGACCCTAGGTCTAAGTTAAACCATTGTAAGTGGTCTCCTATCCTTGTACTAATCCTATGTTCATGATTTGGACCTTATTCAATCAATTTGGGCTTGTTTGGAAAGTTTTGGGGCTTGTTGACCTAGTTTGGGGGGTTGTGGACCAGTTTGGTGTTCTGTACCCTGATTTGAGTCTGACTGAATGTGCTTGCTCCATTTCCACTGGATTTGAAACCTATTGAGTCTACTTGACCCTGTTTGTATCTATTTGAGTGAAATTTCTCTTTAGACTGGTTTCTTATCCTCCCTTATGCTTTTAGTTTTCTTTTTGTAGTGAAAGATCAAGTGTCTTTGCTGTTGTTCAGGACCTTGACTGCACTGTTTAGGTGCAGACCTGGCTTTACCAAACCATACTTCTTTGTAGGTCATTTGCTTTGTTTGGGTCTAAAAGTAGTTTTTGTACTCTTTTCCCAATGGTTGGCATGCTTACATCAATAAGAATCTGAAAGTCGTATTGGTAGCTCTTACTGTTTCAATAAGGAAACCTGAAAGTTCTTTGCTTTTGCTTTGATAATAGGTTACTTTCAATTTAAGTTTTTCTTACCTTTGAAAAGCATAAAAAATTTTGATTTATTTTCTGAGTAGAGTACCTTGCAAGTGGCTTAAAGGATTTAAGAGTGCTTTGCATCAAAAAGAAGAAATTTTTTTTTGCATACTTATTTGTTTGAATAGCTGCATCCTTAGGTTTTGAGTTTAATTTTGTACATTTAGACTTTATTTTTATCTTTTTGCATTCGAAAAGACTAAAAATTGCATTTGCATATGCATTCTAGATTGTATCTTTAAGACTTGCATTGAAAAGAAAAGATTTGTTTAGTAGTAAGCATTTAATTTCAGTATTCTATCTCGGTTATAACGACTCTCACACACCCACTACCTTTTTTAGTAAGCAAGTAACCTTTAAAATGAACCCTAATAAAATGTACTAGTAGCATTTTCTTTTCTAGGTTACACTATTCACCAACTAGTCTTGGTTAGGATCTTGGGTTTAAAACACCTTAAATCACCCAAAATCACACATTACGCAAAAATCGTAGTTCGACTATCACAGGTAAACCCACCTCATTCAAAACTTGCCTGGGATCTATGCAGTAGGTCATGTGAGATCAGATTGTTGGGAATAAACCTCCTACTTTCTGTTTCGAGCATATACCAGAATCGGATCACGTTTGGGGACTCTTTTGAGTTTCAGGCTCAATTACCCTGCCCACCCCTTCTGATTCGACCAGCGGCTGTTCCCCCAGGAGTTTTCGGTGTGGTGGTATCCTTAGTATCTTACCATAGGATCATACACAGGTGACGACGGAGGGTTATATCTGTTGTACCTAGGACATACGTGGGAGGAAATCCCTTGCAGGTCTTTGGGAGGGCAGTTGGGTGATTCCAATGCTTGCACCCTTAGTCATTGTATTGTGGACCCCAGGTAACAGTCCTTCTTCCTTCGTTGATCTGTTCTGGGCCCTCATCATCCCAGACTCTTCTCCGGAAGGCATCTGTTTGCCTGGTTTGATTTACTTAGGACTTTTTTTATTGGTGTTCTCTTTGTGCTACTTGTCTTAGTTTGCCTTAGAGAACTTCTTACTCATTTGAGCAGGAAACTATCTCTAGCATTCCGGTGAGCACCAATCAAGGTACCCCTGTTCTGAGGGATCCTTGTGCTGTTCCATTCATTAGAAACATTGGTACTCCCTTAATGGCTACTCTGAATCTTCCTAGATTCACTCTAGGGATATCGGTTTGGTTGTTTTCCACTCCGAATGCCTTGCATGCTCCTGACGCTTCTCTTGTAAGCACCTCAAATCAAGAGCATCAAAACCCTATGCCTTCTTTGCCATTAACATCTTCTCCTCCTCCTTCTACCTCATGTGGTGAAAGTAGCAATACTAGTAACCAACAGTCTCAAAGGAATAGACGGAGGAAGAATAGGAAGAAGATGCCAAAACAAGGGGGCAAAAACCTAGCCACTGCAATTCATGCTGGGGGTAAGCACCCTGCCTATGTAAATCATGCAGGGGGCACCTACTCAGCCTCTAGAGGTCATGCTAGGAGAAAAAATTTAGTCACTGAAAGTTTGTCTTCAACCACTGTTAGTCATGTTGAGGACACATCATTGATCACTGCTAGTCATATTAATGACAAGTCACCAGTTCCTGTGAGTCATCCTGGAGACACCAGATCAGCCACTGCAAGTCATGCTGAAGGAGTTGACATTGTCGACAAACCCAATAAACAGAAGTATAAGTTCCCTTGCAAGTTTTGTGAGGGAGACCATCTTACTTACTTGTGCCCTGTACTTCCAGAAGTGAAAAAAGTGTGGTCCTTAGTTCAAAAGTCTTTTGCTTCTGAGCAACCAGCCACTGCTAGTCATGCTGGGGGAAAACTGTCAACCAATGCTAGTCATGTTGAGAGTACTGACATTGTAAAGGAGTCTCGACCTATAGGACAGAAACCAAAGTTCCCTTGAAAACTTTGTAAGGGAGATCACCTTACTCACTGATGCCCTGCCATTCGAGAGGCACAAAGAGTGTGGTCCATGTCTGAAGGAATCTCTATTCCTAAGTTGTCTATAGATTCCCTATAGTCAGATCAACCCTTGGTTGATAAAGTGGTTGAACCAATGTAATCTTTGGTCGACCCCACTCTTCCTTTGGATCTTGAAGTGATCGAATCGATGCAATCTTTGACTGATCCCATCAGTTCTGCAAAGATTGATGCACCTAATGCATAAGTCTTCTGCATTACCAATTTGGATGTTCCTGAAAAAGGGGGCACTTCATCTTGTTAAGTTTAAACCAAATAGACAAGCAAGATCACTGAAAGAAACACAATCACAAGATAGACACACAATATACCCTGGGAAACCCTCATGGGGTAGAAAACCCAGCAAAGCTTTCCTCAATAAGATGATCAACCAAAATACAAGATGTGCTCCTTCCTTCTTTGTCTCCTTAGCAGATCTCCCAGACAAGTGCGCACTCTTCCACAAGTGAGTGTGTGTGCTAATGAGGAGTTCACCTCCTCTATTTATACTTGACTCTCAACTGACTAAAAGACCTTATGGGGCCGACCTCACCTGGAGATGTCTAATAACCCCTAAAATATAACTACAGGGCCGACCCACACATGGTGGGTCTAATAACCCTAGTTAATACTAACCCTCGGAGGAATAAACATCTCCGGATACATAATAGGGTTACCTCGGAGGGATGAAACATCTCCGGAATAATAAAGTACAAATATAATATTCTTTGAAGTTACAATATTCAACACTCCCCCTTAACGAGAAGGATATTATAACAGCATCTGCAGGAGCAAGGAGTCACTACATATGATACATCTATAAATCATCGGAAGCTTTCTTCAATTCGTCTTCATCAGTAACTCAAACAGTTACTGGTACATCAATGTCAACATCAACATCAACATCACAATCTTTAGCATCGTCTTCACACGATCAGCAGCATCGTCATCACACGATCAGTAGCATCGTCATCACACGATCAGCAGCATCGTCATCACACGATCAGCAGCATCGTCATCACATGATCAGCAGCATCGTCATCACACGATCAGCATCATCGTCATCACACGATCAGCAGCATCATCATCATACGATCAGCAGCATCGTCATCACACGATCAGCAGCATCGTCATCACACGATTAGCAGCATCATCATCACACGATCAGTAGCATCGTCATCACACGATCAGCATCGTCATCACACGATCAGCAGTACAAGTATCCTACCAATACAAGTAACCACATCATCAATACAAGTATCCTACCGATACAAGTAACCACATCATCAATACAAGTATCCTACCGATACAAGTAACCACATCATCAATACAAGTATCCTACCGATACAAGTAACCACATCATCAATACAAGTATCCTACCGATACAAGTAACCACATCATCAATACAAGTATCCTATCGATACAAGTAACCAATACAATTACTTTCTCGGAGACCATTCGTCTACGGATCAATTCAGGGACCGAAGTCCGGGGATGATACAATCCCCATCACGTACATTTTGAACTAGCAGTTCCGGGATGATGCAATCCCTATCACGTACATTTTGAACTATCAGTTCCGAGATGATGCAATCCCCATCACGTACATTTTGAACTATCAGTTCCGGGATGATGCAATCCCCATCACGTACATTTTGAACTATCAGTTCCGGGATGATGCAATCCCCATCACGTACATTTTGAACTATCAGTTCCGGGATGATGCAATCCCCATCACGTACATTTTGAACTATCAGTTCCGGGATGATGCAATCCCCATCACGTACATTTTGAACTATCAGTTCCGGGATGATGCAATCCCCTCAACTGTCCTTTAAAGACTTCATTCTCGGAGACCTCACGTCTACGGCTCTCTTTAGGACTGAGAGTCCAGGGATGATCCAATCCCCTCAACTGTCCACTAAGGACTTCATTCTCGGAGACCTCACGTCTACGGCTCTCTTTAGGACTAAGAGTCTAGGGATGATCCAATCCCCTCAACTGTCCACTAAGGACTTCATTCTCAGAGACCTCACGTCTACGGCTCTCTTTAGGACTGAGAGTCCAGGGATGATCCAATCCCCTCAACTGTCCACTAAGGACTTCATTCTCGAAGACCTCACGTCTACCGCTCTCTTTAGGACTGAGAGTCCAGGGATGATCCAATCCCCTCAACTGTCCACTAAGGACTTCATTCTCGGAGACCTCACGTCTACGGCTCTCTTTAGGACTGAGAGTCCAGGGATGATCCAATCCCCTTCTGTATTCTCATCTATACAGGTGCAAATATCCAAGAGCATGTATCACATTTAGTATGTATTCTCACTAATACATCTAATCGTCAAGATATGTATACATCACAACTAGCATGTATTCTTACTAATACATCTAACATCAAAACATGTATACATCACAACAAAACATGTATACATCACAACTAGCATGTATTCTTACTAATACATCTAACATCAAAACATGTATACATCACACCAAAACATGTATACATCACAACTAGCATGTATTCTTACTAATACATCTAACATCAAAACATGTATACATCACACCAAAACATGTATACATCACAACTAGCATGTATTCTTACTAATACATTAAAACATGTATACATCACACTAAAACATGTATACATCTAGCATCAAAACATTTATTTGAAAAAATAAAAGATATATAAGAGTTCTAAATCTAAATCATTTGTAAGTAGCTAAGAGCAACAAAACAAAAATGCTATCAAATACTATACTACTCCCCCTTTCGAGGAGGGTCCTTTTGGACTAAACCAAGCATGTCTCGGAAGTGTTCAAACTTTACTCGAGACAAAGGTTTAGTCAGGATATCGACAATCTGATCCTCAGTGCTTATGTACTCGAGCTTGATGGCTCCCTTCTGCACCATGTCTCGTATATAGAAGTAACGGATCTCAATGTGTTTTGACTTATCATGGAACACAGGATTTTCAGTCATCTTAATGCAGCTTTGATTATCACACATAATCACCGTGGGATCCATTTCTAAGTCAAAAATTCCAGATAAGAGTTTCCGAAGCCACACTGCTTCACAGCTGGCAGAGCAAGCAGCTATATATTCTGCTTCGGCAGTACTGAGGGCCACACTAGATTTTTTCTTGCTGAACCAAGAGATCATGGCAGATCCAAGGCCATAACATCCGCCTGAAGTACTTTTCCTGTCTGAGATACTTCCTGCCCAATCAGAATCTGAGTAACCATGTAACTTGAGTTCATTACCTCCAAGATAGTATAGGCCAAATTCCACTGTACCTTTTAGGTACCTCATTATATGCTTTGCAGCTATAAGGTGAACCTTTCGAGGTTCTACTAAATACTGACTTAGGGTATTTACAGCAAAGCATATATCCGGCCTAGTATTTGTCAAATACATTAATGATCCAATGATTTGTCTATATAGAGTTATGTCCACTAGTTCTGATGAATCATTAACTAATAGTTTCAGGTTGGAGTCCATGGGGGTGGCCATGGCTTTACACTCCAACATATCAAATCTTTTGAGAATCTCCACAGTATACTTACCTTGATTTAGAAAGATTCCTTTTGGCTCTTGCCACACTTCTAGGCCTAAGAAGTAGTGCATTAGTCCGAGATCTTTCATTTCGAATTCTGAAGAAAGCTTCTTCTTGCTTTCAATGATTTGATTCTCATTTCCGGTTAGAAATAGATCATCTACATACAACAACAATATAACAGGTTCATCATTCATCACTTTAAGATAAAGGTTGGGGTCAGCTTTACTTTTGGTAAAGCCCATGCTTGTTAAGAAACTGTCAATCCTTCCGTACCAAGCCCTGGGAGCTTGCTTCAATCCATATAATGCCTTTTTCAGTTTGCATACATGTGTCCTTCCGTCTTTGACCTCAAAGCCTTGAGGTTGTTCTATGTATACTTCTTCTTCAATTACACCATTCAGAAAAGCTGTCTTAACATCCATTTGATGCAATTTCCATTTCATCATGGATGCAAGTGCCATGATAGTTCTAATTGAAGTATACCTAGCAACAGGTGCAAATGTTTCTTCATAGTCAATTCCCTCCTTTTGAGAGAATCCTCTGGCTACAAACCTTCCCTTGTATTTTTCAATGCTACCATCTGCAGCATGTTTTATTTTGAAAATCCATTTGGAAGAAACCACACTTTTATCTCTTGGTTTGGGGACTATATCCCAAACATCATTTTTCATTATCGACTGATATTCTTCTGTCATTGCTTCTACCCATTCTTTCTTTTGAGCTGCTTCTTCATAGCTAGTAGGCAGTTGATCCACAAGATCACACATCAAGGCCATATAGTTGGACACTATCTTTGGTTTCTTCCTTTCTCTAGTGGAGCCTTCAGGAGCACCATATCTTTCAGCTCCTTGAATAATATCTCTAGCCCATGCTGGTCTTCTTTTCCTAGATAATTCTGCAACAGGAGGTTCTTGTGGTTCCAGCATGTCATGATCCTCTGGTATGTCCTCTTCAGGGATGTGAACAGTCTCTGAGATTCTGGGAGATGTATCTTCTTCATAAACTTCTTCAAGTTGACACTTTCTAGATTTCTTGAGAGTTGCTTCCTCATCGAAGGTTACATCTCTACTTATTTCTATATGATGAAAGCCTGGTATGTAAATCCTGAAAGCTTTGGATGATTCACAGTAGCCAAAAAATATTCCTTTCTTACCAGAAGGATCCAACTTGGTTCTCTTTTCCTTTGGAATGTAGATGTACACAGGACACCCAAATATTTTAAGATGGCTTACCTCGGGCTTCTTTCCAGAAAACACTTTTTCTGGAGTTTTGAAATCAAGAGCACTATGAGATAATCTGTTTTGAACATATACTGCTGTTCTGGCTGCTTCAGCCCACAGATACATGGGAAGATCCTGATCATGTATCATAGTCTTCACAGCTTCCATGATGGTTCTATTTTTCCTTTCTGCAACCCCATTTTGTTGGGGATTGTAGGGAGTGGTTAGTTCTCTCTTGATTCCAGCTTCCTTACAGAATTCTTCAAACTCTTTTGAAGTATATTCTCCACCATTGTCTGTTCTAAGAATCTTGATTTTCTTTTCTGAGAGATTTTCTATTAGAGCCTTGAACTCTTTGAACTTTCCAAAAACTTCATTCTTACCCTTTAGAAAGTATATCCAAGTTTTCCTTGAATGATCATCAATGAATGAAAGATAGTATTCAAACCCACTTAGAGAGGTGGTGGGCATTGGACCACATACATCTGAGTGTATTAACTCCAAGATACCTTTGGTCTTTGTTTCACTCTTTGGAAAGGGGTTCTTGACATTCTTGCCTTTCTTACATCCTTTACATGAGCCATCATGATCAACCTTTAAATCTGGTAGTCCTATGACCACCTTGCTTACATAAGGTAAGGCTTTGTAGTTAATGTGAGCTAGTCTTCTATGCCATAGCTCACTAGAGCTAGAGGTTTCATGAACAAGAGCAGCTTCCGGATGACCCTTGAGTTTATATAAACCTCCTTCCTCTTCACCAATAACAATTGCAACCTTAATGGATTTGCCTTTGGACCACATTAACACTTGTCCATCAATGAATGCAACTCTGTAGCCTTTCTTGTCTAAAGCTGAGATTGAAAGCAAATTCTTCTTTAATCCTGGAACATATAGAACTTCCTTCATCTTCATAGGAGTTCCAGAATCGAGTTTGTAGTTTGCTTCACCAATTCCCTTAATGGGATATTGATAGTCATCTCATAGAGATACCTTTTGGGGAGAATTCTTTTCTTCAAGATTTGAGAGAGTCCTCTTCTGTCCTGTCATGTGCTTTGAAGCACCACTGTCAATAAGCCATGTTCCTTCTCCAGGGGTTATGGATCCAAAGAGTGCGGAGAAGAGAACATATTCTTTTGCATCTTCTTCTGTGTTTTTTCTTTACCTTCTTTTGAAGAAGGTCCTTTCTTCTTCTTCCTCTTCATCTCTAGGCCTTTTATTGTGAGACCTTTATTCCTCTACTTCTTCTTCTTCACTATCATCTTCTGCAAGATGTGCTTGGTGTCTTTTGTAGTGATTACCCTTTTTCTTTTGTAGAGGGCAATCTTTAGCAATGTGTCCTAATTTGTGGCAAGAATAGCACTGGAAAGAAGAGTAATCCCTTCTTTGAGTAGATCCTCTTTTCTTATCAAACCTGTGAGGAGGATGAGACTCCTTGTGACTACCCTTCTTGAAGTAGGATTGATTCTTACTCCTTTTGGTATGGGTAGCCAAAGCTTGGTCATCTTCTTTGAAAGGCTTCTCTATTTGCAACCCTAGCCTCCTCTTGTACACAATCCTCCCAAACTACATCAAACTTCATACTTTCTTTTCTGGCACACATAGTTTGAATGAATGACTCCCAAGGTCTAGTGAGACCATTCAGAGCTGTCATCACAAGTTCATCTTCATCAAGAGTATCACCAATGGCATCTAGTTGCTCTTTGATTAGATAGACTCTTGAGAAGTAGTCTTGAATGGATTCTCCTTTGTGCATCTTGGTACTCTTCATCTGAGTCCTTAGATTCATTTTCCTATTGATGTTCTTTCCTTCATACATTCTTCCTAGGGCATCATACATTTCCTTTGGAGTCTTCTTGGAAGACACTTGGGGAATCAAGTGGTCTTTAATAGAATCAGCTATGATTCTCTTTGCCCTAATCAGATCCTTCCTGTGTTTTTCTTTGGCTTCATCTTCTTCTGGTTCTGCAACTTCCTCCTTGATATAATGAGCAAGATCATTCTCCTCTAGAATTAGACCAATTCTGTATTTCCATGCCCGAAAATTCTCTATGCCTTCTAGCTTGTCTTCAAGCTTAGTATTTGGAGCCATCTTCTCTTGGGGGAGTCCAAGAGACAGAGTAGACTTACCTGGAAAGTTACTTTTTACTTTTCCGGAATCTGGAACAGAATTTTATCGCACTTTTGGTAGAATTAGGGTTTGACTTTCCCGGAGTTCTACCCAACCCAAAAGTTCGATCTATAGCTCAAAAGAATGCTCTTGAGAAGGGCTATCCAGCCATGTAATCAGAATTCAAAAATTACAACTTTTTTCTGAAACCAAAATCTGACGTATCGCACTTTTGGTAGAATTAGGGTTTGGATTTCCCGGAGTTCTATCCAACCAAAAAGTTCGATCTATAGCTCAAAAGAAAGGTATTGAAAAGAGCTATCCAGCCATGCAACCAAAAATCAATAATACCAACTTTGGGCTGAAACCCTAACTTCACCAAAGAGAGAGAAAGAGGTATTCTTACCTTGTGAAAGATGTCCTATTCAGTCTAGCTCTGATACCATGTTAAGTTTAAACCAAATAGACAAGCAAGATCACTGAAAGAAACACAATCACAAGATAGACACACAATATACCCTGGGAAACCCTCATGGGGTAGAAAACCCAGCAAAGCTTTCCTCAATAAGATGATCAACCAAAATACAAGATGTGCTCCTTCCTTCTTTGTCTCCTTAGCAGATCTCCCAGACAAGTGCGCACTCTTCCACAAGTGAATGTGTGTGCTAATGAGGAGTTCACCTCCTCTATTTATACTTGACTCTCAACTGACTAAAAGACCTTATGGGGCCGACCTCACCTGGAGATGTCTAATAACCCGTAAAATATAACTACAGGGCCGACCCACACATGGTGGGTCTAATAACCCTAGTTAATACTAACCCTCGGAGGAATAAACATCTCCGGATACATAATAGGGTTACCTCGGAGGGATGAAACATCTCCGGAATAATAAAGTACAAATATAATATTCTTTGAAGTTACAATATTCAACACATCTGTGTCATGTGAACCCCTACCAAGCCCTAGGATCGTTTTCTTTGATTGGAATAGTCTAACCGAACCTCATCTTCCTTCTTCGACACCTTTCTAGATAAAGGTTTATATCGGGAACCACACGGTTGATTGATGCATTGTAGATGAAGAAGCTTCTGTTAGTATCTTATCTTCTTATTCTTGGAGAGATTTGGGTTTCCCTAATGTTATTCCAGTTGTTAATTGGCCGTTGACCTTCGATAGAAGACCTAGTCAACCGATCGGATTCCTCCGTCAAGTACCTGTTACTTTGGGTGGAAAAATAGTCTTAGTTGATTTTATGGTTCTAAAAGACCCTGTGGAATTTGATATGATCCTCGAGCATGATTACGTTTATGCTATGCATGCTGTGGTGTCTACGCTCTTTCATGTGATGCATTTTCCTCATAACGAAAGCATCGCCACTGTCGACTAGCTTGCATTCGTTGATCCTCCTTATTACCCAACTGTAGACCAGTCAAATCCCTCGTCATTAGGAACTACTATGTCACATAGTATTTATGTGGCATATTGTTCCTTGAGTTCAACAGGTATTGAGAAGAAGTCTCTGAGTTCATGCTTACCTTCTCGGGACTTATTCCCAGCTTTTGACCAAGTGACACCTCCATCTGAATGTTTAGATATGTGTTCTATCTGGGATGATATACTTCTTTCCGATGAATTTTTCCTAGAGTCCATAGTACAGTCTTCCATTCATTTGGATGTTGATCCAGTCATAGTTATGTCCAGCCCCGGTTTGACCTTAAAGTCTAATCTTCCTACTATTGAGTCGTTGGACTCTCCTATAGATCCACAAATGGGTGTTCCTGCTGAGTTTGATTTTGCTTCTAGAATTTTCAACTCCTGTGATAATGAATTTGTTTCTGCAGATTCCATCATGTCCTTCAACTTTGATCTTCATCCTGAAGTCGATCTTGTTGATTGTAAGTCCTCGGGTTTGGGTACTATAGAATTTTCATCTAAATATTTTTCCTTGTTTATGCCCGTTGTTGATGATAGTGAGGTTGAAAGTATTTCTCCCATAGTGACTTGTATCGGGTCTTTCTTTACATATGTTTTAGATATGATCTCGGTACTAATTTTTCTTGAAGACAGGATTCTTAGCTGGATTTATACTTGCTTATTGGTCCTTTTCGACACCTTGTGCGACCATGTTAGGTATATTCGGAACCTTGCATATAGGTTTAGGCTTCCCCACTGTTATGTTGCATTTGAACCTTTTTCCATCCGAATTCGCCATAGGGTCGAACCTGTTGGATATTGGTGTGTTAGCTATCTCTTTATGCATTGTGCACCAGTCCGACAGTAGATCCTACCTAACATGGGTCACCCTAGTCAGCACCTTATGCCATTTTGGTGCCCATGTTGAGTTTTCCTCATAGGCTCAAGAGCCTTTTTAGATTTACCATGACTTTGAGAAGAAGCCTCATATCTTTCTTCCTCATATATTTCTGTACATCCTTGATAAGGCTCCCATCTTTGTGTTCAATTTGCATATGCATCTGTTATGAGCCCGCTTGCGCTAATGAGCCTGATGTCAGCTTCCACGCTTTTAGCTCATTGTATAAGCCTCCATATCTGATCTCATTTCCGCTAAGCCTTGTATCATTTTTCCTTCATAATTTGACACCTTTTAACTGGAGGAGACACACCGTGAGTGTCCTTATCTTGCTCATGTTCCTTGCATTAGGCATAGCTTTGTTCCATGCGCTTGGAGCTAGTTTCGCATGTCCCTGACACTCATCTCCTACCATAATGAGCATTCTTCTACCTTTACTTCAAGCTCGTTAAAAATAGTAAGTAGGTTACGAGCATTCTTCTACCTTTACTTCGACCTCGTTAAAAACAGTAAGTAGGTTACAAGCATTCTTTCACCTTTCCTTCGAGCTCGTTAAAAACAGTAAAGAGGCCACGAGCATTTCTTTCATCTTCACTTCGACCTCGTTAAAAACAGTATGGAAGTTATGAGCATTTTTCTGTATCTCCTTTGAGCTCGTTAAAAACAGTAAGGAGCTCACGAGTTTACTTTTTCAGGCTCATTAAACCTTTACAGAAAAGATCCCTATGAAGTTCTTTTAAGCCCTTTTCAGACTCCTTAAATAGGAAAAGTTTGCCGAGCATAGTTGTCTTTTCGGGATCGTTAAAATAACTGAACCGACATCCACTTAGGTATAGAATTATCCCTTTTTCGGGCCTCGGTGGATAACTTATAGAAAAGGTATACTCTACGTATACTCTTGTATGCACTAGAAGAGTTCTTCTTCCATTATTTTACACTTTTTCGGGGGAGGAGACTAACTTTACAAAAAAGGACCTTTGGAGTCGTCTTTAGGGTTTTCAAACTCTCAAAATGTGAAAACACCAAGTGAGCATTCACCTACTCGGGCTCGATGTGAAATCCACGAGATGGTTCATAGAGGACTGTTTAATTTTTTCAACTCTATAAGCAAGAAAACACCGCCAAGCACAGACCAATCTGGGCTCGATATAAAATCCACAGATGGGTGTATGGAGTTTTCTTCTACGTTTTTCAAACTCCTTAAATATGAAAATACCGTCGAGCATCCTTTAGTTCTTTGTCAAGCTCGTTAAAAAATGAAAAAGGTAAGGGAAGGGAAGAATGTTAAAATATCTTTCAATATGATGGCAGTAAGTCAACTATCTCATTGAACAAAGCACCTGTTTTGAGTCTATCAAACAAGTTGTGTTCTAGTGTTGGCCTTAGGATAAACCTAATCTCAGAGTTCTTACTCCTCCATTTGGTTAGTCTTCCAATCATATGGAGAATCTATTAATGTCTCCTACATTGCAGATTTGCATCGTGGTCTCTTTGCGTTGAAAGCTGCCTAAGTCACTCTTGTGTCGTGCTCACTATTCAAGGATATAACCTGTTTTGGCCATTCTGCAGTTGCCTTGACCTCATGCGTCGGCCATTCCTTGGTGTCAGTATGTTTCATCATGTGTTCTGTCCTACTCCAAATCAGCTCATACCTGTTGAGTGTCCCTCGTGTTGGATGATGGAGGATGCCTTAAGGCCTCCCTTCCAATGGATTTCTTCCCATCGACTTCAGTTCATTGTGCTCTGGGAATGAATTTTAGAGTTTCGGTTAGTACCTTGGGGATTGCAGTCATTAGTGGCAGTTTCCCTCGCTATTGGATAGATGGGAATACATCAATGTCTCCTATCCGATAGATTCTTCAAGTGTTCGATGGCAAGACCATTTATTCACACTTGCTTGAATGTACTATGTACCTTGGGTTCCATTTTCATTATTGGTGGACACCCTCACATTTGTTAACATTTTACATTAATGACCGGTAATCAAACGATACCTCTTATGTTCGACATCAACTCATTTATTCGCATGGATAGGTTTGTACCTTGGGTTGTTTTTGATGAAGACCTTGGGATCCTCGATAGCATCACCTTATTCATGTTATTGCCCAAGTTGCACGAGACTGAGCCACACTCGTTTTGGCTCTTCATGAGACATAGATCCAGCTTGTTCTCTATGGCTATGTTCTCCAGTTTTGACATAGATCTACCTTGTATTTATGTGGCTATGTTTACACTTATGTTCCTCATGGATCCATGCTTTTATTCTAGTGGCCATGACATATGCATCAGCATTTTGATCATTATTGTATCTTTTTGGAGATCATGTTTCACTATTTGAACATGGATGAGGTACCCCAAGGATGAGTTTGTCTAACCTTGCCTTTGCTTTCAGGTACTTCATTTCAGCCTATGATTCTTGGTTTCTCCGGTTCCTCTGCTTCCATGATTCAACTCTTTATTATTTATAATGTATTTTGGCCATCGTTTTCCTCACTCCCTCTGACCTCATACATTAGGGGGCATCTGTTATAGCTTAAAATGACACTTCTCCATCCGTGATGACACTTGCATCGCTTGGTCGCATGATGACACTTCTTGAGATCAAGTTTAGTCACACAACAGGACACTTGTGGATTGAAGGGTCATTAGGGACACTGAATATGGTTGAAATTACCTCACTCTTGGCCCACTTGATGGTTATAACCCTTAGGAACACTTTTCCAGACCAAACCACCTCCTAAAAATCATTAGAAAACCTTGTTTTTGGCCATTTTTACACAAAAACGTTGGTATCCTATGCAAGAGTAGCGTTTTTCCCTTGAAAAACTCTACTCTGCTTCATAAAAGTAGAGTTTATTCCGAAGCAGTCAAAATCTTGAATTTTGGTTGAAATTGAGTTAGTTTGGGAACTTCCTGATCGGTTATAACTACTTTTCCTCTCCTTCATTGACTATATAAGGAAGGTAGAAGGGCCATGAGAAAGGAACAAGCCCATAACAATGTTATGCTGGAGGAATAGAGACCCTCATTCCCCTCTCTTGTGCCTCAGTTTCTGATAAACCCTAGCACAGTTGATTAGAGGTTGGGATCCTTGGAGAACAGAAGCATGAGACCTTAAATCTAGGTTTCATGAAGTGCCAAGCTTGAAGGAAGGTAACTTGATGTACTTGCTTCATTCATTAATAAAGATCAGACATTCTTCCCTTTCCAAATATGACTTATTCATGTGTGTCTCAGATTTGATTACAGTTTGCTTATAGTTTGATGTATTCTAATGTCATGAATGTTAGTCTTATATATGTAGTCAAATATATTTGAGAAAGGTATAAAGTTGTTTTGCAGGTGTGGGCATTGCGACATTGAATAGCATTGAAGAGCAAGGAAGGGAAGGCTGGGATCAACCTTCTGAATAAGGTGCACATCCTTCTAACCTCAATCTTTTTGCATACTAGTTGTACTTGTAGAACAGTTGTATGTCTATCTTTCATCCCTGAAGTTGGTATTTTCTCCCTTGAACTATAGGTGTATTTCCCTCACAACAACAAGAATGACAATTATGTACAAGTGGCCAATTTCCATAAATAAAAAGTCACATTTTATATTTTTCACCATACCTATGTCAACATATTGTTGTTTTTCCATATTTACATTTCAACTAATGTTTCATGAGAGGGAAGCATTAGCTTGTACCAACCCATAGTAATACTTTTAATGTCATTCTACAAAGTGACCTCTTCCTCAACTCCCCAATGATTTAGTTGGCATCATTATTCCAGCCTCGCTTAAGATGCAAGTGGTTTTGACTTGAATATAAAACAAACTTATGGAACTTCTTGTTTTCCATGTTGTTTATAGTGTTTTTGTACATTAGTTACTTGGTCATAACCATGCTCTTAGTGGATGAGACTCAATTCTATGAGGACATAGGATAGGGTGTGTTGCCTTTAATTTTGAAATTATATGCTATCAAACTCTTTTGGATTTGTGTTATCCTTCTCCACTTTTAGATAGATATACTGGAACTCCAAACTTCACATCATATTAAATAACAAAAATTAGAATCTTAAAAAAAAATTCTTCTTACTTTAAAAATGTAAAAAAGCATTTTATTAAATTATATATGAGATTAGTTAAAACTTATTAAAGATGAAAAAACTCCAAATTACAAATATAAATTTTAGTTATTACATATTCTAAGTTACAATTTTTTACGTGATGAATAAATAAATAAATCTAATTACTATTTTTTTATAAATCTTATAAATCATTGCAAGTATGTTCTAATTTATTTTCCTTAAAATTAAATAAATAAAATAAAACATAATGTAGGTCAATCCATAAAATAAAACATATAAAACATGTCCATGTCTACTTATTTCTTTAAAACAACTTCCTTAAATTCAACGTTTATCTAAATACTATATATCTAAAAGTATTTCCTATAACAAGGTAGATATGCATATCTCCCAAGGTCGTATTCTAACATAAAAAATACTCACCCTATAATTATGAATTCATTGGTAAAGTGATTTTCTTTTATTACAATAATCCAAAGTTAGGTTTACTCTTTTCTCTAATCACACTTCAATACATATATGTATATAGTTTACTCTTAGCTCTAATCACACTTCAATACCTATGGGCATATAGTTTAACTATTCAAAGGTAATATTGCTTTTAACTTGATTAAAAAAATCAAACCCTTTCGGACCCATTACCATGTACTAAAGTGCATTGTTTAAAAAATACATAAAGTCACATCCGCTTGATGCACTTAACTCAAACAAATCGATTTGGTTAAAAGTCAATAACCTGGATTCTATGGCCATTATGGTTTATAGCAAAGATTTATTTAAACCCAATACTTGTAATGAAAAACCATTCCATGTTACGTCCAATGCACTATCTCTATATTCTAGAGAGTTAAAAAAGGGATTCGCGACAAGGAGACACAATCGTATCACACTATACTTCCGTTCCGATCATTGGAACGTACTGAAGATTTTTACTTCCATGACACATGTTCTCCATAAGACTTATAACTATCCAATCTCTACTGGAGATAACGAGAGATTTCAGATCTTTAACAAAGGCTATAATAATTAAACTAAACTTTAATAAGAGACACCCAAGATCTTCGAGTGTTTTTAGGGATGCATAGTTACTCATTGGAAGTGGAGGTTGAACTCCTATTACTAGTGAAACTTTTGCGGAGGAAGATCTCATTAAACAAAAAAACAATCTCAACGGAGAAAATGATTTAACGCTAGTTCAAAAGAATACTCAAATCCTTCAACTATTGAGGAAAATATACTACTATAAATATCCACAGAAGAAAAAGAAATATAATTACCCCAACATTTAATACAAAGCAAATGCGTATCCACAATCTAAGTATAAGGAAATTAGTGACTCTAATCTGCCAGTAATTGTCAAAAATAATAAATACAACGAAAGCATGGACGTAAACATGACTAAAGCAGTCGGCAATCGGATAACCAAATAATTATTCGGCCGAAAATGAATAATTATTCGATTATCCAACCCAATCTTATCTAACACTTCGAAAGGTCCACAATACCTAGGTTCCATCTTGGAACACCTTCCCAAGCTCAAATCACTCGTATTCGACTTTGCCTTTAAATATAAATGATCACCAATGTTGAACTCTCTTGGAGTTCTTTTTAAATATGCATAACTCTTATGCTATTGCACCTCTTTCACCATCTGTTCCATATCCTTTAACATGTCAGGTCCTAGAACAATCCTGTCAACAGGATTATCCCAAGACACAACACTATGGAATTGTCATGTTTAGTAATAATTTCAAGTCCGAATAATTGTTTTACATATAAGGTGGTTGCAGTCATTTTTGTTCATTCTTTCATCAAACATTCTGTGGGCCCTACTGCTGCAACCTGGCTTTGCGGCCAGCCATTATTCCTCCTGTAGGGCCCTATTGCTACGACCTAGCCTTGCAGCCACCTTATTGTTGCGACCTGGCCTTGCGGCCAACTTGCTATTCCGACCTGGCATGGCCTTGTGGCCACCCTACTGCTACAAGCTGGCCTTACGACCACCCTGTTGTTGCGACCTAACCTTGCAGCCACCCCATTCTTCCGCATGTTGGCCGCAACGTTGGATGTGGAGCTCGACGACATTGGACGTGGAGCTCGAGGACGTTCGACGCTCGACAACCGGATTCAATCTCCATTTTGCCAGGCAGGTCCTTCATTTTAACAGACATACCGCATTACAAACAGAGAAATGGTTCTCCTTCAATTTACAGGTTCAACTGCAATTGCTGACTCAACATGTTAATAAGATTTTATAGCAATAATTAAGCTAGTTGCAGAGGAATAAAAAGTGCATTATTAGTAATATAGAGTGCATTATTAGTAATATACAACCTACCAGTAGAGATTATACCATAACAAGTACTATTGGTATTACTCTTATTGAATAGAGATGGTTTTATTACTGTTATTAGATTGATTACTAGTAGAGATTATACAACAGGCTTAAGTACCATGGCTTATTATAGCATCATTATACTTGTACAGGTTTTAGAGTATCTTGCATTTTAATTTTTAATTTTTAATTGTTTATTAATATTAGATTAAAATATTTTTAAGAGGAAGGTATAAGCAATCACTTGTTATTATTATTTTAATTTTGATTTTGGGAGATGTAATATATATATGTTTTATGGGTTTATGGTTATATGATATTGTACTAGTTTCATTATTGTATATTAAAATTGATGAGACATATAATAAAATTGGAAGACAGAGGTCAAATTTATGTTTTTTTTGTTTTTAGAATTATTTTTTATTCTCACAATTACAATTGAATGCAGATAAAAATGGTCATCTCATGGTTTTAGTCCAATTAAAAAGTAGAAATTTATATTTCAGAAATTTGAATTGTTTTTTTTTTTTACAATATTTTATTTAATATGCAATTTGTTTCTTAAACTTTACAAAACTATAGATAAAAAAATTTGCAGATCACAAATTAATTTAAAGTCAACTGAAGTTGATTACAAAGTGATTAGATTACACTTGCCAATATACCTGCCTTGGTATAATAAATTACGTAAATCAAATTAGAATATATGCGGAATGATGTGGGAAATTTTTTAATCCAAATAAAGGTTGCATGCACATAATAAAACTAACATATCGAAAGACCCTAAAATAATATAGCTCATTGGCCCCAAAAAAATATCACATTAGTGAACAAGAAGAAAATAACCTACATCGAGAGGAGTATTGTCCTTGTCTTTGGGGGTAATGTCCTACCTTTGAAAATAAGGTCAACGTTGATGGCCAACAATAACCAAATTGCAACAACTTAATAAATTCTCTATAAGTTGGGATATGTACAGTTGGATCTAAAACATTTCAGATTCAATGTTATATATCCCAGTTTATACAATATTTATTAAGTTGCTGTAAATTGTTGTTATTCGCTCAAAGTTGAGTAAAATGGGTTACCATTCATTGTTATATTGCTTGATTTTAGAAGGTTTCTCTACCATAGGGCTTGCCAACATAAGTGAAGAAACTTGTAATTATTAAGGTAGAGAGGAGGAGGCCAACTATGACAACTTTCCCAACATTCACCAACATGCATAACTTTGTGATGACGGTGGCCTTTAGGTTTCTAACATTGGGTTGAATTAGAAAGGGAGTAAACAATAACAGTTTTCATGCTTATAGTGCATAGAACACCTTCTCAAAACTTCATTAGTAGTTAGCATAGATGCACCATTTCCATCTCCAACTTCTTTATTTACTACATAGTTTTATAAATAAAGATTAATACAAATTAAAGAATCATTGAAAGTAAATATATTTTGTTGTAATACTGTATTAATAATCATTGAATACTCTATTAATAATCATCATTGAACACACATTCATAAGTAAAGTTGTTTCAACTATTCTGCAATTTCACTTTGTGAGATCTATTTTGTTGTAATGCTCCATCACTAATATTTGAGCATGCATTCAATACCCATTAAGAGAAATACATCAAAATTTAGCTATCATCAAATTGTGGAGATAACTTAATTGAGAAAGAGTGTCAAATTGAAAATCCAAAGGACGCACGTTCGATCCACTCTCACCACATTATATTACAATTGATGTTGTGTTGGAATTTATCTTTTTAATTCATTCTTTCCATTCCAAATCTAAAACAAGAGCCTTGAGGTGGCAATTTTCACGACATTGCACCAGCAATGGCTACTTGTTTGCAATTGTGAGGATTCGTATTGAAAATTATCAATAACATTGTGTATTGTGCATTGAAATCGAGTAGCATACACGGGAGTGACATAGAGACTGTCCTCGACTTAGGACGACATCCAAAAGCTTTAGTCCATCAAGTTAACAATTTACTTTTCTTCAAGTTCCCACAGAACCAAGATGAAATCCTATCGCCCTAGTGGATTTCATTGCCCCTATCAGTTCGTTTCATCACACCTTCATTCCCCTAGGTCTACATTTCAATTTGCATCACTATGCTTTAACTGTTATAGGGTTTGACTTAGGAAATCATAACAACACTTAGTCACAATCTTTATCTTGTCTTATATAACATAGCATCTTTCTCTGGGAGATTAGGTTAAATGTTTGGAATGCTTAAAAAACAAAACAAGTAAAATTTGAATATTTTATGAGTTGATAGTTGTGTAAATGTAGACATCTTATCAAATGGAAAGAGAGGGGTCTTCGAGGAAAAAGCATATAAGTTCTAGTGGTACAATGGCATCTGCTAAGGGGGCATCATCACAGTCATCATGAATTGGTGTCTCAACTGATAATCAAAGGTTGTCAGATTCACCTCGAGATTCAAGCTTATTGTATAGTTCACATTCATCTGATCACCAGTTAGGCCAAAGGAGCATAGATGATTCCCCCGTATCTTCTATGGGAGAATGTTGATCTCGACATTCTGTTGGTATGAGCATTTATGTGTTAATACATGTATCAATTGTAATTTTTTGTGTGTTCAAAAATTTCGTATGTTTACACACAAATGTGTTTGTCTTTGAAGCAAAGCAACATTCATAAGAGGCTCGTAATTCTACACAGAGGGACGAAGGTCGAGAAAGGAGGACATATGTTGAACTAGATGTGGGTTGTACACCCATAAAAAGTTATCCATCTAATATAACTGAGGAGCTTCCATGGGAAAGTGGTGTTCAATAAATGACCCTTGAAAGTTGTAGATCTCACTATGACAAGTTGCAACATGATCTTTCTAGTTTGGATCTCCCTCCAGAGAACAAACAAAGTCTAGATATTGTTTTGGGGTCATTGCAAAAATTCGTTGAGGTATATGAGGGTATCGGACTAACTACAGATTGTTTTGTTGACTTGATGCGGAGAAGAAGGGCACAAGTGATGGGTTCGGACAAGTGGGTTTTTGTAAAGGAGAAAGTGACCAAAGAACAGGCCAATTCAATGTTTAACTTCAAAGAAGTCCTAAAGCAAAAAATGTTGAAAGTGCAATATTTCAAGCACCCTGAACTTGCACATATATTATATGATCGGTTCCTTGAAACCTATGGTAGGTTTCCATGGAATGATGAGGTTCCTAATTATTTCGCCATATTTTTTTAAGCATATTTTTTTTAAAATATGAAGCCAGACTAAACCGATATTCATTCTAGCTTTTATGGAGTTGGAAATGGGAGAATATATGATCGAAAAGGTGCTCTTAGAGATCCCACAACTCTTCAACCTCCATCCAAGATATCCCGCCCAGCCAAGCTTGTGACTTTAAAATCGTAGATGGATCCCAAATCCCAACTTGGGACAACTGCAATGGATTATGTTGTCGAAGGTTTAACGTCGACATTT
The DNA here is from genome assembly GCA_027924585.1 of Larix kaempferi. NCBI lineage: Eukaryota > Viridiplantae > Streptophyta > Pinopsida > Pinales > Pinaceae > Larix > Larix kaempferi. Next base: position 15,319,676 of record BSBM01000767.1, on the reverse strand, counting down.
GTAGGAGTTGATGTGGGATAGGTTCGAGAGAGGGCTTAGGCCACTATTCGTCAAAGTTTTGTTTACAAAACGAATGATGAGGTAGATGCAATGAGCATTGAATATCTTAGGGCATATGCTAAGGTTTGTCACGATACAGATTTGGATGTCCTATCCCATGACACATCGAGTATAGGAGAGGTCTGTTGTTTATGTACATACAATCTATTTAATTGTTTTATTCATTTTGAATTGAACTTTTTGTTACATTATGTATGTTTTGATATATATTAATAAATAAATTACGTAAATGTTTATTGATTGTAGTTTTCTAGAATGTTGAATGAACATGATTTTCGTCTCTCCACTAGTGAAAATGTAGAAGAGCATCCTAGAGAGGTATATTTATTATTTACAGATTTATATTTATGTTTGAAAGATATTGTATGTTTTTTTTAGAGTTTTAAGTAATCAATGTATCATATTGATAATGTGAACACCTTTTGAAATTGAAATTTATGGTTTTATCCATGCAGGTTCATTTAGGTTCCAACTTTTTTGATGATTTTCCATCTCTTGTGAGCTCATGTTTTTAATTGCTTTAGTTTTAAGTGAATTGCTTAATTTTAGTTTATTTTACATGCACGATGTTTTATTTATTAACAAAATTCAAATTTTAGGAAACACGGGTAAATATGGACATTGGTGGTGAGGATATTGGTTCTTTGATGGACATGAACATTGGGACTGAGGTAATTTTGTTTATAATTGAACTATTCTTTTCAATTTTATTTTTATAGGTTTAACATTTTAACTTTTGAATTTAGTTTAAAATTGTTTAAATAATTTATGAGATTCATAATTTTCTTTTATACATGTTGCAGGTTGGGACATGTCGAGACAAAGGGAAGACCATAGTAGAGGATATTGGTGGAATTTGATTTAGAGAATAATTTTTATTGGTCTTTTTTTGTTTTCCCATACTACCATATTGCATATATCTGCATGTTGATACATATATTGTAGCTGTTTTGGATATTCAGGAAACAAATTTTGGATTATATATGTACATTGAACTTACATATTTTGTATTTGCTTTGAATGATCTAAATTTTTTTTGGGCTAATTACATAACATACTTTATGTGGTAAATGCTTGAATATGATTTTGCATAATGTTCATGAATGTGTGTATTATTGAATTTGTATGTACAAGTTACAATTTTCTTTCATAATGATAGTCAATCTTATATCTAGTTTAATGTTCAATCTTGAAATGGTTTTAGGATATTGGTTTAAATCTCTAGAGTACATGTAATGTTCAAATTAATCAATGTATTTAGTACACATGTTTTAATGTTTAAAGTATATGTATGTTACATATACACATGTTTTGTAAAATATGATCTCATTGTAACTATGCTTAAATCGAAAAGATCAAGTTTGTAAATTCAATTCAAGTTTGTTTGGAAGTGTGTTGTAGATTATATGTACAATAAAATTGAATATTATATAAATGATTCATAATTTCAATTTTTAACTAATGATTCATATGTTCAATGTTCAGGTACAACACTTTCATAGTTGGTGAACTATAGATATTGCTGAAATCATGGAAAATGGGGATTTAACAATTTCTTTTTTTAATCACAACCAAGGATTTCAGGATTGTGAATCTTATGCTAAATTAGAGCAATGATTCTAGATAACAATTTGATGAATTTTCATCGGTTTGTTTTAAAAAACCATTTCTTTAATTTCGCATAAGCTTCACAATCATACAATCCTTGTTTGTGATTAAAAATCAAATGATCATTATCTCCATTCGCCATGATTTCAGTTATGTGAACTTAAATAATTTTGTTCAATTCCATCTGATCATATAAACAACTATTAATTGTACACTTGAATCACAACTATTAATTGTACACTTTAATTCAAATAAATATAAGTAAATGCTTGTAAAATTGGACATTATGTAAAAACACATTTTAACTTAGCTAGGAGCACACCATGTACCAACACTTAACAAGGAGTAAGGAATGAAAAGACTTTATGTTAAACATTTTTGCAATCAATTTTAATTGACACATTGTAAAGTATATGAGAAGGTACCTGACTATTATATGATATATTCTTGAGTAAATCTAAGATAATTAAATACATGTACACATTTAACAATCAACAATATACAAATTTCAAATAAACATACATTTTATTCATGTACAAAAGTTAAATGTTGATAAAATATTTTAACAAATTTAAAAAGCTATTTTTTTCAACTATTTTTAGCATCAATCAATGTATGTGCAAAATCAAACTTTACAACCATCTTGATGTATTCATTTTTCACTTGCTAGAAAAATCATTCCAAGAAAAGTGCGCACACGTCACAAATCAGAGATTGATGGAGTAGAAGAAAAAAATTAAAGAATACATATATATTTGAATCCTTATTTTATGATAGAATTTTTTGAGTTTACAAGCTAATTTGAAAGATAATTGGTTAAAAACATCGCAATGGAATGTCGTCCTCAATTATTCGTTCATGGTCATATTTGGAAATTTTTCATTTTCTAGTTTCTTAAAAAAAAATTCAATGAAACTTGTATTAATTTTATTCGAGATGCACATACTAAATGACTATATTGACAATATATAACATCAAGTTCATAATATTGAAAGTAAATATAATTTTTATTCATATGGGTTTGTTGAAAAAAATAACCTTTTAAAATGATGGATCCTCTCTCATATGTAAATCCTTTGTCGTCGTAGTCCTCCAATAACTTCATCTTTCTTTCAGTGCATTGTATCAAATAATACTTCACCTTTTCTTTATTCTCTAAATTTGCAATCACAACGAAAACATCTCCTGTGCAAATTACAATTGACGTTGGGATTTTTAAATCAATTAAATTGACTATACACATAAGGGGATGGACAACAATGAACAATCAACAAAAAATTTGTAAGTTCTATATATATATACATAATTTATATGCAATGAACAATCATTTTTTTTAGTTTATTTCATTACCTTGTCTACCAAGATCTGAAATTCTATTGCCATCAGATGATATTGTTATTTCTTCTTATTCTAATTCTTCTAAGCTTGCTAGTGGCATTTTTCCCTTTGGATTAATCCATGTGTGTTTCCAATGTTTTACGTAGTTGTTCGTTACGTTTTCACAAAATTATGTAGATTCAACATTTTAGTGCAAATATGACAAAAGTATGATTGCTTTCTACTGTCAAATGCAAATACGTTTTGGAAGGATTTTGTTTGAATAGAGTGTAAATCGCTAATCCCATGTATGGTGCCAGTCTCATATGGTATTGGTTTATCTATATCTTGGATTCCGATAAGCCAAAAGAACCTGCACAATATACGACAAATAAAAAGGACATCTTTTAATGTTAGCGTACATATACTTAAATGATAGACTTGCAAATAACATTTTTTTTAAATTGACAATTAATATAAATTAAAAAAACTGTGTACATACATGCGCACATCTTTTGAATGTTGATTATAATCACTGCTTAGATGTAATTGACACCATTGGACAACTTCTACAGCTGAATTAAATTGCGCAGAAGGATGGTTGATTTTCCATCTTCGAAGTGATCTTTTTACACATGCTCATACACCATCATGTTCACCTTTTCCATGTTCAGTTTCAAAGAAATTCCAATGATGCTTAATGTTCGATGCTTTATGAAGTCGACATAACCAAAAAAATGACCGTAAAGATTTAAATTGTCCCGCACATCCATCCGACCATATCCAATGTTCATTGAGTTTAACTTCACGTATTTTTAATGATTCATAGAAAATATTTTCAATACAATGCTGAACAAAATGTGTATCGTGTGTATGATCATCACTGATATATAAAAATGATATTCTTTAATCACATCTCGATTGTCACCCATGCTTTCAATGCCATCAACATTGTGTTGAGAATGTCTATATAGAACATGGACAAATATTGAAACTTGGTCAGAATGATAGTATTCACTTTCTATCTCCTTTTGTGCAGCAAATGTGTAGTTTTCTACAAGATCAACCACAGACAAAATTGTTCCGGGTAGAAAAATTCCACGAGACTATTTGAATTGAAGGTCTTTCCATCATTCTCTATGTGAATGCTTGGTTTATTTATAAATTTCACATTCAAATTTCTTTAGAAAATCTGTCACACATATTTTATCTTCTCGCAAATCGATTCGTTTGGAAAGTGCATCACTAGAACTTGTAGCATAATTGATGTATTCATATCTTATCCAATCAATGGTTACATTTGACAGCGATTGATCATTATATATATGATATTTATTGCGGAATAAAACTATATTTCCACAATGATGACAATGTTTTCCATTGACATATTTCTTATTGTAAAATAGTTCATCGTGATCTCTCTCACATAGAATTTGAGATATGAATTAACATATTGTTGGAGGAAGTGGTGAATTTGTCCATTTTTTTTACCAAATTCAAGAAAAATGTTGTAATATAATTCAAATTCAACATGTTAATGACAACAACATGTGTCACGAATAGTAATACATCTAACATACCATGGTTTTTGTTGCACAAATGTAGTGATAGACATATTAATTCCACAATGATCATCCTTGAATTTATTGAACAATTGTACTTTTGTCATTTCCATTATATGTTTTGCATAGATTTTGTATTCATTTCGTGATACTCTTTGTCATATCACATCCCTTGAATTTGGTGAAACTCGAGCATGTGCTAACCAATATTTGTGTAAAATATCTTTAACACCTTCTCTCATTCTATCTTTGTAAGGTTGTCTACAAATAATTGCCAAACAAGCAAGTTCATCATTTTCATCTATTTGCATTTTGAATTTGGCATGTTTGTTTAATGTCTTTCTTGAGGTTCCTATTGTTTTTTCCAGTTGTGTTGTCAAACGATTTTGTCTAGTACTAGCTGAAATAATTGTTGTTTGAATTGCTCTACGTGCAGCTTTGGTATCTTTCTTCCTCAATTTTCCAAAAAAAATTATTGCATCACTTATATTTTCTATCACATTATGTTTCAATTTCGACTCTTTTGTCGCCTTGCGAATACCCAATAATGACGTAGAACCTCTTAACTTCTTGGACACTAATAAACATCTCAAAATTTGTGATTGTCCTGCTATTGAATATTGTTTGAGAATATCATCATAAATTTGCATAGCATGATATCGTGCAACATGTGTGGCTATTTTTTTCCCATATTTTCGCAATCAATGTCTTCTAACATTTCATCATAAATGGTGAAAGCACCTATACATTCAGTTAAATTTAATTTAGCATATATCAAAAAATACAATTTGTTATAAAAAATGAATTTGGAAAATACATGATACATACATACCAGGGCCAATTTCTTGTTCTTGAACTTGATCTTCAATATTGACTTCATCAACATTAGCATGTAAATCCCTATTTACATCTTCAACAATGGTTTCTTCGGCTTCAATTTGTTCTTGTACTCGATTTTCAATATCCATTTCATCAACATTATCATGTAAATCTATATTTACATCTTCAATAATTATCTCTTCTGTTTGTGCAATCCTTGTTTTTTTGGCATGATATCTGAGTCTTTATCTTTCCCTATGAGCATCATTATCACGTTTACAATTAATCTTTTTTTGTGGTTTTTCTTATTGCCCATGATTGCTTAATCTATAGAGGTTAAATTAAAAAATCATCACTTTATAGTAAAAAAATAAAAATTTAGGATTTAAAAATAGTTACTAAATTTGCTTTTTTGAGTCTTTCAACCATTTATAAAAAGATGAAGAGAAATTTACTTCACCTTATAAAAATATTGTAAGATTCATTTGAAGAAAAACTCCTTGGAAATAAATCTCCTTTGAAGAAAAACTCTTTGGAAATAAATCTACTTTAAAGAAAAACTCCTTGGAAATAAATAAAAACTCCTTGGAAATAAATCTCCTTTGAAAAGGCCCCTTGGAAACAAATCAAAACTCCTTGGAAAGAAATCTCCTTTGAAAAAAACCCCTTGGAAAGAAATAAGAACTCCTTGAAAAGAAATCTCCTTTGAAAAAACCCCTTCAAAAATATTTTATAAAGACCTCTACGAAAAAAAGAGATGTGAAATAATGACTCATTTATATTTATTTATACAATCTCAAACAATTTAATTTCTTTTTTTACGGTCCACAGAAAATTTTTGCGTTTTGTTTTTCGGCCAAACAACCATTGTTAAATTTAACGGTTTGCTAATGGAAAACAACTATTCGGCCGAATATTGTCTTATACCTGTTCAAACATCATTTTTTTCAGGCTTCTTTATTTTCGGAAGGGAAAAACCATCTGTTACAGCTTAAATTGACTGTTGGACTTGATACCATTAGTTTAGTCATTGAATCTACTCTCCGTTGGTATATATTTTGTTGTGTTTAGGTGAGATCTGATAATTGTAATTATTGTTTTTGTTAACATGTGTCCAGTTTGATTGCATCGATTTCAAAATGCAGTGAAATGAACAATCTACAACTTTAAAAATACACCATAAAATAAATTGAAAAAATAATGGGGTCATTAATTGGAGTGTCTACTTCAAAAGGGCATTTTTAGATGTTTTAGTTTTAGTGTAAATTAAGAGAAATGTCCCGTAAGAAAAACATGTTGAAAATCGACAAGATTTCCCCTTTTGTCGAATTCAAAAAAAATAATAATTAGTATATAGATCGATTGGTTACAAAATTATAGTCATTCCTTTGTACATTTTGTGTAGATTGTTGTAGCATATTTTGTTTTTACAAAACACAAGTTTAACAATGATTTCAGGCCCGTAAAAAAACATGACAATTTTATAGTCCTTTCATTTTATAAGAACATACTGTTAAACATTTTCCAAATTGACATATCAAATCTAAATAAAAAAAGTTGAAAAAATAATTAATAGAAACCTAACATAATTCTCTAAAAGTTTCTTTTTACTGAAAAGTGAAATGCTAAACAAAAATATCACTTTTGTTTGCCCAAATTTGAAAAACATGAAAAAATCATATTTATTTTCTCATAAGACCCCCTAAAATAGAAACTCGTATTCATGGATTCACCCCATACAAAACTCTTTATGGACTCATTTTTAATGAAGCTTCATATCGATTATTATAAGCAAATTCTACTAAATGCAAATACTCTTCCCATTTACATGATTTATCCATTACATACATTCGCCGCATTTCTTCTAACACTTGATTAGTTCTTTTAGTTTTCCCATCCATTTGAGGATGATAAGCAGTACTGAAATTAAGTTGTGTATATAGACCTTTAAAAAAGGATTTCCGAAAGTGACTTGTAAATTTTGCATCTCTATCATAAATCACAACGTTCGGGATACCTTGCAAACGGAATATTTCTTTCATAAAAATATTAGCTATGTTAATGGCTTTAAAAGTAGATTTTATAGGTATGAAGTGTGTAGCTTTACTTAAATTATCAACAAATACCATTATTGAGTCATGTTTTTTATTTGTTTTAGGTAATCTTGTTATAAAATCCATACTTAGATAAGGGTTGAAGTAACCCGACAGGATGTTGATGTTTTGTTTTTACTTGTTAACATTCAATGCATCTAGCTAGGTAATTTGCAACATTGTTCTTCATGTTAGGCCAATAATAACTTTTTCTTAGCTTTGTTATATCTTTTGGTATCCCGAGTGTCTGGAATACGGTTTCTTATATAAGTCATTCATGATTAGTTGTTTAACTTATTCTGAATTAGGTATGTGGAACCGATTTTTATAGACTAATAAGTCTTCTGAGCTTATGGAGTAAGATGATAATTCGTTTCCATTTACATCATTTTCTAGTTGTTCTTTTATTTGTAAATATTCTTCATCATTTTTAGCTGCATCTTTTATCAAATCTTCAAGATTTGTCTTATAGCTATTAAAAGCAGTTGAACAGTGCGAAATGGAATTCCTACTCAGGGCGTCTGCCACTTTATTCTCTTTTCCTTTAATGTGTTTAATTTCAAAATTGTACTCACTCAAGAAGGCTAACCATCTTTCTTGTTTAAGTTTTCTTGACTAATAAATTAATACATAATCATCTTCCAATAGCACACCACCTAACCCTTCTAAGAAGGCATCCGTACATACAACAAAGTCCTTGTACGGATCCACTATTATTAGAATAGGTGCAGTGGTCAGCAAGTGTTTAAGATTTTCAAAGCTTTCTTGACATTTATTAGACCATATGAATTTAGTTCATTTCTTTTGAAGTGAAGTTATAGGGTAAGTGTTATAGGGGAAGTGTTATAGGTCAAATCAACACTTCTTCGTCCGTGATCACATTGCCCTATTGATCACACAAAAGGACACTATGGATGGAAGAGCTAGACTAACCTTAGATGACATAAGTACTGAGATCACACATGTTCAACTAAAACACCCTATTTTTCTACATATTTCATTGAAAATACGCGACTCTTGGTATTGACATCTAGCGGGTCATGCGCGGGTTCTAATGTTGATAACCCGCACACATCAGTTAAAATGTTGCATGCACGAGTTTCCAAGAGGATTACCCTCAGACTATGCATAGGTTGCCTAGTGTCATACCCGCAAACATCTTAAGATGAAATTGAAAAATATATTAAGAATACGAATTGGGATTAGTTGAGTTTGGTATTATAACTCCCCCAACTTCCCAATTCAACTGCCTCACGAATCTAACTTCCTTCCTTGGCCATAAATACAATGGGAAGCCATGAGGAAGGGGCCAATGGAGAAGAAAGATTTTGTTATGCTAAAGGAATTTCTAGTCAAGAGAGGAGCAAGAGCCCAGAATTTGGTTGTATAAGTGCTTGGAACAAGATCAAGTATATCAATTGTATTTGCTTGCATTTCTTTAACAATAAAGATCGAGATACCCTTCCCATCCCAATAGAGTGTTATTTCTATTGAATTTTGATTATAATTAATGTTATATTGTTGTCAATATAATTATATTTTTATAGTCAGAATGTTTTGAGGAACGTCTTTGTATTTTGCAGGTACATTGTTGTGGAGATTAGCTAGGACCAGCTGCCATAAATAAGGTACTCTTTCCTAAACCCTAATCCCATTTGGTTTACGGTAATGAATATAAGATCTTATGTATCTATTTGTCAGCCCCATGTACGTTGATAGCATCCATCCCCTTCTATAGGGTATAATCATTAATAACAGAACTGGCAACTCCACTGTGAAGCACTTTTTCGTTTATGCTCTAGGATCTTCTTTAGGTTTTCTTCGGTCATTACAACTTTCTGGCTTTCTGTGAGGTTTTCAAAGGTTTCTTTGTTGTTTTCCTTTGCTTTGATTCAGTCCATTGTTGAGTTTGCAAAGATTTTCTTTTCCTATCAGTCCCAATGCGCGTGTCTCCTGTACATATAAGCATGCATTTTTTTACTTGTGCGCGAGTTGCTCTCATTACAACTCGCGGGTTTCAAGTTGCATGCGCAGGCTGTTAGTATATACAACCGCGGGAATCCCTGTAGTTTTGAACCTTTTACAATAGGGTTTGATCTTTGGGTGTTGGGTCTGTCTTTGGCTTTTTTGCTTTTCCCTTTTGGTTGTTGATAAGACATCCCTGTGTCTTTCTGAGTCTTGTTATAGCCTCCCGGAGGTCCCTTGTGAGTTCTTCATTTGATTCAGTCAGTGATTTGGTGTCCTTTTTTTTTAGGTTTTTTTGAAGCTTGTCCACGACTTGTCAGTAGTTGTAGTCGCGCACTTTAATCCCTAGCCGCGAGTTTGTTTTTTACACACTCGCAGGTCATCCACGAGTTATCTTATACAGAAGCCGTGCACTTTTCCTGATATTTCACTTTTTATTTTAGGGTTTAGTCTCAGTAGGGTCTTTTTGTGCTTTTGAATGTGCTTGATTGTTTGGATATCTCCTGAACATTTGTTTAGGTCAGTTTGAGTCTCCTTAGAGTCTCTTTGATAGTTTTTCTTCTTGAGACTTTGTGGTTGTAGAGTTTCCCTGGTTTTCTTTCCTACCTTTTCTGTTTGGTGGATGCTTTTCTTTGGTTTTCTGATGTTCAAGAGCAGCCTAGTTGTCTATTTTTCTGCTTCACACATCAGCTTTCCCTTTTTCTTTTGCATCTTGTTCCAAATTTTGAGATTTTCAGTGAAACAACTACGGTAGTTTAAAGTCTTTGTCAGTCTTCTGATTTGTTTGGTATAAGTCTTGGGCTCTTTATATTTACTCACATTCTTCATAATTCTTTCTTGTTCATTTTTATGTTTATTCTCTTTTCATAGTTAGAGAAAAATGTCAAAATTGAAAAACTAAGAACTTGTTTACAAGATTTGTCATTGTTTTCAAGGTAGGATAGTTTGTTTTACTATTAGCTTTGAAAATTAAAAAATTGAAAAAGAAATTTTTTATGCTTAGGAATGCCTAGTTTTTTTGTTTTGAAAGCTATAAAATGAAAATAATTTTGTGAAGTTTTATGCATCATTGTACACATTTTACTTTTTTCATAACCATACCACACACATCACTACCTATTGAGTAAGAAACAACCTCTAAAAAGAACATCTAATAAAATCAATTAGTAATATTTATTTTTAGTTTTGACACTGCACCAACTAGCTTAGGATAGGATTTCAGGATAGATCACTTTAAACTGTTCAAAATCATTTTATTGCTCAACAATCGTAGTGAGACAATCTTTTAGAAAAACCCACTTATATCAAAGTATCCTGAGAACGCTCCATTTAAACCAGAGTTAAGCACAAGGTCATGTGAGACGGGAATTGTTGGGGATACCCCCTCACTTTCCTTTCGAGCTTACACCAGGGCTGATTCGCGTATGGGGGTCCACTAGTACTTCAAGTACTCTTGGATTTTGGGTTTTGCTACCTTGCCCATGTGTTCTGGCTAGACTGACGACTATCCCCCCAGGTATTTTTGTATTTGTGGTATCCTTAGTATCTTAACCTTAGGGATCTTCACAGGTATAGTGGAAGGCTATTTCCACTACACCTAGGACAGACACGAAAGGTAACCCTTTACAGTAATCCCGGGAGGGAGGTTTGGTGATTCAAATGCTTGCACCCAGAGGACCTGCATTGAATGCCATGTAACTGAGCTTCAATATTGTATTGGTTTGTTCTGGGCCCTCATCATCCAAGACTAACTTCTGAGAGTATTAGCTTTTTTTTCTGGGTTTTGATCACTTTAGGACATTTTTAGTGGTATGTTGTTTGCTCCTTAGTCGATTAGTGGCCACTAGGTTTTCACACTTAGTTTGTTTTTGATATAACTCTGGAGTACCAGCCTCTCCGTAGGTCACAAAGGTTGAAAAAAATTCCACCACACACTGTGGAGCCTCCATCGCCACCTCGACGTCGGAGGACTGATTCCTGTGGTTCATATGAACTTATGGGCTTAACGGAACCACCTAGAGAACCACAGATCATAATTCAGGATCAACTGGTCTTTGATCTTGTTGAGGTTGAGGACTTAAGTTCTCAATATTTTAGCACACCTTACAACCCTCCTTTGACTAGACCTCACGATCCATTACTTGCAAGTGTAGAATCTCTAGGTCAACCAGAGTTTAGTGCGTACCGATTTACACCTCGTTATTTCATGGCTAGTTCAGGAGATGAGTCAGGAGTTCCCCAAACTCCTACTGCAGCTATGGTTTCAAGAGCTCTCTCTCATTCTTTTACAAGCACATCGGTACCTAGCTCGTTGCAGGTTTCCTCTGCTTCGATCCCTTCTTTCAGTTTCAACACTGGTTCCATAGTTATGTCTAGCTCTCAAGCTTCGACAATAGTTGCTCCTTTTGGTTCTAATGTTGGATCTCCCAATATCTCTTTCACAAGGATACCTTCAATACCATTTACATCATCTCCTTTCATGTAGCAGTCCCAGGGTATTCCACAATCTGCTCCTTTTAGTCATGGTTTTCCTTGGTATGGAGGACATATAGCTCTTCCTACACCTTTTATAGGCTCGATGCCCACTTCATCTACACCTTTTGTAGGCTCGATGCATGTGTCGTATGTTACATCTATGCCTGGGTTTAACCCCTTCAAAGGTCTTAATGTATATCCATCTAATGTACAACATCTCATATACCTGTAGGGAGTATACCCTTTTCACTGTTTGGTGGAGGGGGTGGTAATATGTTTAACCCAAATTACGGAAGGGATAACACCGAACCTCAATGGACGAACACCCAAGGAAGTAATCCTCTTTCTTACGGTTGGAGCAATTTCAACAATGCTTTTACTTCACAACCGGTGGCTGGGGGAAACCCCAACCAGCAGTACACAAGCCAGGTTTCGGGCGATTCCCCCTACCGAAATCCTACTTATCAAATGCCATTGAAAATACCTTGTTTACCCTTTCTAGAAACTCTGAATTTGCCATACCTTTCAAAATTAACAAACGATCTAGTGCGGCACCATCCTGCATGGCCACCAATTCCAACTAAGTTTCCTTCTGACATCCCAAAGTTTGAAGGAAAGACTGGGGAAGATCCTGGTGACCATGTCACTACTTTCCATCTTTGGTGTTCTTCTAACTCCTTAAATGATGATTCCATCAGGTTGAGGCTCTTTCAAAGGACCTTGACTAGTGTCGCGGCTATGTGGTACATCAAACTACCTGCCACAGCCTATGACAACTTTGGCGATCTGGCAACAGTTTTTTTGAACCACTTTCAACTCCCTGTCCAATTTGATGCTGACACAGACCTTCTATCAAATTTAAGACATAACAAAGCCACTCACTTATCTGAACACATTCAAGAGTGGTGAAGGAGAAAGAGGCTCATTAAAGTTAACATTCCCCCATAATTTTTATTAGAGTGGTACTTAAAATCACTCCTTACATTTCTAAGGAAGTATCAACTTCTGGAGTGTCTTCTAAGGAAGAAGCTATTCTCAGGACCCATCAACTTGATCTAGTGTATGCTCAATATAGGATCCTGTACGAGATCATCCCTGACGCACCAAGAGCTAATATAGATCTGGGTAAACCCAAGCTTGGACCACATGCCGATGGCATCGTGGGTTCAGTAAACATAACAAATTTCAAAGCCTTGACCAAGCAAGTTCATGCTTTATCAGTAAAGCAGTCTGTTGTGGAAGCAACTACAGTTGCAACATCCCCTTCAACAATGGAATCTGTACAACAACTATAGACTAATCAAAAGGGCTCTCGGCAACCCAAGAACAATAAGAAAAATGGTAAGAAAGGGGAGGGGAACCATCAAAAACCTGCAACACTGAAAATGACAAGGAGGGAATGAAGGATAAAAGGAAGGTTAAATTTCCTTGCAAGTTATGTAAGGAAGACCAACTTACACATCAATGCCCTTTGATGGAAGAAGCCCAGAAGCTCCTCTGTGAGAAGAAACCAGTTGTTTTGAAGGACCCATTTCCTCATGGACAAGGTTCAACTTTTGGAAACTCTAGTGCTAGGGGCACAAATCGTGCCTCATCAGCTGATCAATCGTTCATAAACATGGTGAACTAAAATATGCTTTTGCAAACTCGAGCTAGGAATTATTCCTGGGGCTCGCAATAGAAAGATAAAGACATTCCTGAAACATCTACACCTCTTCACATTGAGAGACCAATAGATCCTTTGCCGAAGATCCAAAAGGGTGTCTTCAAACGGGTTGTGCACAACCCTAACGTGCGGGCTACTCCTAACTACAATTTTTTAGAGGATCTATCCCAAACACCCTGTGCTATGTCCACACTAGAAGTTCTACAGAGCTGTCCATTACAGCGAAATGCACTTCTAGCAGCGATAGGGAGCTTGGATTCATCTAGTATGCTTGCTCAGTTTGATATGACTAATATCAAACCCCGGTTTCCATATCACATAGCCCTCTAGATAGAAGTAATCCATGGCCCTAAAACCATTTGACAAACTATAGTGGATGAGGGTGCGTCTACGTGCGTTATGTCTATTTTCTACTGGAAGGCCTTAGGCTCACCTGAGTTAGCCCATTCCAATACTATACTTATGGATTTTGATGGGATATCTTTCCATCCACACGGAGTCTTTCCCGCATTTGAAGTTGAACTTTCCAGTAAGTTGGTGTCTATGGAGGTTGAAGTGTTGGACACTCCCCTTGATTACAATTTGTTGTTAGGGAGGAGCTAGACGTATGCGATGCAAGCTATCCCATCGTCTGTTTTCTGAGTACTAATGTTCCTGCATGAAGGAAAGATCATCACAGTTGATCAACTTTCATTCACTCAGAAAAACAATAATTCTTCATAGGATTCTACAATCCTGTTGATTGATTAGTCTCACCCACCTAGTGAGAGTTTGGGAGTAGGCATGTATTCATCATTGTTGGGCACATTCAGCCTACCTGCTCCCATTAACTTTATTAGTTCTATGAGTACCATTGATTTCTCATATTCGGATATTTCCACGGTCTGTCAAACAACTGATCCATGGATTGTCCCTACTTAGTCAGAACCAACCGTACCCTTGTCTGTTGTAGAAGTGGCTTATCAATCATCGCAGAATGTTGCAACAGAACATATCTCAACTCTGTATGTCTCCGCCGATTCAGATATGGACTATGCACCTGCATGGTTAGTTAAATCAACTTACTCTTTCGATTGTCTAGATAATGTTTTACCCTCTGATGAGGCCATTTTGGAAGCCATGGTAATTTTGGATCATCCATGGGAACATATGCATCAAAGGTCCTATTTTTTTCCTGATCTAGATAGGATTGAGAGAGGATAGTTTTCAGTGAGACTTGGTGGTGAAGTCAATTTGTCCACTACCCCTTTTATGCAAAATATTTATGCTGAGGGGAATATGGAAAATATATCAAGAACCATTCTGATCGATATCTCCATCAAACCTGGAGTTATGGAAACATTTTCATTGGAGTAGACTATTCTCCCGATGAGATCATTTTGTACACCAATCTGTTTAAGGAATTCCACGATGTATTTTCCTGGTCTTACGAGGAGATTCCAGGAATCGACCCCGCCATTGTGGAGCATGTCATCACAACTTATCCAAATGCTAAACCTGTGAGACAGAAGCTCCGTCCGATAAATCCTAGAAAGGCAGCAGCCATCAAGGCAGAAGTTGAGAAACTACATAGGGTTGGATTCATCTATCCAATTGATATGACGGAATATGTCTCTAACCCTGTTTTGGTAGATAAGAAGGAAGGAACCATTTGAGTCTGCACAAACTTCTGGGACTTAAACAAAGCTTGTCCTAAGGACAGTTACCCCACACCATTCATAGATCATATTATCGATGCGTGTGCGGGCCATGAAATGTTTTCATTCATGGATGGTTTTTCAGGATACAACCAGATTCAGATAAAACCTGAAGACCAACATAAGATGGCTTTTATTTGTCCTTGGAGAACCTTCACTTACTGGAAGATGCCATTCGACTTAAAGAACGTTGGAGCTACATTCCAGCGTGGAATGAGCTTCGCTTTTCATGATATCAAACATGTAGTTAGGCCTTATCTTGATGATCTCCCAACGTGATATCACAAGAGACAAGATCATCATGATCACTTGAGACTCATGTTTGAGCAATGCAGATACTATAAGATTCGATTGAATCCTAATAAGTGTGTATTCTGTGTCAAGTCCGTACATTTACTGGGTTTTATTGTATCCAGTAGTGGCATCATGGTCGATCCACTCAAAGTTGAGGCTATTATAAATCTGCCTTCTCCTTGAACCCTACTACAACTTCAGAGTCTGCAGGGTATGTCCAACTTCTTATGAATTTTTATCATTAACTATGCCAAAATAACAAAAGGTTTCATGAGACTACTCAAACAAGACACCTATTTTGTTTGGGATGAGGCTGCTCAAAGTTCATTTGAGGCTTTGAAAAAGGCATTACTATCATCCCCCTTATTGAGCCCACCAGACTATACCAAGGATTTCCTGTTATATCTGGTTGCATCTGTATACACAATAGGCATAGTACTTGTTTAGGAGGATGACAAGCTCCAAGAGCATGTCATTTACTATTTATCACGCGCATTAATAGCTCCTGAGATTAAGTATTCTTACATTGAGAAGTTGGCATTAGTTGTTGTCCATGCTATTCAGAGGCTATGCCACTACATTTTGTTGTGAACTACCACAGTGATCACAGAGGTCAATCCGTTTCAATATGCCCTTACTCAACATATCATCGGTGGGAAATTGAATAAATGGATTGTCATCTTGCAAGAATTTGACCTGGTTTTTCAATCAGCTAAGTAAAAAAAGTCACTGGTTTTCGCCGAACTTATCTCTGAATTTCCGAGTGACATAGTACACAATGAGGAAGACTCATCATTCCCGGATGAACACATATTTCTTATTGCATCTTCTGACCCATGGTATGGGGATATTTTAGTATATCTCCATACTTTGAGGTGTCCTCCTACTTTCTCTAGGGATGAATGACGGAAACTGAAGAAACATGCAAAGAACTATCTCATTATTTATGATACTTTATACAGATTTGGGATAGATTCCATTTTACGTCGTTGTTTGACCTTAGAGGAAGTTGAAACAGTATTGAATGATGCTCACAGTGGAGCCTGTGGGGGTCACCTTTCTGGGTTGGAAACAACCCATAAGATATTGCGTGCTGGTTACTTTTGGCCCATGATCTTCAAAGATTGTGTAGAAGCTATGAAACGTTGTCAACCATGCCAGTTTTTCACCAAAAATATGAGAGCACACCCAGCTCCTCTCCACCCTATGATTATAGCAGGCCCCTTCACCAACTGGGGGATTGATTTCATGAATTGTAATCCAGCTTCTGCTGGAGTTCATCATCATATCCTTGTTGTTGTCGACTACTTCACAAAGTGGGCCAAGGAAATGCCTACTATCAAATCAGATGGAGAAACGGCTGCTTACTTCATATTTAACCAGATCATTGCTACGTTTGGTGTACCCAAGGAGATCATTACAAACCATGATCAACACTTTCAGAACAACATGATGATCGAATTATACACTATGTTAGGTTTTTTGCAGGAACATTCATCTTCATTCTATCCATAAGCAAATAGTCAGGTTGAAGCGGTCAACAAAACTTTGAAAACCATTCTTCAAAGGACCGTTAATGCTAGTCAATCCAACTTGCACATCATGTTGTATCTAGCTCTTTGGGCATATCGATCTAATATTAAGACTGCTACCGGGTTCTCTCCCTTTCAACTTGTTCATGGGATAGAAGCAGTTATTCCGGTCGAATGCGAAATTCCTTCATTGAAGTTGTCCATCTAACTACACCTCGATACTTCAGTTTTAGAAGAACGTTTGCTGCACCTAGAACATCTTGATGAGTAGTGCTGTGATGTGCTCATAGAAAATGAAGCTCATAAGAATCGATTCAAAGGTCAATATGATAAGTCTATCAAACCTAGGGTTTTTCTTGAAGGAGACCTTGTTCTACTTTATGACCAGGACAAGGAACCCTTAGGAGCTAGCAAGTTCAAGTCTATGTGGCTCGAGCCTTACATAGTCTCTAAAGTTCTAAAGAAGGGTGCTTACGAGCTGATGAATTATGAGGGTAATAAGTTGCTAGAGCCTAGAAATGGGCTCTACCTGAAAAAGTATTATGCTTAGGCCTCTATGCTTTTTCATGTATTATAGCTGTACATTTGTGTAGAGTTAGCTTTGTTTGTGGTTATTGTCACGTCTTATGTGTCTATTGGTTTGTGTTTTCTGATGTCGACTGAGTACTTTATAGTATTTGCTGATGGCGATAGTTACCACACTCATCAGTTGGCTGTAGCAGCTTGGGTTATTTACTGACCATCTGGCCAACTTGTATCTTCAGGAGGGGCTTGCTTGGGTGCCACAACAAATAATGTGGTTGAATACAACACAGTCATTGAGTTACTCTGAGATGCCCATCATCGTGGCATTTCAAGTTTGGAGGTAAGACTCGACTCGCGGCTGGTTGTGTTTTAGTTAATGGGTGAATATCAAGTTAGAGATCCTATTTTTCTGCGTCAGTTCTTGCGAGTTAAGTTGCTTGAAAGACAATTTGATTATATTACATATCATCATATTTCAAGGAATTTAAATGCTTTAGGTGATTCATATGCAAATTATGTTTTAGACTGGCATCTACATCACACAAAACCATAATAAACAATTCACACATAAATATAAAGACACACATGTAAATAAAGCCGATATTGTATATAAGCCTTATCAAAAAATTGTTAGGATATTTAGACACTTAGGAGTTAGTTAAGATCAACTTGTGTAATATATCCATTAGGGATAGTGTGTTTCTTTAATATGCATTAGTATGCATTTGTAAATACTTAATCCAACGGTCACGATATGTTCCCAACATAGAGTGATCCGACGGCTCAACTTCTCTTAGATCAAACCTAACCTTGATCCGTGGCTTAACACCCGATTGGTCCATGATCTCTATTTAAAGAGCATGGAGGGTCATTGTTTAGTTGATCAATTATGAGAAGCTCATTTTGTAACTTTCTTTCTTTACATAATAAATTGTCTCGTAGAAGCTATTTGGTCGGGGCCGTGGAGTGTTTCCTTCAAGAGGGTTTAAACCATGTCAAAACATCGGTGTGTTGATCTGTGATCTGTTTGTGTGAAGTGGTTTCTCTTGGTGTTCGGTCCTTTGGTAGTACCATGTGTACCCGAACATGGTATCAGAGCTTTTATGAAGTGTCGCTTCTGGTTATGATCTAGATCTTGAACTGCTGTTGCCGAAACTCGAAAGGGTTTCCAGTTATGGTATTTATGTGCATTTTTGGGATGTGGGAGGTGATTCATTGCGTCTGGAGGTGCACCTTGAGCGATCTCAGCAGATCAGAAACAGAAAGGAAAAGAGTTTTTCTCGGTTGCGTATGCTCTTTGCCGTGCACCTTGCGCGATCTCCGCAAATCAGAAACAGAGAGAAAACGTAGACTTTCCAGGAAAACTAACAAGATCTAACTCCACAAGTGTGGAAAAGTTTTTTTTGTTTCGATTTGTGGTGTGTTTTGCAAGAAAAAGAGCAAGCACGCAAACCGAGCAAGAAGAGTAAAAAAAAAAAAAAAACCTTCCTCATTCCCATATTTTACATACCTTTTAATCTAGCTCACTTGGTTCAAAGTTGCTTTATTCCTTAATAAGTCTTGAGTTCAAGTCTTAGGAAGTTACTTTTAAAAGAAAAAGTGCACGCAATTTCTATTTTCAAGTTATTTTATTGTAAAACTGCATCTCACTTAAATAATAAAAAATAAAAATACAAGTGAGTCACTTAAGTTTTTTTATTATTGTTGCACTATTTAAAAGTAATATCATTGTAAAAGTGAAATCACTTATTTTACAAAAGTGGTTCACTTAAAGCAACTTTCTTGTAAAGTGATTGTCAAAAGGTTCATCTTCGGAAGAGGGGGGTTCTTTTTTCTTGCTGGACATTCTCTAGCTGCCACGTCACTATTGGGAACATCTTCAACAGTTTCTTTGTTCAAGTATCACTTCATCATACAGAGTCAGTTTTCAGTGCTGTTTTTTTTTTTAAATCGCCTATTTTTTCGAGCTCTTCACATCCAGACTATTGGTTTCTGCTTTTACAGCCATTAATTTACAAATATGGCTGCCCCTTGTGATATTCTACTTAACAGTTCCAACTATTTCTCATGGAAATCTCGTATGGAGGATGTTCTACGAAGTAGGGGACTTTTCAGAATTACCTCAGGGAAAGAAACAACACCCACTAATGATGATAAGAAAATAAAATGGGCAAATAGATGTGATGAAGCTCGTGGATTGATTGGGATTTCAATCTCTACTGATTTGCGATTCCACATATCTAGAATTGATGAACCTAATGCTGCTTGGGACAAGTTGGAATCTGTGTTTGGTAAACACAATGAAATTCGAGGTCACAAACTCGAACATGAGTTGATTTATTTAAATCCAAGTGACTTTTCATGCATTCAAGATTATTTATCTAAGTACAAAACTCTTAAACTCTTATGTGCAGAATGTAAGATTGAGAGGGAAGACAAACAATGCATTTATCATATTCTTTCCAAACTTGGACCTGCATATTCTATTTTTGTATCTACATTTTACTCCATGAAAGCATCCTTGAATGCAACTAGCTATCAAGAGTCTAGTCTTGAATCCTTTTGTGATTCTTTGATTAGAGAACAAGATAAACTCATTTATCTTGGAATAATCAACAATGCAGATACATCTGGGAAAGCCTTATTGTCCCAATAGAAAGAAAAGTCCAAGCCTCCCAAGAAACAAATTTTTTGCAATAATAAGTCAAACAAGGGTCCCAAACCCTGTCAATCAGCTCCTTCTTTAAAAAATGATAAAGGATCCAAGCCAAAAGGAAAGAAGACTGAGCGTCATTGCAACTATTGCGGGAAAGATAATCATGATGAATCTAAGTGTTTCAAGAAGATGGCAGCCTTGGAAGCAGCAATGAAGAAGCACCACATCATCCTAGATTCGTCTTCAGAATCTGCCTCTCATGGACATGCACTTTGTGCTTCTGGTTATTCTTATAATGCATCTTCTTCTTCTACTTCAAATGAATGGCTCATTGATTCTGGAGCATCTTATCATATGGCTAAGGATCAAGCCATCTTTTCTACTATGCATGAATGTAACACCAAACAAATATTTGTTGGTGATGATAGATCTCTAAGTGTTGTAGGAGCTGGAACAGTTCCAACAGATAATGGTCATTTTAGTGATGTACTATGTGTTCCAAGAATTTCCTGCAATTTGTTATCAGTCTATCAGATCACTCATTCTGGTGAAGGTAAAACTGTGACCTTTACACCTCACCAAGTTGTAATCAAGGATTTTAAAGATCCTCAACAGGTCCTAGCTACCGGAATTGTTGATGATATTACCAGGTTGTACAAGTTTAACAACTTTGGGTCATCACCTTTCCCTTCAGTTTTTGTTGCTCATAGTGATAACTTGAGCAAACTTTGGCATGAGCGATTTGGTCACTTAAATTATCACTCATTGCAACAACTATGTAAAGAAAATATGGTGACATGTCTTCCGATGGTATCTTGCAGGGATGGTGTTTGCTCCGGTTGTGTACTCGAAAAATATCATCGGGATAGTTTTGACAAACGTGCCTCTTGGCACGCCTCGGTTCCCTTGGGTCTTGTGTATAGTGACTTGTGTGGTCCTCTTCCATCTGCTTTTCTTTTCTGGTTTCAAATATTTTTTAACTTTCATTGATGATTACACCAGACGCACTTGGGTTTATTTCCTAAAACTTAAGAGCTAAGTATTTAACATGTTCTTAGCCTACAAGGCCCTTGTTGAAAAACAATCTGGTCATCAAATTATTAAGTTAAGATCTGACAATGGAGGAGAATATGTTAACAATAAGTTCACTACTTTCTGCACTGAACAAGGCATCCAACAACAGCACACTGTTCCATATACATCACAACAAAATGGTGTAGCTGAGCGGAAGAACCACACTTTAAAAGAAATGGCTAATTGTATGATCCAATCTAAGGGACTAAGTCTTCAATTTTGGGCTGAAGCCATTAATTGTGCAAATTACATAGTTAATCGCACCCCCACTAAAGAATTACAAGGTATAACACCGAAAGAAGCATGGAGTAAAACTAAACCTGATGTAAGTCACTTCCGTGTGTTTCGTAGTGAAGCATGGGCTCACATTCCAGATGAAAAACGGAAAACATTGCAGCCTAAAAGTGAAAAAGTGTATATTTGTTGGATATTCTGAAGATGTAAAAGGTTATAGACTTGTTCAACCACATTCTCATGATATAATTATTAGAAGAGATGTTAAATTTGATGAAAATCTCTTGGCCTGTGAGCCTAACTCGACGATTGTGCCATCATTGGCCTGCGAGCCTGATTCGGTGTTTGTTCCTTCTTCTTCTTCTTCCAACTTCCTTGACATGTTTCCAACTCTAGTTTCTGATGATGATAGTGAGGATGAAAATCCACCTTCGCCTTCTCATGTTCCTCTAGTTGCACCAGCCCAAGTGCTTCCTCGATGGGTCCGTTCAACATGTAAAGCAGCTGGTGATCTTGCCGGTGATCCTAGAGATCAACGTCGAACATGTTCTCAGTTTCAGCGAGCCTCTTCTCTTTTGGCTCAAGTTTTCGAGAATCATGATCCAGAAACTTTTGCAGAAGCTTCAGGGAATCCAGATTGGGATGCAGCCATGGATGAAGAATATCGTTCCCTAATGGCAAACGATACTTGGGATCTTGTACCTCTTCCAAAAGGAAGAAAACTTGTCAGATGTAAATGGGTCTACAGAACTAAGTATGCATCAGATGGAAGTGTTGAAAGACTTAAGGCAAGGTTAGTTGCCAAAGGTTTTTCCCAAGTTGAAGGGATTGACTACAATGAAACCTTTGCTCCCATCACAAAAATGAACTCTATCCACCTTGTTCTTTCCCTTGCAACCTTACACAACTGGGAATTCCATCAAATGGATGTCAAGTCTGCCTTCTTACATGGTGATTTACAGGAGGAAATTTACATGGAACAACCTCCTGGCTATGTTCAGAATAACTCTAGCCTTGTCTGCCGCCTTAAGAAATCCTTATATGGCCTTAAACAAGCTCCTAGAGCTTGGTATGCCAAAATGGATAACTTTCTCCTTGACACTGATTTTTCTAGATGCCATTCTGACCCCAATGTCTATACGAAGAAAGTAGGAAACCATCTCATCATACTTTTTCTATATGTTGATGACCTTATTCTTACTGGTAGTGACCCTAAGCTTATAACCCATGTGAAATCCAGTCTTAAATTTTTTTTTGAAATGTCAGACTTAGGACATTTGCATTATTTTCTTGGTCTCCAAGTCCTGCAAACCAAAGAAGGAATCTTTCTTTCTCAGTCTAAGTATGCTTGTGACCTTCTTCATCACTTTCCCATGGAAGATTGTACACCAGCCCCTTCTCCCTTCCAGTCTGGAGTCAAACTTTCTGCCACTTGTACTTCACTTGAAGTCGACGCCACCTTGTATCGTTAGCTTCTTGGTAGTCTCTTATACTTGACTCATTCCCGTACTGACCTTTCCTTTGCCATTGGTCGTGTTTCCCGTTATATGCAGACACCTCATGAAAGTCACTGGAAAGCAGCTAAAAGAATACATTGATATATCTGAGGTACAGTTCAATTTGGGATTCATTACAGTACAGGGGGGAAACCTTTGTTGGTTGGTTTCACTGATTCAGATTGGGCTAGCGATCCTGATGATCGAAAGTCTACTGCAGGTTATGTTTTCAGTCTGGGATCTGGACCTATTACTTGGGATTGTAAGAAACAACAAGCTCTTGCTCTTTCTCCAGCAGAGGCAGAATATCAAGCAGCAGTTAATGCCATTCAGGAAGCTTTATGGCTTCGACAGATCCTTTCAGAGTTTGGATTCGAGCAGCAGCAGCCTACTCCACTTTGGTGCGACAATCAAAGTGCCATCAAGCTTGCCAAAGATCCAGTTCTACATCAACGCAGCAAACACATTGAGCTACATATGCACTTCATCAGAAATCTTGTTCATGATTGTGTTCTTGAAGTGCTCTTTTGCCCTACAGATGATCAAGTTGCAGACATCTTCACCAAGTCTCTTACAGAAGCGAAGTTTTCTAAACTTCGATCTATGTTAGGAGTTCAGGAACTTGTCATTAAGGGGGGATAGGCTCTAATGCCTCCTTCCTTCTCCTAATAGTGTCACTTTTGTAAATCCTTCAATCCTATCCCAAGTTGTTCTTAAGGGGGGATGTTAGGATATTTAGACACTTAGGAGTTAGTTAAGATCAACTTGTGTAATATATCCGTTAGGGATAGTGTGTTTCTTTAGTATGCATTTATAAATACTTAATCTGACGGTCATGATATGTTCCCGACATAGAGTGATCCAACAGCTCAACTTCTCTTAGATCAAACCTAGCCTTGATCGGTGGCTTAACACCCGATTGGTCCATGATCTCTATTTAAAGAGCATGGAGGGTCATTGTTTAGTTGATTGATTATGAGAAGCTCATTTTGTAACTTTCTTTCTTTGCATAATAAATTGTCCCATAGAAGCTATGTGTCAGGGCCGTGGAGTGTTTCCCTCAAGAGGTTTTAAACCACGTCAAAACATCGGTGTGTTGGTCTGTGATCTATTTGTGTGAATTGGTTTCTCTTGGTGTTCGGTCCTTTGGTAGTACCCTATGTACCCGAACAAAAATATGAATTTGGGTCAACAAGTCTGTCGCAATGTCATCTCAATATACAAAATGAGCTCAATGGCCTCAAAAATATACATATATGTCATCCTCTATGGAGAAGGAGGGGCCTCATCCATCTCCGCTATAGCCTCCCTGTAATAGATAACTAGTCTAGCTACTTTTCTTAGTAGCTGGATCCACGCTGGGGGCACGCCCACAATGTCCTCCTGCATATCAAGCAGCATCCGCTCGATGTTCTAAGTAGGGATGCCATGATTCAACTGACTCATGTTTTCCTCTATGTTAGTCAACATGGCATCGATTGTCCCTATCTCAACTAGCCGTACAAAAGTTCAAGGGTGTCCCTCGAGGTGCACAGGTCCAACATCTACATAAGACAAATTAATTAATACTCCAAACTCATCAAAAAATTATATACATATAAAATGAAAAAATCAAATAAATTTTCAAAAATAACTTTACTTACCCATATCTCTCTAGGCAGATCCTAGAGGAAGAGCTAGCTTAGGGTCATTACGGAAGTCCACTCCTGCATAAGGAAACTGCTCCAATGCCGGTACCTGTCAACCCCACAACACCTAGAAGCCCTCATCAGCATAGGAGAGATTACTCTCACCGCCACCTTGGCGTTTGAATATGTTTCCCCAACGAGTCATGAATGGCTCGCAAGGATCGAGTGGGGGCAAGGCCATCTCCAGACTCAAAGCAAGAACCCTCTCGAAGAAGAAGGTGAAAAGGATACTACCATAACTGAAATTCTTTTTCTTACTTTTAGTAAGTTGGTGCTTCATACTTACTAGTAGAGTAGAACACCAATCAAAAACAATTCCACGCAAGCAATATACGCCAACTTGCATGTAGTTCCGGGATACAAGATGTTGCATTGCACTTCCCCCTATTATGTTTAAAACACTTACAATAAATTTCAAAGGAAAGCTCGCAATAGTCCCTATAGAAATTTGACTATCGCTCTTCCCCGTGTGCAACAGACAGTATGTATTGATGTAGTCTTGTATGGAAAGAGCACCCGCACCTCAGAAAGTGCCTCTAAGGTTGACCATCTCCCCTCTTAAGGAGAGACCAATTATAAAATATATGTCGTCAATGGTTAACTCAAGAATATCCCCTTGGATATTGAAAACTCCTTGATCAGCATCCCAGTAATGCACGATCTTTTCGAGCAATTGTGTTTGGGATCGCATGTTAGTAGTTCAATAGAATTTGAGCAATCTGCATCTTCTTAATGCACCGAGGGTCCATGGACCCCCCAGGTCTTGTCGATCCATCTCCTCATGTTCTCTTTCACGCCAAGTTAGAACCATCCTACAGTTCACCATTCATTTCATGCATTAGAATTTTTGTTTTTTCATTTTTATTGCGGTGTGCACGACTGTCTCTACTAGATAGTAGTAGTCATCCATAGGTTCCATTGCAATAGAGCTGTGCATTTTCCATGTATGCATGGGTCTGCTACAAGGGAACCCGCGGGTGTGCAGACCTAAAATAAAAATCTTAATAAAAAATAAAAATAAGCATTTAAAAACTGAAAAATTGCAATGAAATGAAAGAATGGGAAGAGAATACTTACTTGTAATTGCTAGAAGAATATTCGGTAACCCAGAGTGATCACAATGAGGAATAGAGGTAAAGGTTGGTTTTCCAATTTTTGCCCCAAACTTTGAAATGGTGAGTTTGTTATGTTTTTGGGACTATTTATAAAACACAAAACCAAATTTTTACCCACTTTTTATAAATGTGGTATAGTTTCAAAATCTTTTTAAACATTTTATTTAATTCACTAATGTGCTTTTTGAGTAGTTGTTGATCAGGTAAAATGCAAATGAAGAATCTCACTATATTTCACAACAATGATCTATTAAGGTTATTTTCTTTCATGACATGTCATTTAGGTATAGTATTTTCCTGTTACTTTATGTCCTTAAGGAATATTTTTGATCATGTTATATGTCACTAATTTGGTTGTCGATAGTCTTTCATCACTTGACAGGTCATGGAACTTAGTGTCCCTGAAGCTTATAAAGTTTTTTTAAGCCTTTGTTAGACTTTTTCAAAATAAACAAGATCGCCAAGTATAGTTGTCATTTCAGACTCGTTAAAGGATTTGAAGCAACATCCACTCAAGTATAAGTTTAACCCTTTTCCAGGCTTTTGTGGATCATTTATGAAAAAGGAATAGTCTAGTCATACGTGGCTAGAAGAGTTCTTCTCTCATCGTTTTACACTTTTTTGGGTGGGGAGACTAACTATATGAAAAAGGACTTCTTGGAGTTTTCTTTAGGGTTTTCAGACTCTCGAAACATGAAAACACCAACGAGAATTCACCTGCTCGGGCTCGATGTGAAATCCACGAGAAGGTATATAGAGTTATTTTTTAAGTTTTTCAGACTCTTCAAACAAGAAAACACTGGAGAGCACTTACCAACTCGAGCTTGATACTAAAATCCACGAGTAGGTGTATGGAGTTATTGTTTAATTTTTTCAGACTCCCCAAAAAAGAAAACATCGGCGAGCATAAACCGATCCAAGCTCGATATTAAAATACATGGATCAGTGTTATAGAGTATTCGTCTATCTCTTCTTCAAACTCCGTAAAAAATGAAGAAGGTCCTGCTTTTTCCTCCCATGTACTCGTTAAATTTACACATGGTTGGACTTGTATCAAGCAGTCTTCTCCCTCTTTCTTCGAGCTTGCTTTAAAAAAATGAAGAGAGACTATTGAGTTTGCTTTCTTGGACTCATTAAAACCAACAAGAAATATATTCTATGATAAAAAGAGAAAAGGGAAGAGTGGGGTATCAAACATCTTTTTCGTTTAAAGGCAGCAAGTCAGTCATATCCTTGAACAAAGCACCTTTTTGAATCCATCATTCAGTTTGGTTTCAGTTTTTGACCTTAGGATGAACTTGATCTCATAGTTTCTACTCCTCTGATTCGTTACTCTTCCAATCATATGGAGAATCTGCTACTGTCTCCTACATTGCAGGTTTATATCACGTTCCCTTCATGTTAAAAGTTGCCTAAGTCACTCTTGTGTACTGCTCACTGTTCAAGGATACATCTTGTGTCAGCCATTATATAGTTACCATTGACTTCATTTTTCGGCCATCCTTGGTGTCAGTTTGTTTCATCTTGTATCAGTCCTACTCCAAATCAAATCAATCTTTTGAGTGTTCCTTTTGTTGGATGATGGAGGATGCATTAAGGTCTCCCTTCCAGTGGACTTCTTCCCATTGACTTCAACTCATTATGCTCTGTGAATGAAGTTTAGAGTTTCGGATAGTACCTTGGCAATTGCAGTCATTAGTGAAAATTTCCCTCATCATTGAACAGTGGGAATACATAAATGTCTCCTATTCGATGGATTCTTCAAGTGTTCGAATTCAAGACCACTTATTCACACTTGTTTGAATGTACTAGGTACCTTGGGTCCCATTTTCATTATTGGTGGACACCCTCGCATTTGTTAACGGTATACATCAATGACAGGTAATCAAATGGTACCCCCCTGTTCAAATCCAACTCATTTATTCACATGGATAGGGCTCGTACGTTGGGATGTTTTGGATGAAGACCTTGGGACTCTAATAGCATTTCCATATTTATGTTATTACCCAAGTTGCGCAAGAATGAGCCTTACTCATATTTGGCTCTTGATGAGACATAGATCCAGCTTGTTGTTATGGCCATGATCTCCTATTTTTGGACATGGATACACACTAAAATGTAACTTCCCCTCCCATGGACCCAATTCAAGGAAGGGAACATGATACCAATCTCTGGGGATTTTCATAAAACTCAACCCGATTCATTAGATTCATATGAATTAAAACCAATGTGGGCAGATGCAATTCAACAAATATGCACAGCGGAAATGAACCTCATCCCCACACATATATCATATGCATACAGCATATCAAAAATAGTCATCAATTTAAACATTGCAGAAGTAAATATATAGACAGAAAAACACTTATCTTCGTTGTGCAATTGTCCCAAGCAACTAGCTATGTCGCTGCAATGTTCCACCCAACCATAGGTCTCTTCCTAACTTGTATTCTTTCAGCACTCAGAGACCACCTCCGAGATGGGCATGATTTCTACAAGGGAAAGGGGACATTCATACTCATACACAGACAAATGATCATTTCATCTAAGCCAAGCCAGTCCACAGCTGGGTTTATCAGGCTAAACCTGAACCCTCTTCATTTCTAAATGCTTGCACTCAAGATCAAACCAAAGCAATGGATACCCATAACCCATACCCCAACATATTATTTTCTCACACAGCAAGCACAATCATTGGGCATGGATACATAGGTTTAACCATGGGATTTTCAAACAAGATGGCCATGGGTCTTCCCCCAAATCATGGGCACCCCAAAAACAGATTGGGAGAGGGAAATTCGACCACAGGGAAGACAAAGGTTTCTCCCACAGATATAGAATCATTTAGCAGTCAAAATGGTCTCAATGGAACCCCAATTCGATTCCCCTTCTTCCCCACTGGTATATAACACAAAAATGCCCTTCTCCCAGCTGAGAAACAAAGAAAAACTAGAAAATCATGGATGGAAAATGCCCAGGTAGCTCCAAAATCGTGAGGGAGAGAAACTGGTTGATGGGTAATGGCTTGGGGAGCAATTCATGGTTCTCCTCTTTCCCAAAGAGCAAAAAATATTTTTTCATGTAGGGTGGCTTTCCCATACTCGAATTTGGACAACCATACCTTCCATTCCCTAAGGCATTAACTACCTCAACCAACTCTTGGGAGAAATGAATGATTGGGTACCAAAGTCAACATGCGTAGTTGAGGATTTTATGGATTCTCTCATTGACACTTGGCTTGACTTGATTGGCTCCAAGGGTTTGAATATTTCCCTCCCAATTCTATGTAAAATCATGCCCCCATCTCTTGTTGCGTTGCATAGCTAGTTGTGGGTATTTTATTAAAATGCATATTTACATGATATTTGCAATTCCATTGTGCATGGCTAGCACATAAACCATATGCATCAACAAATCGATAGCGGGGCCTTGGCCTTGAGCTCCTCACAATGATTTTATAACAATATTATACACGATTTTAATGCCATAGGGTGGAAATGGGGACATTACATTTCCCTCCCCCTTGGAATAACATCATCCTCGGTGTTCCAGTACTTATGAATAAATACCCACTTTACATGTCATGTCCAAAATTCACACAATGTGGCAGGTTTGTCCTGCATGTCATCTTTTTACTTTGATCTTTCGGGACCAAGTCCTTTGGCCTCCACAAGCTGCTCCTGCTGGCTTTGATCTTCCAGCTCTATAGGTGGGCATTTCTCCACAACAATCCCTTAATTTTATTCACCTTCTAGCTGATCTACAATTCTGGAATTTCATGGATGCCATCTTTCTTGTTGTCCTAGCAACTATTGGAGGAAGATTTTTAGCCAAATCAAATAGTTGTTGGTCTATTGCCATGATCAATGTGCACAATTGGCTCTCACTTTTCTCACTAGCAACACTTGGCTGGTAACAGCTGCAATCAATGGCTTTCAATTATCACCTATGAAATTCATTATGGGTATTCCTGTTAGGCTAAGCATAACACAAATTAAAATTATTCAATTGTTTTCCCAATTGACATGGAACATCCATGCTTTACTCATGAGACTTCCACACTTTTATGCTTTCCAAACATATACATGAACTTATTCATGTTCATCCTTTCACAGGGAGTTAATTATTTCAGCATTCGTAATTCAATTCAAGCAATTAAACACAATCTATTTTCATCTATGACATGCACTCAACAATATTTTGTTTCTAAGATGCAACAGTCAAAAAGGAAAGAGAAGAGTAAGGGTTTCCCCCTCTTAGTCTTGTTCCAATCCGAAGCCACACCATCATTGTGGTTTCATGCTCCTTAGCCTCTTTCACTTCAATGCGAATGCTTGAATTGCCCTTTCTTGGCTATGACACTTAGTGTCTATGGTATATCTAAGGATTTTCAACTGAGGAACCCTTCCCCATCGTTTCCTATAGAACCTTTGGCTGCTAGGACCCACACATGTCCACTAGCACCATCTTTCATTACTGCTCATATTGAGCTCTTTAGGACAGTCACATGTCCACATACATCCCTATGATGCCTTCATAGTCCTTACTTCCAGCAATACCTACACTCAAGCATTGAATCAATTCACATGTTTAGTGTATTTTCATAGGGTTTATCTCTAAACAAGAGTTTAAGAAATCATAATCAAATCATATACACACGTATATTGATATTAAATAAGTAAGAGGCTACAAGATAACCAAATACTTATCTGTATTGGATGTCTTCACTTTATTCCATAGGATCCTTCTTTGATTTACAAGCCTTGGATTTCCTGTGGATACAATAATGAATATTGGGCCAACACGCAGGATACTCCACAACCATTCGAATAGGCAATGCCAAGCCAGTACGCTGACTGGGTTTATCAATTATCTAAGGAATGTTTGGCCAGCACACATGTTGCTCTACAACATCAAGTAGTTAATGTCCAAACAATTACTCTCTGGATTTACCAAGAATTTATAGCTCCAACCAGTTACTCTCTAGTTTTACCAAGAATTTATAGTGCACAACCAGTTACTCTCTGGTTTTACCAAGAACTTATAGTTCTTTCAAGGTCCTTGCTTTCCTGCAATGACCAAGGTTTCCAACAAAGAAACAATAGTGTATCAGCTTAGCTGTTAGAAGACTTTTATTTGAAATCTTCATTATTCCAAACAAGAAATAAATGAAAATGAATACTTATTTGTATTGTGCATTTCCTCGCTACTCCATAGGTTTCCCTCTCTGCTTTATAGTCCTTGGATCACTTGTGGGGTGGATGCTTGGCCAGCACACATGCTGCTCCACAACATCATCCGAATAGGCAATGCCAATCCAATACGTTGACTAGGTTTATCAGGCATCCCTAAAATAAGTATGTTAAGTCAGTACGTTGACTGTGTTTATCAAGCATTTCAAAAATCAGTATGCTAAGCCATTACGTTGCCTGGGTTTATCAAGCATTTCAAAAACCAGTATGCTAAGCCAGTACACTGACTGGGTTTATCAAGCATACAACGACCATTTCCAAGCTAGTTCTCCGACTGGGTTTGTCAGGAAATAACACCCTTCAACAATACCTCGACAACATGCAAATAGACATTGCCAAGCCAGTACATTGACTGGGTTTGTTAGGCATCCAACAACCATTGCCAAGCCAGTACACCGACTGGGTTTATCAGGCAATAAGAACAACATAATATGACTACGTGGCTCCTTCTCCTATGCAAACCAGTGGTTCCCTCCAAGAACTCCATAGGTGACTCACTTGAATGCAGGCTAGCATGGCCCCACAATACCCACTCACACTACACAAGGATGATACCCCTTTTCAGCAACACAGCTCCTTGAGCCTATCCATCTCTTCTAGTGTCGTTTAGTGTGAGCATAGAAAGGTTACCACTTCCCATACAGTCCTCTTGAGAACCCTTTCTTCACTTTGCCTCTTAACGTGCAACACCAAATTGCATCTGTGTAAGCTGATAGCACAAGAAGGATAAGCAGGCTCATTAGTATTGTTTTCCCAAAATTGTAAACATCTTTCATAACATTCACTATCAAGTATTGAAACACCAGGAATGTGTCCATTCCCTTAGGGTGTAGTCAATATTGACAACCCTAACATAACCCAGCACCCGAAAGGTATGCATCCCTTTCCGATGTGAGCCATGTAGGCCCTAGTCACACTCAAGCAGTCTGGAATAATAATGAAATAATAAAACATGCTTTTCATATTAAATCTAATAACCAAATAGGTATATTCTTAGTTAGGGTTATAGAATACTCATCAGTTTTATAGATGTATCCTTTCTTGATTTGCGAAGAATGGGAGCTCCCTTCTCTGAGTCAATAGTCCTTCGGTTTGCCACCCCAATCTTTTCACGTTCCATAACCCACACATGCCTTCTTGGCATAATTTCACCATCTCACTCACATGGTTTCCCAACATGCAGTGCAGCTGGGATATTAACAAAATTTACTATGGTGTTTCACCCGAAACCCATTTCCAAAGCATGGGGTCTTTCCCATGGAGTTTGGATTTTACAGGCCATCACACATGGTCTTCTTGCAATGTGTCTTCCTGGCACACTTATCAAATATCCAAACAGTTAGAAACACTTATCAATAATCTTCAATTCTGATTGTTTCATAACCAATCAATTAAATTCAAACATGAATTTACAACTCTGTCTCCTACAGAAATTGATTTGTTTAACCATGAGGCCATTCTCTTGTTGTTTGGCTCTCTTAAGTGGTATCACTCTGTCCATTATGGTTTCAACCTTGCTACCATACATGAACATCTGCCTACAACATGTCCTCCTAACACAATTTTATATAAGCCAAACAGTCATTAGCAATTATTAGCAAAATTTCAAATCTGAAATTTACAAATCTATTTTCCTACAGAAATTAGATTTGCAACTATGAGTTTATTCTCATAAACTTAAATCAGACAATTTTCAGATTTGTTTCATGCATAAGTTACAACCATGCGAACCTTCTCATAACCTTTGGCTTCTACACATGGTAGATCTCGGTCTTTACTATGGACTTATCCGCATTGCCATATGCAAGACTTTTCTACCTAAAATCTGAAACTTCCATCAGCCAAACACATTGTGAGTATCTATGGATGTAATCTTTTCATTGCTACAACAATCACTAAATTGATCTCAGAATTATAATACTCAATAATTCAAACACCTTCAATTGTTAACATTTGAAATGTAATGAAATATATATATATATATATATATATATATATATATATATATATCCTTATCATAATAGAATTGCAAGTCACTGTCACGTTATCCCTGCAATTTAAATAAAAGCTTCAATATTCATTACGTCACAACCATATTACTTTTTTTTTTATGCAACTTTGTCCTTCCAACAAAGCACTCTCGTATCCCATCAACATATCAACCTTCTTCATGCGATCATTCTCCTGCATTCATAGCAGCTCATCAAATGGTCTCAGGATTAACAATAGTCCACCATTTCATCACTTATCTAACTGCATTGAAACATATTATATCACAACCATGCATTCACACAATGCATCTCAACGTGTGCACCCACACATATGCATGCACATTCACAACATTTACATAATATTTTAATGTGCATTCACTCAATGCATAACCCCTCAATACAACCTTGCATTAACCCATGAATACTATGCATTGGAGCCTATTATGGCCTAACCATGGTTTTCTCATATGGCATGCACTACCGCAACAGGACCATAAGGCATCGCTTACCTTGGTTGTTAACCTCGCAACCAACATACACAAATGGCATGATATAATTCCATATGAATGCATTGGGGTTTCTAAGCAATTATAGGGTGTCAGGCTTTCTACCTTCACTTACCCACACCTCACCATACTTGGTAGGTTGACATTCACATTCAGGCACTCAATACCACATGCAAACCAAATAAACATAGTTTAAACATAGTTGAAGGGATCTTACCAAATCCTCTTTCAACATTCATGCCATTAAGCACAAATAACCATTACCTGCATGGCTATCATTAACATCACTTGATGTTACATGATCAGTTGGCCTCTTACCAAGGATTCACAGTCCTTTTTCCAGCCCTGTGATCATAGATTTGTCGCCCCAACCTTTCTTCATAAGGTTGTTGGTCATATGAAACAATCATCATCCACATCCTTAGCCATGCTTCGGTTGTCTTTGGTCCTACAACGAATGCGAACACAACTAATTATTAGCAACCACAATGATATTTATCTTAGTGGCTCATTGCATATGTAAAGCCTCACTATTTTACTAATATGCAATATCATATACATGCACAAACATTTTCACATGCATTGTCCAAGGTTTTATTAATATGCCATCTAGTGCATATTCATTTCATCTATCTAATCTCTTGCATTTTCAATCATGCTTCTATGGTTTGATTCGTACAACCATTATCAACAACATTAATTATCATCAACCATAGACAATACCATTAATGGGTTATTGCATGTGTAACTTCACTACCTTTACCTATATGCAACATCATGCTCATGCGTAAGCAATTCACATGCACTATGTAATGACTCTTTAGTCATGCCCACTAATTGATATTCAATCTGCTACTCTCTTGCATTTCCAGCATCCCTATGCCATAATTTTAAGTATGTAAAACTTAGGAAATATAAATACAATAGCGAGAGAGGAGTTAAGGAATTCTCCCTTTCCAATTCCCCCTCATGACATGGAGTTCCTCCTCTACATCATAGCTGATCATTTTCTTGGCTTCCCTACCAAGCATACAAGTAATCATTAGCTATGATCTTCCCACGAATTAGCAATTCAATATATACATCCATGTATAACATTCATTTTTGCTATTTTCCAAACATTCAATTCTTATGCTATAAATAGAAATAGTTTAAGGTGAGGAATTTCCCTCTTATCAACATTTCCTTGCTTCTTCCATTGCTCTTCCGCAATGCATATTACAACAAATTACTCTTAATAAGGCCTCCAAAACCTTCTATGCAATTCCTACTTCTCATTCCAAGCATAGAGAATGCATTTCACATTTTCAACGACTATCTCCGGGGGACGACGGGGGTCAAGGGGGCTTGCTAAAATCGTTGACCGTCGTCCATGTTGCAGCAAAAATGGTTAAAAATTGTTGACTGTGTCGTAGCCAATAAGGATAAAATCGTCAACTGCGTCGCATAAATTAAGGCTAAAATCGTTGACCACGTCGCAGAAATTAAGGCTAAAATCGCCGACCGCGTTGCAGAAATTAAGGCTAAAATCGTCGACTGCGTCGTAGAAATTAAGGCTAAAATCGTCGACCACGTCGCATAAATTAAGGCTAAAATTGCCGACCGTGTTCCTGAAATTAAGACTAAAATCGCCGATCATTTCGGCGTTTTTTGGCTTATCTTTGCCGACAGAGTCTTAGCAGAAAACTCAGAAACACTTAGAAATTTTCAATTTTTCAATTTTTTTTTCTCAATGGTCAGTGCTGAGTAGAAAGCATACTTACCTCTACAACTGTGATAGGTATCCCATGAAGGCCCAAATGTTGCAACCAGTAGCTCTAATACCAAAATGTAACGTCCCCTCCCGTGGACCCAATTCAAGGAAGGGAACATGATACCAATCTCTGGGGCTCTTCATAAAACTTAGCCCGATTCATTAGATTCATACGAATTAAAACCAATGTGTGCAGATGCAATTCAATAAATATGCACAGCGGAAATGAACCTCATCCCCACACATATATCATATGCATACAGCATATCAAAAACAGTCATCAATTTAAACATTGCAGAAGTAAATACATAGACATAAAAACAATTATCTTCGTTGTGCAATTGTCCCAAGCAACTAGCTATGTCGTTGCAACGTTCTACCCAACCACAGGTCTCTACCCAGTCTGCATTCTTTCAGCACTCAGAGACCACCCCCAAGGTGGGCATGATTTCTATGAGGGAAAGGGGACATTCATACTCATACACAGCCAAATGATCATTTCATCTAAGCCAAGCAAGTCCATAGCTGGGTTTAACAGGCTAAATTTGAACCCTCTTCATTTCTGGATGCTTGCACTCAAGCTCAAGCCAAAGCAATGGATACCCATAACCCATACCCCAACATACTCTTTTCTCACACAAAAAACACAATCATTGGGCATGGTTACATAGGTTCAACCATGGGATTTGCAAACAAGATGGCCATGGGTCTTCCCCCAAATCGTGGGCACCCCAAAAATGGACTGGGAGAGGGAAATTCGACCACAAGAAAGAAAACGGTTTCTCCTACAGATATAGAAGCATTCAACCATCAAAACGGTCTCAATGGAACCCCAATTTGATTCTCCTTCTTCCCAACTGGTATATAACACAAAAATGCCCTTCTCCCAACTGAGAAACAAAGAAAAACCAGAAAATCATGGCTGGGAAACGCCCAGGTAGCTCCAAACTCGTGAGGGAGAGAAACTGGTTGATGGGTAATGGCTTGGGGAGCAATTCATGGATCTCCTCTTGCCCAAAGAGCAAAAAATGTTTTTCCATGCAGAGTGGCTTTCCCATACTAGAATTTGGATAGCCATACCTCCCATTCCCCAAAGCATTAACTACCTCAACCAACTCTTGGGAGAAATGAATGATTGGGTACCAAATTCAAAATGGGTAGTTGAGGGTTTTATGGGTCCTCTCATTGACACTTTTCTTGACTTGATTGGCTCCAAGGGTTTGAATATTTTCCTCCCATTTCCTTGTACAATCATGCCCCCATCTCTTGTTGCATTGCATAGCTAGTTGTGGGTATTTTATTAAAATGCATACTTACGTGATATTCCCAATTCCATTGTGCATGGCTAGCACGTAAACCATGTGCATAAATAAATCGATGGCGGGGCCTTGGCCTTGAGCTCCTCACCATGATTTTATAACAATAGTACATCATTTACAATTTTAATGCCATAGGGTGGAAATGGGGACAATACATTGTATTCAGTGGTCATGCTATATACACCTCCCAGTTATGTATTGCATATTATGTTATATTATACTGAACATCTATTTGATGTCAATATTGTAATTACTCGCTAACCTTGGTTGTTTTTTTCAGGTATTTTTGTGACTTCGTTCTGTGGTTTCTTGCTCCTCCTCTGACTTGGATTGTAATGTATTCCGGCCATCATTTCCCTCTGAACTCACACATGAGGGGGCATCTGTTATAGGTCAAATCAACACTTCTTCATCCGTGATCACATTGCCCTATTGATCACACAAAATGACACTATGGATGGAAGAGCTAGATTAACCTTAGATGACTTAAGTACTGAGATCACACATGTTCAGCTAAAACACCCTATTTTTCTACATATTTCATTGAAAATCCATGACTCTTGGTATTGAAATCTTGCGGGTCATGCAAAGGTTCTAATGTTGATAACCCACGCACATCAGTAAAAATGTTGCATGCATGAATTTCCAAGAGAATTACCCGCAGACCATGCACAAGTTGCCTAGTGTCATACCCACAGACATATTAAGATGAAATTGAAAAGTATATTAAGAATACGAATTGGGATTAGTTGAGTTTGGTATTATAACTCCCCCAACTTCCCAATTCAACTGCCTCATGAATCTAGCTTCCTTCCTTGGCCATAAATACAAGGGGAAGCCATGAGGAAGGGGCCAATGGAGAAGAAAGCTATTGTTATGCTAAAGGAATTTCTAGTCAAGAGAGGAGCAGGAGCCCAGAACTTGGTTGCAGAAGTGCTTTGAACAAGATTAAGTATATCAGTTGTATTTTGTTGCATTTCTTTGACAATAAAAATTGAGATACCCTTCCTGTCCCGATAGAGTGTTATTTCTATTGAATTTTTATTATAATTAATGTTATATTGTTGTCAATATCATTATATGTTTATAGACAGAATGTTTTAAGGAATGTCTGTGTATTTTGCAGGTACATTGGTGTGGATATTGGGAGAAAGTTAGGACTAGCCGCCATAAATAAGGTACTATTTCCTAATCCCTAATCTCATTTGGTTTATGGTAATGAATGTAATATATTATGTATCTATATGTCAGCCCCATGTACATTGATAGAATCCATCCCCTGCTATAGGGTATAATCCTTAGCAACAGTAAGAAATCTTGGAGAACCCCGAATGAACCTACAGTAGTAACCCGTGATCCCCATAAAGGATCGAATCCCAGTTACATCCTTAGGAACTGGACAATCAATGATTTCCTTGATTTTATGGGTCTCCATAAATGAATTCCTTAGCTATTACATGACCCAGGTATTGAATTTTATCTTGAAAGAAATCACATTTACTAAACGTCGCATAAAATTTATGTTCTCTTAGGGTTTGTAAGACTAACTTTAGGTGTTCTTTATTCTCTTCTTCATTTTTAGAATATATTAATATGTCATCAATAAACGCTATTACAAAATTATCTATGTATTTTTGGAGGACGTTGTTCATTAAACACATGAATGTGGCCAGAGCATTGGTTAAGCCAAATGGTACAACCAAGAACTCGTAATTCTCGTACCTTGTTCTAAATGTCCTTGAATGAACATCCTCATCCTTAATTCTTACTTGATGGTACCCATACCTCAAGTCAATTTTAGAGAATATCATTGCTCCTCATACTTGATCAAACATGTCATCGATGTGGGGGAGAGGGTATCTATTTTTAATTGTCTGTAATCAATGCAAATCCTTAGTGTGTCGTCTTTCTTTTTAACGGACAAATTTGGTGCTCCCCATGGAGACACGCTCGACCTTATACATTCTTTATCTATTAATTCCTGCAATTGTAATTTTAATTCTACCAATTCAGGTGTGTTCATTCGATAAGGAGCTTTTGACGCAGGTACCGCTCCTGGTACCAACTCAATGGTAAAGTCAATATCCCTCTTCAGAGGTAGTCCATGTATCTCTTCTGGAAAAACATCTTTAAATTCATTTAAAAGAGGAAAATCCTCCAAACTAGGTTTTGGTTTATCATCATTAGACTTTTCTGTGATGTGTACAGCAAACAACCTATATCCCTTCCTAGCACGCTTTTTCAATTGCAAAGCAGATATTGTCCTAGTAAGAACCTTTTTTGGAACCCTCTAATAATTTTACTTTCATCATTTTCATCAATACAATTAATAGTTTTCTCATAGAAATTTAGCACAACTCTATATTTTTCTAGCGAATCCTTGCCAATTAATACATCATAAGATCCTAATGGAAAAATATTTAAATCTAATTTTGTAATCAAATTTTGCATATGAACTTCACAACTAGAAATAAAGATGGTTACTTTTCGTTTTGTCCCTCTGGCTAATTGTACTAACCACAACCTTTCAAAATCATATTTTTTTATTTTACATGAATATACTAGTTTAGGAGAAATATGACTTAAAGTAGATACAGAGACAATTCATATAGAAATAGGTTTGTCAAAGATCTTACCATCTACCTCAATCATGGAAGGTTGATAATCCGCTTGATGGTTGTCCAAAGCGGTGCTAATATACGGTATGTTCCAAGCAACCTCTTCAATTGTGGTTGCTTCCTGGACAATGTGAATATTTTGACTATCCTTTTTATGACGACAATCCCGATAGAAATGACTCTCCCCACAGCCCCAACACTGCAAAGGTTCTATTTTTATTTATTCTTTCTTTTTATTAAAGAGATTATATTTATACATTGATCCCAGTATTAGCTCAATTTTTTTTTCCCCCTCATAGTAATATTATGAGTGGTATTCCCTTTTAAATTCCCTTTTAAACCAATTCCAACTTACTTTTCTATCATTGATTCCTTTTGTTCTTTTTAAGTCCTACCACCAAATATCATCATTTCCGATTAGATAAAAGATGGTCATTTTTCCTTTCATAGAGTTGGAATAATTGTATATAGTAAAGTACTTTTTTATCCCAGAGAGCCAAGCCTGAATTTATTCTCCATTTTTTACTTCGGTGTCAAAGGTATGAGGTTTTTTTTTTAAATTTTCTTGTTATTTCATCTTTATATTTTCTCTTCTTCCTTCGTCTGTCCTCAGAGCTATCACTAGAATCTTTCGATTCACTAGATATAGGGATTTCGTTAGAAGAAGGGTAGTCAGTGGATGAATTTTCACGTTTACACTTCTTTTTATTTTTATCATTCGTTATCTCATTCAATTTAGACAATAAGGCTTCATTTAAGTCTTCCTGTGTTCTCAGTACCCTTTCATGCTCAGTCTTAAAGTTCATCAATTCGACTTGTAAGTCTCTTATTGTTTGTAAAATTTCATTATTTACATTATTATTCTCATCATTAAGTTCAACCCAAACAGGGGTAGGGGATCGTCTTCCAGTCATTTCTTCATGCTTAGTCTTAAATTTCATCAATTCGACTTATAAGTCTCTTACTATTTGTAAAATTTCATTATTTACATTATTATTTTCATCGTTAAGTTCAACCTAAACATGTGGGGTAGGGGATCGTCTTCTAGTCATTTCTTCCTACATTTTAGTAACACAAAATTTCTTCTATGCATGAAAAAAGAACAACATATAAAAAAAATTAGTTTTTTCTCATAATACTTAGTGGACCCCATAAGGTCGAGTGTCATAATCTAAGCTTTGATACCATAATGTAAAAACCTCAAAAATATGCTAACAATTTGAATTATATATATATATATATATATATATATATATATATATACTGGTGAAAAATGCATACTCTATATAATTTCTTCAACAACTATAGAATACACATATACTGGTGAAAAATGCATACTCTATATAATTTCTTTAGCAACTATAGAATACACATAACCTTCTTTTCTTGTTTTCTTTATTACATATGATTACAACATATAACATATTTTTAAAAGTTATATTCCTCTCTCTCTCTATATATATATATATATTCACATAATGCATGCCAACCCATAAAATAAAACATGTCAATGTCTACTTATTTCTTTAAAACAACTTCCTCAAGTTCAACGTTTATCTAAATACTACATATATCTAAAAGTATTTCCAATAACAAGGTAGATATGCATGTCTTCCAAGATCATATTCTAACTTCAAAAATACTCACCCTATAATTATGACCTCATTGGTAAAGTGATTTTCTTGTATTACAATAATCGAAAGGTAAGTTTACTCTTATCACCTAAACTACTGTCATAGCACGTTCGTTCATGGCATATGAAACAATACCCCTAATTTCACTAAATATTGAAAAATATCTTCCAAAATAGTTATTTTAACCCCCTCCCAATATGCCTTCCCAATTGAAAAAAGCCCCTATTTTCACTAGATATTGTATGTATCAATTTTTTCATTAACATTTTTTTATACCCCTTTATATTTCTACCTAGTATATTGATATGATACCCCTCTTATGACCCCACATGCATTCTACAATGCACCTTGCTTCTTTCGATGTATATTGTGGATGCACATTACTTCACCCACAATGCAATTACTCAACCACATATCATTATGATTTGCAACATCTAATGTTCTAATCAAGAGATAGGAGATCACTTCTTGTATGTCAATAGAGCCAGTGCACATAGTACAACATTTAGATTGCATGTTGCAGTTTCCCAATCGTTTACTAAACCTGTTGTGGGCTAGGTATCCAAGCCCCCAGGGCCTGTAACAAGCTCCAGGAGGCTAACAAAACCTACCAAGGCCTGTAATAGGCATGAGTGGTTGGGTATTCAAGCCCCCAAGGCCTATTGAGGGCCTATAATAGGCCCTTGAGGCTTAGAGCCTCCCAAGGCTATTGGTAACAACTGGTTGAGTGTTATTGGTAACAATTGGTTGTCAATGACCACTGTCTCTCAACTGTGATTGACTAGAAACCCACTTCACCACGAAACCCCTGGCCTCAAGCATGCCTCAAGACGCAATTTCCCTGCGTACTAGTAATCCTGAGCCTTGCCTCAACCCAATTTCTCAACTGGTCGTGATCCTACCATCTCCATTTGGCGGATATTTTTCAGCCCGCCCATATAAAAAAGACCCCAAAGTATTTTTGTATTATTACATTAAATAAAAAAAACCCTTTGCCCCTTAATATATAAGCAATATAATTTGTAGGTTTTCATGAATATTTAATACCACAATATGAATGAACGTGATATTATATTTCCTTCTAGTGAAGCCCCCATGAATCAATACGGATGGTTTCTTGGAGAATTAGCTCCTCCCAACCATAAAAGAGAGAAACTCAACTGTTTTCCCGACTCCACCACCGAGATGGATCACCACCATGCACTAGAACGCAAGCAAACACTTCCACGCGGCACTCTCTGTGAGAGTTTGTAATAAGAAAATGATGGAATTATGAAAATAGAAAACACTCAACAGCATTCCTCCATGCACAACATGGCATACCATGATATCTTAGTGCACTATTATATATAGTTTTACCTAGGTCTTGTCCTATCTCAGTCAAATCTCCAATCAATCCATAAATCCCTATGATTTAGGATCTTGTCTGGTTGTTGATTTTTAGATTGGAATTGATTGTTAAAGATCTCTCTTACTTGCTTACACATGTTCTATGTGCCAAGGCAGTATCCCCTCATTTAGCTGAACTCTCCAAGTGCCATTTTTCTTTTATTTAATAATAAATAAATAGTTTGTTGTGCAAAGTGTCACTTTGTCTTTTTGAGTTTTAAATAACTCTTACATAAAAATAATTGTCACAATATTAAATAAAAAAATTAAATAGTAATATTTTGGGGTGTCACAATGATGTTTGTGATAATTTCAGAAATCTCATGTATCAACTTTCATATTGAAGAGAATTAATGAAAGATGCACCCAATCTAGTTCAATAGGTTGATCAATTAGCAAAAGCATAGTGAAAATCAAAACCAAAGTTGAGAAAATCGGATTCTTACCATTCGTGGAACCAAGAGTCTGGTTACCACAGAAAACCTTCCACTTGTTGTGTATGTTTGAACCATAGTAGCATAATTAAGTTGTATTGGTGCTTCATGTATGAAATTCCAAACAAATTCGATTCAAATATTTGATGTAGGTGTAATAGGATACAGATTATTAGTGAAAAAATAAATTTTGAAAGCCAATTTAAAAAAATATATATATTTAAACACTATAAAACAAAAATATCATTCAATTTCATACTTTCTTATTAAAATAACTATTAATAACTAGTTTCCATCTCTCACACTTCCATATCCCAAATTGTTGATATTTTATATTTTTTTTGTTTTAAATATATGTTAAATTTTATTATATAAATGTCCATGTATTTATGGTATATTTGTGAATATTTGATTAAAAATATTATATATAAGCAAGCTACTTCGGTATTTTATTTTTACTAGATATTTTCATTACTTATTTTTTAGTCGAATCTTATTCATATCAGTATACCTACTTGAATTGATACATAGATCTCAGACTGGGCGAGAGGGATGCAAGGTAGTAGCTAATCTCCTGCTGCAGGAGTCTCTGCCATTCACATTAGGGCTCAGATCTGTGAGGAGAGCTCGATATGCGTGAATCAAGGTGCGTATATGGCATCTTCTGGAGGGGGAGGAGACCCCTCTACACCCGTGGATTGCCCTAGCAGTTCGCAAATACCCAATGTGATCCAAACTGGTAAGGGTAATGTAGCTGAGAAATCGATGGAAACTGACAAGAAAAAGACTCGGGGAGGATGCTTACCCAGATCTGCTAAGAA
Organism: Larix kaempferi; assembly: GCA_027924585.1. Classification (NCBI taxonomy): domain Eukaryota; kingdom Viridiplantae; phylum Streptophyta; class Pinopsida; order Pinales; family Pinaceae; genus Larix; species Larix kaempferi. Next base: position 15,276,083 of record BSBM01000767.1, on the reverse strand, counting down.
CCCATCTTTGCAGATCACCTCTAACAAACTCTGAACCTGAGTTGAACAATAAAAGGAGAAATCCATAATCGAGAAATTCATTGGCATCTGGCCAAAGGAGAAAGATATGATTCAGTGGATGAAGACCATCTGGAACCCCAAAGGTCATTATGATCTGCACCTGGGAACAAAAGGATTCTTTACCATTATCTTCTTCAACCAGGAAGATCGAGACCGTATTCTTATGGGTGGTCGATACTTCTTTTACTCGTCAGGGTTATTCCTGTGCCCCTGGAAGGAGAGGTTTAACCCTGAAATAGAGGATCTGAGTATTGCTCTAGTTTGGATTTGGCTTTACTCACTCCCATGTGACTACTGGGAACTTGAAATCTTAGAGGCCATAGGAAACACTTTGGGGAAGTTTGTGAAAGTTTCAGATCAGACAAGGCTGCAGCGATACACCACCTATGCTAGAATTTGTGTCTACATGAACCTCTCTAAAGGTCTTCTAGAGGAAATCAACTTGACTTGGGAAGATGAGGATTGGGTCCAAACTCTTGACTATGAACAACTCCCTTTTTGGTACCAACAGTGTCATGAATACGGGCATCTGAGCAGGGATTGTCTGAACCTTAAATCAACTATCTCCCCCTCCCTGGAAAAGAAATAAAAGGGAAAGCACAATGAGGGTTTTACGCAGGTTCAGAACCACAAGAGGCAGAACAAAAAGAACCAACATCCTCCTCCCAAAAAACATAGAATCGACAAGCGGAATCTGAGCGGGAATAGGTTTGAAACTCTGAGTAACATGGAGATCGAGGATGAACGCCCTCAAAAGAGAAAAACCCCCAATGAGGAAGGCAGTCAATCCATAGTCAGGCGTATAAAGGAGATAGTGGAAATCATGGAGGAAGATACAATGGAGGAGAACGAATATATGGACCTAGGTGATCTGGATTTGGATGAGATCGAGAAGGAATGCATCAAAAAAGGGCTAGGTTATGTTTCTAGAAGGCAACTGGAACTTCTACAACATGTTATCCTCAAAACCAAATCCTCCCCACACCTAGGTATAGATAAGGATCCAATGAAGGGAAGCAAAAGGAAACAACTTGAGGAAGGGGAAAAATGGGGATGGAAGATGAATAAACAGAGAATTGCAGAGATTGGGACCTGACTAGTAGAATCTAGATGGTACCCAACAATAAGGGCTTCCTTCTCATAAGTAGTTAAGAGTATCTAATGAATATTATAACTTGGAATATCTGTGGGGTTAACAATCCAAGGAAGATGAGAACCTTGAAGATGAAGTTAAGGAAGGAAAAACCTGATGTTTTATTTCTACAAGAAACAAAATGCAGATCAGAGACTATGCAGGTTTTGGGTCAACAACTCTGGCGGGGAAGTCAGGTAATTGCTAATGATGCCCGAGGAGCGGCTGGTGGAGTTGGCATTTTATGGAACCCCAGGACAATTTCCCTCACCTGCTCCCATGGCACTAGGTTCTCCCTCAGCACTGATTTTAAAATTGATAATTAAGAGGTAAGAGGTACTATAACCAATGCCTATGGCCCCAGTGTTTTGGCCCAAAAAACTGCTTTCTTATCTTTCTTATATATGGAATCCCATCAGAATGATGGCTCTATATGGGTTGGGGGGGGGGGGTTTACCATGATTACTTCCTTGGATAAGAAGAAAGGCGGTAGGCATAGTATGGATGCAGCCAATATGTCCTTCAAAAACTTTGTCCAAGAGAATGGTTTGGTGGACATCGAGACAAGGAATAGTTGGTTCACATGGAATAACAAGAGAGGTGTTGAGCATCATGTCGCCTCCCATTTAGACAAATTCCTTTTACCTGAGGCTATGATTACTAGGGACAGGGAAGTGACTGGTTTGATCCTACCCTCGGTTGGCTCTAATCATTGGCTAGTAAGTTTGGTTTGGGATGATGGTGGTCCCCCCATTAGACGACCTTTTCGGTTTGAACAATTCTAGATTGAACATAAGCACTTCAAAGATCTTGTTGGCAAATGGTGGGAAGAGATGGAGCCTATCAGGTGTACCCTAATGTACCAATTCCAACAAAAACTGAAAAAACTAAAAGAAAAAATCCTTATCTGGAATAAGGAGGAATTTGGGAACATATTCCAAGATCAAAAGTCTCTAACTGAAAATCTAGTGGATATTCAACGAGAAGGCATGAATTATGGGTACTCTTAGTATCTAAAACAACATGAGCAAGCCAACCTGGAGAAACTTAATGCCAGGGAATGATAAGAGGAGACCTTGTGGAAACAAAAATCATGAAATCAATGGCTTTAGGAGAGAGAATGAAATACGAAAGTCTTCCACCACTTAATGATTCAGAATTGCCAAAGGGCCAAGATCAGTTAAACAAAGAGGATGGGCATTATCTAGAAACTAGGGAAGATATGGAGGATGAGCTTGTCCAATACTTCGAATCTATCATGAAGGAAGATAGGCAGGACAGATCTACCGATATAAGGATGATCACCATACATATCCCTCAGATGGTGACGGCTTCCGAAAATCACATATTATTGAAGCCTGTGGAATTCTAGGAAGTTGAGGATGTTGTCAATCAAATGAAAGACAGGAAGGCCCCATGATCTGAAGTGTTTACCACCAATTTTTTTCATCACTTTTGGGATCTGATCAAAGATGATGTCTGGAGATTGTGGAGCACTCGAAAAAGAATAAAGGAGTCTTTAGAGCTCTCAATTCCACCTTTCTCACTCTCATCCCCAAGGAGGAGGGAATTGAATCACCTAGGAAATTCAGACCTATAGCGCTTTGCAATGTCATTTTTAAGATCATAACTAAAGTATTAGCTAACCGACTGCAACCTCTCCTCCCTAATCACGTTGGCCCGGAACAGTTAGGATTTGTGGAGGGGCGTCAAATCTTGGATGGTATCATTTTAGTCCATGAAGTTATCCACTCTCTAAAAACCACGAAGAAACCCAGGATGTTGTTAAAACTTGATATCTCAAAATCCTACGACAAATTAAGTCAAAAGTTTTTGAAATAAATGCTTGAGGACTTTGGTTTCCATCGGGACTGGGTTCATTGGATTATGAATATCACCTCCACAACCTTCTTCTCTATCCTCTTGAATGGCTCTCCCACCATAAATTTCACTCCTACGTGGGGTATTCGCCAAGGAGATCCTTTGTCCCCGTTCTTTTTCATCCTTATGGAGGAAGGGTTGAGTAGGGTTATCAAAGACCAAATTGACAAAAGGGAGCTTAAAGGTTTGAACCTCCACCTTGGATCGGAGACCATTTCAAACCAACAATTTGTGGATGACACAATTCCAATGGGGCATTCTTCGGTGCAAGAAGGAAGAACCTTAAAGAAATGCTTGAATTCTTTTTCCAAAGCTTCTAGGATGGAAGTGAATAATACTAAATCCCAGGTTTTCTTTCTCAATACTTCAAAGATACACTAGAGGAATATTCTTGGTATCCAGGGCTTCCAAGGGAGCTCCCTTCCATCCAAATATCTCAGCGCTCCTCTTGCTGAAGGGGTGATTAGGAAATTCTCCTGGGAGGACCTCCTGGAGAAATTAAGAAGGAAATTGGAAACTGGGATTACAGGTCTCTCAATCTTGCCAGTAGAACTGTGCTTGTGAAAAATGTCCTCCAAGCCATGCACATTTATCTTTTCTCAACCCTGGCTACCCCTAAAGCAATTCTAAATCAAATAAGATCTATTCAACGACAGTTCCTGTGGGGAGGTAATCAAGTAAAACATCGATGGGATTTGGTTAGCTGGGACACTGTATGCAAACCAAAGATCCAAGGGGGTCTGGGGATGAGAGACCCCGAGAAAAACATTGAAGTTCTTGCCGCTAAGATTTGGTGGCAATGGGTGTCACACAAAGAAGAACCTTGGGCCAAAATTTGGCACAGTAAGTATGCCAAGGGGAAATCCAAACATGATCTGATTAGAGTCAATGAAAACTTACAGGGCTCCCTCATATGGAATTATGCCTAAGCTAACAGAAGGATTGTCCAGAGTCATAGTTTCTGGGAAATCTGGGATGGTAAAAGTGCCAATTTCTTGAGTGACTCTTGGAAATAGCTGCCAAGAATCACTAACTAGCAAGAAGTTCATAACAACTGGTCTCATGCAAAAGATCTGGGCCTAACAAAAGTATGACAATTTTGGAGAGACGAATAGGTGAACAGTGATTTCCACGAATGGAAACCACAAATTTGGTGGGACCAATGTTTCTCAGGGGAAGAGATACCCACGATTATGGATTCCTTGTAGGATCAATGCATTCGAATCCAGAGCCACCTAAATAAACTCAGATGGGGATACCAAACAAAAGGAATTTACTCCATTAAAGAAACCTATGACCTGTTATTTAACCAAGAGGATCTACCTCTTGGGATGGACTAGAAGTCGGTCTGGGATTTCAACCCTTCAACTAAAATTGCAACCTTCATCTGGCTGGTATCTTATAGGTGTATCCTGACGGGTGAGAACCTCATAAGAAGAGGCATGCATGACCCTTTTTGGTGTGTTCTTTGTGAAGGCGCATATGAATCTATAAACCATATTTTAGATTCATGCCCTTGGGCCTCTTCTCTATTGGAATTTGGAGTGGAAATTTTCAAAAGAACTGATCGGGTCAGAGGGAAACCAGTCTAGACTAACAAAAAATGGGATAAGGAGGCATTCAAAAATCCTGTCATCCTTAAGATTTGGCTCATGTTTCTGGTTTCTCTAATGTGGGCTATTTGGAAGGAGAGAAATGGTAGGATTTTTTAGGGCGAGAAGAATTCGTTGCAGACTGTTTAGAACCAAGTCAACAAGCATATTCATGAAACCATCAAAATCATCCTGTGGACGGACAAAAATTGGGAAATGGATGACCAAGAAAAATGGATTCTCGCGGGATGGGGGTTGGACTGCTCTCCACAAGTATGGAAATGGATTCAGGCCCGGCCAACGACTCTTTCCAGCTCACGTTTATGGCACCCTCCTCCCAAGGGCCATTTCAAGCTAAACTTTGACGGGGCTTCCAAAGGAAACCCCAGGTCGGTCGGATTTGGAGGAGTTATTAGAAATAGTGAAGGTGTCATTCTTAGTTACTTTTATGGGAATATTGGTTTCGACACCAACAATGTGGTTGAACTCAAAGGTCTGCTTCATGGCATTATAATTTCCATTTGCAATAGCTGGTAACCCATGACCATTGAAGGGGATTCACACGTCATCATCCATATGGCCAAGAAGATATAGGGTGGTCAAACTGTTGCCAAAGTTGTGAAGAGTTGGCGAATGATGTCTCGGGTTGAATGGATCTAGACCCTCATACGTGGCTTCCACGCTTGGTCTTTTACCCATGTTAAATGTGATGGTAATAAGGTGGTCGACCTGTTGGCAAACATTGGGGAATGCAACAGAGCCATGATGGCTGAAGGACAAATGTCGGACGAGGGAAGTAATGAATGGCAGAACCAATGCACCCACCTAGAAGCTAATGACATAAGATTGTACTAGGACATGATCTGACGCACGAGTCCGGCCTCGGTTACCATGATGAATGCACATCTGTACAGCTTGATCAACCCCTGTTTGTCGTCCCATCAACAATCATCCTGTGATGTCAGTGTTTCAGTATTAAACCAGGACATGAATTCCCATGATTTCACTCCAATTTTCAATTATGGGGAGATCCTGCAACCACCTTCATCCATTGAAAGGCAGGGTATGCCAAGCCAGGCATAGTATTCGAGAGAGGTACGGGTTTCTCGTGGAACCGATTAAAATGATGAACACAATTAGCATGGGTACCGGGTTTTGCTTGCAACGTTTGGCTATTTATTCCGAGCACTCCCCTCCGCCCTATAGTTTGTGTATGTATGCTATGGAAATTTTATTTGGGGTTTGTCAAGTGAGAATCCAATGTTATTTTCTTTCTCGAGTGACTGGTGTGATGTCTCCTAAGCGGAATGCTCGCAAAGGGAAAAAGGTAGTTCGTAGGAGGAAAACAACCCGTGAGCTGCAGAAAGCAGGGTAGGCTGCCCAATTCTTTCGTAAGTGCATCCCTTTGGTTATCACAGAGGAAATATAATGAGTTGAGAAGGACCTGTGGGAGCAGTTCAAGGCCCTGGATATTGATACTGTCAAAGAAGAGGTTGAAGAATGGATAAGTGACCCAGGGACTACGGCTGCACGTCTTTCTTCCTATGATAGGATTGTCACCACCTATTGGGTTACTATGGAGCTCCTTGCCCATGTGATGATGGACATGGAAAACAAGGCTTTGGGCGAGGTTGAACCAGCCAAAGCTTGGAAAGCGCACTTGGAGGATAATCACTCTATGCGAAGGACAATTGATCGGATTGCTCAAAAACTCAGCCTTTCTCTGAAAGCCTCGGTTGCTATTGCTGGTACCTCTGCTCTGCGTCGTTCTGATTCCTACCTAATTCATGGCCCGTCTGGCCAACCATCTCCTGCAGATGATCACAGGCTCGGTGACCTCCGCTCTGGTACTCTGATCCATAAGAACGTCGCCCAGGCTCCCTAATGCTGGGTTTTTGGGTTGGTTTATGATGCTTACTGTTTTCTGGTCTACTGTTTATGTTGCTTTAGTTAGGATAGGTTGTTATGATGATGACGGACTTCACCCGCAGTATCTACCTTTGTAATTTCTCACCAATTCGGTTGTAATGTCGTGTTGGTTGGTTTTTTGGGCAAAACTTGAAGGTCTTTTTGGGGACAGTTTTTTCTATGGCCTTTTGTAACAGGGTTAAGGGAGTAGATAGGTTTTGTGTAGAAATTTCAGAGGCACAAATGAATCTTGTAGTAGGGAGGTATGACAGAATATCCAAGCATGAAAGGCCATGTGAGCCATGATCTTTTTTGTAATGAAGGTTCCTGTTTAATATAATTTTTTTCTTGCTTACAAAAAAAAAAAAAAAAAGTATTCGTACTTGAATTATGCTACTATGGTTTGAAGTCGTTTCTACGGCTGGCATAGGCCCTTGCTCCGATGATGATTTCAAATTCTCAGATCTAATCATGCATTGTTTGTGGGATGGCCGCACATCTGTCTTGTTATAATAATGCAACCAGAGAATGTAAATGTGTTGCACAGGTTGGTTCTCAGCAAGTGTTGCATCATTGGACTGATATATGGAATGAAATAGAGGACATTCCTGAAATATCTTATTACTAAACATATTGTGATGAACCATGCAATGCTTTGTATATGGGGTCTTCTCCTATATGGCATTGTCGGTGGTGTCAACATCTGGATCATATTGAATGCCATACAAAAATGTTGGAAAACTTGGACGTTTTTTGTGATTTGGATTTTTACAAAAGCCTTGTTTTGTCACCACTCTGTGTAAAAGATCTGTGAATTAAACTATTATTGGTGGGCTTTTGTGTTCAATTACACAGGGATGCAAACATCCTCTGTTCAAAGTTGGATTAGAAAAGGGCAGCGAAAGAATGAACAGGAGAACGATTCTTCACTTTAGATGCTATGAGAAATGGCATATTGGACATTTGTAGAGACAGTACCGAAGATTCACACCAAGAACTTAATGGAATTACAGGAGCAGAAAAAAGAAGCAATGGTTGGGAAATGGAAGAGATTCATGTCAGGCTGATGACAATAGCACAGAGAAGCAATCAAACAAAATGCGCATAAAAAAACCAAAGTAATTAGTCATTTTTCCTCCTGATTCTAAGCGACTTTTGATTTTCATCAACAAAAGGAGTGGTGCTCAACACAGGCTCTCTCATACGTCACTTAAATATTCTTATAAACCCTATGCCTGTATGTTTCCAATTGATGGTATAGTTACAAATTTTTATATTCTTATAAATTTGATTAGCAAGGAAACTTATAAATTGATGGTGTTGTTGAATTTCTGGTTTTTATGGATAATTTGTGTACCTGAGTTTTCAAACCAAAACTGAGCGATTTTCTATTTTTTGTCTTAGCATTTTAGCATTTTAAAATTTGAAGTTGTTTTTTTGTTTGTTCGAAATTAGTATCTGGCTTAGACTGTACCAGCCTCAATTTGACAATGGCAAACTAAACCCACACTTTAACCAATGAACTAGCAACAATTAACCAAAACTGAAGCTAGTTATTTTAGAGAAAGTTTATTATTATTTTTTAAAACTAAAACATGTTTACAAGGCTACAATATTTTGTCATGAATCTTTTGTGTAATGCTTGTGTTTTTTATTAAAGAAAGTGGAAGGCTAGTCAAAGATTCTATAAGGTGTTCTCAACTTATGCCATGGAATTTCAGTCATGTGTTTTGAATCTAAAATCAAATTTTAGTTTTAAAGTAATTTTTTAATTTTTATGTACTATTGTGAAAGTTAAGATTTTTTTTTTTTTCATTTATTTCAAGAGCACACAATTACTGTTAGTATAGTGATTCAAGAAAAATGATAAAACAATTACATGATATGGTAGGACAAGTATACTTGACACTTTTAGATTTTGTACATAATTTTGTTTCCCTCATGCTAGACTAGTTCATAAGAAACAAGGGTCAGACATCTTTTGTGAACATTTGCCGCCCACCTAGATTATGTGAAGTCTTTGATAGTTTTCAAATTTTTAATATTTTTTAAGCTTACTTAGCAAGTAATTTGTAGTAATTAACCAATGTGTTGAAATATATATCTAAGCTTTTTCTTTCTCTATCTTATTTATAAATTATATTTAATATGTTTTTCTTATTTATAAATTATATCTAATATTTCTATTTTCTTTATTATCTTTTATTGTAAAAGTTGTACGAAATTATTTGAGATTTCCGTTAAAAATGTACTGCACTAGCTCAAATACTAATGTATTTATTTAAAAGACGTTACCTATTGCTTACGGTTTTCATGACCGACTCTGAAGATTAAAAAATTAAATTAGTTTGTCTTGCAACTCATGCATCCCATCATATTTGATTAAATAATGTTAGGTGTCAGCCAGCCTTTGTCCCCTTGTGCAAATCCCTCAGGGAACTTGTTACAACAAAACTCTCATAATATTATTGCTCTGACATGATAAACTGTCACAAAGCTGTAAAGTCTAGGATTTGCTTAGGTGTTTAGAAACAATACGCGACATGAATTGTCAGGGAGCAAGTTGTAACATTACACCGTAATATTTACGAGCCTTCGCAATATTTACCGACCATCATCAAATTTGCTGACATGTATTTTTCAGACCGTTATCAAATTTTATTTAATATTTTTTATTTAATAAATATGGTTGGGTGACTGTTTCTTTAATATATTTTCCCATATCACATCAATTCCAGTCAAGGAGTTATTTAGTATTTTTTAATAAGTATAGCTGGGTAGCAGCGTTCAAATTTGAACCCTTCCCGGCCCTTCCAAAGGGTTCTAGCCCTTCCTAGAAGTGTAAAGTTAAAATTGCCCTTCAAAAAAAAATTAAAATCCGAATTTTATCCTTCCAATAGGAAGGGCATAATTTATATCAACATTTCAAAAGAAGGGCAACATTTGAAACTACCCATCCATATAAATTTCAATTTATATTTTGAAATTCCTATTCTATAAAATTCGACTCGTCATTCAAAATATTGAAAATATCATAAATTATAATCATTCACTCACTCCTTAGCTTTCCAAGGTGACGAGAGATGACTGACGACTACGAGGTAATAGCCACTGGGATTTGACTCTGAATCCGACTCACTTCGGGCTGAGATCTAAGGTGTGACAATGTGTCAATGACTATGGCTGTAACAATAGAACCACTACTAGGCCCAAAACAAGGCTGAAACATTGTGCCTACTACCTATGTGAACCTGGATACCAATGTCCACTAGTTTTTCGTCAAAATGAAATTCAAATTTCCCCTTTGATGAGTCCTCCTCTACAAGACTTCATTTATTGCATGAATGTCACAGACTCATGACAACTCTAAACAACACTCAATGGCATGCAACTACAAATAATGGCATGCAAATAGAACCACAAACCAAGTTGAGGTTGATTTATGCATTGATATAGAGAGGTGGCACTAGGCACACAATATGGAGAAACAATGAGTTAGAAAAATCATTTGGACCAAAGTACCACAATGGTTATTAATAAAATTTTAAAAAACAATTTTTGGCTCAGGAATTGTCTTCAATTTGATGGGTGGCATGATCATGATCATGTAATCTCCCTCTGTCCTTCCAAAAATATGTGGTTTCTCACCACGTTTTTCTTTGACACTCACCACCAAAATACATATAAAAATTACATGTCTTTACATCCTCTTCCATTTAAATCCTCATCGCATAGTCATGACTAAGGATTATTATGCACGCACATCCTCACCTTATAATATCAATTGGTTCAAGGTGCAGAGACAACCATAAATTATCAAATGTGTCAAGATGCAAAGAGTAAGAGACAACTATAAGTATGTCTTATATTAAATTTACCATATAATTCTTTAATTTGCACTATCATCTGAGATTTGACACGTTGGATTGTTGTGGTCTTCTTATAACTCCTTACCAATGTGACTGTAAGGCTTCTTTGATGGTGAAGTCCATAATTTTAAGTCTTCTTCCTCATTATCATGCCTTTGGGTAAGACAATAAGGAGGGAAGTGGCCGGCATTAGCATGGAAAATAGTTTCAACATAGAGCTAGATACATTAATTCTTTCATTAAATAAATTAAATTTCATGCCAGTGACTATGAATTCACCGAATTGTGGATTGGTAAAAAACACATCAAATTTTAGAGCCTCGAGCTCTTAATTACTCATGTATCTAGAATTTTCGCAAATCGAGCCATTAACAAACTTCTTTTGTTGTTCTGGTTCAATTTAAAAGATAGGTTGTCAAAACTCAAACATGTAGCGAGTTTCAAGGCTCCAGTTGACTTAGGATTGATTCCATTTCCCCTCCATCCCATACCTGTATGTTGTCGCGACAAGTGTTGAACAACAAAATTTGATGCCCAGGCCCTTATGATGCTAGTGTTGCTAACTTGGTTGGTATGGAGGATTATTTTTTAATGTTTTTTTGAGCTATGCAATGTTTTTTCTTAGGCTCCTAGTGTCCATCATTCTTACATCTCTCAAGCTTGGATGGTTTCCCTCTCTCTGGTTTGAATTAAGGTTTTGGTTGGTTTTATATGTAGATTTTGGTTGTAGGTTTATTATAGACTCATTTTGCTTAATGGATTCTTTATGTACATAGTTAACAGTAAGTAATCTTCTCAGCAGTATGCATAACATCATGTAGATGCCCCAATATGGTTATTGCATAATCTAAGTAGTTTTTCTATATAGTGAAGTGTGGTCTAACCCAGAAAAATACAACAAAATAGTTGTTATTTTAATGAAATGTAACATTAATGTGTTCAAATTCGGTTTTATTGAAAAGATACCATTTTATCATGTAGATATTCATGAGTGCTCAATTGTTTAAGATTGTAAAGATTTGGATGAGAAATATTTGTGTTTTGCATTTTTTGGGGGTAAGGGTTTAGTTAATTTACACTTGTCAATTGAAGTACAATTATTTAAATTGCCCTTTATCTTTGAAGGGCTCCAAGAACAAATACCCTTCCAATAAAAATTAATACCCACCCTTCAAATTTGATCACTGTTGGGTAGTTGTTTCTTTAATCTATTTCTCTGCCATATCACATCAATTCCAACCAAGGAGTTATATTGTTTGGTATTGTCTTTAAGCTATTTATATTTACTGGGTGGACTTGTAAATATATTCATTAAGTGGACTTATCCACCAATTTCCTTGTAAAGAGGGAATTTTCATTTTATGATAATTATTGTGAAGAAGGGAATTAAATTTTTATAATAATTAATTGATAATGAAGTAGGAAATTTTCTCACGTCCACTTAGTTATAGTAAAAATTCATTTATAATAGAACATTATAATAGATTTGGAAATTATATTTTATAATTATTTTTTGATTTATTTTACTATTAATATATTTTAGAAATTAATCACAAATCACTTGATATTAAAACAACAACTTCCAAATTATTATATGTTTCCCTAATATTTAGCACACATATACTCACACACATATTCATTTATTATGTTTAAATTTTATTAATAATATGTATTTAGTTCCAAGATTTAATGAGCTAAATACTTTTATTTTATAATATGAAGAATTAAAAAGTTATAAATGCATCAACTACCATTTATTTTTTATATAATCCATTTCAAATTCCAAAATATAAATATAGATAAGTATAATAAAATGTCTATTTATAATATTTACAAAAACTATTAAAAAATATATATATATAAAATACATGGAAAAAAATGTATTTTATTTAAATAACATTTACTATTATTAATAAAAGTATAAATTATTATTATTTTTTTGCAAATTTAGGATAGCATCTTTTTCATTTAATATAAATTTAGGATAGCATCTTGATAGCAATTCAGATTTCCAATATTCCTTTTAACTAAATAATGTTTAAAGCGATTGAACCCTTAGTTTGATACAAAGAAAGACAGTTAATTATGTGTGATCGTTAAAAGGGATTTGTGGAAAACAGTATGTGGTTGGCAATTAGATTTCTTTTTCTAAGAAAGATTCAATAGAAAATTACAAGATTCATAAATAATTCTGGCAATTAGTTTTCCTTAGCTGAAAGAAAAAGTTAATAAAAGAATAATATCTAGAACTTCATAAACAATGTTAGATGGCTGGTATTCAATAAAATTTGTCCTTGGATCACTGAAATAATTATGTGTATTTGGAAATTAAATATAGAAGTATGTACGCTTGGATTTGGATTTAATTATTGAAATTAAGACCAAACACCAACAATTTTCAAACGAAAAACCAGAACCCTTGTAGTATTGTTTTCTCACCGTTTGACATTTCCTCTTCTCGCAAGTAATCATAATTCATAATTTCCGATTTCTAAATTTTTCTCAAGTTGGAAAGTTTTATTTTTAACTATTATTAGCACATCCACATCAATTGTGGGTGGCCAACATTATAGATAGGACCATAGACGTCACATGTATGCGTGTTTATGTCTATAAAGGGTTTAGTAAACATATGTTGGTGCGTCCAGGAAACCTTGGATTAGACTTTAGCTTTGTTGATGCTCAAAACATAAACGGCCCCAGTACCTTGTGCCTAGAATTATGTCTGTAAAAACATTTATGTAAATTGAGTATGAAAGATTTAATAAAAAGATCGAAACAAGTTTGCTAGAGAAAGCCAAAAGAGATCTTGGAGGCATTTGGTTTCAGAGCCAGCACGAGTTTTCCTTTTGTGTTGTAAGTCTCAACATTAACTTTCGATCTTATGCATCCTTATATCTTTGTATTTCTGTCTATAATCTGTAATCTGTTTCCATATATTTGAAGTGAAGGTTATGTGTTGGGTAAATGGGAATTCTGAGTTGGTGTGAGGCCATAGCCATTGGGATAGGCATCGTAAGCCCTCTGTTTACTCTTTTAATAGTTTGTAGGAAACCCATGAGAGCAATTTATTAATTTACTGCCCGATAAATGTAAGTGTTCCATGGGCCCTTCAATGGATTTAGTTCCACTCTGAACCCTAGACTGTCATAAAGAGAATGATACATAAGTATCATTAGCAGAAAGAAGATCATATTTTTAGAATGACACTTCCACATATTCTTCTATAATTAATATTCAATATCTAAATCCGTATGAGAACTTGCAATTACCAGCCATCTTACCCTCTGATGTTTATAAGTTATCTTAGTGGCAATAGAAAACACACACTCAAATCAAAGTTAGTTCTGTAGATGTTTCTTTTACAGACCATGATGAGCCTCTGCATATAAATTTGCTAGATAAATCTCAGATAGATTGGGCTAAAATCCAAGGTTATAAGTATGCCCATCTTGGTGCAATTAAGCTTGCCCTTGGTCCGTTGGTTCGTCCACACCTTCTTGTTTCCTCTTTATGTGTTTCCATAGACACCCGACATATAGATTTCTCAGATGCTATCATTGGAGGCTTCACAACCCCACTGCATAATGGCCCTTGTTTTGGTACTATATTTCCTAAGTAGTTTATTAGTCTTGATGATCCATATATATATATAATTTGATTAAAGATTATATCTTCCCTTGTGGTTTTAAGATGGATTATGGCTCCAAGATTATACAGCTCAAAGCCTGTGTGCTTGTCCACTTTGGAAATGATACCCTTTCCCTCCTTTAGTCTAAGGTCCATTAGAGCTCGCACCTGCACAATGTGGTGCAGACTGATAAATCCAAACAATCTACTCCAGTTACTTTTGTCTGGACATGTATCAATTACCGTAGACAACGGGAAGTAAAATACAAAGAGGTAAGGAACCAAGATAATCGTGTACATAAAATTGAGTCTTTTGTTAATACCCCAATTTATTTTGATAGATCCTCTCACTCATTCTGAATCCTTGAAGGTCGTCCTACTCCTCGTTTTACTCCTCCTCTTCTCAGGAACCCCTCTATGAATAATTATGATTTTTGATCTCAGTGTATGAAGCATGAACTTGGTTCATCTACTTCAGTTCAACCATCTTTTACTGGAGTCTATGATACCGAACATAAATGTCAACACTCAGACTGTCTTGCTTGTAAGAAAATACTCCAGAGTCTAGAGACTAAAGCATAATCAAAACAGAGAACTCCGAAGTCTTTATATGTATTCATCTCCACCTTGGAATGGCCAAGGCATGGAAATCACCTCTGCTAAAGGTGATAGACCTTTTGTCCCTGGAAGGAATCTTCCAGAAGTTCCATTCAGATAGTTTTCTATTGATGGAAAAGTAAAAAAAAAATTCATGCCCTATAAATCTTCCACCCCTTCTGAAAATGTCTTAGATGAAATAAAGCTTGCAAACTATGGAAATTTGCAACAACATCTCACAACACAAAATCTGGATGATATGGCCATGGATATCATTCAGTTGAAGAAAACAATGAAGGAAGAGCATGATAAGATACCATTGCTCCAAACCAAGCTAGACCTTCTGGATCATTTGTTGCATGATACAGGAGAGATAAAAACTGCCATAAATATAGTCTATGACAAGACAGAGAAAATGATGGATGTCTTGGGAAAACTCTTAACTAAAACTCAAGATTTGAAAAGAAAATTGGCTCAGTTACCCAACAAGATTTGGATATTGCTCTTAAAGGACACCAACAACAACACTCAAAAAGTTACTCATTTGGATTGATGAGTATCCAAGATGAGGATGACATAACAGATTTTAATTTTGGTCAGGATGTGTTAATTTTTCGATAATTGCATTCAAACATTATCTAGCATCCTACTAAGAGAATAGCAAGCACATCATAACTATCATAAACACAAACAATAGTACGTAAATTTTTATAAAGCATCGACATCAAATTCTAGTAATCATAAGTTATATAGGATGCACGATTGAGGCAAGAAAACATCCATCAACATTCTAATAAAGACATAAATACATTTCACGCACATCGTAAAAATAATACACATGCATGATCATTATAACATTTTATTTCAGAATCTCATTTAAATGAACAAATAAGCTTTTATTATATCTCCGCACAACAAGTATAGCAATTAATGCTACGTTGAAATTTTTTTAAATTTTCGTGATTTTTGGGATGTTACATCGAGACACATGACAGGGAGTCATATGTGTGCAGATTGAAGAAATCCTTGTATGGCTTGAATCAAGCTCCTAGGACATGGTACGATAGGATAGACAACTTCCTATCCATTTTGGGCTTTACCAAGAGTAAAGTGGATTCCAACCTTTACTATAAGGTTGAGGAAGGAAATCTAGTGATACTCCTATTGTATGTGGATGACCTGTTTGTGACAGGTGAGGATAGATTGATTTCCGACATGAAAAGGAAGCTTGCTTCCGAGTTAGAGATGGAGGACTTGGGAATGATGCATTACTTTCTAGGTATGGAGGTGTGGCTAAGTGCAGATGGAGTCTTCCTTGGACAAGGGAAGTATGCAGTAGATATCCTGAAGTGGTTCAGGATGATGGACTACAAAGCCATGGCCACACCTATGGAATCGACCCTAAAGCTATTGACTGATGCTTCATCGGAGTTGGTTGATGTCACGGTGTATCATCAGATGATTGGGTCCTTGATGTACCTGACAAACACAAGACCAGATATTTGCTTTGTGGTGAACACCTTGAGCAAGTGTCTGACAGATCCTAGACATGTTCACCTGATTGCTATAAAGCATATTTTGAGGTACCTGAAGGGTACGATTGTTTATGGGCTCAAGTATGATGTGAATCAAAAGTTTAACCTAGGAAGATTACTTCGGGGTGCTGCTTCAGTATGGGATGATGTGTGATCTCTTGGTTTAGTAGGAAGCAGTCCTACGTAGCACTGAGTACATCCGAAGCAGAGTATGTTGCAGCTTGTTCGGCTAGTTGTGAGGCAGTATGGCTGAGGAAGCTATTGTCTGAGTTATTTGATCTCTCGTTGGATGCTACCTATATCTTCTGTGACAACCAAAGTTGTGTAAAGTTGTCTGAGAACCCGGTGTTCCATGACAGGTCGAAGCACATTGAGATCAAATATCACTATATCAGGGATATGGTGCAGAGAGGAGGAGTGAAGCGCTTGTATGTTGCAATGAATGAGCAGATTGCAGATGTGTTGACCAAACCACTAGCCAAAGTGAAGTTTGAGTACTTCAGAGAGAGGTTTGGTGTTCTTCAGATAGAAGATACTTCGAGGAAGAAGTGATGGAACACATATCTAGGAGCCATTCCAAGCATGGTGGTAGGAGGATCCTTCCCATGGCTGTGGATGTAAGCGCTGTGTGATGAGCATCAGGACGATGCTCCAGTTTATGCTATGATGATGATCAAGATGATCTTGTGATGATGATCTGCATCAGGATGATGTTGTGTAGATGATCAGGATGATGCTTTGTATATGATCAGGGTGATCATGTGATGATGGTGTGCATCAAGATGATGTACTATATGATGATGATCAGTATGATCATGAGTATCTGGATGATACTCCGCAGACAAATTGTATAGGTAGCATGTAAAAGATCCTGAGAGATCCGATAGTCTGTGCTTGGATGCTCTTTCGAGGTTTTACTACAGGTAGCATAGAAAAGATCCTGGGAGATCCGATAGTCTGTGCTCGGATGCTCTTTCGAGGTTTTGCTACAGGTTGGTCGTGGACAGGTTGTGTAGGTAGCATAGAAAAGATCCTGGGAGATCCTATAGTTTGTGATAGGATGATCTTTCGAGGTTTTGCTACTAGAGGCATGTAATCAGTCCTGGAGATTCGATAGGTTGAGCTATGTGCTCGTAAAATTCCTAGGATGCTCTTTAGAGTTCTTGCAGGTTGGAAGACACTCTTTTAAGGTTTTGCCTAACCACATAGAAAAGATCCCGGGAGATCCTATAGTCTATGCTAGGATGCTCTTTCGAGTTTTTGTGGTGGTGGTCACATAGAAAAGATCCAGGGAGATCCTATAGTCTATGCTAGGATGCTCTTTCAAGGTTTTGTGATGGTCACATGTAAAAGATCCTTAGAGATCCTATAGTCTGTGCTAGGATGATCTTTCAAGGTTTTGTTGATGCACGTAATCAGTCCTGAGGATTCCACAGTATGGCCAAAGATGATGAAGACCTACAGGAGGCTAGGCCTACAATCATCATGAAAAAGCGTTGGCTCTGTGGAACTTCCTATGACGAGAAAAATTATGAGATAGACCATTGATCGGGATGTCGATATATAGCAGTAGTGACGATGATGCTTCGTGATCCAGTAACGATGATCCAGCTCCTGAATTGAAGACTTGTGCCGATATGTATTGATGACCTATGTCTAGAGAATACCTTCATAGTTAAGAGGGAGTGTTGATGTATTTGTAACTTCGGAATATATTCTTCTATGTATTACACTTGTACCTTATTATATTCATGATGGAGATGTATTATTCCTCCAATTAGAAGTGTCGTGTCACAAGTGTTGCAACTTATATTTGATGTGTTATTCGACCACCGGTGTGGGGTCGGCCCTAGTTGAGTCATGTGGATGGGTTATTAGGCTTCCTTAGGAAGACGACCCTATTAGGTTATTGGCAGGTCAAGTTAGTGTATAAATAGAGAGGTTGTGTCTCTCATTCTATTCATTCACTCACTCATCCACCTCACATAGTTGAGAGAGAGGAGTGCACACAAGTGGAGGAGGAGTAGCTACTGGAGTCATCTATCTTTTGGGGATTGATCATTGTGATCTTTGTATTGGGGATTATTCTATCTTTGAGGAAGTTGCGGAGTTTTTCACCTTCTTGGTTTTCCCCGAGGAAAATCTGTGTCTCTATATGTGCTGACTGTTGTTCTTCTTATTGATGATGAAGGGGTTCTATGGGCACCCCGAGGCTTACTTAGCTTTTAGCTAAAGCATTTGAACGTTCTTGTCACAGATCACAGGTAAGAGAAAAATAGAATAACTTGCAAACATGTCGGGGTGAGATCCATTACGATTGTTTCTTCAGTTAAAATTTGTAACGTGTTATTTAGATGACTTTATAGTAATTACATTCTACTCTCAGTATTTATGTTATTTTAATACACAAGTATTTGTACAATGTTGAGCATCGAAAACATTATTAAGTATTGCAAATCCTACTTAAGGAAATTACAATAAGTATTAAATGTCTATGGTACAAGGATCAAATCCTAAGTTCAAATATCCTTATTGTAATTCTAAGTCTATTTTTTGATCCTATGCATTATATGTTTAACCCATAATGTAATGGTTATTTTAATGCTAAAGTATTGTCATAGTATCTATAGTTATAAACTAATTGCTATGTGCGCTTCTTCTATAGTTTGTACCATTGATAATACAGTGCCTAGAGCATATTTAGCATTGTAACTTAAACAATAGTGTTGACATGGTCTTTATAGTTTATATACTATGTACAAAGGTGATTTTCGTATTATTTAATTTGTTATATGTATGGATTGGAAACATGCCACATTAGCTTGGTGTTGATGAAATATAACCATATCATAATATTTATAAGTCTCGCCATAGTGGATGGTCAAGACTTTAACCTAGGGTATGATACAAATTATATGAAATAGTTTACCTTTGATAATATTACGTATCCACTATAATGTTTGCTATGCAAGGATGGTCGAATCTTAATACATGGTTATGTTGGCAGATTCTATGTACTGGGGTAGCTTTGTTCATTAAAGTGCAATAAAGGCTTGTGTGGTGGAATGCCTAATGGAATCCATCGTGGCAGGTCATCAAGTGGTTTCCTCGATCATGATGTCAACCCTAACTTCATTTGGACTTACGTCGACGATGGCACAAATTCGACATTCATTTTGCATTGGGTGGAGTGTTGGAGAGGCCGACAGGCCTGCGAGATTTTAGGGTTTGTTAACGGGGTGTGAGGGCACCTCCCAGGTTTTGATATCATGACTTGTGGCTGTGTAACTTGACTATCAGAGCCAAACCCTTTAAGAGTGATGACTTGCTACAGTTGTTGATAGTTTGAGTAGTTCCAGAGTTCACGATAGTTTTGAGAGTATTCGGACCAGAGGCAAGGTTTCTTTGCAAGTAAGTGGTAGTTCTCTAAACTGTATCTTTTCTTCACTGAGATTTCTAGTAGGGTATTGGCTCTAGTTCTCGTCAGTTGTGGGCGTCTCTGTTTTAGAAGCAAAGTTCTAAAGGTAAGGTCTTGATTTTTTTCCTGCTACCCATGTTAGTTTAGAATGTTGCATTTGTCTGCAATTGTTTTCAAGCTTCATAATCCCTCCTTTAACCATAAGATTCATAATCCCTCCTTTAACCATACTATGTGTCAATGGAAGGTACCCTTTGGTTTTTGGGTTTCTATGTCGAAGCTACGTGGAAAATGCTTTGAAAAATTGGTAAGCCTCGGTGGTTTTCCTGTAGGTTTTGACTTGGCAAAAATTATTGGCCGTTGTTTGGTTTTAGTAGAGACTTCAGTTTTGATGTCTGGCTGTCGATGTGGCCATCGTTGTAATGTTTATGAGCCAAATGGCAGTGTAGGGAGGATGGGATCCTCGACCTACTTCGGCGTTAAGCCTACAGCGTTTCACTATGTAAATACTTGTTAAAAAAATGTAATAACTATTGAAAGGGTTTAACCCTCTGCTATTTTGATTAATGAAAGGGTTCTGGTATTTGTAACTTAATACTGCTTCGTGTATGAGAGAAATGCTCCAGGACCTGTGTTATTTTAATTCAATGCTTTGTTTATGAAATGTTGTGTTTTGTTAATGGCTGAGAGCCAAAGGCTAAATGCCTCGTTCTGTACATTCAACGCTAAACTTGTTCTTGTTAGAAGATAACTTCGAAAGGTTTAGGAAGTCAAACTTAATACCGAGACCTAGTCTCGTATGTTTATTGTTTGGTCGAAGGATGATTTAACTTAAGTTTATCTGAAAAAATTATTTGACTGTTTTGTTATGGATGTTGAAAGTGTTCCTTCGTCTATGTTAGCTTTGTACAGGATAAATAAAAATGTGATTGTGTTAAATTCTAAAGTTGAGCATAGGTAGTGAATCTTGTTTGGAACCCTATCACAATGAGTTGGTGTTTAGAAATGTTAAGGGTTCGGCCATAATTTTGGTTATGAACTTGTCTCGATACTAAGGTTATTTTGGTTCTCTTAAGGGTTTCGAAAGTAACCTGTAGGTGTAGACTATAAGGAAAAATCCTTGTATAGTTGAGCTCTATCTTGATATTTGATTCGTTAAATGTTGTATGTTTACTGAATGTTATGATAGTGATAGATAGGGTTCTGTCATAATAGGACATTTGTCCAATACAGACTTGTTTTGTGTTTAAAGGATCTATGATATTGATGATAAAAATGTTAGTAGTTCTGTATACTCAGTATGTTTGTTTTGACCTCCTTTTTCAGTTGTTTCAGTAGATGAAATTTTACAGTGAACATGTCGATTCTATAATGTAAAATATTAATAGGGTATTCAAACAATAACAATAAGAAAATAGATATTAATTGTTTCTATAAAGAAAAAGTTAACCTACACTAAATCTTAGGTTTATGCAGAAAACATAGAACTGTTTGAGTTCTGTTATTTCTTTTGTTATAAATGTGAAGATATTATAATGTCTACATAATATATATATATGTGTAGCTATAATTTTCTATGACTGAAAATAAAGATATTTTAAATTGCAAAATATAACAGACAAGGGAAATTTCAGGAAAGACATAACAGAATTAGTCCATTCATTCACTCCATATCATTTATCTATTTTAATCTCCCTTCCCTATACTAGAGTATGGTACAAAAACAGTACGTGGAAAAATACAGGGAATACATTTATTCTATCATTTCATTTACTTATGCAACAGTCTACAGAATCATAATCAAATCAGAAAATCAAACATTTACTTCTGCATGATGATAACTATCAATATTTAACTAATGAATACTAAATCAACAGCTACAGAAAATAAATTATAACTACTTAGGAAGTGAAATAACAAGTAGAACTTGCAAATGTATATAGGGTGAACAAACACCCAAAGAGGCCTGTTCCTCCCAACCTTCTCCAGAAGAAGCATCCAATATCACTTGCTCCTTAGGACCCCCGAGCCTATTTACTGAACCACTGGGTAGAAGACTCTGTGTAGAAGCAAGGCACTCAGGTTGTACTTCCAGTAATCAATGGAGACTTGCAATACACCTCAAAATAACTCTCTGCACTCAGCAGTAAACTATGCACTTAGCAGAAGTGAAACAGACTTACACTACTACTCAAAACATAGCTTCCCCTCATCGAATCTCTTGTGTGCATACAACAGAACCACAAGGTAAATTTTCTTGTCAGAAAAAGTGTGAGCCTCTGCTCAAATTCGATGGCTTATAAAGATGCCTAGGTCTTTAGTGGTCAGTTTCCAAAATAAATGATCCTCAAGCTCCAATCCCATCTTTTAGGGAACTTTGACCACAATTCAAGGGAGTTGTCCCATAACAACAGCTAGTTACTGAGTTCTTGATGCTGCCACTTGTCCATTTCCTCTACCCCAGATTCCATTCCACCTAGTGGGTCAGTAAACACTCTTTCAATAGTCTCTTTGGGTGAGTGTCTCCTATTTTATTTTATTAAATAATAATATTGTGCAATTGCAGTCATCCTTGGCCACTTGGCCAAATATAAAACTTTACAATAAAAGGTAAGATAATGTTTTCTTCAAACATAAAATGTTTTAGCAAAGGGGTATGTTACACTCAAAACCAAGTGGCTGCTCCACATATACTTCCTCTTCGACTACACCATTCAAGATGGCTGTCTTGACATCCATCTGGTGTATCTTCCACTTCATCATTGCAGCCAGGGCAAGTACTGTTCTGATGGAAGTGTATCTGGCTACAAGAGAAAAATTCTCTTCATAATCTATCCTCTCTTTCTAGGAGAAGCCATGGGCTACAAATATTTCCTTGTATTTCTCTATGCTACAAATTGCAGCATGCTTAATCTTATAGATCCACTTGGAAGTCACAACAGACTTCCCTTCTGGTCTTGGGACCACGTCCTAGACATCATTCTTCATGATCGACTGTACTCCTCGATCATGGAATCCTTCTATTGCTGCATCCCAGATCCTGGGAACTTCAGATTCTTCAATATCTTCAAGAGATAGTTTTCTTTGAACTTCGTTGCTGGAGCAAATGTTGTAGTCCTTCTTTTGTAGGTGATTGTACATGATCTTTCCTACAAGTCAAATTCAATTGCATGATTAGAAACTTCTCATAGTTTACAGAACAAAGTCTTACACATAAAGGCATATTTCATATAGTCATGCAATTATCCTAGCCAATGCTTTAATACAACATTTGTCTATATCCTGTAACTTTCTAGATGCCTTCCATCTCTACCAGAACATTGTTAAGAGTTTGCACTACTCCCAACATGTCAGCATAGAGGTTTCATTCTAGATAAGTAGCAATGGAATGTTGTATAGTGCCATGGGCCACTTACCCATCACATGCATATTAGTAGTATACTGTTCATTAATGCAATTATTCTAATATGCATATTACACAACCTAAGTCTAGGAACATAAGTATATAGAGCATTGAACAAAATTATTTAAACAATCAGATATACAAGAAATGATAATTCAAATACTTATCTTTGTTTGTTTGTTGGGTGGACTCCCTCTCAATCTTTGCTTCCTTGTAGGAGCTACTGGAGTCTTTGATAGTGTGCACCTTAACCAATGCTGAAAGTGGATGAGAGCTTCTTCCTTTCTGCAACTCCATTCTGTTATGGATTGTAAGGAGTGGTCAACTCCCTCTTAATCCCTGAATCACTACATAACTTCTTGAAGTCTTCTGAAGTGAGTTCTCCACCATTGTCGGATCTAAAAGTCTTGAATTTCTTTTCAGTTTGTTTTTATATCAAGGCTTTGAATTCCTTGAATTTGTTGAATACTTCATCTTTGTTCTTCAAGAAACAAATCCAAGTCTTCCTAGAGAAATCATCAATGAAAGACACATAATATACATACCCACTCAAAGAACTGGATGACATCGGAACGCATACATTGGAGTGGATAATTTCCAAGATTCCTTTTTCCTCGCTTTCACTACTTGGAAATGCCTTCTTTGTGTTCTTTCCTTTTTGCACATTCTTTGCAAACACCTTCATGCTTTGACTGAATTTCAGGAAGACCTTCTACTGCTTTGGTTGCAATTGGTAGTGCACATGTGCAAGCTTCATATCCCAAAGTTCACTTGGCTCCATGGATTCATGTACCATGGCATATTCAGGTTGTCCCTTCAATTTGTACAATCCTCCCTCTTGTTCTCCAATCACTACTGCATCATCTATGGTCTTACCTTTTGGCCACATAAGTACTTGGTCATTCACAAATGCAACTCTCATCCCCTTTGCATCTAAAGATGATATGGAGAGAAGATTCTTCTTGAGTCCTGGTACATATAGAACATCTTGCATCTTTAAAGACTTCCCAGAGTCTAACTTGTAGGAGGCTTCACCACTTCCTTTTATAGGGTATTGATAGTCATCCCCAAGTTTCACCTTATGACGTGACTCATGTTCAGATAGATCCATAAGAGATTCTTTGAATCCCATCATATGTTTAGAATCCCCACTATCAATAAGCCAATTATTACATCCATGTGTAACAGTACCTGTGAGAGAAGAGATTAGAACATATTCATCGTCACTTGAAGAGTCTTCACTTTCTACCTAAGTCTTCTTTCTGGGAGGTTCATCATCCTCAGTAGCATGAGCATGATATCTCTTCTTGTTGTTGTTGGAGCCCTTTCTGTTCTTGGGACAATCTACGGCAAAGTGTCCCTTCTCATTACATGTGAAGCATCTCAGATATTTCTTATCTCTTTCATGGTGGTGAAAATATTTCTTGTGATGAGATTACTCCCTCTTGGGCTTACTTCTCTTGGTGTGAGCTGTGAGAGCCTGGTCTTCACTTCCTGTCTTTTCTTCTCGAGCTACAAGCCTAGCTTCTTCTTGTGAACATTCCTCCCATAGTCTACTGAAGGAGATCAATTTCTTTCTTACACAGATAACTTGGATGAAGGATTCCCATGACCTAGGTAGGCCATTTAATGTGGTCATGACAATTTCTCCATTCTCCACTACTTCATCCACAACTTCAAGTTGCTCATTGATTTGAGAGACCTTAGTAAAGTAGGATTGGATGGTCTCTCCATTCTGGAACTTAACCCCTTTTAATTGATTCCGCAGAGTCATCTTCCGATTTATTTTCTTTCCTTCAAATAACTTGGTCAAGGAGTCAAACATCTCCTTAGGTGTCTTTAGAGAAGACACATGGGGTATGAGATGGTCTTTTATAGAATCAACAATGATTATCTTGGCTTTGACCAAGTTCTTCTTGTGTAAGGCCTTAGCCTCATCTCCCTCTGGAACTGAAACCTCTTCTTTTATGTAGGTGTCCAAATCATTCTCTTCTAAGATTAACCCAATCCTATACTTCCATGCTCGGAAGTTCTCAACTCCTTCAAGCTTATCCTCAAGCTTGGTGTGGTGAGACATCTTAATGAGAAACTCAAATGGAAATAAAAGATTTAGGTCTTACCACTTGATTTGCTGAAAACTAGATCTGGAGCTGGATTAGGGTTTGTTAAAGAAACCCTAAAAATTCAATCTTTGAATTCCAAACTTCTCAATGGATGGAACGATGTGTCTTGCTGAGCTGATCAAGTTGGTATACTTCAATTTTGAAATTTGCAAAATTTGACCCCTCAAAATTGCCTTTGAAACTTTCGGATCTTCTTGTCAAAATCCTGAACTACGGTTTGATAATTCTTGGGGTTATGCCTAGCCAAAAAGTTCGATCTTGTGCTCTAAACTTTGATTTTTCTGAGGAGCATACAGCCGTGGTCACAGATTCCAAAAATTTCAACTTTTGCAGAAACCCTAATTTTCCACCTTTCCGATCAAAATCCCGAACTAGGGTTTGATGATGCCTGGGGTTCTTCCCAACCAAAAAATTCAATCTTCGTCTCTAAAATTCAATTTTATTGAGGAGCATCCAGTCGTGGTCTCAAATTCCAAAAATTCCAACTTTCTCCGAAACCCTAATTTCCTACAGCAGTGATGGGCCAAAAACTAAAAGTGCTCAGAATTGAATTCTGTCTCGACAGAAAGATGCACCCTTCCAAGGAGAGTCATCCTAGCCTCCTCCCTTTGATGATCTGAGGAGAGAAACCCAAATATTAAGAATCCCAAGCTTCCGCAGCTAGACAGTGTCTTCTTCTTAGCATGACTCTGATCCCATGTTAATTTTTCGATAATTGCATTCAAACATTATCTAGGATCCTACTAAGAGAATAACAAGCACATCATAATAATCATAAACAAAAGAGACACGGAATTTCCTTGGGAAAAAACAAGAAGGTGAAAAGCCCCGCAACTTCCTTAGAGATAGAATAAGCCCTAATACAAAGATCGCAATGATCAATCCCCAGAAGATGGATGACTCCAGCAGCTACTCCTCTTCCACTTGTGCGCACTCCTCTCTCTCAACTATGCGAGTTGGATGAGTGAGTGAATGAATAGAATGAGAGACATAAGCTATCTATTTATACACTGACTTGACTTGCCAATAACCTAACATGGCCGACTTCCTAACGAAGCCTAATAACCTATCCACGTGACTCAACTAGGGCCGACCCCACACCGATGGTCTAATAACCCATCAAATATAAGTTGCGACACTTGTGACACAACAGTTTTGACTGGAGGAATAATACATCTCCATCATGAATATAATAAGGTACAAGTGTAATACATAGAAGAATATCTTCTGAAGTTACAAATACATCAACAGGATGAAGAAGAGTTCCAAGAAATTCAAAGCTTAGTCAACCAATTCCATAGAATGCCTAAGGCATTACCTGATAAGTATATGGTTATGCTTGCTTTCCCCTCTCACACAAAAACTACCCAAGGAAGCTAAGGGGTTAGTCATGAAATTGGATCTTCCTCCTTTTCAAGTCCTCCTCCTACTTTTGATTTAGATATGCAAGATGCCTCTTCTGATCCTTCTCACAAATTACATTTTGGGATAAATGGAATGAACAATATTATGTCACAAATGTCGGAACAACCTGTTCTAAATATCCAATTTCAGTCATAGGAAAATATCAAGTCAGCCATACAGTTTCTTGGCCAATGGGTTTTGTACAAAAAGACCCAAGATTCAAATATTTCTGGTCAACAATTAGCCTTACAGCTGATAGCTGGATTATCTAGTTTGGCACATGAATGGTGACGATGGCCACTACAAGAACCAAAGGATAAAATCCTTAATGCTAATGATGCATATCAACAAATACTGCATGCTTTGGGAAAATAATTATGTGGCCTTGATGATAAAGAAGACTATGAACATTTGACTTCTTTATTTATGTCTACAAGAATTTGTGACCTAATTCAGAGTGAGAAATATTTCTTCTATATGCAGAATCTCCTCATCTCCCCAGGAAAGTGTGGTGAACCAACCTACCTCAAATACTATCTCAGAAGCTTTCCTGGTCATGTTCCAGATGCCATGGAACAATTTTTGAAATATAACAAGATCAATTTTTGTGGACTCTCATTAACACAACTCCATTATTTTATCATGGAAACCTAGCAAGAACATTGCCTAGAAAAGAGAGTCAGCAAAGATTTTAAAAGGCACTAGTCCATGTATTCCCCTAGTTTTTGTAAAGATGTTGAAAAGATGCCTATTTTATAATAGAGGAACTTTGGGAAAGAATCATTCCATTTCCAAAAAAAAAAAAAAAAGTGCTCTATGATATCATCCTGACAAATCCTGAAAGCATAAGTCTCAAAATACTTATAAGAAGAATCATTTCCGTAAACCTTTTCAGAAGCAAGCATTTTTTAGAAAAAGGTTTGAGCCAACAAACAAAGAAAAGTGTTTCATTTGTGGTAAGAAAGGTCATTGGGAAAGCAAGTGTCCACGGAAAAATTATAATCCCAAGCTTGGTGCATTTTCAGAACAACTTGATTAAGCTTGGTGGGATCTTTCTTTTTGTGAACAAGGTTAGTATCCATCCGGATAAATTGTCTTTCTCCCCACTGATGTTTCCTCCTCTGATGATGATGAGCTCCGTTTGAATAATTTTTCTCCCTCTAGTTTTGATTCTTCCTCTTCTGACTCAAATTCATCCTCAGAAGGGACTTTCGGGGGGTGTGAGGGACCTCCAAAGTTTGATTTTTCCTTTTATATGCTTTCTGCTCCATCCAAATCCTCTCCTCAACAAAGATTAGTTGACATTGATCAACAACTATGAGAAATTCATGTTTTTGAATATATATACTCAGAGGATAATTGAATGAAGAAAATAAAAATCTATTGTCTTTACTAAAGGCCAAAGAGAAGCAATCAGAAGAAACTAAAAGTTATCCTTCTCATAATATTGCATTTTACAATCCAGTGGACCTCTATAAGCACTATCCTCCGGATCATGAGGAGAAGCAATGGTTTGCACTGTTCATGTGTTGAACAGATCTCCCACCAAAAGTGTGAAGAACAGAGTTCCACAGGAACCATGGACAAGTACAACTTGCAATGTTTTACATTTTAGAATATTTGGTTGTGTATGTTATGCTCATGTACCTAAACAAATAAGAAGAAAGCTAGATGACAGAAGTGATAAATGCATCTTTCTTGGATATGGTGAAGACTCTAAATCTTACAAGCTATATAATCCTATGACCAAAAAGGTCATCATCAACAGAGATGTATTGTTCAAAGAACAAGAGTAATGGGACAAAACCATAGATAAAGTTATTAAAGTTGTTGTACCTCAACCAAAACATGAAGAAGAAGAGGTGCATATTGAATAGAATGGACAGTAGGATCCAGTAGCGCAATCACCGATAGCTAGTACTCCAGCAAGGACACCTAGAAATTCAGTTCAAGGTGAAGCATCAAGATACACAAATGGATATACTCCTAGTCGTCAATTAGGTAATGAATCTGATCGTAGTCGTAGAAATACTAGAAGTTTACAAGAAATTTATGATAAATTAGATGCAAATACCAATTTCTCCTTTGTTTCTAGTCAACCTATGTTTTTTGAAGAGGCAATAAAAGAAGAGCATTATATAAAAGTTATGGACGAAGAAATAGATTCCACTGAGAGAAATGGTACATGGGATCTTGTTGACTTTCCTAAATATAAGAAACCTATTGGTGTGAAGTGGGTCTATAAGACTAAACTCAATAAAAAATGTGAAATTGACAAGTTTCTCGCAGCAATCAGGAATTTATTTTTGAGAGACTTTTGCACCAGTGGCTAGATTGGAAATGGTAAGAGAAGTCTTAGCAATTGCAGCTGAGAAAAACTGGAAAGTGTATAAAATGGATGTCTAGTCGACATTATTGAATGGGATTCTTGAAGAAGAAATTTATGTGTATAAACCACAAGGATATGAAATAAAAGAACATGAAGATAAAATTTACAAGTTGAAGAAATCTTTATATGTGTTCAAGCAAGCAACAAGAGCTTGCGACAACAGAATTGATTCGTATGTGATCAATAATGGCTTTAGTAGAAGTAGCAATGGACGAACACTTTACACAAAGGTAAATCAACATGGACATATTTGTATTGTTTGTTTATATGTTGATGATGTGATTTTTACAGGTAACCTGTCAGTAGTTGAATTCAAAGTAGCTATGAAGAAATATTTCGAGATGACAAATCTAGGTTTGATGAAGTTATTTCTTGGTATAGAGGTAGAACAATTATAAAAGGTATATTTATTTGTCAAATTAAATATTCTAAAGATGTACTCAAGTGGTTCAAAATATTTAATTGAAAACCAACACCTACACTAGTTCAAATAGGTACAAAGTTGAGCAAAGAAGATGAAAGTCCCAAAGTAGATCCAATACTATATACGAGACTTATAGGAAGTCTCATGTATTTCATAGCTACAAGACCAGATATTATGTATGCACTTAGTTTTGTTTCCATGTTCATGGAGTCTCCCAAAGAATCACATTCACAAGTTCGCAAAAGGATCTTACGATAGGTTGCAGGGACTTCAAGTTATGGGATTTTATACTAAAGCACAGAGTATGATATTTTGACAAGTTATATTAACAGTGATTTTGCAAGAAGTTTCGATGAAAGGAAGAACACTTAAGGTCATGCTTTTCATCTTGGTTCAGGGGTGATTTCATGTGCATCCAAAAAGCATCCCATCATGACAATTTCATAGTAGAAGCAGAATATGTAGCAGCTAAATTAAAAACGTGTCAAGAAGTCTGGTTACACATAATTTTCGAGGGTTGTCAACATAAACAAGAAAGACCAACACCAATTTTTTGCAACAACAATCCAGTGATCACCCTATACAAAAACCATGTATTTCACCAAAAGAGCAAGCACATTGATACCAGATATCACTTCATAGGAGAACTTGTGAACAATGGTAAAGTTCATGTAGAGCATTGTAAATCAATTGATCAGTTAGCTAACATATTTACAAAGCCACTAACAAAAGATATTTTTGAAATTCATAGAGATAATTTAGGCATTGTAAAAGCTGTAGTAGTGAACGGTCATAATTAAGGGGGGTGTTAGAAAGAGTAATTAACTCCCACATAGTCTCAGTTAATAAACTTAGTTCTAGTTCTAAATTTAGCAATCTAAGTTAGCTAAGTTAAAGTTCAGTGAAGATTAGCATGCACACATGAGTTAACCTAGGGTTTTCGCATGTTGCAATCTTATAAATTCATGCCTTCAGGTTCATTGTAATTTTGAATTAGATCTTCCTTGTTATTATCAATAAAATTGAAGAGCTATAACTCGTTTTTAATTATATCGCTGTCTCCAACCTTCAGTGATGACACATAAATACATACATTTTATTATCTAGATAGATACATTTTATGAGAAATTTTAATCGAGTGGATGAAATTCATTGATACTAGAATATTCCTCATAGTGTCTAATAAACCTGAGAATAACATTAAGACATTAACTAGCACATCTGTAAGTGATGTAGATGAAAAAGTCGATCTATCATAGCTAAATGCAGTGTTCAACAAGTACAATTTACACAACATATTTTATATTATGGTTTAATAGCAGCAGTTTGACTCACCCATGAGGTATAGACCAATTAGTATGTGTGGCATTTATTCTCCATCATATTATTGGTTAAAACCTCATGGGGAGTGGCCGAGGATAGGAAGTCCCACTATCCCGAAGGGTGTTTAGTCCAACATTTAGGATATCCGAACTAGGTTTACTGCTACTTAATTAGCCCAGTGATCTACTCCAACTCTAGCTTTGCTATGTACAAATATAGGTTTCCATGGTTATGAAATGTAGTAACTTGACTCATTCAATATCCCTTATGGATTTCCTTTCATGACGCCTTTCAGCCATTAAATGTAAGTACTTATTGAGGATTCATTACTCCATGGGGGGGTCACTCAGTGAACTTGATACATAACACGACCATTCACGGGATATTAAAGAATATCCCTAATTTCACTAAATATTGGAAAATTCCTCCTAAAATTGTATTGTTGAACCCCCCTCCCAATATAACTTTCCAATTAAGAAAACCCCTAGTTTCACTAGATATTGTAGGTATCCATTTTTAATACCCGCTTTATATCATATTATCAAGTTGTAATAAATAGGAGCCCTAACGCATCTTAGTTTAAGAAAATGGATGATAAACAAAATAACAGTATAATGTTAATAATGATCCCACTGAGATTATAGGGGTGACTAATAAATTTGTAGCATTGGATAGTGGAAGACCCAACAGAATAGTAATGGGTAAGGAAACATGCATAAAAGGAAACACATTCAAGCAACCAATGTATTAACAAAGAATGTAAAATACTCATAGTCCAATAGTCAGTGAAATGCTTAAAAAATATGAGAATGCAAATGTTTCACATCACAGCCTGCTAATATACCAATTTTATATCATTTAAATACAAGTATAGCCATAGAGAGCTCATGTTGTCTATAATATTAATAAATTAAACTATATTTAAAAGGAAATGGAGGTTTTCTATCCTCCTTTTCTAGTTGTATAAGAATACGTAGATGATCATATAACCCATTGTTTCCTACCCAATAGTTCTATCTTTCAACCTTCTCCACCAATTTTTATACCATCAAGAATATATCCATCATGTTAGAGATGCATGTTCTTCCATGTTAGAACACAAACTAGCATCTTACGATTGAATTCCTAAAATCAATCTTATGGACAACTAAGAGGGAGGCCATTGTCACCATGACTAACCTTTTTGTCTCTTTAGGCTATCTCTTCTCTAGCTCAAAGGTGGAGTCCCTAGGGTGGTATTACTACAGTATAACAATGGAGTACATGGTGAAAATGAAGAGTAACTTTAGAAAAACAAAGTGTTTTGGTTTTTGTAATATATAAGAGTCATGAAGGAATTGGAGACTAGTGTTTTATACAATGGGAAAATGGGGTAAACCAAGGATTGCATGAGGATTTATTCAGGAATATTAGAAAGGGACAAGGTCGCAATGCAAAACCTAAATGCTCTCTAGTGAATGGGATGATTTTAGAGATCACACAAAAGGAAATTGCTAGAGCAAAAAAAATCAAATGGACTCAAGGAGAAAAGCTACATTGAAAGGCATAAAAAAACACATAATTTCTAGACATGAAATATGCACCTATACTACACTTCCAATTGATAACAATCACATAAAAGATAGAAATCCCAATCCTTCATTACTTCAATTCCATTAATAAACCCTTCAATAGAGCACTAGCATCAATCGTCCTACATGTCGATTGAGTATCACTTGTACATCAAACCAATACCCCTGATTTTCCCTTTGCCTCCTCTCTACCACTTCTACAAGAAATGTAATAAAATATACCCTAGATATTTGTATTTCCATATAACATAATTAATCCTCTTGGCTCCTTAATACAGAGCAATATATTTTCTCATTTTTGTTTCATAGTTTATTCCCCAATATGAATGGACGTGATAGGATATTGCCTACCAAATGACCCCCCGTGCATTACTCAAGGATGGTGATACCTTTCATTATTGGAGGTTGGTGCTTTATCTTTTAAAGGGAAGAAGGAATTCAGCTACCAAGCGATTTGGAAACATTGTCATATCTTTCATTCTTCAACTTTGAGAAAACCTAAGCCTTAGTGTTGATAAGCTAGCCTCCCAATTTTCCACACCATGATCCATCAACTCGCATCACTTCTATTAACCAGATAACCTAAACGATTCAAATAAACATTAATTAAAAATGCATCCAAGTTAATTACTTAAAACTGAAACTTTGATTTATAATGACATGAAACATATTCAAAAAAAATTATTCTGGAACCAGTCACTCTATATTGAAATGAATAGGCCTATTGCCACTCCTGTTTCCCAATCGTTACCACTACTAGTTCCGGCTTTTGCTGTAGTAGGTAGGGTAGTGGGAATGAAGTCACCTAATGAGAGTTAGCAGCTCTGTCGTGTTTTATCTACTCTTTAGTCTTTAATCTACTTGAAGTAAACAAAGTACCGGCCGTCCACAGAATTGGATTATTTTCCAGAATGGAATTGATGTTTTTGATATTATGAAAAAAAAAGGAATTGATGTTTTTAATATTGTAAAAAAAAAAGGATAAAATCAATGTGATATGCATATTTTTATAGTGAGTAATTATTATTTCAAAATTGAAAAATATTATGTTTAAGTTTAGAAACTTCGCCCACCATTACTAGATTGGACACTATGTTATTAGGGAATGGAAACGTTAACTTTGAGAAGTTTCTAAATTTTGACACATTGTTTTCAATTTTTTTGACATAATCAATATTAAATTAAGAATAAAAACAATTACATTTTTGCAACATATTATACGTTTTCAATATTATTAAAAAATAATCATAAAATCAATGTGATTAAATAAAAAATAAAATTCTTATTTTGATTTAAAATATTTTCATATAATTGAAATTTATTTTATATTAGTTTGGTAGGCTAAATATGTTGACTATCTCAATCTATGTTCCTATATGAAAAGAAGTGGGTATTGTATTAAAAAAAAAACTTATATTAATAATTAAACAAATTATTATTTTTTATTTATAGTTATAATTAGATTTTATAATAATATTAACATAGATGTTGTCACCTAACATAGCTATGTATAAAAAATAAAACATAATGATCATGTTATCTTTTTCGATGGTGCACTTAGTATCGGACATTGTGCAGCTAGGATTATTATACCTTTGGGCTTAAATGTGGCAGGGCCACAAACACGAAGGCGGAACTCCTAGCACTTTGGTGTTCACTTCTGTTGGCAAATTGTTTTGGTTTACCAAGGATCAAAATATATGGTGACTCTCGGGTTACCATAAAATGGGCCAAACGTGAATACAAATTGAATGTGACAACTTTGACACATTGGTGCAACAGGATCATGAGTGAAATTGATAAATTCAGCAACATTATCCTTGAACATATATATCGAGAGTATAATCACTTGGCGGACAAGATGTCAAAACATGTAACATCCCAAAATTTCACAAAAATTTAAAATTTTTCAACGTAGCTTTTAATGCATATATTAACTGTGCGGAATTATAATAAATGCTTCTATCTCGTCTTGTTGTACTAAATGTTAGTAATGATCACACATGTATTGTTTGCGACATGATAATTAATATCTACATTTCGATGCTATTGAATGTCCTTCTCATCTTAGCTATATTTTTATATTAGTTATGTCAAAGTTCAAACTATATAAGGTTTATAAGTGCTAACTGTTGTTCTTCTGTTGATGATGAAAGGGGTCCTAAGGGTACCCCAAGGCTTACTTAGCATTCATGCTAAAGCATTTCAATTGTTCCTTTCGCAGATTACAGGTAAGAGCGTTAATATTTACGAAGTGTGACAGAAGAGTCCTAACTAGTTTCAGTAATCTCCAAATGTCTTAATGGTTTTAGAGAATAATATTGAAATGTATCAGGGAGAGATCTCTTCAGTTATAATCTAGTTTTGATATTGAAATGCATGTTTGCTATACTTATTCTCATTTCACATACTATTGTTTTCATACTTTGTACAGTACATAAATAGGTTCATATTAATATGATGACTTGACTAAGTCTTACAACTTTGTGAGCTATGTACTTCATGCTCTATCCTATGTTTTGCAAGCTTTATATAATTACCATGTTGTTTATATTATATGCAAACTGTATGTAAATATCATACAAATCCTATGATATATCAACTATATGTAACTATTGTGCACTTCTATTGTGCAAGAACTATATGCAAAGTCATATGCATAGCCTATAGTATGAACTATATGTCATTTTACAATATAATTCCTAGAATGTAACTATATGCAAATCCATTGAATTTTCTATAGCCTAAAAACTATATGAATTGTATATGTAATTCCTATTAACATATAAACTATATCTATGATATTGTAAAGCTCCTATAGCATATAAACTACATGCAATAATTTATGCAATGGTCTTAAGTAAGAATTAATATAACCAAAGTATGAGCA
Organism: Larix kaempferi; assembly: GCA_027924585.1. Taxonomy (NCBI): domain Eukaryota; kingdom Viridiplantae; phylum Streptophyta; class Pinopsida; order Pinales; family Pinaceae; genus Larix; species Larix kaempferi. The sequence continues at coordinate 15,240,934 of BSBM01000767.1, read as the reverse complement.
TTATCATGATCCTTTTGAATCATATGGTTGATGCCTAGTGACTTGATACCAATGCAAACTATGACTTACCATATGATATATGTTATGACAGGGTTGTGAACCTAGCTATTGAACCAACACGTGATGTGGAGAGGGTAATAATGGTATAGTGGATATGTGCTGGCAGGTGTTCGTAAACCAAACTTGGCATTTAATACTCCCATCTACCAGCTCAGTGGAATGTCTCCGTGGCTGCCATTGTGGTGCTTGACACGTGAAGGCATTGTGATAAAACAACCAATGTGACGAGCTATATGTGATTTAGTTTGAAGGTTATCCGAGCTGGTCTCCATGGTGGCAATGGTTTTTAATGAAGTCATAACTGCGGTGGTTGTTTGGGAATACGAGGTGCTATGATGGGTTGATCTCCATCGTTGATCCTAGGTTACTCTCAGGCTTTGGCACTCAACCCTAATCCTCCACTAAAGCTCGTAGTTTTTTTTTCCTTTGGCATTCATTTTGTTAGAGAGTGGCTTGGAGGAGAGGCCGGCAGGCCGACAAACTCCAGGGTTTCATTAGCAGGTGTTTGGGAGCATCTACATGATTCGAAACCGTGACCTGTTGGGTTTTCTGATACTAGATGTTAGGTTTAAGAGCCGAGCTTTACTATGAGAGTTTACAGCAATAGTTTGAATTTGGAATGACTCTAGGGTTGGTGATAGCTCTACATGTAGGTTGATCCAATATTCAGTTTTCCTTGAATGTCAAGTGATGGTTCTCAGAGTTGTTTTCCAACCTTCGTTGCATTCGGTGGTGGAGTGATGAATATAGTTTACAGTGGCTATGGCATTACTGCTCCAGAAATAGCTATTTAAAGGTAATGTTTCAAGTTCGAAACCAGTCTCCTTCTAAATTGTTTTAAGACTTGCAGTCATAGTTATTTCTCCTTACTGAAACTTCTTTCAAGATCCTTGTTTGACCATACCTTATTCGTGTGGCAGGTTCCTTCGACATTCGATTCCCAAGATTTAGTTTTGATAACTGGAAGCTGCATATGAAATGGTAAGCTTCGGTGGTTTCCCTGATGCTTCGGTTAGGTGACTATTGGACCTTCTTATGTTTTCAGCCGAGAATTCATGTTTATTGTGAGGCTATGGAAAGTGACCACCATCGAAATGTTGTGAGCTGTCTGGTAGCTTGGGGAGGATGAAATCCTCAACCCATTCAGCATTAATCCTGTGGTGTTTGTTTTCAGCGTAGATAATTTGTAATGACAAAGACACAATCGAGAGGGTTTACCCTTGACTATTCTGGTTAAACAAGGGTTTTGGTTCCTGTAGCTTGATGATGTTTACGTGTAATGAAAATTGTGATCCATGCTCCAGGTTATGTGATAAATTAATGTTTTGAACTATTGTGTGTTTATGATGGCTACGTGCCAAAGGTTTTAACCTTGTACTGTGTAGTCAAACCCCTACCCTATAGGTTTTGATGGTAACTTTGATAGTTCTGTGTTAATTGATATCTATGTTGTTGTTTTTTGTGATGGCCGAGAGCCAAAACTCAATGTTTTAATTTGAAACTTTGAAACCCTAACCTATATGGTTCAGGAGGTGACTGTGGAAATTTTGTAATGTCGAACTTGAAATAAAATCTAGTGTACGTGTATTTATATGGTTTTGTAGATAATGTTTAAGATAGGAAAATAATACCACTGTCAGATGTTAATGTTGAGATAATCCTTTGTTTAAATTTAAGCAATGCATGAGATAAAATGTTTTTGTGACTATACTTTACGATGTTGAAATGATTTCTAAAATGTCGAAGTATGATAATAAAAGGATATTCGTTCTATTATAGTATAAATGTATATCAAAATATTAGAAATCTTGTGCAGAGGGTTTGGAAACAAAACATGTAAATAATAACCCTTGTTTTAAAACTTGATACTGCAAAAATAACATTACTAAGTGCACAAATACTATGGTTATTTCTATGTTCATCTAATAGCTATTTACATTTCAAAAGATAATGATGATAGCCTAGAATGAAGGTTGTATAGTATAATATTAGAAAGGAAATGAAATGAAATACATAGTGTTTATATACGCTAGGATGACAGTTCATTTTTTTCCAGTAAACTTAGGTTTGAACATAATCATATATCTTACTTTAGTTGCTAGAATAAAAGACATATTACCATGCCTGTAATATTAGATGTTGTTTATAAATCCTGAGCCTAAACATATAATTTGTATTACAGAAATATAATTAATAATGAAAGTTAAAGAAATACAGCAACATTAGTCTATTCATTCATTTGGCAATCTTCCTATCATTCATATATCTTAATTCTCCTTCTCTGCACTAGAGTACTATACAGAAAATAGTATGGGAAAAAATACAGAGAAGTTATTTATTCAATCACTTATTGATCATTACAAAAAATCATAACTAGATCAAGATTCAAAACAAATGCTTTTGTATGATGATAACTAGTGAATACTAAATCAACAATTGTAGAAAATAATTTAACTACTTAGAACTAGAAAAGACAAGTAGAAACTGTAACAGATGATAGGGTGGACAAACACCCAAGGAGGCTTATTCCTCCCAACCTTCTACAGAAGAAGTAGCCATACTACTTGCCTCCTTTGGACCCCCGAGCCTATTTACTGAACCACCAGGTAGATGAACTCTGTGCAGAAGCAAGGCACTCATAAATTGTACAGGCAACAAACTATTAAGACTTGCTCCTCAGCTTTTAGGACTCTGCATTCAATAGTATAACTCTGCACTCAGCAGTATAATATGCAGACTTACACCATGATAAAAAACTTGCATATCCCCTCATCGAATCTCTTGGGTGCAAGCAACAAAACCCCAAGGTAAATTTCCTCGTCATGAAAAGTGATGAACATCAGTCCGAAATTCGATGGCTCTTTTAAAGATTGCCTAGGTCTTTAGTGGTCAGTTTTCAATAATGATCCTCAAGCTCCAGTCCCATCTTTCAGAGCACTAAGACCATAATTCAAGGGAGTTGTCCCATACCAACAGCTAGTTACTTGCCTCATGAAGTTTCAATTTGTCCATTTCCTTCTACCCCAGATTCCATTCCACCTAGTGGGTCAGTAAACACTCTTTCAACAGTCCCCTTAGGTGTTTGTCTCCTATTTAATTTATTTAATATTAAAATATTGTGCAAATTACAGTCATCCTTGGACGCTTGTCCAATATAAAACTTTACAATAAAAGTTAAGATAATGTTTCCAACATAAAATGTTTTTCATCCAAAAGGGTATGTTACAAACACCCCCACTTAATCTCAACATTGTCCTCAATGTTGCTTATTCTTCATCAGAACCTCCTTGGAACAAAACTGGATATGCTTCCCACATTTTACTTTCCAGTTCTGAGGTAGCTTCATCAGGGCTAAGGTGCTTCCATTGTACCTTTACCTTCCCTATGGTATGATTCCGGAGCATAATTTCCCTCCTGTCGAGAGTACCTGAAAATATCCTTCATTAATCCGTCTACAGGGTTTTCCCAAAAAATAGGAGTACAACATTTTCTTCCATATAAAATATGAAATGGACTAAGTCTAGCAAATGCTTTGATAATGATTATTGTATGCAAATTCAGCTAAATGCAAATAATCTTCCCACTTAGTTGGTTGATCTTTAACATACATTTGTAACATGTCCTCTAAAATATGATTAACCCTTTTAGTCTATCCGTCAGTTTGCGGATAGAAAGCGGTAGTGAAATTTAATTTTGTATTTAAACCCTTAAATAATGTTGTCCAGAAATTTCCAGTGAACTTGGAGTCTCGATCAGAAATAATTACCTTTGGAATTCCATGCAAGCAAAATATTTGCTTCATAAACACATCTGCAATGTTAGAAGCTTTGAATGTAGTCTTAACAGGAATAACATGAGCATATTTACTAAGTTTATCCACAACAACCATTATTGAATCATTATGTTTCTGATTCTTAGGTAAACCTATAATAAAATCAATACTTATAATCTCCCACTTCCATTCCGGAATTGGCAATGGCTGCAATAGGCCAGCTGGATGTTGATGTTCATCCTTAATGGTCTGACATTCAAAACATATAGCTATGTATTCAACCACTTCATTCTTCATGTTGGGCCAACAATAATCCTTCCTTAACATAGTTATCATTTTCTGATAACCAAGATGTCCTAAATAAGGACTTTTATGCACTTCATCCAAAATCAGCAATTTAACTATTGACACATTAGGTATATAAATTATGTTTTTATATGTCATTAAACATTTTTCATTAATGATGTAGTCTGTTATTAAATTTTCAGATAATTGCAGCAACCTTATCATGCAATTTTTGATAATTTTCATCTTGCTTAATTCCTTCTTCAATTTGATTTTCCAGATCTGTCTTAAACATGCTGATTGCTGCCACAAAATTTAATCTGGCATTTCTACTCAAGGCATCAACAAATTTGTTTTCTTTACCCGCAATGTGTTGAATTTCGAAATCATACTCACTAAGGAAAGTTAGCCATCAAGATTGCCTTGTGTTTAAATTTGTTTAATCCAACAAGTATTTTAAACCCTTATTATCTGTCATTAGTACAAACTTTCTTCCAATCAAGTGATGGTGCCACATCTTTAGTGCATGTATCACGGCTGTCAACTCAAGATCGTAAGTTGCATAATTATTTTCATGGATTTTTAACTTTCTAGACTCAAAAGCAAAAGCACGACCTTCTTGAGTTAAGACCCCACCAAGTCCATCATTGCACGCATCAGTGCATCTAACGAAGTCTTTGTTAGGATCAACAATTTTTAAAATGGGTGCAGTTGTTAATAATTCTTTTAACTTATTAAAACTTTCTTGGCATTTTTGATCCCATACGAATTTCTTCCCCTTCTTCTACAAATAAGTGATGGGATTTGTAATTCGTGAGAACCCTTCAATAAACTTTCTGTAGTAACCTATTATCCCCATAAATGACCGAATGTCAGTTACATCTTTAGGAACATGCCACTCATTAATTTCTTTTATCTTATCAGGGTCAATGGAAATTTCGTCTTTAGAGATTATGTGACCTAGGTACTGTATTTTATCTTTATAAAAGTCACACTTGCTGAACTTAGCATAAAGATGATGTTCTCTTAACACTTGTAGAATTATTCTTAAATGTTCATCATGCTCTTCTTTAGTTTTTGAGTAAATTAGAATATCATCAATGAACACAACTACAAACTTATCCAAATACTTATGCAGAACGTTGTTCATTAAACACATGAACACTGTCAGTGCGTTAGTTAGCCCAAAAGGCATAACTACGAACTCGTAGTGCCCATATCGCGTTCTGAAAGCAGTTTTGAATATGTATTTGTCTTTTATCCTAAATTGATGATATCCGGACCTTAAATCAGTTTTAGTGAATATCTCTGCTCCACATACTTGATCAAATAGATCGTCAATGCGGGGCAAGGTATATCGGTTTTTAATTGTCATTTTATTATGTTGATGGTAATCTATGCATAGTCGCATGATTCTGTCCTTCTTTCTAACAAAAATAACTGGTGCTCCACAAGGAGACACACTTGGACTTATGTAGTTTTTATCTATTAATTCCTTCAGTTGAGATTTTAGTTCATTTAATTTCAGAATATTCATTCTGTATGGAGCCTTTGAGTTTGGTACCGCACCCGGTACTAACTCAATGGTGAAATCAAGTTCCCTTTTCGGAGGTAGTCCTGGAATCTCTTCCGGGAATACATTAGAAAAGTCCCTAAGGATGGGTATATCCTCCAGTTTTAACTTATCTTCTTTAGATGAACATTCTTCATTAATAACATTAACAACGAACATTTTACAGCCCTTTCTTGCAGCTGTTTTAACTTGTAAAGCAGAAATTTGCCTTATAGAAATCTTCCTATGAATTCCTTTTATTCTTTCAGTTTTACCTTCATTATTTAAACAAGTAAAAGATTTCTCATAACAATTAAGTACTACTCTATGCTGTTCAAGCCAGTCCATGCCAATCAACAAGTCACATGACCCTAATGGTAAAACATTCAAATTAACTTGTATTTTCAGCTAACTCATAAATGCATCACAATTTTTAAAAAAGTCTGTAACCTTTCTTTTAATTTTTGTTGCCAACTGAACTAACCATGAATTATCAAATTTCTCTATCTTTAACTTACAACTTTTCACTAATTCAGGTGAAATATAACTCAAACTTGCACCTGGATCTATTAGAATGGAAATAGATTTGTTGTGTATCATACCTTCGATTTCGACCATAGACGTTTGATGAACTGCTTGACGATTTTCTAGTGCTGCATTTATCCTGGGCATCTCTCTTCGTACATCTCCAACTGTAGGCTTTGCTTGTATGGTGTGAATGTTGTTGACTGTCTTTTTGTTGCGTGGGCATTGAGCTCTAGTATGAGGTCTACCGCAATCATAACACTTCAGAGGTGCATTCTGATCAGCCTACCTATTGTTGTTATTATTATTGCTATTATTATTATTAAGCACATTCCTTGCAGCAGTAAAGTTATGTGGTGCATTACCTCTCTAATTATTATTACTTGAAAATTTTTTGTTATTAAAGTTGTTCTTAAAATTTCCAGAATTATGATTAAAGCTTTTCTTTTTATGCTCAAAATGATTAGGCTTATTACTTCTCCAACCAGATATTCCTTCTCTTTTTCTATTTTGGTCAAAACAGAAATTAGCTTTTCTCATAACCTCTTCCAAAGTGGAAGGGTTATCATACTCAATCCTGTATTTTATGTTGAAAGGTAGACAACTTAGAAACCTTTGTACCTTAGGATTCTCTTTGACCATGTAAGGTACATGCCTCAGCAAGCTAAGGAACTTGCTGCACAACTCCTTCATACTCATAGTACCCAGTTTTAAATCATAAAATTCCTTGGATTTATCTTCATAGTACTGTTCTGACAGAAAAATTTTCTTAAATAAATTTTTAAACATACTCTAGGTTATGTTTCTTTCTTTATGTTCTTAATTCTTTTAAGATCTTGCCACCAAATATCTATCTTTTCAGTTAGATTGTAAATAGCCATCTTTGCTTTTAACTGAGAAGAGTAATCGTAAATATGAAAGTATTTCTTCATTCCAGACAGCCATGCTTCAGCTGTCTCACCCTTTTCGGTTTCGCCACTAAAGGTTGGTGGCTTAATCTTTTTAAACTCTCTTGTAATTTTTTCATGATGCTTATGCTTCCTCGTCGTAGAAAAACAATCACTGTCACCGCTGTTATGAACATAATTATAATTACTTTGATCAGATTTAGATGAAGAGTAATTATTATTTTTACCATTCTTTGCTTTCTTACTCTTATGCTTGTGAGACATTGTACCAGAATCATAATTTACTTCTGATTTCCTTCACCTTTCCTTGTTATGGTATTTGTCCATTAAAATCTGATTTAACTCATCCTGTGCCTTCATAATTCGTTCATTCTTTTATTTAACAGTACTTATTTTAGATTTTAAATCTTTTACAGTACATGACAGTTCGGAAGATTGATTATTTAACTCTACGTAAATTCCTTCATTACCATTATTATGTGAGTTGTTATTATGTTCACTATGATGAGGAGATATGTCCTCTGTTGATTCCTCCGGTATATCCATACCTGCAATTTAAATGTCAAATTGTTTTGTACGGAAACAAAATTTAAATAAAGTCAGTAACTAAGTTTTCTATTTTATTTTTTGTTTCATGCCCGTGAGCCTATTTCAACCCTAAAGTTTGAACTCGCGCTCTGATACCACATGTAACATCCCAAAATTTCACAAAAATTTAAAATTTTTCAACATACCTTTTAATGCATATATTAACTGTACGGAATTGTAATAAATGCTTCTATGTCGTCTTTTTGTACTAAATGTTTGTAATGATCATACATGTATTGTTTGCGACATGATAATTAATATATACATTTCGATGCTATTGAATATCCTTCTCATCTCAGCTATATTTTTATATTACTTATGTCAAATTTCAAAATGATATAAGGTTTATAAGTGATAACTGTTGTTCTTTTGTTGATGATGAAAGGGGTCCTAAGGGTACCTTGAGGATTACTTAGCATTCATGCTAAAGCATTTGAATCGTTCATTTTGCAAATTATAGGTAAGAGCGTTAATGTTTACGAAGTGTGACAGAAGAGTTCCTAACTAGTTTCAGTAATCTCCAAATGTCTTAATGGTTTTAGAGAATAATATTGAAATGTATCCGGGTGAGATCTCTTCAGTTATAATCTAGTTTTGATATTAAAATGCATGTTTGCTATACTTATTCTCATTTCCCATGCTACTGTTTTCATACTTTGTACATTACATAAATGGTTTTGTATTAATATGATGACTTGACTAGGTCTTACACCTTTGTGAGCTATGTACTTCATGCTCCATCCTATGTTTTGCAAGCTTTAAGTAATTACCATGTTGTTTCTATTATATGCAAACTGTATGTAAATTACATACAAATCCTTTGATATATCGACTATATGCACCTATTGTGCATTTCTATTGTGCAAGAACTATATGCAAAGTCATATGCATAACCTATAGTATGAACTATTTGTCATTTTACAATATATATCCTAGAATATAACTATATGCATTTTATCTGTAATTCTTATTGGCATATAAACTATATGTATGATATCCTAAAGCTCCTATAGCATATAAACTACATGCAATAATTTATGCAATGGTCTTAAGTAAGAAATAATATAACCAAAGTATGAGCATTATCATGATCCTTTTGAATCATATGGTCGATGCCTAGTGACTTAATACCAATGCAAAATATGACTTACCATATGATATATGTTATGACAGGGTTGTGAACCTAACTATTGAACCAACACGTGACGTCGAGAGGGTAATAATGGTATAGTGGATATGTGCTGGCAGGTGTTCGTAAACCAAACTTGGCATTTAATACTCCCATCTACCAGCTCAGTGCAATGTCTTCATGGCTGCCATTGTGGTGCTTGACACGTGAACAAATTGTGATAAAACAGTCAACGTGACGAGCTGTATGTGCTTTAGTTTGAAGGTTATCCGAGTTGGTCTCGATGGTGGAAATGGTTTTTAATGAAGTCATAACTGCGGTGGTTGTTTAGGAATACGAGGTGCTATGATGGGTTGATCTCCACTGTTCATCCTACGTTAATCTCGGGCTTTGGGACTCAACCCTAATCCTCCACTAAACCTCGTAGTTGTTGTTTCCTTTGGCATTCGTTGTGTTAGAGAGTGACTTGGAGGAGAGGCTGAGAGGCCAAGAAACTCTAGGGTTTCATTAGCAGGTGTTTGGGATCATCTCCATGATTCAAAACCATGACCTGTTGGGTTTTCTCATACTATATGTTAGTTTTAAGAGTCAAGCTTTACTATGAGAGTTTACAGCAATAGTTTGAAGCTGGAATGACTCCAGGGTTGGTGATAGCTCTTCGTGTAGGTTGATCCAATATTTGGTTTTCCTTGATTGTCAAGTGATGGTTCTCAGAGTTGTTTTCCAACCTTCGTTGCATTCGGTGGTGGAGTGATCGATACGGTTTACAGTGGCTATGGCATTACTACTTCAGAAATAGCTATTTAAAGGTAATGTTTCAGGTTCGAAACCTGTCTCCTTCTAAATTGTTTGAAGAGTTGCAGTCATAGTTATTTCGCCTTACTGAAACTTCTTTCAAGATACTAGTTTGACCATACCTTATTCATGTGGCAGGTTCCTTCGAAATTTGGTTCCCAATCTTGAGTTTTGATAACTGGAAGCTGCATATGAAATGGTAAGCTTCGGTGGTTTCCCTGATGCTTTGGTTAGGTGACTGTTGGACCTTCTTGTTTCTTAGCCGAGACTTCATGTTTATTGTGAGGCTATGGAAAGTGATCACCGTCGAAATGTTGTGAGCTGTCTGGAAGCTTAGGGAGGATGAAATCCTCAACCCATTCGGAGTTAAGCCCGTGGTGTTTATTTTCGGCATAGATAATTTGTAATGACAAAGACACAGTCGAGAGGGTAAACCCTCGACTATTCTGGTTAAACAAGGGTTTTGGTTCCTGTAACTTGATGATGTTTACGTGTAATGAAAACTGTGAGCCATGCTCCAAGTTATGTGATAAATTAATGTTTTGAGCTATTGTGTGTTTATGATGGCTACATGCCAAAGGTTTTAACCTTGTACTGTGCAGTTGAAACCCTACCTTGTAGGTTTCGATGGTATCTTTGATAGTTCTGTGTTAATTGATATCTATGTTGTCATTTTTGGTGATGGCTGAGAGCCAAAACTCGATGTTTTAATTTGAAACTTTGAAACCCTAACCTATACGGTTCAGGAGGTGACTCGGGAAAATTTGTAATGTCAAACTTGAAATAGAAGCTAGTGTTCATGTATTTAAATGGTTTTGCAGATAATGTTTAAGATAGGAAAATAATACCACTGTCAGATGTTAATGTTGAGATAATCCTTCGTTAAAATTTAAGCAATGCATGAGATAAAATGTTTTTGTGACTATACTTTACGATGTTGAAATGATTTCTAAAATGTCGAAGTATGATAATAAAAGGATATTCGTTCTACTATAGTATAAATGTATATCAAAATATTATAAATCTTTTGCAGAGGGTTTGGAAACAAAAAATGGAAATAATAAACCCTTGTTTTAAAACTTGATACTACAAAAATAACATTACTAAGTGCACAAATACTATGATTATTTATATTTTCGTCTAATAGCTATTTACATTTCAAAAGATAATGATGATAACCTAGAATGAAGGTTGTATAGTATAATATTAGAAAGGAAATGAAATTAAATACATAGTGTTTATCTACAGTAGGATGACATTTGATTTTTTTTCTAGTAAACTTAGGTTTGAAGATAATCATGTATCTTACTTCAGTTGCTAGAATAAAAGACATATTACCATGCCTGTAATAGTAAATGTTGTTTATAAATCCTGAGCCTAAACATATAATTTGTATTACAGAAATATAACTGATAATGAGAGTTAAAGAAATACAACAGCATTAGTCTATTCATTCATTTGGCAATCTACCTATAATTCATCTATCTTAATTCTCCTTCTCTGCACCAGAGTACTATACAGAAAATAGTATGGAAAAAAATACAGAGAAGTTATTTATTCAATCACTTATTCATCATTACAAAAAATCATAACTAGATCAGGATTCAAAACAAATACTTTAGTATGATGATAACTAGTGAATACTAAATCAACAATTGCAGAAAATAATTTAACTACTTAGAACCATAAAAGACAAGTAGAATCTGTAACAGATGATAGGGTGGAAAAACACCCAAGGCGGCCTGTTCCTCCCTACCTTCTCCAGAAGAAGTAGCCAAACTACTTGCCTCCTTTGGACCCTCGAGCCTATTTACTGAATAATCAGGTAGATGAACTCTGTGTAGAAGCAAGGCACTCAGAAATTGTACAGGAAGCAAATAATTAAGACTTGCCCCTCAGCTTTTAAGACTCTGCATTAAGTAGTATAACTATGCACTCAAGAGTATAATATGCAGACTAACACCATGATAAAAAACTAGCATATCCCCTCATCGAATCTCTTGGGTGCAAGCAACAAAAATCCAAGGTAAATTTCCTCGTCAGGAAAAGTGATGAACCTCAGTCCAAAATTCGATGGCTCTTTTAAAGATTTCCTAGGTCTTTAGTGGTCAGTTTTCGATAATGAACCTCAAGCTCTAGTCCCATCTTTTAGGCCACTAAGATCACAATTCAAGGGAGTTGTCCCATACCAATAGCTAGTTACTTGCCTCATGAAGCTGCTATTTGTCCATTGCCTTCTACCCCAGATTCCATTCGGCCTAGTGGGTCAGTAAACACTCTTTCAACAGTCCCCTTAGGTGTTTGTCTCCTATTTAATTTATTTAATAATAAAATATTGTGCAAATTACAGTCATCCTTGGAAACTTGTCCAATATAAAAGTTTAGAATAAAAGTTAAGAAAATGTTTCCAACATAAAATGTTTTTCAGCAAAAAGAGTATGTTACAAAACAAGATTTTGAAGGTGAAGATGGCTTTCTGTTTTGGGAAGAATATCTTGAAAAGATGGTCCATGGAAATGGTTCATTATATTTTCTGGATTAACATATATTTTTTGGTTAAAAATTTTAAATATTGAGAGATGTATAAAATATATTGTGATGATATTGAATAGTCTGAAAAATTTTGTAAGGATATCTGAACTAAAGAGATGAAAAACGAGATCAATGTTAGAGATCAATGTCAGGTGATGACTGATCTATCATTGTACTATTTGATTCACATTTTGAATATCAATAGTAAGTTTTTTTTCATTGAAAAAAAATGCATCAAAAATAAAAAGTAATTAAAAAACTTCATGTAGGCTCATTACATAAAAAAATAAAACTAAATAAAAAATAAATTAAAAGAATCCATGTCAAATCATAAAATAAAAGTTTAAAACTAAATAAAATGTTATTTAAAAAATGCATATTGGCTAAAATTTTTTGAGGTGTAAATTTTTTCTAACTGTGTAAAAAATTAAAAATTAAATAAAATTACATATCAAGAAATTGGCCCCATTTAAGATGGATATATGCTGGTCATAATGAATCATCTTAATTTTTATGAATTATAAAATTAAGAAAAATAAAAGTTAAAATAATTATAATAGTTTTAATATGTTTACATTATTGTTGAAATTTAGTATATTTTTTTTTTATAGGCCTATCTTAGAATTTGGGGTGGACTACTATCTATGTTTTTCCTACATTGAAGGAGTATATGACAAGTGTGTCTGGTGTAGATTGATTTCATGGTCTTCGTTCAAAATTCCAAATAAACAATTATAAAATAAAAATAAAGTAAAGAGTGAGTTTAACTAAGGCCCAAATATTTTCTTAATAGTTAAAGTTAAAATGGCTAGTTATTTCAATTATTTAATAATAAAGACTTAGTTCAATTCCAAGCTCAAGGGGGTTCATTTGTATTATTTAATAATAAAGAGTGAGTTCAACAAGTCTATTTCATTTATTTAATAATAAAAAGTGACTTCAGCAACAAGCTCAAGGGCTAGCTCCCAAGTTCATTTCAATTATTTAATAATAATGATTGAGTTAATTCATTCATTTCAATTTAATTATTTAATAAAAAATAGTAATTTCAACCACGAGGACGAGGGCTAGTTCTAGAATTGATTTAAATTATTTAATAATAAATAAAGAGCAACTTCAACAGCTAGCTAGAAATAAGAGTGAGTTCAACAAGTTCATTTCATTTATTTAATAATCAAAAGTGACTTCAACAACTAGTTCAAGGGATTCAATTATTTAATAATAAAGTGTGAGTTTAATGAGTTCATTTCAATTATTTAATAATAAAGAGTGACTTCAATGACAAGCTTAAGGATCATTTTTTGAGTTATTTCAATTATTTAATAATAAATTGTGAGTTCAACGAGTTTATTTCATTTATTTAATAATAAAAAGTGAGTTTGACAATGATCTCAAGGGTAAGTTTCTGAGTTCATTTCAATTATTTAATAATAAAGACTGAGTTCACTTCCTGAGTTCATTTAAATTATTTAATAATAAAAAAGTGAGTTCAACGAGTTCATTTAAATTATTTAATAATAAAGAGTGAGTTCAACCATGAGCTCAAGGTTGAGTTCATGAGTTCATTTCAATTATTTACTAATAAAAAGTGACTTCAATTAGTTCATTTCAATTATTGTTAGGAACCCATGTCTTTACTTTGTTAGTATGTTGTTGTTGGACGCATATGCTTTGTAAGTCGTCCCGTAGTATTTGATGATCAATAGTTTGTGTTATTGTTGTTGGCGCATATGCTTTGTAAGTCGCCCATAGTATTGTTGATCCATAGTTTGTAACGGCCCATGGTTTCGACCCATAGTATTGGCACCTAGAATTAGTATATAAGTGTGTGTTGAGACCTATGAAGGCACCGTGAAGTTATTTGTATTGAGCTTGCTCATAGGAGGTTGCCCCCTCGAAGTGGCTTGTGATCAATATAAAAGTGATTCTGAGTTCTATCATTTCTGCTATTTCGCATATTTTTATTAAGTAATTGTTGCAGGTGCATCACATCTGGTATCAGAGCACTTTCTTGGGCTCGCTGGGTGAAATTTCGGCCAAAAAAATTTTCGCATCTGTTGCAGGTTCGAATTTGGGAATAATCCCTATCCGCTTAACTGTGGAAGTACTTGGACATAAGCCCTAAAACTCATTGTGAGGAGTACCACATGAACCCCGAAGTAGCTGGCCCATTGAGAGGACCTGCCAGCGAAAAGGGCAACGACCCCTACCTGATTGACTAGTTCCCACCCGTGAAGTAAACCAAGAGCTGTCGTTTGTGGCAAAGCGGTTATCAGTTTTACCTGAGCCTTGGAGTGAGGGGTACTGCCCCAATACGCAAGTCGTCAGACAGCATTGGTGGCCGAGTGAAAACCCTGAACTGTTAGGAAGCCGCACATACCTGGGGTCCATATCTACTTTTAGCTGAACTATTGTCGATCACTGCTGCGCCGTTTCAGATCCATTTTGCAAGCCGTTCCAGATCCAGCCGTTCGACGTTGTTCCAGATTCCTTCCGAGCCGTAGCCGCTCCAGTCTGTAAAAATAAAAAATAAATATCCGAGCCGTAGCCGCTCCAGTCTAAAAAAAAAAAGAAAAAAAAAAGAGAGTTTTTTCTCCATATCTCCCTGATTTTACCTCTGTTTCCCTTGAAATTTTCAGGGAACCCCTGTCATTCCATTCTGCATATTTCATTCCTGAGGACCCTATCCTCAATTCCCCTTCCTATAGCCCAAAATCCCACATTTGTCTATTTTTAGGGTTTGCCATAACTTCCTCAGATTTCACCCAATCACCTTCAAATTTTACCACAGAGTTCCTTTCTGAATTCTGCTTCTTTGTTTACCTCTACCAAATTTTCCCATTCTTTCACTCCGCTTCTGAAATCCTCATTTTTGCTTCCCTGTCTATCCAACAATGTCCAAAACCTAGTCAAACCCCAATTACCCTTCTGATTTTTTCCCAAATCCAAATTTTCCCTTACTGAAGTAGTTCATGTTTTTGTTTTACTACCCATTCAAAAAAAAAAAAAAAAAAAAAAAATCTTGGTTATGGTTGTCACCCGTGCAGGAGCAAAAACCATGGAGGAAGCACTTGCAGCCATCCAAGCCAAACTCCACGATCTGGATGAAAAATTTCTCGGTCTCCATCTTGAACATTCAGCTATGAACAACAAACGACAGTCCAAGTCTTCAGCAGACAATGGGTTCTCTTCTTCCAGCAATTTTCGTGGTCCGAAGCTTGATTTTCCTCGCTTCAATGGTACCGATCCAACTGGATGGATCTATCGTGCAGAACAGTATTTCAGTCTGCATAATACTTTTGATGTCAACAAAGTTCCGTTGGAATCCTTTCATTTGGAACAGGAAGCTCTTCAATGGTACCGTTGGTACATCAAGGCTCATCCAGAGCCCAACTAGCCAGACTTTTGCCAGCTCCTTTTGCAACGATTTGGTCCTAGTGCTTTTGATGACTTCACAGGCGCCCTCACTAAACTTCGCCAAACTAACACTGTGAGAGAGTATCAAACCGAATTTGAGAATCTAGCCAACCACACCGAAGGATTGTCTGATGAATTTTACCGGAGTTGTTTTATTAGTGGTCTAAAGGATGCCATCCGCTCTGAGGTCAAAATGTTATGTCCCAACACAATGATGGAAGCACTAGGGTTGGCTAAGTTGGCAGAAGACAAGATTGCATCCCAACAACGCTCCAAGCCCACTTTTGTTCCCTTCCGAAATATGGGTTCTCAGCGACCACCTATACCGTAGGCTCCTCGACCGACTCCTATCAAGCGTTTGTCTGAAACAGAGATGCAAGCACGCAGAGAAAATGGGCTTTGCTATAATTGTGATGAGAAATTCACTCGGGGACATAGATGTGTTCAACAAAAGCTCTATCTCCTAGATGTGGAGTCTCCGCCTGCCTCTAAAATGGGTGACAAAGATCCAGAAACACTAGATGCTCCGGTCGACATTCAGGAACCGCCTATTGACCCTCCGTCTCAGGATGACCAGCCAGAGATATCTCTCCATGCTTTAGCTGGAATCACCACCCCCCAAACAATGCGGGTCAGGGGTTACTTCAAGAAGCTTCCTCTTACAATCCTCATTGATTCTGGTAGCACTCATAATTTCATTGACCCTCAGATCGCCAAACAAGCTGATTGTTTTATCCATCCTTGCTCCAACTTTGAAGTCATGGTTGACAATGGGGGCACCTTACCTTGCAAAGGGAAGTGTCGAAATGTGCGTATCTCTATGGGAGATTATACCTTGCGCTCTGACATGTTTGCCTTGCCCTTAGGCGGATGTGATGTGGTTTTGGGCGCTCAATGGCTACGCACACTCGGCCCTATCTTATGGGATTTTGCTGAACTTTGGATGCAGTTTTCCCTCAATGGACACAAACACACATTGACAGGATTACAACCAGGTTCTCTTAGCATCATCAGTTCACATCGCATGGAAAAACTCCTCAAGAAGAATTCACATGGTGTCATCGCTCAGATCCATTCCATCCAGATGCAACCATCAGCGGTCTCCACTACTCCTTTGGATCTACAACAAATTCTGGATCGATATACAGGTGTCTTTGCTGAACCAGTGGAATTACCACCTTTCAGGCCAGAAGACCATCGTATTCAGCTCCTTCCTGGCAGCGTTCCTGCCAACATCAGGCCCTATCGCTACCCATTTCACCAAAAAACAGAGATTGAAATGCTCGTTCGGGACTTATTGAAGCAAGGTATTATTCACCCAAGCACTAGTTCCTTTTCTTCTCCAGTTATTCTTGTCCGCAAAAAAGATGGGTCATGGCACCTCTGCATTGACTTCAAAGCACTTAATCACCTCACCATCAAGGATAAGTTTCCAATTCCTGTTGTTGATGAGCTTCTTAATGAGCTTCATGGGGCTCACTTTTTCTCCAAGTTGGATCTTCGTTCTGGGTATCATCAAATTCGGGTTCATGAGGATGATATTCCTAAAACAGCTTTCCACACACATGATGGCCATTATGAGTTTTTGGTCATGCCCTTTGGCCTCACTAATGCTCCTTCCACATTCCAGGCCTTAATGAATAAAATATTTCGACCCTACTTGCGGAAATTCATTCTGGTATTCTTTGATGATATCCTCATCTACAGTAAAACATGGGATGAACATCTCCAGCATCTGGATCTTGTCATGCAACTTTTCTCTGACCATCATCTCCATGCCAAGCAGTCTAAATGTGTTTTTGGACAAAAGGAAGTTGAGTATATCAGGCACATTCTCTCAGCACAAGGGGTTCGCATGGATCCTGCCAAAATCGATGCCATGAACAATTGGCCACATCCTCAGACACTCAAGAGCCTTCGTGGTTTTTTGGGGTTGACTGGCTACTACCGCAAGTTTGTCAAGGATTATTGGAAGATTGCAGCTCCATTAACTGCTCTATTGAAAAATGATGCTTTTACATGGAAACCTGCTGCTCAGTGTGCATTTGACAAACTAAAACAAGCTATGTGTACTACACCTGTGCTAGCTATGCCCGATTTTTCCAAGCCCTTCACTATTGAGAGTGATGCTTGCGGCAATGGACTTGGTGCTGTTCTCCTTCAGGATGAACACCCCATTGCGTTCACCAGCAAAGCCCTTTCAGGTAAGAATTTAGCTGCCTCTACCTATGAGAAGGAAATGATGGCTATTTTGCATGCAGTACAGAAGTGGCGTCCATACCTATTAGGGAATCATTTCTGCATCAAGACTGATCACCAGAGTCTGAAATATTTCTTGGACCAGCGTGTCTCCTCCCCGGCACAACAGAAATGGGTTAGCAAACTCATGGGTTAAGACTATGAGATCACTTACAAGAAGGTTAAAGACAATATTGTGGCAGATGCTCTTTCTCGCACATTTGATGCCCAAGGTTCTCTTTCAACTATTTCTATGCCTGTTCCAAATTGGTTGCAATCTGTTCAACAGGGTTATGTCAATGACTCTTCCTTATCTCAGATCATCCAACGCTTGACCAACAACCCTTCTGCTGTACCACATTACTCTTGGGATGGTGCGTATCTGCGATACAAGGGTCGTCTGGTGCTTCCCCAGAGCACAGATCTTCAACAGGCTGTCTTCTATGAACTCCAGGCTTCTCCATTGGCCGGGCACTCTGGGTTCCTCAAAACATATGACCGAGCACAGCGTAACTTCTTTTGGCAGGGCATGAAAAGTACATTTCAACAGATGGTGGCTGAATGTGATACCTGCTAGCGCAATAAGGGTGAAACAACACTCCTTCCAGGATTGCTTGAACCCTTGCCCATACCTACACGGATTTGGACAGATATTTCAATGGATTTCATTGAAGGGATCCCTAAATATGGCGGGAAGACAGTGATTCTCATTGTGGTTAATCGCCTCTCCAAATATAGTCATTTTTGTGCTCTCAGCCATCCCTATACAGCCTCCTCCGTCGCTCAAATTTTTATGGACCAGATCTTTCATCTTCATGGCATCCCTTCTTCCATTGTCTCGGATCGTGATGCGACTTTCACCAGTCATTTTTGGATAGAACTATTTCGCCACACTGGCACCAAACTGAAGATGAGTTCAGGGTATCACCGACAAATAGATGGTCAGACTGAAATTGTCAATAAATGCTTGGAAACTTATCTTCGTTACTTCACCTCGGAACAACAACATCAGTGGGCAAAGTGGCTCCCTCTCGCTGAATGGTGGTACAATACCTCTTACCACACTGCCTCTAAAATGACCCCATATGAAGTAGTCGATGGTCAGGCACCTCCAGCTCTTCTTCCATACACCCCCACCAGTTCACCAGTTCAGGAAGTTGACACGGTCCTTCGCAACCGCGATCAGATTCTTCGTATTTTGCGAGACAATATTCACATGGCAAGAAATCGCATGAAGTAACAAGCTGATCAGCACCGTTCGGAGCGCACTTTTCAAGTCGGCGATATGGTTTTTCTTCGTCTCCAGCCGTACAAACAATCCTCCTTGAAACTCAAAGGGCGTCATAAGCTCGCTCCAAAGTTCTATGGGCCATATCGGATTCTTCAGAAGATTGGGTCCATTGCTTATAAATTGGAACTTCCTCCTTCTTCCCGCATTCATCCAGTCTTTCATGTCTCTTGTCTGAAGAAAGTTCTTGGCACCAACATCAGCGGCCAAACGATTTTACCTGAACTGGATAATGAAGGATCCATCCTTTTGGAGCCAGAGGCCATCCTCAATCGGCGCACGCGTCAACTTCACTCTCGCTCTATCACAGAGGTCTTAATTCAGTGGCACGGCATGCAACCAGAGGATGCTACATGGGAACCACTCCTTCAGATTCAACAACAATTTCCACATCTAAAGCTTTGAGGACAAAGCTTTTTTGAAGGGGGAGGGGATGTTAGGAACCCATGTCTTTACTTTGTTAGTATGTTGTTGTTGGACGCACATGCTTTGTAAGTCGTCCCGTAGTATTTGATGATCAATAGTTTGTGTTATTGTTGTTGGCGCATATGCTTTGTAAGTTGCCCGTAGTATTGTTGATCCATAGTTTGTAACGGCCCATGGTTTCGACCCATAGTATTGGCGCCTAGAATTAGTATATAAGTGTGTGTTAAGACCTATGAAGGAACCGTGAAGTTATTTGTATTGAGCTTGCTCATAGGAGGTTGCCCCCTCGAAGTGGCCTGTGATCAATATAAAAGTGATTCTGAGTTCTGTCATTTCTGCTATTTCGCATATTTTTATTAAGTAATTGTTGCAGGTGCATCACAATTATTTATTAATAAAGAGTGACTTCAATGATGAGCTTGAAGGCGGGTTTCTGAGTTTTTTAATAATGGAAGAGTGATTTATTTCAATTATTTAATAACTAAAGGGAGAGTTATGCAACCTCGCATTGTCCATGCCTCGGTTGAAGGGTGAGTTCTCTTTCAATTACATCTCATGCTCCTTCATGGCATGTGTGGTAATTGCTAAGAAGTGGTGTTATATATAGGGACTGAAAGGATGGTTTCCAAATGGGGTTGCTCTCCTTCACTCGGATGCTCTAAGTTCTAATAGGTTTCCAAATTTTGTTTCTCTCTTTTATTGGGGCAAAAATATGCAACAAGTGAGATTCAAAAGCATGCGAGCAACAACCATGACATCTTACTGTAGAGAAATTTGGAGCCTTGGAGCCTTGGACTTCTGAAACGTTTTTATATTGGGTTATTGTGGGGGGATTCATTGTTCTTAATGCATGCATCTCACCAGGTGTTATAAATATAATATGTTGGAATCAATTTAATACTAAGAGGGGGGGAGGATCAGTATTAGTGCAAACAATCAAACCTTCGAGAAGGTATAGTTGGTGCCATCAAACATTGGTGATCTGTTAGTAGAAGGACATTCCTGCCTGTCCATGTCTGCGTAAGGATCTATCTTCTAGATGTTCTGTTACTGAAGACACCCGCTCTAATACCAATTGTTTGAATCAATTTATTACTGAGAGGGGGGTGAATCAATATTAGCACAGTTATCAATAGTTTTTATCTTCTTTAATAGATTAGTCTTGAAATTAATCTTGATCTTTAATTATGCATCCAACATAAATAAAACATTCATCCACATATGCACCAAGACAAAAAACATATAACACACATGATTTTGACATGGAAACCCAAACGGGAGAAAACCACGGAATGCTCTTTTGTAATGAAAATAATACATTCAAGGAAGCATTGAATTCCTGTATTTATGAGCACCAACTGGAAGGAGGCACTGACCCCCTGTATTTACAGGAACTGATGTGAAGGAAGCACCAATTCTTTGTTTTCTCTAGTACCAATTGGAAGGATACTATGAACTCCTGCTCCTTGACCCATCCTGACTCCCAGATATCCAAAATAATATTCTACCTTACTGAAATTCCAAATCGCACACACTTCATATCATTTGTAGTTCGTTCTGATATGTGCTCCTTCTCTATGTAGTCATATTGTTGTCACTCCCCTGATACATCACTTGAATTCTCATTCCACTCAACTCTTCACTTCTTCCGATGAATCACTTCATGTACTGTGTGCTACTTCAACAAATCTTGTAGTCTACGTCAAGATTCACTCTCGTGTTCCTCTTCTGCATAACTGCACTTCACCAACTAATATTGTGCTTCAATTGATAGCTTACTATTCTGAAATTACGCACCAGTATTAGATGGAACTACACACTAACTTAGATGTGTTTGTTCTATTTAAGTGCTATAGTATTTTAGACAATATGTGACATGTTGTGCATCATATGATTCGTCCTTTCATTTTAACGCACTTGTCTCAGAACATCCGCATCATGACACGCATACTACATTATCTTGCTGCTATGTTATCACACATCATATGGACCTCTCTTCTTTGTACACTTCACGTTAACCTTTGTGCATCAACCAAATTTCTGTGTATCTTTTGATGTTCCTCAGTTCTGTCTTTGCGATTCTTTCTTTAACACATATGTGACTATCGGCGTGTTGCTAGCAATACTATCATTCGGTCCTCACGCACTTACACATAATTATATAACTATGCCTTTCAGTATTTGGGCATCTGTCACAGATCTACAACATCATTCTATGTAGCATTAGTTGTATCATTCTCTTGCATGTGCACACTCGTCTCCTTTCTATATCATTATGTTCTATATCTCAAGCCCATGATGCCCTGAATATAAATCTGTATCTTCCACTTGAAGCTCTATAGCCTTGCCATCAAGCTTACTTCAAATATCCAACTTGCATATCTATTTATGCATGTCATGCATGGATTTTATGTTCACAAGTTGGTTGTGGAATTCCTTCTTCCTTGCTCCACAGATTATGCCTATGCCACATGTCATGTTCTACGTCGTTTATGTATCCTTCCTTTGATTTTTCTGCGCATACATGGTCCTTGACTTGGTGGTACTTCCACCCTTACGGTACCATTACTTATGGGTCTTGCGCACTTGGTGTAACAATGCTTTGTGGAACTTGCGCATACATGATCTTCAACTTGGTGGGACTTGACCCTTTCGGCACCGTCACTTGTGGGTCTTGCGCATTTGTCATGTCTTCGGTTGTGGAATTTTCACATATGCTGACATCAACTGCTACACCGTTCTTGAAAATTGTGCACCCTTTATCAATTGAAATCATATTTTGATTGGTGATGACTTGCGTGCTTTCAAGGGTTAGAGAGGTGTTCAACGATCTCTTGTTCCATGATGCTTTCTCACACCACTTTGACTTTGTTTGTGCACTAGATTCTCCTCTGGCTTGCTTGCACACACTAGACTCTATCCCTTGTATTCTTTGTCTTGCTTGCACATCATTCTACCTTCTATCCAACCAAGCATTTAACTTGTACCTTGAAGAAATGTGGTTGGATGGACTTGTGACTTGCTCAAGTACATGTGCCTTATATACTTCTTCACACTGGATATTCATGATGTACCCTCAGATACACTTCTTCATACTGGATGCAACTTTTATATATACTTCTTCACACTAGCATCCACATACTTCACCATGTTGCTTGCACATATACTTATTCAATGTGGCTCTACTATACTTTTTGAAGATGGCTTGGGAATGCTGAAATCCCTTTACTTTAGTTGACATCAACGACTCAAACTGAATCAGTTGACATCCTCTTTGGCATCAGTTGACATCAATGACAACCAACGTTCAACAATCTCCCCCTTTGGTATTGATGTCAACACCTTATGAAGTTGTGCATAAGCATCTTCTTGAACTTGTTTACTTCATCTGTACTTGTCGCAGTACTCCTCTTGTGTCCATGCTCCCCCTGAATTCTTTGCTAGTTTGAACCTTTACTTCTACATCTGTGCATTCTTCTTCTTCTACTTTATGTTACTTTTGTGTGGATCACATGTATCATGATCATCTTTATTGCTTTGTTGCCATGTCTGTAATAATTTGTTTCACTCTCTTTCACGTCTTCTTTCTCATGTTCTTGCTTCGGCTACATTACTTCTCAACTCCATGCTATTTCTTCTTTATGATGCTTCTTCTCGGCTCCATTCAGTTTTTGTCTCATGCTAACCTTCATGCTTTTCTCCCCCTTTGACATCAATGGAAAAGAGGTGCCATGAATTGCTCAATTACTGGTTCCTCTTTATTTATTTTTTCACTGGCCTTTACTTATTTGGTCATAGGGGTAACTCCCTCCATCTTTATGCTTCATTTCTTCTACATTGATATATTGCAATCTGCATATTGCTTTCATAGTTATTTTTTATTACTTTTTCAGTATAGGAGTTATATTACTTCTACATCTTGGTCTCTTGTTCCTGTCACAACACTTCATCATTGTTTGGGAGGTGGTTCATATATGCATTCTCTCGTGCCAACTACGCAATACCAAAACTCAATCCTTTATTAGTTTTGCACAATCCTTTCATTGAATTCCTTTCTGCACCTGATTGTTTCATCTATCGCATTTACTACGTTGTCAATGAGCCTTGTCGCATTTACTGTCATCACATCCATCGCCATGAAAACCAAAGATTTGGCACATTTTTCATTTATCCGGAAGCTCAGCGTTAAAGAGGATATGACTCACAGTTTGTATGGAAACAATGATGTGTCGCAATCGTACTTGATATTTTGGGGAAACATCATCCGTCACATGGTGAAATGAAATGAATTTCTTCCCTTTTTGTGCTATTTCCAAAATCCATTAACTCCAACATTTAGTTTTGGCGACTCCAACACCTTCTTTGACTTGCGCGATATTGAATGTGCATCTCTTCAAATTAATTTCATGCACATAAACATCAACCATTTGATTCTATAATAAATTCTGCGAGGAAGCCTGGTTCATCACCTTTTCCACTTCTTCCCTTTTGTGTTGCAATGTTTCCTGCTTTCTTACCTTTCTTTCCAATGTCTTCCTTCTACCAAATAATGAGCAGCTCCCTTGAGAATGTTCGACAGGTCATTCAGACAAAGTAGTCTAAATTTACATGTTTGAGAGTTGACCTAGGAGTGTGCCAACACCAAATCGAGGAAACAAAGTTCCAACATCAATTTGCTCAGTCACAAGTGAATTGCGGGTACACTGAAAAATTGACTCAACTGAGTCATCAGGTCGAAAACCTAGAGCACTAGCAATAATATATCCCAGGCAAATTGTCCTTACTTCAGCCTCAACATACTGAACCACCATCGTCTGCGATTTTGCAACTTCTTATTGTGTGCACTTCTTCAGAGTGTATTGTGCTGGTGGTTGTGGACCTAGAGCTTCGTCTTACTTACCAGCTACACACAGAACTTGATCTCGAACTGCGGCTGTAGATTACTTCAGCAATTCTCAATTTTGCCGTCTTCACTCATTTTTTCTTGTATACGCCTTTTTGGCATCGGCATGGAGTCCTGACTCATGGAATTTTGTAAACATACCAATTTAGAATATAATGAAAATTACCTTTTGCGTAGACTTCATGCAAGAATTTTCTTTGTGTCATATTACTCACTTCAGCAATTAATCCTCTCTTCATTTTATCACATGTAAGTAACATATTGAATGTGTGCATGTATCTGAATTTTATTTTCTGCATCATTACTAACTTAACACAAAATCTTTTCAAACCATGATGAATACTGCGACAGACACCTTCTCACCACACACTTTACTTAACTTACTCCTTGAATTCTAAGATGCATCATGTTGATATCAAGGGTCTCACCTGATATGTTTGAGATCAGTAAGAGGAGTAACAATTACTTACTATTATAGATGTATCCAGATTGTCTCCTTCTTCTACACACTTCTGTGGAGATTTCCTTACCCAAGTTTTCTTGTGCTCACTTCCATATTGATTCTATACTTGAGGATTTTCACTATGATTCCTTGGAGTGTGATTGTCTTTGTACAATAAATCTTCATCTGGACAATTTACTACTCTTCGATAGTACATAGCCTTATGTCCAAAACCATCACATGCATAATATCTCATAGTTTGAAAATATTTTGCAACATGACCAAATTGATTGCATCTTGTGCACTTTATCCTATTGACCCTTCTTTAGTTAGTAAATTGAAAAGAATTGTATTTGTTGAAAGAACCATCATACCTGAAGGACTTAACATGATTTGCGAAATGTTCTCATTCGCAGACCTTCTTTGATTCATTTTCATAACCAAGACCTGATTTGTTTTTTGGTGATCTTTGATCATTCAGGATTGATGTGTTGTCTTTGAACTTGTTCTTCACTTCATCATTAATACTAGACTTGTTGATTTCTTGATGTGCGCAAATCACTTTGGAATATTGGACTTGTTTCTTTCCCTTCATCTCAACCATCTTGTCTTCTAAGAAAGATATTTCTTTGTCCTTTGACTCAAGTTGGCTTGCCAGCAACCTATTCATCTGCGCTAAATATTCCAAAGAAGATTTCAATGCATATTTATCTTCCTCAAGTATTTTGACCTTGGCTTGTGCACAAATCAATTGTATCTCATAGTTGGTTATCTTTTCATGAACTTTTGCATCAAGAGACTCTTGAAATGGCTTGTCATGTTCTTCATATTTCGACATATGTTCCGACAATAATTTATTGTTCTTTCTTGACTTCTTTATATCATCCAAGGTACTAATCAATTCACCTTCTTAGTTAATGTATGCAACATCTTCTTCTTCTTTAGATTGAGTATCAGTCTTGACCTCTCCAAGAGGCTTTGGAGGTGTTTTGAACGATCCACTAAATAAGTATTTGTTTAGTGATCTTGGTTTGTTTTGTGCAACTGGATTATTCTTTAAACTGTTCTTCTTCTTTTCATCTATGCTTTCTTCTTCCACAAAGGCCATGAAAAGTACTTCTTTTGGTTCTTCATCACAATTGCTTTCTTCAGATACATTGCTATCTTCCTCATTGTGAAGGATTTTCTTATGTTTTCGAATCCTCCTTTTATTTCTAGGTATGTGCTAAGTGCGCGCACTTCTACGTTCATTAGAAGTAAGTTCTTCCTCACTGTCACTATCTTCTTTTTCTCTGTAAGGACACTTAGAGGCATAATGACCTAGTCCTCCACATTTGAAGGAAAACTTGTTCTTGTACTTACCTCATGATCCTCTTTTCAGCTTCTTAACAAATTTTGATTCCTCATCGTTCAACTCATTGGTGTAGTCCTTGTTGTGATCATGCTTATCCTTCCTAGTGGATTTACAAGTAGCTTCCTTTATGATTGGAATCTCTTTCTCAGTTCTCATATTTTATGCAGTCAAAATCCCTTGAAGCTCGTTCTTTGTAAGATCTTCAATATTAGCTCTATCTTCCAATACAGACATGCCTTTGCATTAAACCTTGAGTGCAGAGTTACTAGTATCTTCTGTACCACAAATTATTCTTCCAAAGTGACCTTGAGAATTTTGATAGCATTAACTATCTCATCAACTCTTAAGAGGTAAGAGGTAATGTTCTCTTCATATTTCATTCTCGGAGATTCAAATAACCCAGAGTAGTTCTGCAACTTTTATTTCTTTACCTTTTCATCAACTTCATAGATAGCTCTAAGTTTGTCACAAACCTCCTTGGTTGATTCCCAACACATAACCTTGACGAACTCATTATCAGTCAAACCACAAAGCAGTGTGCTTCCGTCTCTTGCATTGCATTCATAGATTCTCCTCCGTGTTGGATTAACTGTCATGACTGTTGGGACATTGTAACCGTCAACAATGGATTTCTAGACATTTTCTCTTAGTGATTGCAGATATACTTCCATCCTACCCTTCGAGAAGGTATAGTTGGTGCCATCAAAAATTGGGGCTCTGTTAGTAGAAGGACCTTCCCACTTGTCCATGTCCGTGCAAGGATCTATCTTCCAGATGTTAACTTGTTACTGAAGACACCCGCTCTAATACCAATTGTTGGAATCAATTTAATACTTAGAGAGGGGGTAAATCAATATTAGTGCAGTTATCAACAGTTTTTACCTTCTTTAATAGATTAGTCTTGATATTTAATTATGCATCGAGCATAAATAAAATATTCATCCGCATATGCACCAAGACAAAGAAAACAGAACACACATGATTTTGACATGGAAACCCAAACGGGAGAAAACCATGGAATGCTCTTTTGTAATGAAAGTAATACATTCAAGGAAGCACCGACTTCCTATTTTTACCAACACCAACTGGAAGGAGGCACCGACCCCCAATTTTACAAGAACTGACCTGAAAGAAGCACTAACTCCCTGTGTTGTCTCGCACCAATTGGAAGGAGGCTATGACCTCCTGCTCCTTACCCCATCCTGCCTCCCAAATATCCAAAATAATATTCTTCCTTACTGAAATTACAACTCAAGCACACTTATGATATTCTGTAGTTTCTTCTGCTATACACACCTTCTGTATGTAGTTGTATTGTTGTCACTCCCCTACATACATCACTTGAATTCTCATTCCACTCAATTCTTCACTTTTGCTAATAACTCACTTCATGTATTGTGTGCTACTTCAACAGATCCTGTAGTTTGTGTCAAGATTCACTCTATTGTTCTGCATCTATGCAAATGCACTTCACCAACTAATACCGTGCTTCAATTGATACCTTATTGTTCTAAAACTATGGACCAGTATCAGATGGAACTGCACACTAACTTAGATGTGTCCATTCTGTTTAAGTGCTATAGTCTTTTATATAATCTGTGACATGTTGCGCATCATATAATTCACCCTTTCAGTTTAATTCATTTGTCTCAGATTATCCTCATCATGAAGCGCATACTAGATTCGGCTGCTACTCTGTCATCGTGCATTAGATGGATCTCTCTTCTTCACACACTTCATGTTAAAATTCATGCATTGGCCAAAATTCTGCACATCTTCTGATATGCCTCAGTTCTATCTCTGCGCTTCTTTCTTTAATGCATATGTGACTATCTGCATGCTACCAGCAATACTATCATTCGATCCTCATGCACTTGCGCATACTTCTATAATTATTCCTTTCAGTATTTGTGCATCTGTCACAGATCTACAACATCATTTTGTGCACCATCAGTTGTATCATTCTTCTACATGTGCGCACTCGGCTCCTCTCTAGATCATTTAGTTCTTTATCTCGATCCTATGATGCCATGAATATAAATTTGTATATTCCACTTGAATATTTATAGCCTTTCCATCAATATTACTTCAAATCTCCAACTTGCATCTCTATTTATACATGCCCTGCATGGATTGTATGTTGATGTTCACAAGTTGGTTGTGGCATTCCTTCTTCCTTGCTTCACGGATTATGCCTATGCCACATGTCATGTTCTTTGATGCTGATGTGTCCTTCTTTTGAGTGTTCTGCGCATACATGGCCCTTGACTTGGTTGGACTTTCACCCTTGTGGTACCATTACTTGTGGGTCTTGCACACTTTGTGTATCAATGCTTTGCGGAACTTTTGCATACGCGATCTTTGACTTGGTGGGACTTTGAACCTTTTGGTACCATCACTTTTGGGTCTTGTGTATTTGTTGTGTCTTTGGTTGTAGAACTTGCACATATGCTGACATCAACTGCTAAACCCTTCTTGAAACTTGTGCGCCCTTTATCAATTGAAAGCATCTTCTAATTGGTTATGACTTGCATGCTTTGAGGACTTGTAGAGGTGTTCAACCAACTCTTGTTCCAAGCTACTTGCACACACCGTTTTGAATTTTCTTGTGCACACTAGATTCTCCTCTGGCTTGCTTGTGCACTCTATACTTTGTCCCGTGTATTCTTTGGCTTGCTTGTGCATTCTTCTAAATTTTGTCCAACCAACCCTTTAGCTTGTACCTTGAATAACTATGACTGGATGGACATGTGACCTGATCAAGTACATGTTCCTTATGTATTTCCTCACACCGGATATTCATGGTGTACCCTTGGACACACTTCTTCATACTGGATTCAACTTCTAGATATACTTCTTCACACTGGCATCCATATACTTCACCATCTTGCTTGCGCATATACTTCGTCAATGTGGATTTACTGTACTTCTTCAAGCTGGCATGGGAATGTTGAAACCACTTGACTTTAGTTGACATCAATGACTCAAATTGAATCAATTCACATCCTCTTTGAAATTACTTGATATCAATGACAACTAAAGTTCCACATAATATTTCTTCCAATGATAGCCCATTTCTTTGTTTAATTTTTGCACACAGATCTAGCCTTTTGTTTCTAATATTCTACTAACTTGGTTGCGATAATTTCAATGAATAGGTGGAAATACTGAGATCTGCAGATCAATAGTTACTAATTGAGATCCGACCTTTATATTCTAACTGAGATAAGTTTTTCGTGTATTACTAATTGTCACATTTTCTCAGTTATCAATATCCACATGATTTTGGGTTTCATTATGCTCTATTTTGGCCAACGATCTTTTCTTCTGTAATAAGAAATGTATTTCTATGATATAGCGGTTATAAGGGGTGATCATTCGATCTTATTCAATTTATTAGTTATGCTTATTAGTGATTCCTTTTTCCTTTTCATGAAAAAATATCGAATTTGTTGGTAAGAGCATAGGAGTTCCTTGAATTTTTTTGTGCATGAGTTGTTTTGTCAAGATTTTCCTCCATATTTTAATAGTTAATGTGTGTTTATGAAGATGCAAAATAACTCTCAATCTTTATTTCAGTGAGAAGACCATGGAGGCATTGTTGTTTGCAGCCATCGCTTCTGACATGGGGTAAGTGAGTCTTGCTGAGAATCATACAAATGATGCTATATTTTTATGTCTATTAATACCTAGACATTGATGGATTCAAATATTTGTTGACAAAAAATTATTTTTAATTGAAAGGCATTTTAATGGTTGTGCTATCTTTGCTAGAGAGAGTGGGCGCGATGCTTCTGGCAGTTGCAAGTATGGGTACAACTAAACCTCTGACCCTTGTAATTGAAAATTATTAATAACATAATATATAGTTATTATTAAATATATTATACATGTATTAAATGGTATAGTCTACAAATAATATATAAGTTTATCTTGTAATAACATATTCCCATTAATACCAAGCAAATGACCTATCAACGTACCCATATGCTTAGTATTAATGAGGATGTGCTAGTTTAAACAACTCTTTTATATTTGAAATTAACTATTTTATTCATATATATATATAAAATTCAAATAAAGTTCATCAAGAAATAGAAAATAAATAATAGGTAGTTTGTTAACACAAATATACTATGGGTTACAAAATCACTTTTTAAGTTTTAAATATTTAAAAAATTTAAATTAAATGGGTGTGTGCAAGAAGATGAGGGTCACTTTAGATGTAATGCTATTTTTTCAAAATTCGTTCCTGATATATAAAAACATAACGCGTTTCTAATATTTAGCACCTGCCATGGTAACACCCGAGCCTGACATGTCACTAGACATGTAGGATAGGTAACCATAACGCGTACGTGTTATAGAACTACAAAACATGTACGCGTTATGCATTTACAAAACGCATACGCGTTATTGAAATCTAAAATCAATTTAAAAACACAGTCCCAACCACCCGCGGTGCTCTTCATGCATCAGAAACGCGAAATAGAGGTTGGACGAGGACGGTTTGTGTGCCCATGAGTATTGGTGGAGCTCGATTTAGCTGGAGGGGAGGCAAATTCACCCGTGGATTGTCATCTAATCAGGTAATTCATTCACCCATACCATTTTTTTGTCATTTCTTAACCTAAATTACTATTTTTTTATTGTTTAAAACAACCTAGTTTTGTAATATTGATAAAATTGGGAATAACCCAATCTCTAATTAAATTCACATCTCCCTAAACCAAGATGAGTGAATAATTAAAATGAATCCCTTTTCAGAAACTCAAAAATTCATAATCCAACCAAAAATTGAAAAAAATAGAACTCCCCCCTTTCTACAATGTATCCATCTAAGTCACATGACACGAGGACACGGGACACGAGTGTCCCCATGGGACATGGTGACCCCCGGAATTAGGACACGTAGGACACAGCTTATATACATATATATATATTTTTAAAATATATTAAAATTTAAAAATATAGACATATAGATCCAATAAAATTTAACATTTACAATTACAAATATTCAATAGAAATTACATTTACAATTACAAATATGAAATATTCAATAGAAATTAGATCATTCACAAATCACAACACATTTGTCATTCACAATCACAAATCACAATGAGACATTGAGACACATAGATGCATGTCAGAGACTCGGAACCATATTTCTCATTAAGTCATCAAAATCAAAATGTATTACATAGATGTCGGAATGCCACTGGGCACTGGTAAATTCCAAATAGACTAATATTCTAATAGTCTAATAGTAAATACAAAAAAGGAATGGATCAAGATGGAAGAATCCCATTTGTCAATGACTCAATAGTCCTCCTCCATGCCTGAATCAACAAACTCATCACTGCCCTGATCCTCCTCCTCCTCCTCCTCCTCTCTACCAATCTGACTAACTGCATCTGCAGGTGTGGAGGATGAACCCTCCATACGATCACCCTCATCAAAAGTGATCGGCTCTAGCACTGGATCATTAAGATCCATGTTGGCTAATGCCAACTCAGTACTACTGTCCAAACCCATCTCATCAGGAAAGACATCCCACATCCGTGTCTTTCCCTTCTCCCACTCCTCCCTCTTCCTGTAAATAAGACGAAGGTTGGAGTGCACATACACCATCATCTCTACCCTGGACTGCTCAAGCCTTCTCTTCTTCACACTGTATAAGTTTCCATATGTGCTCCAATTCCTCTCACAACAAGAGGATAAAGTAACTTGAGAGAGGACCCTCAAGGCTATCTTTTGTAGAAGAGGGCATGTTGCCCCATGAGTTGTCCACCAAACAAGGGGTTTCTTAACCCCCATGTCTCTAACAACCTCATATCCTCCAAATCTCCCAGTGCCACTAGAGAACTCATAAAATTCCTCCTCAACCACCTCAAGGTGGTCTCTATCCTGAAGTAGCCATATAAATGCTATCTTCCCCCCCTCTGAGATCTCTCCATCCATGTGAGGAGGGACTCTGGATGAGGGCCCCGACCCACCACTAAGCCAATCCTAAGCATAGAGCCTGGAGTTCAATGAGTGGACCAAGCAATGCAAAGGTGTGCAATTCTTATCCCACCTGGAGATAAGAATGCCCTGTAGGATGGACCATAAGTTCTCTGCTGATGTCTCATACTTAGCACACTCATTCTCCATAACAATGGTCCTCATGGACTCAATCATGGAATCCCACCCCTCATAAACATCTCCTAGGATGGGTTGGTCCGTGTCTGCAAACTGCAACAAAGAAATGATTGGCTCCATGATCTTGATGCTAAGGACTACCCTGTCCCACCAACCATCATCTAAAATCGTGTCCCACGCGACACGGAGACCCTGTTGGACATGTCCGATTACTTAGGTATCCATCCACATGAAACCCAAATTTCCAACCCTCAAAGGCCATTTCCCATGATATTAATTAAATAATTTTCCTTGGTAATGGCCATAAACAGATGAAATGCATGCACAAGCGTGAATAGAAAAAATGAAAAAAAAAATAGTAACTCGGTTTCTCAAAATTTCATCACAATCATTTGTCCATGAACATAATCAAAATTTCATCAAAAGTGTATGTAGCTATACATTGCCTCTTAGTTAAGCACCCTTGACTAAATGCCAAAACACATTAACAAAGTGTCTCTCGGGCCTACCCTATCCACACCCTCAATCAATCTACTCAATGCTCAGGGACCATCGATTCAACTGAAAGACTTCATATAGAAAATCACTATGTTTTTTATTTAAATTTCTGAACTTGCCATACAATGTAAAGATCGATTTTGTAGAAAGAAATTGTCTCTGTTTTGAGAAGTTGACATTGTTGTTATTGTCATTCTAGTCACAATCTCTAGTTGATTATTCAACATCTTAATCATTGATAGTCATCTCAAGTACATATGTAATCATATTGGCAAGACAAACTCATACATATCCATTTCATTCCATGCCACTTTGTCCTCCCATCCAACCACAAGGCGTAATATGTTGAAATCAATAAATTTAATGTTAGCTTATTAAGTTGATGGAAATATTGTTTTCTGCAATGGACATAAAGGCCAAAACATGTCAAAATAACACTGCTAAATTCTAACAAGTTTAAACCCAAGTTTGCATGGAAAAGTCACCAATGAGGGTTAAGAAGTGCCTTAACTTCTAGAAAGAAGTTGAACGAAACTTACTTTTTAATTGTTAAATGTTTAATTTTAAGTTTTAAATGTATGTAAGTGAATGCCATTAAATTGCTTACTTGAGTTTGATTTAATACATTTTCAATTTTGAAGAGACGTCATTATATACCATGTATATGTTTCTAATGATTTTCGTATTGATCTCTTTATTGCAGTTGCGGCTATGGACACCAATGCCGAGATACTGATTGAGCTTGCCCACTTGAGGGGCATTAGTGCAGCTTTTAGTGGTGGTGATAGGATTCGCCGCTCGCTTGCATCAACCTTGGATGCAATTGTTGACACCATTTCACAGTCTAGCAATGTACTATATGATATTACATCATATAGAGAAAGAAAAATACAACAATATGCTGATGGGATAGACTACAACGCAATAAAAAAGTTGAAAATATCCAAAGAGCTCATATTTGCATTGTTTAGGGACCCTCGGACAAGGGAAATCCCAAATGCAAACAGGACGCATATCTCCATTGAGTGGTGCACGTTTCAACCATTTGTTGATAACTGGATGGACAGATGGTACATGGTTTTTGATATGCCACCACACAACAACAGGGAAATTCCCTTGTATTTCCTTCGAAAGATGTACGCAGAGTTCGTGTTACATAAACACGTAAACTATTTTGACATCTTGCAGTTTTAGGGGATCGGTGGGGGGATGCCCCAAAATTGACCCAATGCGAGGCTTCGAGACTAGGATCACCCTATCCCTGCACTTCGCAGGCAGTTGCCTGGGCCAGATGTCCCACCTGCACATCGTATTATTCCACAGACACGAGATGCATTTTTGAGTTTGGCACGGGTGATTGTTCGCCATGGCACTATGGTTCAGCATATGGGTGAGGAAGGGACATCTATCCCTGGTGTGGTACATACACCAACATGTCACCATGCAGGACCATCAACTAGTGCAGGACCATCAGGACAATCCATTAGTGCAGGACCATCCACTAGTGCAGGACCATCGACACATCCCCATCCTAGTACTGATCCTCACGAGTGCACATCATGTGGTCGTCCCTGCTATGGTCTTGCCTCAGATGTTTCCTTCAGTGGGTTTTTGAGAGAGGTATGTTGATGGTTAATTGTAATAAATTCTTCATTTATTTTCGTCTTTGTACACATATATATAGTTTGAGCTAATATATTAATTTTGTGAAGTTGCAGTTGATGCTTTATGCCAGCAGTGACGCCCCAGAGCCAAATGTTCTAGACTCTACAGGGGGGCATGATGCTACCCATTTGGTAGGCCCATCTTATATAGCACCTATTGCCGTATCTCACACCGAGGTAAACATTTTAAAATTTCAGTTTTTTAATACTTGTTAATTTGTTAATTTCCACATACTTTACATTTTAGTTCACTAATGCTATCTACGGTCTAATATTTACAATTATCAAAACTTGCAGATGGCAGATCCTTCACTGGGGCAAGGTAATGTGGAGGTAGCACCCATGGTCATATCGTCCTATGAAACATCTGGGCTCTAGGTAAACAATTAAAAATGACATTTTTTAAATACATGTTTGTTTGTTGAATCATGCATGTCTAGCTACATGAACACTTGTTGACCATAGGCACCATCCGAAACATCTCGACCATTGCCTGGATTTGTATCTTCCTCCAGGCCATTTGTGAACAAGGGTCGTGTGTATGTGAGGCGTTCTACTCCTAGAAAGACTCCAGCTTCCCATGACCATGGGCTTATTCACACCATGGTAATGTATATCCTTCGATGATATTTGTTGTTTAACTTGAAATCCAGTGCATAAATCATTTTTGTTAATGTTTGAATTGTATGTTTACTGCATTAGGAACCCGAGTTGTCTACTGAAAACCTCGCATCGATGGTTGATGCAGCAGTCAGTGCCACATCTGCAATGGCAACTGACCACACACAGGTATATAACTATTTCAACATTATCTTTACATAGGTTATTATTGTTGTCTATTGTTTATTCATGCATTTCTAACTATTTCAACATTTTTTCATTGTAGCCACCACCAGCAGGAGCAGTTCCTGGCCCCCCCGGTTCGACCATCCTGGATGTTCAACCAATGGCTCCATCTACTACATAAGCAATGCAATCTCCTTTGTCAGTTGAGGTGAGATGTCCTTCAGTGACCAAGTGTTTCATGCACTTTCCATGCACCAGTTGATAATTGTTGAGTTAATTGTTGAGCTAATGTATTAGTGTACATAGTTAGTTGAATTTAACAATTGATATTTAATTTGCAGGATCCAGAGACGCACACTGATCCTAGAGATGTTCCTAGAGGATCAATGTCAGGAAAGAACAAGAGGAAGCTTGAGTTTTGATGTGTCTTATGGGATATATGTACATTTGGATACATGTACATGTGGCTTTGATAGTTTTGGACCCATGTGCTTTTGGATACTTTTTTATATATATGTACTTTTTGATATATTCACTTTTGGAGACATGTACATTGACTTTATTGTGCATGTACTTTTGGAGACATGTACATTGACTTCATTGGATACATGTACTTTTGGATACTTTTGGATATACATGTACTTTTGGAGACATGCACTTTTGGATATATATGTACTTTTGGATACTTTTGGATACATGTACTTTTGGAGACATGCACATTGACATTTCACTTATAAATGAATGATACATTTCACTTTGTATTTGTTCTTCGGTTTCCACGTGTTCTTGTGTCAATCTAATGTGTTGATTTGTGTGGATTATCTATTACTCATGAATGCGCTATGTCAAAAGAACAAACTATTATATTTAAAGGTTTCAACGAACTCACTACATGCGTGCACTAATTGGTA
This sequence comes from Larix kaempferi, assembly GCA_027924585.1. Lineage (NCBI taxonomy): Eukaryota > Viridiplantae > Streptophyta > Pinopsida > Pinales > Pinaceae > Larix > Larix kaempferi. The sequence continues at coordinate 15,204,720 of BSBM01000767.1, read as the reverse complement.
TCTAATTAAAATTTGTGATTTTGGATGATCATTACAAGTTATGTCAAAGTTCTTGCTCATATAATTTAATCAAACTAAATGCAATACAATGTTTTTCAAGGTTTTAACGAACCCACTCATGCACACTAATTGGATAGGTGTAATTAAAATTTGTGAGTTTGGATGATTAAATTACAAGTTAAGTCAATGTTCAAGTGTAATTTAATAAAACTAAGTGTAATACATGCTACACATTTCATCAACGCCCAATATTTGATTGTACAATTAGATTCAACACTACATATGAGTAACTACATACAAGTGCTCAAAGCAACATTGGTGAAAGGAACAAATGTTACCTCAGGATTCGAGAAATAAAGTGCCTTCTAATGTTGGTTGGGAAGGATATGCTTCGTTATCCTTATGGCTTGGAGGTCATCTTCACGTAGATAAGTACTCTTGTTGTCATGTGTCATTAAGGTTTTTTCATGTGGTAAAACCCTTCAGGGTCAGGGTTTGTTCATGGTTTCATTGTATTTGATTTCTAAACATATAATTATTCTAAGAAAGGTTGCTAGGTTTTCTTCCCCATGAGGGTTTCCCAGGAGAAAATGTTGTGTCTCTTGTCCCTGAAAAACATTTTCATGCGACTTGTGGCTCTACATAGCCTAGAAACCGGAGTTCTTTGACGTGTGCTTGCTAATGGAGGTAGGGGGGTTGGAATTGTACCATGTAGCACATCACCAAGACGCTCTGGTGTTTCAGTAGTAGCTTGGTGTCCTTCATTCTCTTCCTGGTAGTTGGATGGTGGAAGTCCAACATCCTCATCGATGGTCTGTGGAAGTCCAACATCCCCTTGTGGAAGTCCAACATCCTCATCGATGGTGTGGATAACATTCTCTTCTTCAATAGTAGGCAAAATGTCCAACGCCTCTTTGACTTTATCGCTAGTATAACCACATCCGGATAGCAAATTTTGTGTTTCTTCGTGAGCTTCATCTTGAGATGGTAACTTATCACTTTGACTTGAAGTGGGAATTGAAACATCCCCTAATGACCACCTACGTTTTGCTTCTTGATTACTTCCATGGGATGCTTGTTCAACAACTATTGTGGAAATTGAAGGTCCCTCTTGTCGTGGATTAATAGGATGAACCATGGTATCCTCTACAATTGGATTTGGATTAGTTTCCAAAGAAAGCCTCTGATTCATCATGTATATTCTTTTCTTTTCTTTCTCTTCTTCAATGACTTCTTGAGGTCTCTTCTTCCTTGTTGATTTGTTTACTCGGTTACGTGCATTCCCCATCACCACAATGATCAATTCAATATAGTTTGTTTTTGTTGCTCCTCAATTACAAGCTCTTCAATAATAAGCAAATGGAAGTTAAATCATAAATTGTTTAGGCTCTTTGATTCTCTTGTACACTTGTGTATATTCACCATCACCATGAAATGGTCTTGAAGCTTGATATCTTATCTTGTGTGCTCCTCAAATATAGGCAAAATGAATCTTTCAAAGACCTTATCTTTGGTGTTATTCAATTGGATATTCTTCAAGCTTGCTGATTATCTTCTTCAAATATGGCCATATAACCCAACACCACACTGAGCAACCATGAAAGATGTCCTCAATGCTGCACCTGCATAAAAAAAATAATGATGGAGTTGGTGTAGAGTGTGAGAATTTCCAATGGCGGGCTTGTGTCGTTCGAAAATTCGCGGGAGTGTTGTTTTGGCTCGGACAGAGTGAAGTTGCTCTCGGACAGGGACAATGCACTGTTTATGGAGTTACAAAACATGCATGCATTATATAAAGCAAAAACGCGTGCGCGATATGTAGTGCAAAAACGCGTACGCGATATTGTTAAGCACAATAAATAGGTTAGGTGCACGGCTAGGGCAACGAACAAAATCAAAAGTAAACTAATAATTTATATGGTTACATACAAAACAAATGTTTTTAGTGTGGGGAAAAATGTTTTGTATGGTTTAATACACCCTAGCTCTCTCCCAATAATCCCTAGATACCCCCTATCTCTTTCTAAATATCTGTCTCTCATTCTCCCTACATCCCTCCCTAAATGTTTCTTTCTCTCCCTTACTCCAGCCATGTCCCTACCACCCCACTCTCCATCTCTCCACATTCTCTTTATCTTCGTCATTATCCCTCCCTATAGCACTCTCTCCCTTCTTCTCCCTTAATCAATAACCCTCTACGCCTTTATCCCTCCCCCTGCCCTCTCTATCTTACCTTGTTCCTAGAGCCCCTCCCCCATAAAGGCCTTTAGACCCTCTTCTAAACATTAATCCCTAAGTGCATAAGTGCACAAGATGATGATGAGGACGAGGGTGATGACAATGAAGATGATCATGATGTAGATGAAGATGATAATGATGATGAGGAGGAGGAGGGTGATGACAATGAAGATGATCATGATGCAGATGAAGATGATAAAGATGATGATGAGGAGGAGGGTGATGACAATAAAGATGATCATGATGCAGATGAAGATGATAAAGATGAGGAGGAGGAGGAGGGTGATGACAATGAAGATGATCATGATGCAGATGAAGATGATAAAGATGATGATGTTGATGAAGATGATGGTGATGATGATGAAGATGTTGATGATGATGGTGATGGTGATGTTCGGATGATGATGATGATGATGATGGTGACATGATGGAGATGTTGATCTGATGAGGAAGATGATGATGATGATGGTGATGATGATGAAGATGTTGATGATGATGATGATGATGGTGATGAAGATGATGATGATGAAGAAGATGACGATGATGGAGATGTTGTGTTGATGGGGAACCTAGAGATGACAATGATGATGAAGATGGTGATGGTGATGGTGATGACGATGAAGATTTTGATGATGATGCTGATGGTGATGATGATGAAGATGTTGATGATGATGGTGATGGTGATGTTTAGATGATGATCATGATGATCTTCAGAATATCATGATGGTGATGATGGTGATGATGATGGAGAAGATGACGATGATGGATATGTTGATGAGGAACCTACAGATGCTAATGATGATGATGATGATGGTGATGAAGATGATGATGATGGAGATGTTGATGAGGAACCTACAGATGCCAATGATGATGGTGATGATGATGAAGATGTTGATGATGATGGTGCTGGTAATGATGATGAAGATGTTGATGATGATGGTGATGGTGATGTTTGGATGATGATGATGATGATGATGATGATGATGATGATGATGATGATGAAGATGATGGTGACATGATGGAGATGTTGATCTGATGAGGAAGATGATGATGATGATGGTGATGATGATGAAGATGTTGTTGATGATGATGATGGTGATGAATATGATAATGATGAAGAAGATGATAATGATGGAGATGTTGTGTCGATGGGGAACCTAGAGATGACAATGATGATGAAGATGGTGATGGTGATGGTGATGGTGACGACGATGAAGATTTTATGATGATGCTGATGGTGATGTTGATGATGTTGATGATGTTGATGGTGATGATGATGAAGATGTTGATGATGATGGTGATGGTAATGATGATGAATATGTTGATGATGATGGTGATGGTGATGTTTAGATGATGATGATGATGATGAAAAAGATGATGGTGACATGATGGAGATGTTGATCTGATTCAAGGAAGATGATGATGATGATGGTGATGATGAAGAAGATGTTGATGATGAAGATGATGATGATGAAGATGATGTTGATGTTTATGGGGAACCTAGAGATGACAATGATGATGAAGATGGTGATGGTGATGACGATGAAGATTTTGATGATGATGGTGATGGTGATGGTGATGAATATGTTGATGATGATGTTTAGATGATGACCATGATGATGTTCAGAAGATGATGATGATGATGATGGAGATGTTGATTTGATGAGGAATATGATGATGATGATGATGAATATGTTGATGATGAGGATGATGGTCATGAAGATGATGATGATGAAGAATATGATGCTGATGGAGATGTTGATGGAGAACCTAGAGATGAAAATGATGATGAAGATGTTGATGATGATAATGATGATGGTGATGATGATGAAGATGTTGATGATGATAGTGTCGGTGATGAAGATGATGATGATGATGATGATGATGATGATGATGGAGATGTTGATGAGGAAGGGGGAGATGATAATGATGATGAAGATGTTTATGGTGATGAAGATGTTCATGATGATGGTGATGGTGATGAAGATGATGATGAAGATGATAAGGATGAAGAAGATGATGATGATGGAGATGTTGATGAGGAACCTAGAGATGACAATGATGATGATGATGAGGGTGATGATGATGAACATGGTGATGGTGATGAAGATGATGACGAGGAGGGTATCCAACTTATGTATATATTCACAAATATACAAGTCCCTATAGAACTCTCTCCTTCGTTCACCCTTAATCACAAACCCTATGTTCCTTTATCCCTCCCCCCTGCCCTCTCTATCTCACCTTGTATCCCTCCCTCCCTATCTCTTTCTCTAGATCTATCCCTGGTTATGTCCCTCACTCCCTTTACCTCCCTCTCTCTATGTCGCTTTCTCTCCCTTACACCATCTTCGTCCCTGCCACCCCACTGATTCCTCCTTCCCTATCTCACACACACACACACACAACCTCCCACTTTCTTTGTTGCTCACAACTCCCTCTAGTATCTCTCTCCCCAACCATCAATCTCTCTCTCTCTCTCTCTCTCTCTCTCAAACACACACACACACATTATGTCCCTTTCCATTCTCAAACCCATCTCCCCTCCATCCATATCTATCTCCACCTTTCTCCCTCCATCCCTCACCCTACCTTCTCTCCCTCCCTCTCTCATCACCTATCTCTCTCTCACCTTCTATCCCTCCCTCATGTTATCTTTCCCTCAACCTATCCCAATCTCTCCATCACTCCCTCTATCTCACACACTTTATGTCCCTTCCCCCTCCTCTCATATTCTCTCTCTCTCTCTCTCTCTCTCCATCGCCACCACTCCCTGCATGTCTCCCACCAAGACTTTCTATTCGTCCCTTCCTATCTCTTTATTTCATTCTATCCCCATCTATCTCTCACTCCCTCCAAATCCATTCCTCCCCATTGTCCCTCTCCCTCCCTCGCTCTATGTCTCCCCCCCCTTGTATTCTTTATTTCTCTCTCACATCCCCCTTGCCTCCATCCATTCCCCCTTGTCACTCAAGTCTCACTTTCAACTTCTAACCCTATACCTCTTCAGAACCTATTCTACTCCTAATAGTTCTCTCAAGCTCCACTTCCCTTCACCCCCTGTAGCCCATCATGTTCTCATTCCCTTCATCTCTCCCCACTCAAGCTTCCAATATCCTTCTAAACCCTTGACCCTTTCCCACCCCTATTAAATATTAACCATAGATTCTCTTGACCCTTTCCCACCCCTTCTCAAATATTGAACAAAAATTCCCTTGCGTCTTCCACACCCCCTCTTTCTCAAGTATTAAACATGTATTTTATTATTTACATAATGCTAGCGTGTTTTTTAACTATATAACGCGTACGCGTTATGTACTTATATAACGCGAGCGCGTTATGTACATCTAAAAGCGCGACAATATTTTTGAATTTAAACAGAACACGCTCGTGTTTTGTAGAGCCTAAACCAGACCAAGTCACATGCTCACATGTCAACAATAATCCTATGTGTATGCTTTGGAGTTTGCTTCGGTAATTCCAAACCTGTGCTATGTTAATAAAAAACCAAAGCTAATTGGGTATTTCTTCCAGTTTCTGGAGAAGCCTGTGCTAAGCCACTCGTTACAATATGCTACACATAGTCATTTTTTATGAAATCTTAGACACAAATAGCATTTTTTCTTCAGATTCCAAATATGTAACTTTTATTTTGAAATATTAATTTTTTCTATTTTCTTTCAATTTCTTTTCTGTCCTACCTCCTTAACTCGTGAAACACATTGTTAGTGTTTCTTCCATAACTTTTTCAATTCTCAATCATTTAAAAAAAAATTGTATGGTGCACAAGAGGACACTAACCTCCACGTTCTATGAAAAACCCATTTCAAGATTTTTGCATTAAGACCTTCAAAGGCTCTACCTACAAAAGATGTACTCTTTTCGAGGTTTGATCACTTAGACAATTATAAAAAAATTATAAAATTACTAATTTAATTTTCGAAAAATAATGGCGCACAAGTGCTATGTGTTCTCTACATGCATGCCGATTTTTGTAGCTTGATTCCATCATTTAGGCCCTCAAAGGCTCTACCCACAAAAACATATACCTTATCATTTGCCTGAAAAATAAAAAGTGTCTGTTAGGAAAAATGAAACTTGACATAGCTATGCAAATTTTCAATACATAAAAGTTATATATTTGGAAACGTAATTCAATTTTCTACATTTCATCTTTTTTACTCAATGCAAGATATTTTGATTTTGCGTAAGTAGCTCAAAAAATCTAAATAAATTGACAGATGCCTACTTTTTCAATTTTCTATTGCATCTAACCCACCAAAAGTGACCCTCATTAACTTGCACTGACCCAAATATAAAATTCTAACCTTGATATTTTAAAGTTTTAAATAAAAGCTTTTAAATTAAATATAAAATCTAACTTTGATTTAAAATATTTTGTTAGTATTTGAATTTTATATTAGTTTCGTGGACTAGACATGTTGAATTGAGGTTCTTATTCTATGTTTGTACAAGAAGAGAAGTGGGAAGGGAAGGGAACTGCTCTGAAAATTTACTATGGTGTGTATTAAAAATTATATTTTATTAATAAAAATAATTTAATTAATTTGTATTTATAATTATAATTTTTATTTATGGATAATTTTTATTTATGTATGGATAATAGGTGTTGAGAGACAACTCAAGAAGGTAACAAATAGCTCAGACATAAATAATAAGTGATTACAACTAAGCATGGAGAACATGTAATGGATAACTTGTTCATGACACTTAACTTGTGACCTATGGATATTCACCGACCACAAGTTAAGTCAATGTACTAGTAATATTAACATTGTGAATTTCTTTAATTTTTAAAAATTAAAATTTTTAAGAAAGAAACTATCAAGTACCAAGAGAGATTCAATTTCTTGAAGTATATTTTTTTAATATGGAGATTATATGCATGTTTTTATTTTTTGTTTTATGAGTCAACATGCAACTTTTTAACAACATTTAATTTGTTTTAATTTTTTATTTTATTAGCACATATTAATTTTTTTAATTACTTTTTATTTTTGTACAAAGTGTGTATTATAGATAACTTATCTTGTTTTAATAAATAAATAAAACTTTATATGGTAATTATATATATATATATATATATATATAATTTTCTTTTATACAAATTTCACAAATTTAAGTTACAATTTTTTATAAATCTTATAAATATAAATATATAAATACGTGATTAGTATAAACAAAATAAATAATTATTAAATTTTATTTAAAATCATTGTATTATATTATGTTTTAATTTATTTAAGATTAAAATAGTCTAACTACTTAATTTGGGTGTAGTCTAAATATTCTATGTATTTTATTTTTTCGGAGCATATTTGGGTTAAATGAATATGAAACTCGACGTTTGGATCACTACTCTGGGATCCTCATGATCATGATCCCAGAATAGTAATCCAAACGTCGAGTTTCAAATTCATTTAACGCAGCTCCTCTTCACTCATAATTGCTCCTGCCTAATGACTGTTTTCAAATAAACTACTCCTTAATTTGTAGTAGTTATTGATTATATATGTTTTATTAGTGTCAATATAATTTAAATTTTAATAATTATTTATTTTAAATTTGGAAAAATAATTATAAAATCATTATTTTAATATATAAAAAAACACATATTTAATAATCACATATAAATATAGCTCTAATGAATAAAAATTGAAGAAACTGATCACCATATTTGACTTAACAATAATGTCGACGCCAATTTATCTCATATCGCTCTCAATGCCGATGTATGGATTCAGGCTGGAAATCGGGATCAACGCTCTCTGCAACTGTAACTACAAATACTTAATTGTGGTTTGGTACACTTTTCATATTTCCGTCCAAATGCAACCATCCGAAAAAGACACGGATTGCATGCAAAGTTATTCTAGTCGAGGCAGAGATTCTAGAATAATGTTGAGGGACCCAATGGCGCATTCGCAGTAACCAGCCTGGTAATTTCACCGATTTCTGAGTAATAATTTTCCAATTGTCTGAGTTAAATTTAGGTTAGAACATGGATCTATCAGTTTGTCATCCTTCGCAGCATACTTGTACGTTTGATTAATGTTGGGTGTTGGCGACTTGGCCTGCAGCCTTTGCCCCGCTGTACAAATTTCGCTCAGCAAACTTGTTTCATCAAAATTGTAGGACGCTGTGTCTATTGTTGCGTAGGCGTTTAGCTGCAACATTACACCTCATGATAAATAATGTTGCTCTCACATGGAGTTTCGCGATATGTTCATCTGTACAGTGATAGGAACAAGTCGTTGTACAATACTGCAATATTTGTCAGCCTTCCAAGCAACTCTGCTTTTAAAATGAAAGCGATAGGCTACCTACTGGATCTCAACATTTTTCAGAGTCTTAAGATTTCTTGGGGATCAGAAATTGATACGATTGTCATCGTTTTGTGATTTGATTATAGAAACGAAGATCAATGGTTTCCTTTTTCTGATTACAGCAGGCTTTACTGGACCCACTTGGGATTGCCAGCCCAATCCCTGATTTTACTAACCCTCTTGCGGAAAAGGAGGAGCTGTAGAAGGGCCAACTAAAACGCCCTCGACTTGTTGGAATTAAGTAGAGTAATTAGATAGCAATTTCGATCATTTGAGTAGTTTTAAAATTGGGTAATTAGTCTAACCTATTTCATCTTTAAAATTACAAAAATGTAAAAATAATAATTTTGGGCATAAATTTCAACCGGTTTTGCACCCAAAATCGCCAGAAAAGCTGAGCGTTTTGTTTGTCTCTTATCCTACGCGTCTTGGGGATAGGTAATACATGGAATTCGTTGCCGGGGATGGACCGACAGGCCCTGATTCCGGCGAAGCAATCAGAACGCGGGCTATTACCCAGCGGACAGTTTCCCGTACTGAAGCAGCAGACAATGCACTACTGTGTTTGTATGTGTCAACTAAGGAATCTTTGGTACATCAGAGAGCATTAATACCACTGTGATTAAAGACGAGCAGGTAGCAGCAACATCAATCTTCTCTGTTGGTGATAGCGCAGTGTATCATACACCTAAAAGCACAAGGAGAGAAGAAACCATGGACTCTGTTGGGAATCATCCAGTGTATCATACCCCAGGCGACGGTGAGAGCTGGTGAATAAAAGTAGTGTATTGATAAACGCTGAAAGTGTATTAATAAACCTTCTAATGCTATGAATTGTTATCCTCTCCAGGCTCTCATATGCAAGTGCTCAATACAGCTTCTGCGAAGATAAAGAAACGAAAAAATGATCTACATGTCAGTGCTAATGTTCGCGACACAAATGTGCTGGTACCTTTCCAGGTAGATGACTTAAAAACTATCATAGTACTCAATCTTTAAGCGTAGATTTGTTAGGCACCAGCATAGAAGATGGATGCAGTTTCATTTTGAATTTTTAACTGTAATATATATATATATATATATCACTTTTCAAGGCTGCACATGAAGGAGATGAAGGGATTGCTAGATGGGAGGAATTTTAGGAAAATCAGAGCATTGATAGGGGAGAGGTCAATTTATTTATATATATATATATATATATATATATCACTTTTCAAAGCTGCACATGAAGGAGATGAAGGGATTGCTAGATGGGAGGAATTTTAGGAAAATCAGAGCATTGATAGGGGAGAGGTCAATTTATTTGATCAATTCTTGTTTTGAATTGCCAACTATTTCTATGATTAGGTTGTATGGATATTGTTAAACTTTTAGTTGCTCTTTATTTTTTAAAAACTCTTATACTGTTGTGAACATAAGTCTTCTTAACTTATAAAGTTTGTACTGATTTATATAATATAAATATCAATAGTACAATTTTTTTCAATATATATATATATATATATATAATTAATTTTAATTATTTAATAAAGATTTAGTATAATTACAAAAACTAATTTTCAATTTTCCTACTCTTAATAATGGGAGTCCACTCTACTCTAACACAGTTAACTCCATGATCCTTACCTCATTCTAAGAAATAGAAAATATATGGTTTTATAATTTTAAATTGTCATAGAATGACGATATTGTTTTATAAATATTATATTTATTTAAATTTGATATATTTGTGTGGATTTAGAATATAAAAAATATAAATTTAAGTAAATAATAAGTATATTTTTATAAAAATATTATATTTAAAATATTTTTATTTATATGTAAAATTAAAATTATTCAATTGTAGGTGGACAAATCTTATGATGTGTCACTTATGTTATAGTTTATAATCTTAAAATTAAAAATAATAGGTTATATTCTATTTTCCTTATTGAAGTAGGTCTCTTTCTATTAAGTGCATTTTTATGCTTAGTTACATGATGTACACACAAAAATAAATAACTTGGGAGAGACTTCCAAAAATTGTTTTAAATTCTAGTCAAAACCAAGGGTAAAGCTAAAGATGCTATATCTAGATTAAAGATATGGGAGATTGATAAAAATGTCACTTTGCAAAATATAGATAATATTAAAAATATTATTACTTCCAATTTCAAATAGAAGCTTATAGAATAAAAGAAAATGTAACTAACCCTAATCTTAGAGATCAAAATTATCTCTCTTTTCACTAGCCTAAACAAGCAAAAATGTCACCTTCCAAAATATAGATGATATTAAAAATATTATTACTTCCAATTTCAAATATATAGATGATAAATTAAAAATATTATTACTTCGAGTTACAAATAGAAGCTTGTAGGATAAAATATAGATGATAAATGTAACTAACCCTAATCTTGGAGGTCAAAATTATCTCTCTTTTCACTAGCCTAAAAAGAATGTTCCCATAGCTAAAATAAGAACTAACTCTCATGTGCTCCAAAGTGAAACAAGGGGTTGGACACATGTCATCTTTGCTACAAGGTTGACAATTAGATTGTCTAAGCCAAAATTGGTGTAAGTTAAAAAGGGATCTATCAAGGTGCAAACCCTTTTTTAGAGTGAAGTGTTGAGAAAGGGTTTTAATTTATCTAATTTGTGTACTTTTATATATGTAGTTGTAAATGTTTTAAATCTAATTTTAGCTCATATGTTATAGCATAGAGTGAAATTTCTCCCCACCAAGATTAATGTAAAAATGGCCTAAGCTTGATTGCCGATTCCTTCCATCTATGCCTATTCCATCTATGCCTATTGGATGGAAAAGATCAGCAATCAAAATAAATAAAAATGCTTCTATGCCCACTAAGAACTCTAATAACTCTAGAAATGGGCTTTCTCAACGCAATAATTATAATTATATAAACATTTTAGGTTCAAAACACTACGTTCACATAAATGTTAGATAACTCAATTCCACTCTTTCATTGATATAATATTAGCTTTATGTTGTGATTTCAGAAATCGAACAGAAACAGATGCAAATCTCGGCGAAGTTCAAGAGCTTCCAAAAACAATGATGAAAATTTGAATAATAAATTAGATGTTGTAAGGCCTGACCACCCGGAATTGCTGTCCAATATTGTGAAGAAGGAACGAAAGGCTCCAAAGGAATACATCCACGTGAGAGCAAGAAGAGGACATGCTACCGACAGTCATAGCTTGGCAGAAAGGGTACATATAACGCTAATCATTTACGCTTCCATTAACTGAGTATAGATAGTCGATTACCTTCATTAAATCTCCATCGATTACAGGTTAGGAGGCAGAAAATCAGCCACCGCATGAATATTTTACAGAACCTTGTTCCAGGCTGTAGCAAGGTATAATTTTCTTTTCTGTTGTATGAATTCACGGTTTACAACTTATTTCTGGATTAGTGATTAATATTGTTTGGGTTATTGGAATGCATGCGAGATATCAGATTAAAAAAAGGGCACTTGTGTTGGAGGAAATCATCAACTATGTGCAGTCCTTGCAGAACCAAGTGAAGGTAAAGATTACGAATTAAAATGGGTCATACAAAAGCAATATTTAAGTTTTTCGTTGGAAACTATTTATCTGGAAAGTTGTGCTCTGCAGATTCTTTCAATGAAAATCGCCTCCTGCGCGTTTTTGACCATCAAATAATTGATCACTCGTCGAAAGAGGTCAGTCGAGTGCTCATTCATCTCAATTCTCTTGCTGAATTTTCTATTAAAACTAATTCGGTGGCATAATTACGGAAACCTAATTACTGAAACGTCGAATCAGATATTGCTAGTGAAAGCGACCGCAGATCCTATATAATTGCCTACAGCACTGCCTGTAATTACGTCGATCATACTCATTTAGTAGCGCAGTAGTACCAAATGGCCGGAAAAATTACTGAAGAATGTTCAACCAAGTAAAGGCGATAACATGAGCGGTAGGGCAAGATCTCCCTTAGTGGATCAATTACCAGTCCTCAGTTGCAGCTACATGCATCTGACTACCATAATTTACATTTCCAATAATTTATTTTACTGAATAATATGTAGCGCGATTGAACCATTAAAAGGATTTATGGGATGATGTTGAAAGGTGAAATTGCTGAAGTTACAACTAAAATAGAATTGTTTTTTTTAGTATGGAAATTATGGTTAATATTAGTAAAATATATATGTCAGATGTGAATCTATGTTTCTGCCTAAGAAAACTAGAGATAAACTATTGATGTTAGAGAAAAATCTAAGTATGCTAGAGTCTAATATATATGTCAGATCTGACTATGACGGTATGTGTATCTATGTTTCTGCCTATGAAAATTAGATATAAACTATTGATGTTAGAGAAAAATATAAGTATGCTAGAGTTTCGGTTAAAAAATTTAATTTAAATGATAAGCAAGTATACCAATTTCTTGAAATTTTGATAAATAAAATTATATCCCCATTGTGACTAGTTATTTGAGGCTTATCTTTTTTTTTTTTTCCTTCAATCCCTTTTGAATTATCCTAGTCCTAAAATATTAGCAAATATTTTTTAAAATGAACTACCACATCATTTCCCTTTCTTAATTAGACTACTTGTTCTTTGTTGTTATCCTTTATTGTAATTTACAATCAAATCCTTGCCAAAAGTCTCTTCATTATCTTCAAACTTCATGTTCATTTGTTCTTGTAACAAATACCTACTAAACTCGCAAAGGGTGTTGTTGTTGTCCTCATGTTAATATTTAGGCTACCTTATACAAATATCCTTACCCTCCAAATAATATGCCCATGGGCCTTTTTCTTTGAGGCTTGTCCCTCTTCCTTTTCTTGCAATCGCTTTTGAACTAGCATGCTTCCCATTAATATTAACAAACCTGTTTTAGGGTTGAACTCCTACATCATTCCCCGTGCCTAGATGAACCACTTCTTTGTTGTGGTCCTTATTCTAATTTGCACCCAAATCCCTGTCAAAAGTCCCTTCATGTAGAGCATTTAAAGCGACGATAACTAATTCCTCGCCTTTCAACTCCACTAGAATTAAGGACATCGTACTTGTACTTCTATTCATGGCGATATTTACAATTGTAATCAGCACATTATAAAATTTTGCGAAACCACTTGGATTTATGCTAACCAATTCATCACCTTTGAACTCCACCATACTTTTGACCAATTGGTCTCTGAGTTCTTCAACCTAGTCAAATAACTAGTTAGAAACTCCCCTTCAAGCAATTCAATTGATTTCTTAACTATAAGACCCTAATAACATTTCATCTCATGCGTTCAATTCAATCATGTGATACCCCCCAATACATTATTATTTTTATTTTTGATTTAATATTTGTGAAAATATTTTAAAACAATTATTTTTGTAAGAGTTATTTGAAAACTCAAAAATACTCACAAGAGGTATCAGTGACACATTGCACAACAAACTATTATTTTATTATTAATAAAAGAAAAAAGACACTTGGAGAATTTAGTTAAATGAGGGGACCCCACCATGGTATAGAGAACATGTGTAAAGCAAGTAAGAGATATTGTATTTTTACCAATCAAATCCAATCTAAAAGCTCAACAACCAGACAAGATGTGTCCATTCTGTTTAAGTGCTACAGTCTTTTATATAATCTGCGACATGCTGTGCATCATATAATTCATCCTTTCAGTTTAATGCACTTGTCTCGGATCATCCTCATCATGACGTGCATACTAGATTCGGCTGTTGCTTTGTCATCGCACATCAGATGGATCTCTCTTCTTCACACACTTCACGTTAAACTTCATGCATCGGCCAAAATTATGTGCATCTTCTGATATGCCTCAGTTCTATCTCTGTGTTTCTTTATTTAACACATATGTTACTGTCTGCATGCTACCAGCAATACTGTCATTAGATCCTCACGCACTTGCACTCACTTCTATAATTATTCCTTTCAGTATTTGTGCATCTGTCACAGATCTACAACATCATTCTGTGCACCATCAGTTGTATCATTGGTCTACATGTCCGCACCTGGCTCCTCGCTAGATCATTTAGTTCTTTATCTCGATCCTATGATGCCATTAATATAAATCGGTATCTTCTAGTTGAATCTCTATATCCTTTCCATCAATCTTACTTCAAATCTCCAACTTGCATCTCTATTTATACATGCCATGCATGGATTGTATGTTGAATGTTCACAAGTTGGCTGCAGCATTCCTTCTTCCTTGCTTCACGGATTATGCCTATGCCACATGTCATGTTCTTTGATGATGATGTGTCCTTCCTTTGAGTGTTCTGCACATACATGGTCCTCAACTTGGTTGGACTTTCACTCTTGCGGTACCATTACTTGTGGGTCTTGCGCACCTGTTGTATCAATGCTTTATGGAACTTTTGCATACGTGATCTTCGACTTGGTGGGACTTTGACCCTTGCAGTACCATCACTTGTGGGTCTTGTGCATTTTTTGTGTCTTCGACTGTGGAATTTGCGCATATGCTGACATCAACTGCTAAACACTTCTTGAAACTTGTGCACCCTTTATCAATTGAAAGCATATTCTAATTGGTGATGACTTGCATGCTTTGAGGACTTGTAGAGGTGTTCAACCATCTCTTGTTCTATGTTGCTTGCGTGTTAGAATATTGTAAACATATGAAATAGTATCATAACACAATAAAAACTAAGGAAAGCATTACTAGTTTATCCTTCTATCTACCAAGCAACATAAAGCATGAAATAAAATTGGAGAAAAGACAACAACAAGAAAACACCGATATACGTGGTTCACCCAATATGTGCTACATCCACGGGAAGGGTTGCATCTTCCATTATTCTGCAAATAAATATTCAAGATTACATGGCATCCTCACATATGCATCACATCAAGCTCCATCATACAATGTGTGTACAAATGACATACACAACCTGTGATGTGTGATGAATTACAATCAACACAAATATCCAAAAGGGTCTCATTCACCTCTCTTATATATCATGAGGTTTGGATTACAATACATCCCATAACACATGTGGGATAAATGAATTTCCTCCTCTTTATATAAAGAATGGTTACAAATGATATAATTACAATGATGCATGTGGGATAACTCTATTTTATAACATTATAGTTATTTTATGCCTTTAAATGATATTTTACCAATATATCACATAAGTCATCACTACATATTCTAACACTCTCCCTTAATGATGACCGGGAGAAAGAATACAAATGGAAGGAAGGTGGAAACACCCCAACATCCCCCATGATGACAACTTCCCAAATGCTCCATAAGATGCGAGTAAAACATACTTCGCCTCATGGATTTGATGAAGAACAACATCCACTTCTCACTGAATCATGAAATTGCACACGAACAAGGTTGTGTAATGAAACAAACATGTGACGCAATCCACCAACAAGATTCCCAGATCTAAAGAGAATCTATCATGGCTACTAGATCCACAAGATGCCTAGATCACCACAAGAATCATCACAACCATATCTGATAGTTGAAGAATTCTGATATAACATCCACACCAATGTACAGATACCTTCTGATAGATGATACAACAGAACATGTGGATGATACTTGGTTTTGTTGCACGACCGTCATTCTATGCCCCCGATAAGTATCCAGCAGGTGTCCCTGAAGGCCTTTTGGAAGTGAGACAGAATGAGCCATAGAATGACGAGCGTGGCTCGGATCGACAAACCGTCAACTCCGTTGGATTCAGGACATCGGGATGGTGCTAGGGGTTCCCCTATCATCCGGTCCCATGGCCCAAGTGTCACCTTGTAGGTACATTTTGGAAACTAGGGTTTTGCTCAATAAGCGAGTGTGCAATTTTTGCACATGGGGGTCAAATTTGCAAAATCATTCACCGAGCACTTTTGGCTAGCGTTCCCAGCCAGAACCTTCCTAGACACACTTGCAAGACTCCATGGAACCCGGTTTTGTTGTACGGTCATCATTTTATGCCCCCGATAGGTATCCAACAGGTGTCCCTAAAGGCCTTTTGGATGCGAGACGGAACGAGCCATAAAATGATGACTGTGGCTCGGATAAACAAACCATCGAATCCGTTGGATTTAGGACATCGGGATAGTGCTAGGGGTGCCCCTATCCTCCGGTCCCATGGCCTAGTTGTCACCTTGTAGGTGCATTTTTGAAACTAGGGTTTTGCTCACTAAGGGAGTGTGCAATATTTGCACACGGGGATCAACTTCGCAAAATCATCCACCGGGCACTTATGGCTAGCACTACCGGCTGGAACCTTCCTAGACACACTTGCAGGACTTCACTAAACCCAATTTTCTTGCACGATCGTCATTCTATGCCCCCGGTAGGTATCCAGTAGGTGTCCCTGAAGGCCTTTTGGATGCGAGACGGAGTGAGCCATAGAATGACAACCGTGGCTCGGATCGACAAACCATCAACTCCGTTGGATTCAGGACGGAAGGAGAGTGCTAGGGTTGCCCCTCTCCTCTGATCCCATGGCCCAAGTGTCACCTTGTAGGTACATTTTGGAAACTAGGGTTTTGCTCAGTAAGGGAGTGTGCAATTTTTGCACACGGGGATCAACTTCGCAAAATCATCCACCCGGCACTTATGGCTAGTGTTCCTGGCTGGAGCCTTCCCAAAAACACTTACAAGACTCCCCGGAACCCGGTTTTGTTGCACGACCGTCATTCTATGCCCCCGGTAGGTATCCAGCACGTGTCCCTGAAGGCCTTTTGGATGCGAGACAGAACGATCCAAAGAATAACGACCGTGGAGCGGATTGACAAACTGTCGACTCCATTGGATTCAGGACGTCGGGATAGTGCTAAGGGTTCCCCTATCCTCTGGTCCCATGGCCCAAGTGTCACCTTGTAGGTACATTTTGGAAACTAGGGTTTTTCTCAGTAAGGGAGTGTGCAATTTTTGCACACGGGGGTCAACTTCACAAAATCCTCCACCGGGCACTTATGGCTAGTGCTCCTTGTTGGAGCCTTCCTAGACACACTTGCAGGACTCCCCGGAACCCAGTTTTGTTGCACGACCATCACTCTATGCCCTCGGTAGGTATCCAGCAGGTGTCCCTGAAGGGCTTTTGGATGTGAGATGGAATGAGCGATAGAATGACGACCGTGACTCGGATCGACAAACTGTCGACTCCGTTGAAATCAGGATTTCAATATAGTGCTAGTGGTGCCCCTCTCCTCCGGTCCCATGGCCCAGGTGTCATCTAGTAGGTCCATTTTCGAAACTAGGGTTTGGCTTAGTAAGGGAGTGTGCAATTTTTGCACATGGGGGTCAACTTCGCAAAATCATCCACCGAGCACTTATGGCTAGTGTTCCCCTTCTAAAGATATGCCAACACTCTTGTTAAAGCAATAGAATATTACTAAACCTCAGCAGATCTAGGCATTAATTCAATGCACAATTTTCATAACGTTATGGAATAGATGTATTGCAACTCATGACATGTCCTTTTAATGCACAATTTTCATTTCATGCCTCCAATTTCATTTAGGTCAAGTGTCAAAAGGAGAGATGGAAAATTCATCCTTGGGCATAATAACCAAACCAAGCAACAAAATTGAATGTTGTAATTTTTTGAAAGTGTATTTGGGATAGACCGACATGAGCGCGTTGTCCATAAACTCTCATGCAAAAATTTTGTGAATTTGACCATCGTCCAAGTGGCTTGCGTATGCATCTAGAGTTTAATTTTAATCATTCATGTCATGTCCTAGGGGTGCCCCTCTCCTCCATTCTAACAGTTATATTTGTGTGGATGATGGATGGTAATCTTATGGTGAAAAATGGGATGGTGATGGTGACAACATCGGTAGGAAGAGCACGGTGGTGATGTTCATGGTGGCATGGTGATGGCGACAATGACCATGGGGATAGTGATAATGAGCATGAAGATTGTGATGGTGCTAGTGAGCATGAAAATGGGCATGAGGATGTAGATATTATGGTTTACTTAGATGGGAGAAAAAAATAAAGAAAACAAATCCATGACGAAACATGTGCAATTTATCAAGTTGTACCAAGTCTATGCAATTTATCCATCTATGAAGCTATCAATGTATTGCTGCAATAGTCAAAATATTAATGTCAATACTCAATGAGTCCACGAAACAAAAACATAGCATACATGTACACCACATACCTATAACAAAGTACTTGATAAACCATGCAAACCACATACCAGATTACCTACCTATGGTCATTCGACTAGACCATCAGGATCACCTCGAATACCAATGGTTTCCTTTAACCTCTCATGCTCAGAATAAGGAAATAAGTATCATGACTTTGATGAGTTCTTCCTTGGCATTGTTTGCAACTGGAGGTTTGTGCCAATAACTAAGTTTGTATAATGGTATACAATCTCACTTGGTCTATAATCTTCATATGTATACCCTTTTCTATTTGCTGAGTGGGAAACCTGGTTCAAATATTCTCCGTTTATAACCATCGACCCAATCGAAAAATCAACTCCCTCAGAGTCCCGCAATGGGACATTTAGGGTTTGCTTCCCCTCTAAGCAACGTGCCAGCCAATAGGGCAGTGCGCCATGCATTGCATCTTGGGGAAACCACTGCGTATATGTGACCTAGATAAAATATAGTTCCAACATTTTAGTCAACTAATTAGACACAACTAGTTGTCAAAAATATAAAAAATATACACAGCTAATTAGACACAACTAGTTGTCAAAAATATAAAAATATTAATCGAACCTGGTTGTACGAGATCTGATATGTGGTCATAGTCTGGTGAAATAGTTGATTGGTCCTCCTCCAACTGGGATAATTCTGTAGCTATCCGTCGACCAATGGGGAGTGATACATGGTCCCGCTATCAATCCAATCTGTGGATTCGCATTCGTCCCATTCACCACTACTACATGGAGAACAAAAACATGACAGTATCCTTGTCCACATTTCAAGTATAACATTGTCCGACATTCTAACTGAATGAAATGCACGAGTTCCTTGGATGGTCTTGCACTCATATAACTGTGAATGATCTACATCCACCACCTCCCAAAAATTATTAACCACATGTGGTTTCCTAGTTGAGTGATCTTCCTGCCTTCTTGCTCCCTCCCTCATGACTGAAGCACACCATTCAATGATGGTTTTTGCATTTCGGATGATAGGTCCATATGTGAACTTCATTTCTTTCCTGTGTAATGCAGTATTTATGCACACACCCGCTCCATCATGTTCATCTTTTCCATGTCCAGTCTCAAAATAGTTCCAAATATGTGGCACCGTGTGCCTATTGTGGAGCATACACAACCATTGGAAGACACATGCATTTTTGAATTTCCTTGCACAACCGTCAGACCAAATCCAATGTTGTTCCATCCGTATACTGTTATCCTTCAAGTGATTATAGAACATTTGAAAGCTGTGTTGTACAAAAGCCAAGTCATGAAACCTGTCACCACTTATGTAGAAGTGATACTCCTTCAATATAACCCTGTTGTCTTCAGTACTATCTGCCCCATTTCTATAGGTGATATGGACCATTAGGATGACCTGGTCCGAGTGATACTATTGACTCTGAATCTCATTTTGCGGTTGAAGAGTGTAGTTTTCCGCAAAATTCACCGCTGATGTGATTGTCCCGATAGGAAATGTATCCCTACACGTTCTAAACTGTTCATCTTTCCAACGAGCCACATGCACATGCTTTACATATTGTTGTGTCTTTTCAAAGAATTCCTCCACGAAGTCGCAAACCTGTACTTGGTATATCAACAATAAAGACATTATATCAATAGATTGTTACATATGAAATTGCAATCTGAAGAAAAAATAGTATCCAATAGCTCATTACCAACCTGAGAAGTGACCAATTGTATTTTTTTTCTTTCATTCCCTCCATCAATATCATACATGACATATTTGAATGACTGCAAGTTCACCTCCTGCCTCCCAAGTTCATGCTCATCGATCACATGTATGCATTTTTCCAATAATGTGAATCCGCCACACCCTAGGCATGTCCCATCTATGCAAGTTTTTTGATAAAATGTGCAATCGTTTGGCCTACTACACAAAATGCTATGAATAAAGACTCTAGATGGAATCGGTGGTAATGCAGCTGAACATTCCTGCACAAGAGTGTTATGCAATACACGAAAAATATATGTATATGTGTCATAATAGTAACCATACTCAATGTGGTATCAACAACTGTAACATGTGTTATGAATTGTGTTTATTTTAACATACCATGGTTTGCATTTTTCAAAAGATCTTTGGCCCAAGTAAAGTTCATTATGTTCATTCCTAAATATCTCATATAATTCTGTTTATGTCATATCAAGAAAATGTTTAATGTGTGGCTCATGATCCTTTGAACCCCTTCTCAATTTTAATACATCTTTTTGGTTGGAAGAGGGTCTAGTGTTGTCATGCCAAAATGCTTGCACTAATCCCTTTACCGCATCAATGAGCTTCATATCAGATCATGGCAACCTGCCAATGAAGGCCCAAAAATCTATTTGACCGGTTTCAAGTTGTTCTCTTCTAACACAATACCTACGAAGTGTCTTCACATTCAAATTAATAATTTTGGATGTAGATTTAAGAAAACAAAGTGCACTAGTGTTTTTGCTCATTACTGATTGAGACAACACACGATGAGCCGCATTACAATCCTTTGAGCGAGATTTCTTTCCAATTGTACTAAATGCATCTACTAAACTTTTAACAATATGAGAACTTGGTTCTAACTTTTTGGTCATCTTTATCTTTAACGTTCTTCTAACAACAACCATAGACCTAGATTTTAACAATGATAAAAATAATTTGCACTTGTCACCACCACATTTAGAATCAAAAAAAATTTCAAGTATTTGTCGAGTTTGATAAGCAATAGCACGTTTAGACAATGTACCTTCAACTAAACTAATGAGAGTTTCATTAACATGTATACGTTTCGGAGTTCTTCGGTGTGTAGTTGCTAATGGAGGTAAGGGTGTTGGAGCTGGAGCATGTACAACATCACCAGGACGCTCCGATGTTTCAATAGGAGCCTCTTGTATTTCATTCTCTTGGACGGTCTCCATAACATTTGCTTCTTCCGTTGTAAATCCTCCACTCACTACCTCTCTAACTTCATTGCTTGTATAACCACTACCCAACAAATAATTCACTACCATATTTCGAGGTTGACTTGATGTCGGAATTGAAATGTTGGGTGCTTGTTCATCAAATGTTGTTGAAATTGAGGGCCCCTCTAGTGAATTTCTTCATGTTTCTTGAGGTGGATGGGTAGGAACGACCATGGCATCATCTACGGTTGGAATTAGATGAGTTTCCATGGAATGCCTTCGATTCCACATGTCCAATATTTTCTTTTCTCTAAATTCTTCCATGGTTCCATGAGGCTTCTCTTTCCTTGTCGATTTCCTTTTTCGATTGCATGAATTCCCCATGACCACAATGAGCAATACTAAGAAAATAGATTCTATAGGTGTGCTCAACTATTCAAATATCCAAATTCTTTCTCAATTGTGAATATAGGTCCTTCAAGCTTGCTCAATTGTCAATATAGATACTACCTCAATTGTGAATATAGATTCATCAATCTAGCTCAAATCACTACTACATTTTTGGCCTTTAGGGGGGGTTTTCTTCCACCCCCAAAAGTGACCTTAGGGGGGGGTTTTGGCTTTGGGGGCGGTTTTGGAAAAACCGCCC
The DNA here is from genome assembly GCA_027924585.1 of Larix kaempferi. Lineage (NCBI taxonomy): Eukaryota > Viridiplantae > Streptophyta > Pinopsida > Pinales > Pinaceae > Larix > Larix kaempferi. The sequence continues at coordinate 15,182,433 of BSBM01000767.1, read as the reverse complement.
CTAAAGGCACCAATGTTAAAAGTTTTTCCCTTTAAGGGCGATTTTTTACAAGATTGGAACCGCCCCCAAAAGTGACTTTTGGGGACGCTTTGTGACCCCCCTCGTAGAGGTCTATGGAGGCGGTTTTAAACCCCCCTTGTAGACCGCTTCATAGAGACCTATGGGGGCGGTTTTGAACCCTCTTCATAGAGACCTACGAGGGTGGTTATTAACCCCCCTCATAATCCCCCTCATACAAACCTACAGGGGCGGTTTGGAACCCCTCTCGTATAGGACTGTAGGGGCGGTTTCAAACCCCCCTCGTAGAGGCCTATAGGGGCGGTTTGGAACCCCCCTTGTAGAGGCCTATAGGGGCAGTTTAGAACCCCCCTCGTAGAGGCTTATAGGGGTGGTTTTGAACCCCCCTCGTAGAGGCCTATAGAGGCAGTTTGAAACCCCCCTCATAGAGGCCTATAGGGGAAATTTTGAACCCCCCTCATAGATTCCTATAGGGGTGGTTCCGAAACCCCCCTAAAAGTCCTTATTAAAAACCTTTAGGGGTGGTTACAAACCCCCCTCATAGGTACCTACAAGGGTGGTTCTAAACCCCCCTCGTTGTAACATACAAGGGAAATTTCAAACCCCCCGCGTAGTGACATATGAAGGTGGCTTAGAACCCCCCTCGTAGTGACATATGAAGGCGGTTTAGAACCCCCCTCGTAGCAACATACAAAGACAGTTTGAAACCCCCTCTATAGCCATAGTAAATCATAATAAAATATATTTTATTAAAACTACCAATATTGCAATATCAATAGGGCATGGAGGAATCAAACCACCAACCTCCTGCTTGTAAGGAAGGCGCTCTTCCATTGAGCTAGAACCCTTTCAGAATTGTGGAGAGGAGAATATGAACACCCAGATTGCATCATTTGTAATTCTAAGAAAAGACAATAATATCCAAAGACAACCATGCTTAAAATATAATTTATTTTTCAAAACACATTGATAAGCACAAAAATCTACCATAATAAACCTAAAGCTCCTAACTTTTGGAATTGTTTGAAGAGACCCCAACGATGTCTAACCACAAAAATCTACATAAGTAATTTCACATAGGAGCTATGTGGGTAAAGAAACTAGAATTTAAGTCCCTCGTTTACAGATAATTAACATTTATCATATACTAGATCCACAGGGTATACTTCAAAATTGTTAAACACCATAACCATAAAAGCATTACAAGATTATACTAATCCAATGAAAATTAAATGAAATGCAAGAAATCATAAAATTGTTAATGAACTCACCTTCATTTAGTAAGGCCTAGAAATGCCCGCAAGGATTTGGGAAAAGGCCCAAAAATGTCCGCAAGGCTTTGGGAAAAGGCCCAGAAATGCTCGCAAGAAAGCATTTCAATTGTATGAAGCCACTCAAATATAAAATACTTGTCATCATCCTAATGTATGCCACATACTATAACTTAGCAAATATTTAAGGTGAATTCTTAAACCACGAGATTAGCTCATAATGGAATCTCTTCCAGAACTCCAAAACAAAGACTATGATGCAAATGAATTATATTTTATAATATGAAAAACATTAATCATACATGCATACAAGTCAACAAAGAAACAAATGCCAACCCCTTGTTGCAAAATATATGCATGGCTTCATTGGGGAAGGATAATGGAATGTTTTTCTCTTTTCTTTTTTTTGTAAAGCATGTAGCTAATATTATGCAAAAAATGTATTACTTACTTTTTCTTTTTATCCCCATTCTTCAATTTCAAAAGTTGACCACATACCTGTATCCCAAATTGTTAATTTCAACCTTTTCCCTCCTATTGTCATCAGCTTTAACTTAAATTCCACGCCTACATTTGAGCAATCAACCATAAATCAAGATTATTAACCACAAACAATCCGAATAAAGGTGTGTGAACTATAAATTGAAAAGAAAATGAAGAATTAAAAGAACTACAAAGTAATGAGCTTAAGAAAGTGACACCTTATGAACTTCTGGGAACATTAAAAATTAAAGAACTAATGACCAAAGGACATTGATATGCAATTAAAATTACAACTATATATATTATAAACTAACAAAAATTGGAAAACATTGATTAAACCAATGCAAGGGTACTATACCAAATACAAGCTTACAGAAAATTTACTTTCACTAGCATATGGGTGTAGGATACAATATCAAAATTGATACACTCTTTAGCCTTTCGAAAGCATTAGCCTTGTTGATTTATTGCCGATTCCGAGTCTGATGACTATGGTTGGTGTATATACACTATATTACTATATACAAAACTCAAGGTGTAGGTCACTTTCCCCAAGAGGGTTTTTGAGCCTTAAATATAATAAATGATACAATATAAGGTTGATCATGACTGAAAGTGAAACTTACACTTTTCTCAATATCTCAACAGAGGTAGGTGAATATGTATAAGGAAGCAAGAAGGTTCCTTGCAAACCTTGCAATTCTTTGTGACCCTTCTATTATCAAAGTGAGGTGTAAAGTCAAGATTGATCATTGGACAGCTCTACATTGTGAAGTAGTCTCTTCTAATCAGTCCTTACAAGTTTTCCATGTGTATGCCCCTAATAATCCTCCAGAAAAATAAAACAATGTTCGAAATAGAATTCCTTTCCTCCACTCCCCTCTTTAATGGAATCATTATGGGCAATTTCAACCCGATACTTAACAGCAAAGATAAAAGGGACGATCTAAGATACAGGACCCTTGTAGAGAAATTGTTGAAGATTTGGTGTTCCAGTTTGGTTTCCAAGACATTATACCCAGGAAAGGAAATAATACATAGACTAATATTGGAAAAATGGTCGTGGATTTGAGTATTCAGATAGGTTTCTTATTCAAGAGTCTTTCTTGCATGATGGGCTCAATTTAGTCTCCTCCATCATACCTTCAGCAGGCTCCAATCACAAGCCTATCACTCTGGAAATCACAAGCCTGTGTTAGGAACCTATGTCAACCCTTCTCTTTACTATGTTAGTATATTGTTGTTGGACGCATATGCTTTGTAAGTCGCCCCGTAGAATTGTTGATCCGTAGTTTATATTAGCCCATAGTATTGACCCATAGTATTGGACGCATATGCTTTGTAAGTCGTCCTGTAGTATTATATGTCCCATGGTTTTGACTCATAGTATTGGGCATAGACTTAGTATATAAGTGTGTGTTGAGGTCATTGAAGGCACCGTGAAGTTAATTGTATTGAGCTTGCTCAAAGGAGGTTGCCCCCTTGAAGTGGCCCGTGATCAATATAAAAGTGATTCTGAGTTCCGTCATTTCTGCTATTTCGCATATTCTTATTAATTAATTGTTACAGGTGCATCACAGCCTGAAAATTATGGCCTCCTTCCCTTTAACTTTAGTTTAATCTTGTTTAAGCATCATCAGTTCAAAGACCTGTTTCTTCATCCTGGCTCTACCCCCTGGGTTTATAGGGTTTTGGATATTTCCTATGGGAACAAAAAATATAGATTCTTAGGAAAGATATTAACGAAGTGATGAAATCAAATGTTCAGGATCCTAGTGAGAGTAAATATTATGAGAAAATCCTTCAAGGAATACAAAAACAGATTGATGCTGCTGGATATTCCAATGCCCCGGTGGAAGAAGAGAAAAAGGCCAGCCTCAAATTTTTCGGAACCCATCACAATGAGGAGGAATATTGGAGACAAAGGACTAAGTTGCTTTGGTTATAGGCACAAGATCAAAATACAAAGCATACCATGCTTTGTATTTTGAGGGATTTACTCACTTTTCATACCAAGTTTTATATTTAGGGATTAACTCACTTTTCTCACATTGTTCCCTACAGAGATCGACACATCTGCCTCAGGAAGGTTTAGTCCTATATCACTTGGCAATGTCTCATATAAAACCTAATCAAGCTAATATCATGGCACCTCAAGCCATTGATCTCAGAGCGGTTTCTGAAGCCATCCACTCAGCAAAATTTTTCAACAGGAGGAATATGCTTCCTAAAGCTACATATGGCAAACACCTTTGACAGAGCAAATTAAAATTTTTTCTCAAAGTTTCAAGAGTATTTGATTCTGCTAAAGAATTCATATCCTTGTTAAAAGGATGTATTTATTTTCAATGGGTATCTCCCTTAGTTAATGGAAGGCCCATGAGGTTTTTCAATGGCACTAAATAGTTAAGGCAGGGCTTCCCACTTTCCCCTTATTTATATATCCTTATGGCAAAATGTTGGGAAGAGCTCCAGAAGCAGACAAAACAATGGAAAGTTTCTGAGTATCCAATTGGTCCAGGGGACCAAACCTATAAGGCATTCCTAATTTGCTTTTGGCACCACCCTTCTACATGGCGGAGCTTAGACTATTACGGCTAGAAGAGTTAAACCTTCTATTTCTAAATTCTTGAATGAATCAGGGGGTCAATTAAATAATAGAAAATACAAATTTATGGCATGAATGTTGATGAAGTTGCCCTTTATAGAATAGCTAAAAAATTTGAGCTCTGCGCTGAGAGAAAATGGAGATCCATTACTTATCTGGGAACCTTTCTTTCCTTGGTAAACCTAAGATCTACTGACTAGCTTCTTGTGATTGAAAAACATAAAAGGAAACGAGCAGACTGTAGCACTGAATGGTTGAATCCCCAGGCCAAAAAATTTCTCATAAAAGAAATCCTCTATAGCCTCCACATTTTATCTATGCTCAACCTTGTCAGCCCCTACTGATATCTTAAATAAAATGAGCAGGATGATTAAAAAATCCTCTGGAAGGGTGGAAAGCAGTCGAGGGGAAGGGCATTTCCCTTGATATCATGGAAAGAGTCAATCCCACCCATCCTAGGTGGACTGGGTATCAACAAACCCAAGCTCAAACACATTGGAATGGGAGCCGGGATCTTGTGGAGTCTGATCAATGGGGATTCAACCTGTTGGAAGAACATCATTTAAGGGAATACCTTGGAGCATGAAGGAAATTCGTATTCAAAGATATCCCTTCCCTATCTGGTTCACAAATATTGAAATTCATCCTTAGTCAAAGGATAAATCTATTTTATTCCTAAGGAGTCTTTCAATCAACATCTGAGAGGATTCTATCCTCAGAGCCCCCTTTAAAATTTATATTGAGACCTTCCACCCCTCAGGAAATGGTGTTTAAGCAATAAAATCTCTACCTCATAAGACATCTCTTCTTGATCAATATATGATCCCAATCTAAGAGAAATGGCATTCCCCTATTCTGATCCCCAATGCCTTGACTCCCCTTTTATCTAGAGAAATGGCATTCCCCTATTCTGATCCCCAATGCCTTGACCCCCCATTGTTCTAGCTCATTGGTCTCTTGGGAGGGAAAGCTCCTATATTAAAAGTAACAAAAGATTTGTAATATAGGGCTCTAAATCTGGAAGATTCTCTGTCAAAGAGGGATATCTCAAACTTCTTGGCAGGGATTGTCCTCATTATCCAATTGGCATTAGATAGAATAAAATTTGGTTAAATGGATTTTCCCCAAGAGACTTATTTTTCCTTTTTTCTCATGGGAAAATTTTAACTGGAAAACATTTGAAGGTTGTTAGTGTATATAACAACCAAATTGGAGAAAAACGCAATTGACAAATTCCAAACAGTAGCAAACCATGAACCCTAAACTTCCATAAACCCTGACAGTAGCAAAAATCACAGCTAAGGCCTTGAAAATTCTAAGGAGAAGAATTTTGCATGGGCTTATTGTGACAAGATTCCTGGAAATACTGCAGTTGTTCTGTAAATTTTGGAAAAACTAAGTGTAGTCATGGCATAGACATATTCGAATACCACCTGGCTCAAATTCCCAGGAATGGCATTAATCCCTGTCTTGTTGTCCCCCAAGAGGTTAAACATCAAGCAAGTTTGGCACTTAAAGACAAGAAAGCACAAATAAACAAAGAAATGCTAGTGATTGCAACTCGACAAACTTGTTCTAACACCTCGTTGTTGTCCCTATCTGTAGAATCCAGCATGCCAAACCCAAGTTTCACTACCAGTCTCAAAGTCAAGTCCAAACCCAAATGCCTATGCTTCCTATTCCTTGGTTCCTACAAATCTCAGCCGTGAGGTGGAAATATAAACATTTTTTGTGCCCCACACACAACACACCTAGCTCAGGGAGCAGGGGTTGGAAAAAGAATGTACATACACAGGAAAGGAATTCCATTTCCATTTTTTGGAATTACTTAGACATTCCATTCAGCTATGCTAGAAGCCTTTATTGGTGGGATATGATTGGAGTTGTTGCTATTGCGGGTCCAAGGTTCAAATCCCCTACATGTGAGAGCCTCAAGACTGATTTTCTAGCCGAGAGTGTTGAAGATGTCAACCTTGTGCTTGCAGAGTATCGTAACTATTGGAGCAGAGACAGGTTTCACAGTCATGAGTGATGGTTGGACAAATACCAGGAATGGGACCCTAATAATGTTCCTTAAATTTGTTGATGCCTCGGACAGAATCAACACTGCTCAAATGCTTTGTGATATGATGGATGAGTTTGTTCACGGGCTGGGTGAACATGTTGTACAGATCATCACCAAAAGGAAACTAATTGTATGGCCTCTGGTACACTATTTATGATTAGGTACCCCACCATATTTTGGACATATTGTGTTGCACACTGTATAGATTTGGTGCTGAAGGACATAGATAAAACTGATTGGGTAAAGGAGGTTGTGGACTAACCAAATACCTTTTTAATCACACTAATCTCCTCATTGTCATGAGAACATACACAGAGATAAGACTAGATTTAAGGAGAATGCACAAGATGGAAGAGGATTTCTGACATGCATTGAGAGGTGCTTTCCTAGGGAAGAAATCCAAAGTCGCATCATTGGGCAACTAAAACATTACAAAGTTCCATCAAAATTATTTGTTTATGACAATGCTATGAGAGTGAGGAAGAATATGATGTTAGTTACCCTTGATCATATCCATGATGAAGAGAAAGTATCAAGGAGGAAGCGTGGAAGGAGTTGAGAGAAGGAACCAAGGCACTGTTAAGATGCACAAGGTGGACAAAAGGGTAATTTGAGTGCTCCCCAAATATTCACCAAACATGCTCATTGACTGAAATATTCTCAACAAAGCACTCATTCTGTTTATATCTTTGTCACTATTTGTTATTGTTCTATTTGGGGCATAACATGTGGTAGTAGTTCTTGACCCAGACCTAAAATCATACAATGTGCTTTTTTAATCCATGGTTTTCATTTTGTATAGGTTATCATTTGATCTATGTGAAAGCACAAATTCTACCAATTATTTTGAATGATCAAAGTGAAGTTGTGGCATCAGAAGGTGAAGTACCTGAGTCCTTAACTTATTAACAGTGTTATTGAGCCATAAGGAAGGCAAATTGTACCCCAGGTTCAATATTTTCTTTCAGGTGACGTTGAGGCTAGTTTGAGCCTCAATTTTGGTGGTTGGGGAATGTATGTGGTGGTCTTTTTTCTCTCTTTTTGCAGTCATTTGCACTCTTAATGTGAGAGCACAAATACAGATTACCATGCATGAACAACCTCAACACCCACTAGCTGTGTGCACTGACCCAATACTGCTGTGCATAATGCTCATTGCGTAATCCAAGGGGAAACACTTCTGTGTGATTAAGGTAAAGAGTCCCCAAAAACTCTATAGAATTTGGCACTGACAAGACCATGCACACCAAGTTACAGCTCTACACACATGACCTTCAACATTCTATACACATGCCTAGAACTAAGAAGTCAGGCTTGTAACTAAACATGCCTAAAATATTGAAATTGTAGGTACAATTTATCATTTGTGCTCTGTATCTCCTTGAGATTCTCCTCTCTAGCAAGAGGATCAAGTAATTGTTCTACTTATGTTGCAACTAGTTGATCCTCTCATGGATTGTTTTTGATATTTTCTCCCTGTTTGTAATGGTTTGTACATAATTTTGTGGGCCTAAACAGAGAATTCATTCCCTTAAGAACTTCTCTTGAATTTTTACCTATTATATTTGAGCATGTTATAACTAAGAAGATTTTAAGTTAGTTAGACTAGGCCAGACTTGTTTCTCATTGCAAAAGATTGAGATGGCGTACAAGTTGTTTTCACTTTCTCGTTGCAATATCTCTTGTATAGACTCAACATAATTTTTTAGCTAGGGTATATATTGACACTTGCTTGGCATTGTTATCCATGTAGCTAGGGGGCACTAGGTGATTAGACTAGGGTTCGTGATCTGCAAACTATTATAAATATTCCATTGGAACAGTTTGTCACAACAAATATTACAAGTTTCTTAAAACTCTTTGTTATGCAATGTATTATAACATAGATTATATCTTAAATGGGAAAATCCTAACCCATGAGTGCTACCTGTTAAATCCCTATTTGCATGGGTGGTCACTTGGGGATTTATGGGATAACCTGGGTTGTCTCATAGCATTTTTGAGCATGAAGGAGGACAATTGTTAGCATCCTGAGGACTTTTGAGACAACTGAACAATACACAGGTAGCTTTATGACAGGTTTTAAAATTGTTGAAGAAAGGTGAGCAGCATTAGCAAAGAAGCATTAAGAATAAATTATGGGTAAATTTCACTAACTATAAGTAGAAAAGACTACTCATTTCAAAATCTTGGATGTGCTGAGTTAGTTTATACCTCATACCAGTATCGAAACACAGATTTGATCAAATTTGAGCATGAATAAGGATACATTATCAGTAGTCTGGGCATGTTCAGGATCTTCTAAGCCGTAATCCAGCAATGAGAATACACCAGTAATGTGTTCTGGCAGAGACTAGGGCAAAGTGGACTTGATATTCAAAATGCAAACACAATTATTTTTCAAGATGTCTACCTTTTTGGACTTGCCCTATTATGCCTCATACTGTATAGGCATATTACTACTTATTTATGCTTTGAAGATTCCAGAGTACTGCAGTCTATTTCCTAACGTCTTCTAGGTCCACATTTGTGAAGTTGTGTTATAGCATTCAACTAATGAATGTTGTTGATAGTGGGAGCATCGAAGGAGAAAACACAACACTCAGTTTTCCTCACAAATAAACAGAGGCCATCCTTATTTAAGCTTAATTTCAAGATCTGATAGTTTGCATGCATAAGATAAGATAAGATAAGATAAGATAATTTTATTAATGTCGAACAAATGACCAAAAACGTATGTCAATGGGACTACTGAGTACAATGATGTCATAATACAATGCAGGAGCACTAAAGTGTCTCCTATAAGAAGCTTGATACAGAAAATAAGTATAATAAGGCATGGACTATCTGTTAAAGTATGAAACGCATGAGAGACCCCCAACTCCGAGCGTGTGGTCACATTGGGAGGGGGTTGTATAGAAAGAAAGGATCGTGGAGTGGAAGATCAGGCTTTGCTAGATCCATCTCTCCTAATATTTGAGGCCAAATGAAGGAAAACTCAAGATCGACTGTTGTCTAGAGGAAGTGCCAGTGGAAGGTCACTTGCAACTAAAAGGATCACTACAAGAGGTAGAACAGAGCAGACCAGCATTTTGGCTCTGCAAGCTACTACTTTGATACACTGTGGTTTCTAAGAGAAGTCTCTTGCTTGATGCCCTAATCAATGATTTAATAGTGGGTGTATTATGATGAGTTTCTTGCTTACATGAGATAGGAGGGTGAAATGGAATCTGAATCTGCCCATAAAATAGATGTACTCTGAGACAACAACAGCATTTCCATGCTTATTCTCATCATCGAAAGGTTAAGAGCACTTGAAGAGTGCCATGGGCTTGATCAAGGTTTTCAGCTTGCAGAGAGAGACATGGGTATTCATGGTTTTAAGAGCATCTTTGACCAACAATAAAGTGGAGATATTGCAAATGTTTGGATTGGTCTCTATTTTGACATGCTTTTCAAAAACTTGTCAAAGGTTGGAGAACATCAATTTATGCATGTGTCATATGAAAATGTTGAGATTAATGTAAATGTAACCACTCTAATTGCCTTACATATATATTGGTGAGCTGGGAGAACCAACAAGAATAATTGAAGAGGCCAAGGTAGCTGCTCATAAGGATTTATGGACTCTGATGCAATTCATAGAGAAGTTGTCATGATGATGAACAATAAGGAAAATGATTGCTTTAATCAGTTGTCTTAAAAATTTTGGACTATAGCTTAATTTTATTGTATCTACTTTGGCATGTGCAATTGAAATTCACACATTGATTTAGATTCTTACAGAAACAGAATTGTTCACTGCAGGTTATTGCAGTCGGAGACTTGTGTGCAATCTGCCAGGTTAAAATGCATGCCCCCATATTATTACATTGTAAGCATATTTTGTGATCAATGTGTCTCAGAATGGTAATATTACCTTCTTTTTCTATTCATTTTTTTATATTTATTGAGGATGCATTTGTTGTTCAAAATTTTCAAGGAAATGGCGAAGAATGGGCCTATAAATGAAAATTATTCTCTGTTTAACTGACCTAAATGACTAATCCTTTATCTAGGTTGGAAAGGGAGAGAACATGCCCACTTTGTCGCACTTTGGTAAAGCCAGCTGATTTCAGATCCTTTGGTGATGGTTCTACAAGTATTTTTTTTCAGCTGTTTTAATTTGTACAAAGTAAAGAGGAGGTGACTGAGTTACTCAAATTGTGGAACTAGGCATATTTTAGAGTACTTGGGCAATGGAGAAAATATGAAAATATTATCCTAATTACTGATAAAATTATGTTAGCGTGTGACAAGTTTAGCGTTAGTGATGTTTACTAAGAAGTAAATCTCATGCACTTAATTGGCAGTTCTAATTGAACTGTATGTTCTAGTTCATTAATGATAAATTTTCTCAACTTGAAACAACAGAAATCAAAACCAGAAAATGTCATTTGCCTGTTTAGCTCAGAGGTCGTGGGTTCCAACCCCACCGTGGGTTTTTTTTTGCGAAAGAGGATTTCAAGGGCTTATGATTAGTCAATATTTACCCCCCTTTTTGGGATATCACTCAGAGCTTGAGAGCTTTTTCATTGAGAATTCAATAAAAGAGCCACTACATAAATTTAATGCAATCGTGCCATGGCTCAGTCGGTTAGAGCGTCATGCTAGTAAGGGGGAGATTGCAGGTAATACTGATTAGACAGGAGAAAATATGCTCTTTGTAATTCCAGCGAAAAAGAAAAAAATTGAATTATAAACTGCCTATGTAGGTTTTGAACCTGCGACCTTCGCAAGACATTAAAATTGAATCGAACCTATTAGAAGTAGCATCAAGCCTTCATAAAAAATCATTCAAAAAAATGTAAGTAATCAGAAGCTGCGATCTTCATTAACTTTAGACACTATTTAGGCACAATTCAAAATTATGTTTAGGCATTCCTTCAAACACATGGCATGCATTCTCTATAAAGATTACCTGAATAGCCTTGATCCGGATTTGAATCAAGCCGTTATGTACATCACTTCAAATCTCTATCACCATGAGTTCTTGGTGCTTTGTCACTATGAGTTTGAGTTGCTAGGTTACCATGTCGATGCTATGGCACAAATGTTCTCGGTCACCATTCATCCCAGCGATTCAATTGCCATGGAGTGATCTCACCTATGCCATAGAACTCAAGGATGGAGGTAGGGAGGGTAGTCGGGGAGGAAGGAAGAGAAATCAGTGAGGCAGAGATCAAGGAAATAAGCCCTAAATGCTAGCACAGAGGTTTATTGTCTATTGGTTTTGTTCTTTGATGTTTCTGCACTCTGATTTTGTTCTTTGTTTTGTTTTGATGAGATTTTTTTGTTTGCTTCTTTATTGTTTTTTTAATATTTTTTTATAGTGTTCTTTAATATTTGTTTTTACTGTGTTTTGATATGTTTTTCTTTAAGTCAAACATTATCGATCATTTTTTAGTTTTCCATCACCCATATTTAGCCACGGATCTTAGGAGCAAGCGAATCATGGAGCATTGCATTCTTCTTTTTCCTTTGGCAAGTTATTTGACATGGATATAATGCATTGAAAATTTGCAATTTTGACAATGAAACATTGCAATTTTGACAATTTTAACATCATTTTGAATTGAGAGACTCTCATTTTAATTGGAAAACCTTTTTAGTTAAATTGTTGTGATTAAAACTTGCAATCTCTATAATCCATCAAAATTAACCGGAATTATATAAAAAACCTGCCAAAAACATAGGGAAGTTGAAGACGCCATGATTAGCTTCCTCTTGGGTTTTTTTGTCAAACTTGTGATTTTGGATTGATGATGATGACGACAATGATATTTTATATATGTAAATTTCTTTAAGATGGTGATAATTTCATATGACAAGGATGACATTGATGACAAGAATGATGATGATGAGGGTGATGATGAGGGTGATGATGATTATGACGACAAGTTTGTCCTGATTCTACAAGTAGTATGGGATGTTGTTGCTCGACTTCTCAGTTTCTTGGAACAAGTGTCAAATGTCATTATGGAACTTCTCCACTATGTGAGTTAGAGCGATGATGCTTTGGTCGCTTTCAACAAGAGCTCGCACTCTTGATGCATGTCAGTGATTTTATGCTTATGTGTGACTGAGTTTTTCATTCATTGTTGTTGTTTGATTTCACCACTTTTTGCAAAGCATATAACTGTTGTTACATGACATAAGCACTTGAAGGCTATTGGGCAGTGCACACCAATCATTGATCCCCAAAAGGTAGTGGGTGAAGTGGATGATTATGTGGTTTTTGACTTGGAATGGTCGAAATCCATTGTAATAAGTATAGGGCTTGTAGTCAACACACTCGTTATCCTCTAATAAATGCAATCTGGAAACCACGGTTCTTAGATTTCTACCTAAGTGGATCTCTTCATCTCTCTTCATTAAGTCAGGTCTCTTTTATTTTATTTACATGATCAAGGCTCTTCTCCTCCATGTGTCTCTTCTTCTCTCTTCATGTGATAGCTTGTATCCTTTCCTCCTGCAACTTAATCGGGTCTCCTCCTCTCCACATGGGCAGTAGGGGCTAGTTTTTCCCCTTCATACCACACACTTCAAAAACTTGCCCAAATTTAGGTGGACCCATTTGGTGACACTTAAGCATGGTACCATATCATGCATTGCATCCAATTTAGATGGAAACTACTTGATGTGGAACCTATTAACTAACCCCAACCTAAAGGAATGCAAGAAGACATGGTGTAGAAGACAACAATCGCCGTCCTTTGAGTGTTCCCAAGAAAATTTCTAAATCATCAATGTCGATCCCAAAAACAATTATTTTTATCTTTGCATCAAGAGATATTGAGCATATCACTCTCATTTTCTATCAATTTAGGATGGACTACTATTGAGCCAACTTTGTATTTCTTGATTGGGCATTTAGGTATATGGTTTCTCATTTTCTTTCACATTGCTATCTTTGTTCTTACTTCACACTAGAAGCATGGTATTCATTGGACATTTAGGTATACATGGTTTCTCGTTTTCTTTCTCATTGTTATATTTGCTCTTGCTTCAAACTAGAAGTGTGGTGTCCCATGTTGTCCCATTAACTCAAGGAAACAAATTGAACATAGATATCCTCAACACTTTGGGTACCAAATCCCTAAGATCTCAAGTTTCATCTCAAGCCCCACTAGATTGGTCATCCAACCTCATCAAGAATTCTTAGGGCCTCCTACTACAAAGTCCAAACACCTCCAACCTAACAAACAAATGAATTCTAAGAGGTGGTGGAGTTTGACTCTCCCCACATAGAGTACTACTCTCGAGTCTAAACCGAGCAACAAGTCCTCATTTGGAGACTCTTCACCTTGACCTTGATGTTAGGAGTGATGGAGCTCCTTGCTTCATCCATCCTCTTTGGATCACATAGCCAAGCCCCATTGACCATAGGTACTATCTTAATGACAAAAGAAGAAGGTTCAAAATATACACCAATAAAACTTTATATATTGCAACATTTAACATAATTTTTTTCAAGTTAACCAAGCTTGTTGAGTTTAACCAATTTTGTTGAGTTTTGACAAGTCTAGCCAATGTTTGATTTCGTGTTACTAAATTTATAGAGTTTTGATAAAGCGTAGCTAAGTTTTTCAAATTGTCACTAAACCTAAGTGAGTTTATGAAATTTTGATCAAGTCTAGCCAAATTGACCAAGTCTTGACTAAGCAGCATATCGACATATTTTGATGGCAAGTTTAGCTGATATGGTGAATTTTTTTAGCATTCATCAACTTCTACTACTATAATGCCAAAGAAGTTACAAGAATCTAAAGGTTATATTACAAGAAAAGAGTGCATCCTTTGCTTTATAGATGATAGTGTCGAGTCTCTTCAATTTTAAGTTTTGAGAGTAAGTCGAAAGTGTATGGTGTTTTCCTATTAAACAATGTTCCAAACATTTGTTATTTAGTGAACTGGGAAGCCTAATAACAAAAATCATGGATTAGAGAAAAATTTTGAAAAATAATGTTTGACCTTTATTATTGTTCAATAAGATTATATAACTTGAGTAGATGGAAAATATGTCTTTCTTCGTCTTCTTCATTTATGGGGAAATTATTTCAAGAAACAAGCCCCAACTGTATGCACTACAAAGAGAAGACTTCCTTTGTCTCAGAATCCAAGTTTGAGTGGTAGTTATTCAACCAAAATTGCCCAGTACCTCTACCTAGGCTCATCCCTTTGAAACTCATTCCATATAGGTGGGACAAACCACAACAAGAGTGGATTAAAGTCAATACATAATTCAAAGTAGTATAAACAACTAAACATAAAGGTTCCTAAATTTTGGGACCCAATGGTGTCATGAAGCCTAAGTAACTAGTTTATGGAAAGGTTGGCCCTCTTAATCATACTTTCTCCCTTGGATGAACTGTTTGATGCTACTGGACAATCTTTGCCAGACACAAAACTATTACTTGGAGATGCGATTGAAGCACCTTCATTTCCAAACTCATGATGAATAGTTGAATTGGAAACATAAGAGAGCTCTGCAGATGTCTTAGATGACAGATTAGATAAATCTTCGTTTAAGGAAGACAATGGTTCAATTAAGTTTAAGACTCTACCAAAAGGACATAACTTGGTAAAGTAAGACACACAATATAAGAATCTACAACAATTTGGTAAAGTAAAATGTTATAAGACTACAACAACTTACCTTTATATGAATAGAGTATGCAGTGTGAATGTGTAGCAAAATAAAACATTGTAAACCTATAGCAACCTACCTGTACATGAATATAATATGCAATGGAAGTGTCCAATAAAGCCAAAAATTATAAAACTATAACCTACTTCTACTTGAATAGAGTATGCAATGGTAGTGTCCAACAATGTAAAACATTGTAAATTTATAATAACCTTTGGAATTGAAAGACCACAGAAAGAGAGAGATTGAAAAAGAGCATGAGAAATAGGAAGCAACACACAATGCCAAATAGTTACTCTCTTAACATTTTAGATAATGAAAAAAAATTGTTAAGGTTCGTGGAGGTTGTAAAATATTGGGAGGATTCCTGGCAGCAAATGCCCAAACTCAATAGCATCCCCATCTGCTGAGAAACACCAATTATCTGGCAGGTGACTTCCAAATCTATCGTCCGTGATTTTTGGGACCCAGTCTAAGCTTCCTCGTTCAGAACTTGGAAGAATCCTAGGCTCTCGCAACCCGGAATAGCTCCTGACATTTTCGAGTTGGTTTGGACTGATCTCCAAACTAGGAAAATATGTATCTCTCTTGGAAAAGACATCATTCGATGGGGACATCTTCCTAAGGGGTCTTTTACCATCAAAGAGGCCTATTCCATTGTGTCCCTTAAGGATGAAAATATTCTCTTCCCCCTTTGGAAGAAGATATGGAACCCTTTTCGTTGGCCAAAAGTCTCAACTTTTCTCTGTCTGCTCACCCACAAAAACATTCTCACTTGGGACACTCTGCAGAAAAAAGGCTTCACTGGCCCCCCCATCTGTGTCATGTGCAACCACAATGTTGAAAACATGGACCATTTACTTGACTCCTATGGTCTAGCTTACATTCTTTGGGACAGATTCGTAGAATCATTCTAGCGATCCAACAGAGTCAAAGGGAACATCATTGGTACCTTTCACTGTTGCGAAACAAACCCTTTTCAAAGTGCTCAACTCAACAGACTCTGGGATCTCACTCCTGGCTTCTTAGTCTGGAACATCTGGAAAGAAAGAAACTCCAGAATCTTTGAAGGAAAGTGCAAATTCCATGATAAAATCCGGGACACGCTCAAAAGCAACATTTAAGAGACCCTCTTCGCTTCAGCTTGGCACACCTCTGATCTCCCCACCACCAACTTGGAATTGAGAATCCTTCACAAATGGAACTTCACGCCTTAGACCTACCCCTTTGTCAAGTTTCACTCCATCCCTCGCATCTCCAGCCCAATCCAATGGTCCCCCCCGCCTTAGGCATCTTCAAGCTAAACTTTGATGGTGCCTCTAAAGGAAATCCTGGCCTGGCTGGATTTGGAGGAATTTTTCGTAACCATGATGGTCAAATCATCAGGATCTACTATGGCAACATTGGGCACGACAACAACAATGCAACTGAACTGGAAGGTCTCTTACAGGGTATCATCATTTCCAAAGACATTAACCTCCACCCTCTCATCGCGGAAGGAGATTCACAGCTGATTCTCGGCTTGGCCTCAAAAATTCAAAATGGTTCTCAAATTTCCAAACTCTCCTCGAGTTGGAGACTGGATGGAATCGCCAATTAGTATGGTACCTATATCTAGAATTAAAGAATAACTCTCAATCAAATCCTTTAGAATCCTCAATACCTTGGGAGCAAAGGACAAGGAGGAAACAAACCATCGAGATGAAGGGGATGACCACCATCAACAAGAAGTAGTAGAGTGACATTTAGGATGAGGGATTCTTAAAGTCCAAAAGTGTACCTTTGAAGGAGATGACTTTCTCAAGTCATGATAAAAAATCTAGACTATATGGACAATGGATGGGTCCAAAATCTAGACTATGAGAATATCCCTTTTCACTAACATAAAATGGAACTAGCATTGCCATTAACTATGGGACAACCCCCTTAATGTTAAACATGTGCAAGTGGAGGAGAATGGAAATAGGAACTATGATGGTTGAGTAGTAGTTTAGAGGAAAGGGAAGCTGGTGCCACTAAGAAACCCAAACCAAGGTCCCTTGCTTCATTAAACTCACTCATGAGGTGAATAACCATGAGAAGATGGAGAAGGAGGGATATAAATCTCAAGGAATAAATAAATAAGACAATCAAGATCATAATGAAACTAAAGACAAATTAATAATGAAGGATACAATACACACTAATCAAACAACATATCAAAATCATATCCAAGGAGGGGAGGAGGAAGAAAGAATAACTAGGAGACCAAATAAGAGGCTATATACATGAAACTAAATGAATTTAAGATAGAAACCACACCAAAGAAATGGAATCAACAAAGGATAAGGAATGAGATTGTGGAAATGGTAAAATATTAATATCGCAAATCACCTCGATACTAAAAAGGGAAAAGAGAGCATAAAGAAGATAAATAAATTAGAATTGAATGCAGTAGGAGGAGGAGGATGTGGAAGAAGTGGACATGGAGTTATTATCCTTGCATTATAATAAAACATTTATAATTTCCCTTTCAAGTTAACAACTGGTGAATCTACACTAGCACATGATAAATGGAAATGGGAGGATAGAAATGTTCAAGGATTGTCAAGTTCCCATAAGAAATGATCATGAATAGACACAAATCCCACAAATTTGACAAAATCTAAGTTGGGATGAGGCGAGAAACTTGTCAATGATAACTTGAAGGAGAAAAGGGAGCAATTAATTAACCCGAGACAAACAACCTCACTTAAGGAGACATTTCTTCAAATGCCTAGGGCTTCTAAATGAAAATTCTCTTGTGGAACATAAGGGGCAATAATGCACCTAAGAAACAAATTATTTTGAAAAACAAAATAAGAGTAGAAAAACTAGACTTATTGTTAATTCAATAAACAAAATGCAAAATGTATAACATGTATAAATTCACCAAAATGATATGGGGAGGATGCGATTGCTCGACTAGAGGATTGAGAGGATTTTCAAGAGTTGTGGCAACGATGTAGGATCCCATAAACATGGATTTAGAAAACCAACATACCACCTATTGATAGATGACTAGCGAATTATACTTTAGACTCAAGGGTAAAGGTAAATATAACTAATGTATATGGGCTCATTGATCCCTGCCAAATTCTAGATTAATGTTTGGAAATCTTAAGTATGATTAAGGTCCTCCCCAATTAGGAACATTGAATCATTAGAGAATACGGCATAACCACAACAAAGTCCCTCTTTGAAAAGAAAGGATGAGTGTAAAGGTTGGATGCGGCAAGCTAGATTCTCCGGGACCTTTTAGAGCATTAATAATTTGTGGATGTATTTCCAAAGAATGCCATCTTCACTTGGAACAATTTGTGTGGAGGGTTGATTATAATATGCTCATCATGTGGCTTATAGAATGTCTCAATGAGACACCATTTTGTGTACTATAATGCTTATGAAATATGCCCATAATGGTAGGATGGACAAAGCTCAACAATGTTTAATAACATGCTTGAGATTAACGTTGTCTTGTGGAACGTTGTGATTTGGGATTGCATATAAAATGGGAAAATCAATGAGGCTCAAAAATTGTTTAAAAGAATGCTACAATGGAGATATGCATTGTTTCAAGCATGGAGAGATGTTATTACATTGGTCTTGTTGTTTCCTTATGTGGACCTAATAGATACTTGGAGTGGATTTGACATACCGGTTACAATTACCAACAAAAATTGCCAAACGGTGAGGGAATTCCATCATGGTACCTTTTAAGATTATCATCATAGTTTGTACATTGACCTTCATTTGTCGAAGACATGACTAGTGAGGAATTCAAGGGAGTAAAAGAATGTAATATGTGATTAATGTGTCAAGGAAAAGGGACAAATACAAGGCAAAAGCTGGCCACTTACAAGGTAGGAGGACACATTAATTAAACTCAAAACCTCACACATCCAAATATGCCATGTAAGTAAGGATAATTCTTTTGCATCAACCTTACCTTAGGCCATTTTGTCTCTAGGGATCATGTGACATTAATAGGCCTATGTCCACCATACAAGCACTATAAAGGGAATCTTTGTCATGTAAGTGGAATATAGTGTTCATTTCAAGTTTGGCACACTAAGGATGGCTCTCATGGCCTAGTAGATGTTCTAGGGTAAACATATAAAGTCCTAGTCTATAAAATTTTCCTCAAGGGATCGGGGCCCACAAATGGGGCCCTAGTCCATAACGTCATCTCTATGTGGGAAATATTTGGCTTACAAGCGATAAATGGCCATTTCAAGATCTATGTGACCAAGAATGGTTATCATTGATTGGGCCATATTATCAAGTCAAAACATAATGTCTAAGGGTAAGGGACTCATGGGTCATGTGTGATGCCCTAGACCACCTCAAAGGCCCCATATACTACATAGGTAATATTTAGCCAATGAGTAAGATATGTTGGCCAATTTGAGGTTTGGCACACCAAGTATGGATTTCAGTCCCTAGGCCATGGACCAAGGTTTTAGGGTACAAGGCCATATGAATTACCTTGGGAATCATGGCCCATGAATGGAGGCCTAGATTATAACACAAGGCCTACATGGGGAATCTTAGCCTATATGCAAGATATGTTCACCATTTTGAGGAAGGGGACGCCAGGGATGATTTTCAAGGCCCATGTATGATATAAGGTTAAATAAGGGTCTTAGGTCATAACATTTTTCTATAACCTCATGGTCCATTTTCAAGCCCTCAAACCGACACACATACCCTCCATAGGGAATCATTAGCCTACAAATGAGATATGTTAGACATTTTCCTCTTTCTAATACTAGACATGGTTCTCAATGCATATGTCATGGTTCAATGCTAAAATCCCTAGGAAAACTCATGATTTCAATGCCAAAAAAATGCCTCCAAAAGTTCAATTCTCATGAGTTTTAAGGGGGGTTCCAAAAAAACCACCTCAAAAAGTTCAATTCTCATGACTTTTAGTGGGGTTTTTGATAAACTGCCCCCACAAGTTATGAGAATTGGGCTTTCAGGGGGGCTTTTCAAACAACCGCCTCCAAAAGTTCAATTCTCATGACTTTTAAGGGGTGTTCCAAACAAATCGCCTCCCAAAGTTCAATTCTTATGACTTTTAGGGGGGGTTTTAACAAACCACCCCCAAAAGTTATGAGATTTGGGATTTTAGGGGGGGTTTTCAAACAACCGCCTCCAAAAGTTCAATTCTCGTGACTTTTAAGGGGGGTTCCAAAAAAACCGCCTCCAAAAGTTCAATTCTCATGAATTTTAGGGGGGGTTTTGACAAACCGCCCCCAAAAGTTATGAGAATTGGGCTTTTAGTGGGGGTTTTCCAAAAACCGCCCCCAAAAGTCAAATTTTAGGACTTGTGGGGGTGGATTTAAAAAAACCGCCCCCAAAAGTCCAATTTCCATGACTTTTAGGGGCGGTTTTAAAAGACCGCCTCCAAAGGTCTGAAAACAATTTGGGGGGGGGGGGGGGTTTACCAAGACCCCCGCAAGCCAAAATCGCCCCTAAAGGGCTATTTTGTTGTACTGAATGTGAAATTAAAGTTTCTACCTCACTTGTGAATATGGAAAATACTTCATTTGTGAATATAGATTCTTCAAGCTTGCTCAATAGTGAATGTAGATTCTTCTTCAATTGTGTTCATATAGATTCATCAAGCTTGCTTGTCATTGTGAATGCAGAATCCCCTTGAAGCTTGAAATTGTGAATGTAGTTCTCCTCTTGGAGATTGAAATTGTGAATGTAGAATCCTCTTGAAGCTTGCTAACTGTGAATGTGGAATCCTCAATTCCAAATTCTACCTGTAGAATCCTCTTCAAGCTTGTTGATTGTGAACATAGAGTGTCTTGAGCTTCCTCAATTTTCTTGAACCATGATTGTGAAGTATGCTACTATATGTGAGATGGAAAGAGGAAGAGAAAACGCGGGATATAGGGTATAAACATTTTTTGGAGAATTTTTGCACAAACAAAACGCGCGCACGTTCTGTGCAGACAAAACGCGCTCACGTTATGGACAAACAAAATGCGCTCGCATTCTGAGAACATTAAAAACAATCGTAGGCATTTAATATGATTGGTGCACGGATAAATAATGCCTACTTGCATAAAACGAGAGAGCATTTCTTCATGCAAAAATGCACTAGCGTTATTGTAATCATCAAAATGTTATTTAATAGTTTCTATGGGTTAGGGGGTTAAATAAGGATTTGGTGTTAGGGGCTTAGGGATTAGAGATGGGCTGTGGTTAGTTAGGGGTAAGGGGCTAGGAGGGGGGTTGGCGAGGGGGAGAGAGAGAGAGAGAAGGGGGAGAGAGAGAGAGAGGTGTAGAAGCCAAGAAGAAAGGGTGAGAGAGGGGGGGTTAGTTAGGGGTAAGGGGATAGGAGGGGGAGAGAGAGAGAGACTAAGAGAGGGGGTTAGTAATGGTTGGGGAGGGAGGAGGGAGAGAGAGAGAGAGAGGAGAGGGTGTTAGTTGTAGGGAGTGAGAAAGAGAGATGTAAGGTGTGGTTAGAGGTAGGTGGATGTGTAGGGAAGAGAGAGGGACTGAGAGAGCCCGGGTTAGTAAGGGCTAGGGGAGGAGGGGGTTCTGGGATAGGGGGAGTAGCAGAGAGATAGAAAGAGTATGATGGTTAGAGATGGGGGAGAGGTTAGGGAGAGGGAGAGCGGGTATGATGATGATGAATATCATGATGAAGATGATGAAGATGATGATGATGATGAAGATAGTGATGATGATGATGATGAAGATGAAGATGATGATCATCATCATCATCATCATCATGATAAATCACCAATCATCAATGGTGATGATGATGAGGATGATGATGATGATGATTATGAGGATGAGGATGATGATGAGGATGACGATGAGGATGAGGATGATGATGATGGTGATGAAGATGATGATGATGATGAGTATGATGATGATGAAGATGGAGATGACGATGATGATGACGATGGTAATGATGGTGATGAAGATGATTAAGATTATGATGATGAGGAGGAGGAGGAGGAGAAGGAGGATGAGGATGATGATGATCACACACCAATCATCAATGGTGATGATGATGAGGAGGATGATGATGATGATGATGATGATGAGAATGAGGATGATGATGATGGTGATGAAGATGATGATGATGATGGTGATGATGATGATTATGATGATGATGATTATGATGATGATGAAGATGGAGATGATGATGATGATGATGATGATGGTGATGGTGATGAAGATGATGATGATGACGATGATGATGATGATGATGATGGTAAAGGGGGTGAATCCAAGATGATGATGATGTTG